>JARUPZ010000003.1:3852424-4452424 GCA_031213475.1 Nereocystis luetkeana | reverse complement strand
GTCCTAAAAGGGTTAACACAAACCAGCCGGCCCCCCCTGCTACCGTCACTGGGCATTAGGACGCCCATAGTAGCTTCGGCGGTGAAGACAGCAGTAGCAACGATGAGGAAGAAGAGGGCGCGCTGCACGCCCCCCCCCCCCCCCCCCGCCCCCCCGCCCCCCCCCCCCCCTCCCCCTCCTCAGGAATAACACATCTCGACTCCAGCATCTTCAAAACCATGTCGGAGGCGTGTGATTACGTAGACTGAAGGCTAGATGGGGGTGGGAGCGGACCGTCTGCCACGCACGTTGAATTTTAGGCGCTACTCGCTGGCCTGCCTAAGTCACCTAAAGTCACCCTGACTTTGAGTAGGCCGGTGCGTAGAGCCTATTGGGCTACAAAATATGTACTTTGAGGTCGTATTTTACACCAAACAACTCCGTGATGACGGCGGTGGCGGCGGTTGCTCTTGCCACTATTATTACGCGAAAGGGGTAATTAACATCGCCCTTTCACGGGGGACCATAGTAAATAGGACCAAATATTGATAGGAAAAATAGGGAAACATATAGGCTTTTGTGTGTACCGTAGGCCCTATTTACTATGGTTCCTCCGTAATAGGTATCATGTTGGCACACGATGAACCCAGTGTCGTTTCCTGTCACGCCCTGCCCAGGTCGAACCGATCGCGATGCCGACGCGGGAGGGGGCGGGGCATGTCCCTTCGTGGGAAAAAGTAGGTGCGCGCCTATTTTCACGTGCGATTTTATGTGACGCTTTGGTTTTGCACCATCCTCTGGCGACACCGTTTGCAGTCGGCGGGTGTTCACGTTACCGTGTTCGCGCCGCTGCGTCCCTCCCCGCCCGCGCCGAATTCATTTTGGTGTGTCTTTTTCTGGTCCTTAGGGCCCATCTGAAGGGCCCCATCTTGACGAGGACTTTTATATTTTCCAATTCGATTTTTTTTTTTTTTCATGATTTAATTTGCATCTGATTGACCGAAGCGTGAACGACCAAGCAGGCAAATTAGAAAAATCAAATTTTAGTGAAGAGTCTTTTGGGGCTTTTTTCGTGTGTTTTTTTTTATGTTCAATTTGGAATTTGGGAGTGTTCCTCGGTCTTGATGTTGGCTTGTTCGTGGTGGGTCAACACCCTCGGTGGAGTCTGGGGCGATTCTTGGCCGCTTCGGTGACCACGATCGAAGCGATAAAACGCGAACCTCCTTTTTCGGTGTGTATTTTCCTGGTCGTTACTACCGCGTAGAAAAGGAGTGTTCAGCTTGTCGTCACTGGTAGTTTCAAAGGATTCAACGTACTCGTCCTTTTTTTCACATACGGCGTTTTTTTTTCTTGTGCGAAGGTCGTTCGGCGCTGCGTGTTTTTGGTGCGCTGAAAAACACGGAGCGGCTTCTCGGTCTGCGTGTAGGTCTCTGACCATGTGCGGTGACAGAACAGTGCCCGGGAGGCGACTGCGCCGGCTCGTCGTTGTTGCACGCTCGGGTTAGTTGTTGCGCCAGCTATTAAAAAGCACGTCAGGGGCGTTTGTTTTTTGCGTGCTCGCTGCGAAGCGTCTTTGTCCAGGCTCCCGCTCTATAGAGCTCAATTTTTGCTTGGTCCCCTTGGGCTGCGCGCGGGCGGCACCACAAGCTCCTTTGGTGTTTTGCAAATGCCGCAGGGTGTACATATCTAGCCTGCCTCGTTTGTAGAAGGGACGTTTTCCCGTGCACCGCTTTTGTTTCCCACCGCTGAAGTGACGTTTTCCCGTGCACCGCTTTCGTTTCCTACCGCCATCGTCCACGTCGCAGGATACACCAAGCTGCGCGTGTGGGGACTGACACAGTACAAACGAATCGTCTACATCGACGCTGATGCGCTTGTAATGGATAGCCTGGACGAGGTGGGCCGTGGTCTGTGCGCACACGCGGTGGGGGGAGGGGGGGCGGGGGGGCGCGCCCATCTGTTGCTTGCCTTAGTCATTTGACCATTGACCACGCATCCCTTTCGGTACGGAGCACGTGGGGAGGGTACTCGATATCACGCATGGCCGTAGTCGTATGGGCAGGGGGGGGGGCGTACTCATTTATCGCTTGTCTTTGTCATTCGACCACTGACCACGCACCCCTTTCGAGACGGAGGGGGCGGGGGGGAGGAGACTCGGGGAGCCTCGGGAGCCTTTCGGGGAAAGAGAGCGGGTTTCGTGTCGACTTTAAGGCTCAATTTTGTTTGCCTATCGTACATAGCGAGTTGCGTCTGACGCGGGTGGGCCACCGGCCAGGCGATCGATTGGACCCATGTCTTGTCCTGCGTGGCATGAGAGACCCGTCGGCTCGCCGCCCGTAACGCTGATTCTCTTGGTACTTGTGCGCGCTCGGTGATATGTTTCTCCGTGAGAAGGCGTGTGACAGGGAGGGGCCCAGGTGTAGCATGACACGCTGCAAGTAACCTCATCCCCGTCCGACACGCCGTATTTCAGCCGGGTGGGCGCGCGGCATCGCCTCGTTTGGCTGCTTGCTCACTGTACAATCTCTAAAAAACACGCAAGTCGCTGCTCCGCCGTCTCCTTCCCATCTCGTGTTAACAACGATCCTGCGCTTGCTATGGCTCGCCCATTGTCACTGCGGGGTGCCTGAACGCCTAGTGCGCCTCGAGACACACGCTCTCACCGAGGTAGCGGGACGCTCATTGACAGTACGAGCCCCCCCCCTCCCCCCCGTTCTTGCTGGATTTTGCTATGTCACCGATGTCTCTGTGGGGCCCCCTGATCGAATTTCGCTCACTGCCGTAAGGACAGCTATTTGACCGAGATGTGGACTTCGCAGCGGCGCCGGATGTGTTCCCCCCGGACCGGTTCAACGCGGGGGTGATGGTGGTGGCGCCGTCATCGCCTGTGCTCGACGACATGCTGTCCAAGGTGTCGGAACTCCCGTCGTATGATGGGGGAGATACGGGTGAGAGTCCGTCCGTGGGGGGGGGAGAATCTGTGCGAGGAGTGTAGGGTGCGGCGCTTACAGTAGGTTGCACTATTGCGGGGGGGGCATAGTTAATAGGACCTATGGTATACATAAAAACCTATATATTTAACCATTTTTACTAGCAATATTTGGTCCTATTATCTATGGTCCCCCGTAATAGGCCCGTTTGGAGAGTGCTGGCGTGGAAACCTGTTGCTGGGGTTTGCTGCTGTGGGTGCTCGTGCGCATCCGTGTCATGTGGGCATCGCCTCGTGCGAGCGCGAGTCAGGGTGGCGTGTTGCTTTAGTACCCCGTTTGGCATTTTCTTCATCGATTTATTGGCAGAGGCGTGCGTACGTGGGACCCACGAAACCGCCACATGTTGACGGCAAGCAGTTCAAGTGCTGCCGCTACCATTTTAAGAGGAAAAGCCACGGTGCGGAGTATATTACCCTACATAGGGCGTGCACACTCTGCTCTTAGCAGCACACTTGTTATCGATACGCTAACGTGTTTTCTCCGCCTAGATGAAGAGATGTCGCGCGTTGTTTGGGTCGCACTGCCCCACGAAGAGCTCCACCAAGCCGTCTTCGGGCAGGGTTTACCACTGTACTTGAGCTAGAAGGGCGTGTCTCATGAGCCCCTCCAAAGACGCCCGGTGTCTCGCTGCGGTTCGATCAGCAAGGATAACATGCCCCCCCCCCCCCCCCCGCCGACCACGGTCATGCATGAGATCGAGTACATCTCTCTTATCGAGTACCCCCCCCCCCCCCCCCCGCCGCCGCCTCCCCTGTCTCTGAGCGTTTGATGATGAGCGTCAACGATCCCCTTTTGACAATATTATTACAATTCTTCTTGAGGGGGGAAACAATATGTCCGCCGCGGAAACCTATTCGATGATACTGCGGTCAGATGAAAGTTGCGAGTGCCCCCCCCCCCCCCCCGTCTCGAAAGGGGGTGCGTGATCAATGATCAAATGACCAAGGCAAGTACGCCCCCCCCCCTCCCTTCCCCCCTCCCGCCTGCCGCATGCTTCTTCTGTACGAATGTGCCACTTCTCAGGGTTCTTGAACGCGTACTTTTCGGACTGGTTCTTGAGGCCGGCGGCCGCTCGGTTGCCTTTCGCTTATAACGCACTCCGAACGGTGTACTGGACGACGCACGAGAAGAACCCGGGGTACTGGGAAGCGATCGGTCCTCCGAAGGTACGACCCCCCCCCCCCCCCCCCTCCCCTCCCTCCCCCTCTGCCCCCCTAGGTTTCAGTGCAACCGCTTCGTTTTCTCGGTGGTGGCCGGGTTAGAACTCAGCCTTGTTCTCTGTAGGGGGGCCGTGTGAGTGCGAAGAGCGGTTGCTTTCGTGGTACACCGTTTTCGTTTTTGGTCTGAGATAATTAATGACTACTTCAAGCCTGGGAGTTTTTTTGTTGGAGCACGGTTTCGTGTTTCGTTGTGGGTGGCTTTTTTTTCACCTCCAATATACGTTTCTTGGCGCTCTCTTCCGCGGCCGCCGCCGCCGCCGGCCGCCGCGATGACCGAATCTGGTGCTACGCCGGTCTGCCAATGCGCCGGTCTGCCGACTGCAACGTAAACGCTCTAGAATACGCTGCTGCGTCGGGGACCGTGCCTTGCTTGAGGTGGGGCGACCTTAGCCGAGTCAAGTAACAAACGCCTGGCATGTTATCGTCTCGACCGCCTGACGGGACACCGGTTACGATGTCGCGATTTCCTCAACTACAACAATAGTACCAGCCGAACGAGGAAGTCACCCCACCCTCCCTCCACCTCTGCCTCCCCCTGTCCCCTCCCCTCGCCTCCCCGTTTCGCCCTTCGACGTTATCTGGGTGCCGCGTTTGCCTGTTACAACGCCGTCGTGCCGCCACGTCCGCAGATCATTCACTTCTGCAGCAGTCCGAAACCCTGGGAAGACGGGAAGCGCAAAGGCGACCTGGAAATGATTTGGTGGCAGCGATACGTTCAGATGAAGATGGCCTCCGCCCCCTTCATGGCAGGGTTTTGATTGTGCTGTCTTTCCCCCTATCTCCTTCTCTTCCTGCCTCCCTCTTCTTTTTTTTTAATTATCCCCCCATGTCGTGTTATCTCTCTCCCGTCACTTGTATATCATCATTTTTAGTATTTTGTTGCTCCCCGCCCCTCCCTGGACACTGGCGCGAATGGTTGGCCCATCGCGGTATCGGTCAAAGTGGGGGGAAAGGGGGGGGGGGCTGTTGTGTGCAGATAAAAACGGTTACACTCACCCACAGCTTTCGGGTGCGATGTACCGACACGCGTGGGCGCCGTGTTGGAACGAGTTTCCGGCAGCTACGCTCACCTTCAGTAGTTGCCTTCGCGATTCCGTCGCGTTGATTGAATACATTTTTTGCTCGCGTTGCAGTCATTGGGAATTCCAGGCTGTTGGCCTCCTATAGCCCCCCCCCCCCCCCCCCCCCCCCAAGGTGATAATGAGTACGCCCCCCCCCCAAGGTTGCTTCGCGCCTTGTGCAAGCAACGCCTTCCTTGTCGGTGAAAACCCGACGTGCTCCGTTCCGGCATTATAGGAATGCGAGGGTCATGCATGATATGGAGCACCACCCCCCCCCTCAAGGTTCATTAGTCTCGGAAGGGAAGCGTGGTCAATGGTCAAATGACTCGAGGCAAGCAACAAACGAGTACGCCCCTCCCCCCCCCCCCCGGGAGACCACTACGAGCAGCACTATCTTCTTCCCACGGCAATTCTGCAGCGGGGCGGCCCGTGCAGCCCGTCGGAACGGAACGCAGAGGACTTCGTCAGGGTGAAGTTGACCTCCGCTCGCGCCGGCAATCCCTTCGTTGGCGTACCAGCACGGCTCAAGAGCATCTGTATATAGGGGAAGGGCGGGGGGGTGAGGGGTGAACTCGAAATTATGCATGGTCGTGTAGTCATATGACCGTAGACCCTCGCATGCCTACAATGCCGGGATAGAGCACGTCGGATTTCCCCGACCAGGTAGACATTGCTTGCACCAAGCGCGCAGCGGCGTATGGTGTTCGGCGAGTCGCATGAAGGGTGAGCTGCAACCAACTAAGACCTTTTTGTGAGGCGGGCGTGCATATGGATGGTACGGATGACAGCTTCAATGAGTAATAATATTTCCGGTGTGGCCACTTGCAGAAAAAGCAATGGGAGTACTACCAGATATGTATCTGCCTCTTGGGTATCTCGTCATTTTTTCTTCAATTTTTTTAAAAAATAATCACTTTCGCTTTCCAGCTTATCTCGTAGGAGGTTGTACCCTCAGCGGTCTTCTTCTAAGCAAGCCGTGGTCACAGGTGTCGTCCCTTCTCCCCCCGGTACGTGCCTTCATTTTTCGCATAGGGTTTAGCATCCCCACTGCTCATCGATTTTCATCGAAGTAGCTAACTCACGCTTTCGCGCTTTCCGCAAATCATTTTTCATGCAAGAAAAGTCCTTACGAGTATGCACTCGGTGAGACCTGAACCCACGAAATTGATCTTACTATTACGGGGGGCCATAGTTAATAGGACCAAATATTGTTAGTAAAAATGGTTAAATATATAGGTTTTTATGTATACCATAGGCCCTATTTACTATGGTGCCCCGTAATAGACTCGCGGACCGCCTACTAAGCCACCGGGGACACCGGCTTACCGTGTATACTACTAGGCATCAGGTACCAGGTACGTGATACGATCATTCCCCTTATGCGGAGTAAAGTTTCTCCACCCCGCACAAATAATATATTTCTATCACCAGCTGTGACCGACCGCAAACAAAAATAAAACGGTACCCTGGGTGTCTAACTCACGTAGTGAGCGGCATGTTTTCCAGTGTCGTTGCCAACAAACGCCAACCCAACCTGTATATAGTACATGGGGGGGGGGGGGGGGGGGGGGGGGGGGGCAGAAATGGGTAGGGAAAGGCTGGGGAATAATACTGTAGCGGATAGGGGAACGAGGGGGTACTAACGAAACCATTTTTTGTTTTGTGTGAGACGCGATGAGAGCGCGCTTGCCTATCTTTATAGGGTCTTTCTATCGGGTGCATCTATGTACGCGCCCCTTTTACTATGCATTCATTCCACCTGAACCGCGGAAACTTGAGTGCATCGTGTTCGGTTGGCGATGGAAAAGTTATCCGTTTGACCAAAGTGCCCGACTTTGCGCCTGTCTTCCTTTGACCAGGGTGGCGGAATTCGCGGGGCCTGGGGTCATTGCAATGAGAACGCCTTGTGTCGCAGGTCGCGGTAGTAGTTTCTACTCCGCTATGTCCGAAACATGCCTGCCAAACGCA
Source organism: Nereocystis luetkeana (assembly GCA_031213475.1). NCBI lineage: Eukaryota > Phaeophyceae > Laminariales > Laminariaceae > Nereocystis > Nereocystis luetkeana. Next base: position 4,445,206 of record JARUPZ010000003.1, on the reverse strand, counting down.
CTGACTCCCTCGTGCGTGATCGAGCGAAACGGCAGTCGCAAGCACTGACAACAGAGATACACCGCGACTCCGCCCTCGTACTCTGCTTGCAGAGGCCCCTCAGCAGCCTGCGGCCTGCCCGGTCTTGGCGCCACACTAATATCAATAGCACCGGCGTTAAGGGTGGCGGCCGATACTCCATAGAAAAAATAGGGGGGGGTGGGGCGGCGGAAAGTAAGGCACAACTTCCTGGCTTGGATCCACAAACCAGCGATTACCTCACGTCTGCCCGTGCTCGTCACAGGACCTCGTGCTTGCTCGGGCCCGGCGTGGGGATGCTGACCTACGCTCGGTGCTCTGCTTGGAAGGATCGCGTGCGCGGTCTTCTCTTTCAACCAAACTTGCTCTATCCCAGTTCCCGATACGGACATGCCACATTCTCTCTACCAATAAACCCTGCTTTGTCCGTTACTTCGTTTGCGGAGGCCGTTGCCTCGTCTACGGACAAACCTACCCTTCAGCAGCCTGCGGCCTGCCCGGTCTTGGCGCCACACTAATATCAATAGCACCGGCGTTAAGGGCGGCGGCCGATACTCTATAGCTTCAACATGCGATAGATAATAATAGTTCCACCATTTTTACCTTTAGTGGACATAACGCCCGCATGACGGCAGGTGCCCCCGGTGGTCTATAAAAATAGAGGGAACGAGTGCCGCGAATGACAGCAGGTGCCCCGATGAGACGATCGCGACCGTTTTCGTCATCTCCGCGGCGAAGGTTTGCCGCCAGGGTTACTACACTACCTTACTTTTTCGTGGCATGGCCATGATACCACACATGGCATACCACGGCATCTCCACGGCATCCCTGGGCGTGGTATAGGATTCCATGGCGCCGTGGGAGGTGCCGTGGCATATGCCATGGGTGGTACCATGGTAACCCCCGCGGCAACCCCCACGGGAACTCCATGGTACAACCTCACGGCAACCCCCACGGCACCCCAATGTCCACGTCACCTAGGTCAGTGTTAAGGTTAGGGCTCCATGGTATGCCGTGGAGGTCCGTGGAAGGTTCCGTGGCATGCCGTGGAAGATGCCGAGGGAGGTTTTGCCGCAGGTGGTGCCACGGCATGCCACGGCATGTCGCGAAAAAGGGCAACATGCCACCCTGACCGGAGCAATCGAGCTCACCCTGAGGTGGTTTTCGTCTCGAGTGCTGTACGGCATATGATAATGTGCATATATATGATGTACAATAGTATCGGTTGAAGATTGAGGAACTTGCGACGTGAATCACACGTCGGGGAAAGGGGTTAGTGGGTCCCATCAAGATGCGCCGGGGACACACATCAACGCCGCCCGAATAGGCACGCATCTGACACAAAAATACCCTATGCAGGCTCATCGGGAGCCGCCGGAATACATGCGACTTCCAGGTTCGGCTGTAGTATCTGCACCCCGAGAAGCCGCCCTCCTATTTTGAGTTGCTAGGTTACCCTCCTGATGCTAGGTTATGTTTCTGCGTGGAGAGACGCCCACTTTCACGAGGTCTGTGGGAGTATCCGGCTACGATTTCTGACTTGTACTTTTGCAGTTCTTCCCGTCTCCTTTCGCCATGACGAACCGTGGGTGCCACCATTTATGTACATGTTCGAGTTTTGTCGCCGCGACGTGCGTTAGGCTAGCGCGAGACAAATTCTTGCATTGCATGCACCACGCACGATGGCCTCACGATTTTCAAACTTACCTGCGACGTTCAACGTTCACGGCGTGTTGGGAGAGAACAGGACGGGGGGTCGGGGCGGGCGGGGATGCTGTGGGTATCATACATTGCGTACGTACGTTACGCCATTCCTTGTTGGGGTTTGAAGGCTGTTTAGTGAGGGCAAGACATGCTTGCTTCAGCAGTACACATGTTTGTTTTAGGTTCGTCGCCGTTTCCCACGAGTGCCATGATCATGTATATAAAACATCTCACCACGCCGAGCCGTGCGCCTTCTCGCGCAAAAAAAAACAACCCGGGACATGAGACAGAATAATAAGCAGTCCATCCGTTTCGACAACGCCAACGATGCAAAACAGCAGTGCCCGCCGTGAACAAGAAGAAACACCGCGCACGGAAGGCACTTCAGTAGCAACAGCAGCTTAGCACCCCACAGCTTCGTCTTGCAAACCCCACACAAAATTCCACTACTACTCAGTAACCTCTTCCCATGAATTCAATTTTAACGCCATGGAGAGACATTTGCTTGCTCATATCCGGGTCCGCGGAGAAATTTCCCCTTTCTACGAAAAAACACGTGCTACGAGTATGACAGCTTGCGCAACACGGCCTTTCAACTTGCAGCCCCCTTACATCCACCCCCGAATGCATTAGCAACCCAAAAGCAACAATTCGCCATGCCACCAACCTGAATAGCCTGTCCGATAGTGTTCGCCTCCACCCACCCTCTGTGCCTATGTGTACGCAAAAATACATGCAACTGCCGCCGTATGCACGGGGAATGATGGTGTTTCCACTATGTACGACAAAGCGACACGATAACTGATTCCAAACTTCAACATTGGTGAAGCCAAAGTATTTACTGACTTGTTGAGGTCATCGCTAATGATTACACCAACCTAATATTTTCGTTCAACACTGCTATTAACTATTATTGATGACACCGCTGGAGGTATGTTGTATCTCGCCCTTCACTTCCACGACAGCAGTAGCACTAACACGCAACAAAACTATCCCGCTATACGCATGTAAACCTTCTTTGTGTTTGGCCGAGGCACCCGTGTGACACTCACCCAAAGCCGCGCAGTCATTCAACGTATCGGATATCAACGTGGAGCAACAGCACCAGCTGAAAAAAAAGAAGCGGATCCTACAGAGTACTGCTGGAGAGCATCTCGGAAACCTACGGTATGTGCAACATGTGCAACGCCAGAAAACACTAAACTGTGTTGAAGGAGCCCACCTACAAAAAAAAGCGTAAAAAAGGAGCATTTCAAGAACGCCCTACGACTCTATCGCACGATATCCATCCAATGATATCGCAAGGGACTATCGGCGAGAAAAGGACGAGGGAAAAACATGAGAAGCTGCGGACAAAACGCACACAAAAAAACGGGCAAACTTTTAAGGGGCTTTTTCGTCGAAGAGGCATCTGTTCTAACCTTCCTGGTTTTTCCCCTGTTTTTTTCCCCTGATTCCTCTGTTTCCTGATTCTGTTTTTATGAAAAAGAGGACGATCAGGAAAATACTTTTTCGAAAACAACGACCCTAACATAAAAGCTGCCTACTTACCAAGTATACTAAAACCTTTAATATATATACACCAGTGCTCATGATTGTATGTCGACGACGTGCAGCGTATGCTACCAATCGTCTTCCGCGCCCAATAAACAGTTGAAACGAGCAACACATCCGACCAGACAAAAAACATGAACAAAAAAAGGCAAACAAAAAACAGGAAACGTAACAAACGAACACACGAACACAAACAGCCGAACAATCATTTTACGCAAACACACAGACAGGTAGACAAACAAATAGCGATCACCCCGAAACAAAACCAACCGGTGCCTTGCGGTCGTCTACAATAGTAGTAGAAAACACGCGGCCGCGAACGAGCCTTAGAGGAAAAAGGGGGGACGGGGGGGCAACACCACCGCTCGGCCACAAAAAACAATACCAGGTAAGGTAGAAACGAGCATACCCCGGACTGGTGGGAACTTCCAATAATGACCCCCTCACTACCCCCTCCCTCTCCTACGACAAAGTACTGCAAAAAGACGCGTAGAAGTCCCCGCTTCACACCTGAGCCGTCTTCCTGCACGGACAAACACTGTAGCCTGTGGGCACCGAAGTTTGCATCACAGCGCAACGGGCGTATGCGTCTCTCTATTTCCCCTCGATCGGAACCATACCCTCGCACACCCCTTCTACCTCTCGCCGGGCCAAGCCGAAAGCTGCATGGCAACCCTCAGAAGGCTACGAATCCGCGAAAGTACCAACATCGGCGAACAGGCACGGCAACTACACGTAAGGACCCGGCCCTGTCGCCTCCTCCTCCACTTCCACCCCATGCCTCCCCCCTCTTTGTTGATCCCATCAAACCGCAAAAGCTATGGCAGAGGGGAGGGTCAGCCCCAATAGTGACCCGGCGGGGACACCACACCCTTCAAGCACTCGTGTACTCCATGTTCCCTGCGTCACGCTGTGCGTCGAGCTTGCGCTTGGCTCCGACGCAGTTGCGCCCCGCCACCAACTCGGACCCGCACCCTTCCCGCAAGCGTAGCTTGCTGCTGCTGCTGCGGCCGCCGCCGCTGCCGCTGCCGCTGCTGCTGCTTCTGCTGCTTATTTTGTTGTTGTTGATGTTGCTCAAGCCAACAACCTCGTTCCGACTGGCTTCTTTGCTATCGTGAGCATCATCCCCACTACCACCCCCCCCACCCCCACCCCCACTAGAACCGCAGGTAGATTTGAAGCTGTCGCGGCGGCCGCTAGAGACGACGCTAGAGACGAGAGCCGAAGCTTCAGCGACGGACAGGGTCATCCGATTTGAAGAACAGGTCCCTGGCACTCTATTCCGCGCACACCGCTCCGCCTCCTCGGGAGCACTCCCGCTGTCTCCACCACTCGTCGAAGCGACGGCCTTCCCCTTCGCACTCCCACCCCCAACCCCGCCCCGAACACTGCTGGCGGAAGCTACCGCCTTGGCTGGCCCCTCTTCCCGAGAGGTGGCTCCCACGCGCTCTGTGGGTTGCAATTTCTGCGGCGGTGGCGGGTGTGGTGCCGGAATCGGCAGGGCGCGTGGCGGCGACTTCACCTTCTCTTCATGGGTGGGCGAGCCACCCGTCATTGCTGCCGTCGTTGATGGCGGTGGCGGTGCCGCTTCATCCCCCGGCCGGGAAGTCTCTCGCTCGCCAGAAGGTGTCCGACTCTCGACCATCACCGCGCTGTCGCGTCGAGGGGCAGACACGGCAGGGTCAAGCGGCGCCGAGGTATCGCGAGCAACTCCACCAACACCGGGAGTGAGGTTGTCGCTGACTGTCTCGGTTTCGCTGCCTGTGTCTCTGCCCTCGCCGCTGTTGCCGCTGCCGCTTTCGCTACCACTGGCGCTGCCGCCGCCGCTACCGCTACCGCAACCGCCGTCGCCGGCGACACCAACACCACCGCTGCCTCCTGCAGCTGGTGCCTTACCCTCTCCGCCGCCACGTGTATTTCCCCTCACTCCTTCTGCAGCCCCTCGCAGGGTCTTGCCCCTGGATACGCCCTTTGCAGGGAAGCGGACATCGCGCGTCGATCCACCGCGCTCACTCAGCCCCCCGCTTTCGCCGACGCGGGCGTCGACACAACCAGTGCGGTCGCCTTCGCCAACGCGGTCCGACCGTGTGTCGCCTAAAGAGACCTCTCCGGCGCTTGTCCAAGCCGTGCTAGTGCAAGTCCCGGGCGAAGCTAGCCCTTTTATGTCGTCTCCAGCGGCTCCTAAGGCCGCCGCGCCTTCCACCGCCGCGACTCCCGCGGTGTTTTCCCCCCGCAAAGAAAGAAGGGCCTCGTCCGTCTTCTGGTGGTTCATCCAGGCAGTAACATTTTCGCTCATGGGCGCGAGGTTCTCTGGTACCAGGCATTGGCGGGAAGAAAAAGAGCTCGGGGGGGCTGTGGCGGCGGTGGCGGCGGTGGCGGCGGTAGCGGGTGCGGCGGAGAGTTGCCCGTCGCCGACGATGCTGGGGTACGGTTGGGAGCACGTTCCGCCCAGAACGCGCGGCCCCAGAGGCGGGCCGAGGGGCGCGGCGGCGGTGTCCGCCATGATGCGTTTGTCGCGCTTGCTGCTCCTCTCGTCGGCGACGTACTGCAGATGACACCACGACGCAACGTGAGGATGCGGCAAGGCAGGGCACGACAGGGCAGGAAAAGGCACGACAGGGCAGGAAAAGGCACGGCAGGGGAAGGCAGGGCAGGGTAGGGCAGGGCAGGGCAGGCGATCCTCGATTAGCGGCGATGCAAGACGCTATGGTTGTAGGAAACAACATCGGACTACTCGTAGTCAGGACAAACTCGTAACGAGACAAACAAAAAAATGATGGGGGAGGGGGGGGGGGGGGGGGGGGCGTCGCGAGCGTTTGACCCCCGGAAAAGAAGACGAAAAACAAAACACGCGCGTTAAGGCAAGCAAAACGGGCCTCTACGCGAGGCCAAATCTCTGTTTGTCTGCGTAATCTAGCGACGGATAGTACGCTTCCAGCCGAGATACTGACTGTGCCGGCGCTGCTGACAACCACGCGACTCTTTCACCTTTCGCTGCTGACGTTTTACGTGCTCCCCCGGGTTTCATAAGCCAGGAAAAACCGCCCGCGCAATTTTACCGTACGTTCGTCCCGCGTTAAAGCACCACGACAAAACAAAATAAGACGCTCGTGTACACGGGATCCCAGGCGAAACGGCGCACAACGACACCAAGTCCTTTCACCGCTGCAAAAATACCCAACAGCGTATTTTCCAATTCCACGGATTTTTTCTCCAAAACTTGGATGCACTTCCAAAGCTAGCCCCCACCAAAACGGCAAAAGATGTGGGGACGGTTTTTACTCCTGGATTAGCGCCGACGACAGAGCGCGACGTGGATTGTGCGCCCAGCCCTACCCTTTTCACACGTAAACCCCCCACGAGCTGAGACAAGAGTAACCTTGTTCACGCAATTTCGCTGTATTCGCTCGTCGTTTTTAAAGCTTGCAAACAGATCCCTTTGGAAACAACCTGGGCCACGATTTGGGATGAGGAAGAAGGTGGCCACGTGCTCCGTCGCGCGTGGGGATCGGCCTATAGCTCCCAGGGGCGACATGGTCATGCGGCGCCAGGGGATATCACGTGCGCCGCGTGCTTGCAGTACAAGCCGAGACAGTGGTACAGCAGTAGTACATCAAGCAGTAATGGCGTACTTGAAAAAAAAAAAACTTAAACTACAGCAGTAGTGCACATAAAAATATTGTGGAACTGCAGTGAATATCACGGTATATGAACAGCAGGTGGGCTGGTATGGACGACAAGGCATGGCGGCGAGCAAAACGAAACTCACACCTTGCATCCACGCCAACGCGCAAGAAACGGAAAAAGCAAGCAATTGCGGCAACAGCAGCAACAACAACAACAGCAACGAAAACACCTACACCACCACTACCCCCACCACCACCAACAACACCTGGAACAACAACGCCAACACCAAGGGCTCTCACGTTCGCGGGGGAGGGGGGAGGTGCCACCGCCGGTGTACGAGACATCCACCGGTCAGCCTGGTCTATTGGCACGTTCCCGGTTGTAGCAATCGAGCTGCTCCTGAACCCCGCCAGCGGCGGCGCGCTGACGGCACCTTCGGTATAGCCGCTGTTCGACCTATACGGCTGACCCATCGTCTGCCACGACCGCTATTATTGTCGTGGGAAAGCGAGAAACCGACAACATCGCACAGCAATAGGTGGACCGCGAGGTCGTGGGAATCGGGCGGGGGGGACGGGGGGGGGGGGGGGGTGGCGTACTCATTTGTTGCTTGCCTTAGTCGTTTGACCATTGACCATGCATCCCCTCCGAGCCAGAGCGCGCGGGGGGGGGGGTAGATCACATTTAGTGGCGGTCTGAGGACCAACTCCCTAACGGGCAGGGTGGACCGTAACTGTGCCAAGTCCGGCGGGAAGGCCTCATAGCCTATTGTAGGTTTTCGTTAGTGGGTGAGCTCGCGCGAGTCCCACACTATCCGGGGGAGATAGATGACTCTCACGGGTGGCTATCTCCACCGCACCCGCCCATCTCGGGGGTCAGGTCGGGTCAACGTGCCCAAGCGCCAGTGGTAACAGCAGCCTGTTCTGATGTTGAAACGGGAGCGATGGGTTAAATTTGAGCGTGGAAGTGCGGTGAGATCAAGCTTTATGTTTACCAATCCGCTGGAGGGTTTGATAAAAAAAAAAAAAATTGTGGCGGTGGGGAGCAAAGACAAATAGGTGTGCCAGTGGACGGTCTGGTTGTGCAGGGCTTATTTAACCTTACTATACTAGTTTTAGTGCACGGCTTTTCTTGGCGGCTGTCCGTCAACGGGCAAGAGTATTGTGTATTGTCAAGCGTCGCATCGTCTTCCGTGGGCGGGGGGGGGGGGGGGGTAAAGCTTACCAACTTATTCGAGAAAATGTATCAGGCAAATACAGTGCGGGCGAGACAAAGGGAACAAAGGCCAACTACTCCTAGTGGTTGCGGACAAAAAATCTTCAATAATTATAGCAACTAAACCTAGTTGACTGTACGATAGAGGCATAAGTTTATCCTTCCTTCGCTTTGCTTGTATTTTATATTTTTGAAACTCAAAACATGATGCACGTACGTACCGCACGGATATAACCGTACACGCCGGTGATGGGGCAAGCAACAGCCATAAACCCCGGCCGCGCAGCAACCGAGAGGACTCGACCCCCCCGGCCTTATTGAGCCCTGTCGCACGGTTTTGAATCCATTTATTCTGCTCTCGAATATATTGTATTTATTTGTCACAGAGGAGGATAGGTCAGTTGTTCGTTGTCGTTGTTGTTCACATTAACTTTCAAACCAAGGAGCCCGTAGTCATCACACAAAGGTGCTGGAGCCTTACATAGGAAGATCCGAAAAACCATGAACAAAAAAAAATTGTCAGGGGAAGCGATACTTCTGATACGAGAGAGTCCAGGTATGGGCTATGATGACATACGAACCAGCCACGACAACAGTATATAAGAAAAAAACAAAATTCTTGGTCTGTCGTCAGGGGAGCACGCGGATCCGAATCACAGACGCCTCACTCCTATTATTAATGGAAAGCTCAAAATGAAAAACAAACCGGAGCATTGGGATTTTATGTACGGATCAACGAACCTACTCACGATTTTTTAACAGTTTTTTCACTTGGTTCAAAAGTATCTCCCTCTCCGTCTATTTTCGAAAAAGGGTACCAGGTATTATTTATAGGAGTGTGGCCTGGTGTGGCGTTCGATTGGTTTTTTCGTGCTTCTTTCGTGTCATTCGGTACTCGTTTTTTTTCTTACTGTCATACCTGGTAGCCCATTACGCTTGACGAGCAACGCAAAGTTTGGACATGAGACCCTTTGACGAATCCCCCCCCTGGCACGACATTTATTTTTTGTTTTACCGATCCGACTTGTTTCTCCTTGTTTCTGTCGATTTTTCTCCCTCTCAGCTCTCAACGCATGCCCGTAGCTTTTTTCTTCCTTCTTTATTTTTTTTGGTTGTTGTGATGCCCTATTCCCTGCCAAGTCGATGGTACCAGGTACAGCTGAGCAGTGCCCTGCTCTCGTAGCCTGTCATTCTGCGTCGGCTGCATCACCTTACTATATCTGTGTATTCATTTGTATGACCCTCTTTGCTGTTTTTCCTTTTTTCTGATTATTTATGTTGGCGTTTTTCCTTTTGTCCGTCTGTCTCTGTCCTATTTGTGTCGTACTTGACCCAAAAACTGTTGGACATAGGACTCCTCATTTTTCGTTTGTTGTTTGTTGTTTGTCTCTACCCTCTTCTTGTCTTCTTGCTTCCTGTCTGGTCTTCTTGCGGCGTCCTTATGTTGGTCCACCAGCTGGACAGATCGTAGGACTGATCGAGCCAGCAAATAGCAACCTTGTCCTCGGGACTCGGCCTGCGCCCTGAGCGCATGTTTGCTACGTTTTTCTTTTTCTTTTCTTTTTTCCTTTCATTTTTTCATTTTTTTCTTCTTTGTTTTTTCTCTTCGTGCTCGTATTTTTTCCTTCCTCTTTTCGTTTTTTTCGAGTGTACATGCAATGCCATCGATATCTTCCTGGTGTTATTTGGTTGCAAATGATACGGGATGGTATACCATAGCTCAATACTACTGCTGTAGTACCGTCTCCCTTGCGGTCTGGTCTAAGTCTAATACTGCCGCGCGCACTATTTCGTACTTGCTCGTTTTCAAAGCCTTGGAACAACAACCTGATACCTCACATATCACCGTCTATACGAAGAGAGCCCCATCATTGCCTATGTGAGAGAGAGAAAACGTGCCGCCCGCAGCAGTCGCATTCCGGTCGACTCTAGAACACTTTTAGTTTAACTGGCTCTTTCGCTTCCGTCCCTCACGATGCTACAGCGTACGACTACAATCGTTGTTACACGTACATATGTCATACAGCCACAATTTCCACGAACTGTTTTAGCACGCCTGGTATTAATAGTAAAATATAACCATTCCATCTAATAGCACCAGTAAGATGACAAGGCTTTGCACTGCCCACTCTGCTCACTGCAAAACAATGTAATATCTCTTGTGTCGTAAAGTATTGTGACCACGGAGCTTGCTTCTCTCTGCACTAGGATTGAAGAATCAGCACGGACACTGGGCTGGATGTCGAGGGGTAGAAGAGAGCGGTTTAACCCCTTTAGCACCGCACTCCCATATGTGGGGACAAAGCACTCTAATTATAAGTAGTTTGTCCACCAAAACGGGACTGGGGTCCTAAGAGGGTTAACAGACCTGACACGAAGAGCACACACAGCATGCAACACCTTACCCGATTAAAAAAAATGATCTACCGACAACCGCAACCATCGTTTCGGGCAACAAACTACTGGGGATCAGAGCAGGACACACACTTACAAAAAAATCAACAAAGAAAAAAGCTGAGAGATCGAGGACTTCGTTGAAACTCATCTAAACAATTGGTGTGTGATACCTGGTGTGTGTGCACACACACCTGGTACCTGGTATTAAATACCAAGGGCTATGTATGGCCCTACGGTCAAGGCCACGTGGGGTGAGCGTACTACGGGTTTGCGGCAGTACTATTTTAAAATATTCAAGGGGTTAATATTGCTGTAAAAAATCGCGAATCCATGGAACACACAGCAGCAGTACGTACAGCTACGTACAGTCAGTACGTGAAGTGTGGGCGGGTGGTATACATAACCGAGCACCGTACCGACCTTTCGCACGCACCAGCAAAACGAACGCATAGAGGGAGGGGGGATTTTCGCGTCAAGAAGCCAAACGCAGATCCGCGGTCCGGGTTGCACTCGGTCCATGTAGCCCCCGATTTTTCGGCGTTACGCCCCCTTCACTAAGATTGCCATCGATCTACTTTAACCCTTTTAGAACCGCAGTCCCGTTTTGGGGACAAACCTCTCAAACTTCAAGCAGTTTGTCCCCAAAACGGGACTGCGGTTCTAAAAGGGTTAAGCAACAAACTACAGCTAGTAGCAGCATCGTACGTATCGAAGCTCAGGTAACCTCTTTTTCTACGTAAAACTAGAGCTGCACCCACACTTTTTGGGGACAAACTGCATGAAAAAATGTTCCCCTGGCACTTGCCTGGTACCTTTTTGTGTGCGTGTACAGTAGTAAAGAAAGCGTTCCACATGGATGGGAACGAATGGGTCCGGAAACGGTGCACATCGGATGCTGCATAAGTTTAGTACCAGGTAGTTGAGACTACCACAGTAGTATGCACAGCATACATACAGCTGTGGGTGTGTGGGAGTGAATAAACACTACAGATAGGTGATCGAAACAACATACCAGGTACCTGGTATGATAGCCTGTGATCACTAAAATGCTCACGGGTTTTTCCCCACTGCGAGGGGCAAAGGGGGGGGGAGGTATGTAGGTGTGCACATATTAAATAGGTTCGTCTACGAAGAAAATAACGGTGACGCCGCTCTCCAGGATACCTCAAGCTTTGTATGAAAAAACAAGCGGTTTTACTAACCAATGCACCCTAGACAGCTATTAAACACAGCACGCATGTTTTTGGGCACTAAAACTTGGAATAAAGTGTGGAATAACCCTGGCGACACAAAGGGGGCACCCTTTTTGTCCAGGCTACGAATAAACGCGTCTGTTAAACCATCAGCGGTTCTAGACCACTGATTTATGAAGCAAAAAACAAGCCCTCCTCACCTTCTGCCAGCGGCTCGCAGTCGCCATCACCACCGGCGACACGATCCCCTTCACCACGGTCTCTACAGGCGCCGCCGCCGCCGCCACCACTGCCACCGCCGCCGCCGCCGCTTCCCGCGCCATGCTGTGCATCACCGGCGCCATTGATGGCACACCCTTCCCGCCAGCTGCAGCAGCTGCAGCAGAAGCACTAGCACCAGCAGCAGAAGAAGAAGCAGCAGGAGAAGCCCCCCCCCCGGTCGTCCCCGTCACCAACGTCGGCACAACGTCCCTAACCCCCGTCCTCTCCCGCCTCGAGACACCGTCCCACGCGACGGAGGCCCCTGCTTGCCTCCGACGCTGCTCCCCGACTCCCCGGGGAGAGCAGGGGTCCAGCCCGGGCACGCAGGTTACTGAGGGGAAGTTGTTGCCCCCACCGCTGTTGCCACCGCTGCCGCCACCTCTATCACCGCCGCCGCCGCTATCGCCGCGGCTGGGGCTTACTTGTTGCTGCCCTTTCGGCGGCATGAGGGCCATAGAGTAGCTCAGTGCCGTTTCAAGGGGGATCGGGTAGTGGTTCTGGTGCTGGTGAGTCGTCGGCGACCGGGGACCGTCGACGGAAGGGAGGTGGTGAGAAGGCCGCAGGGGTGGTGGCAGGGACTGCTGCCGAGCGGCGGCGGCGGCGGCGGCGGCCGTCGAGCCAGCGGGGGCAGCGCAAAGCATGTCGTCGCCGCCAACAAAGTACGGCAGTGCAGCTGCCGCCGCCACGGCCGCCACCGCCGCCTCCTCCTCCTCCGACTGCATGGCGCCGCCGCAATACGACTGTTCAGGAAGAAAACTGTCGCCGTCGTGGCACCCGAATGCAGAAACGCTGGACATTGTGCTGCCGCTACCGCCGCCGCCGAAACCACCGCCGCCGCCGCTGCCATCACCCGCCGTAGAGAGCAACGGCAGCGCTGCGCCGAGGTAAGGCAAACGGTCTTCCACGCCAGGTCCAGCAGTTTCTCCTGCGTCCCAAACTACCCCTTTCCCCCCCCCCCCAACCCCCCCGCCCCCCCCCCCTCTCCCCCCACCCTCCTCCTCCTCCTCCTCCCCCCCCTCTAGCATCGCTCGAGCGGCCGATGTCGTTAAACCATGGATGAGCACTTTCCAGATGGGCCGTTGACCCCCCTCTCCCAATGCGGCCAGCCCGGGGCATTCCGCAGGCAGCTGCCAGCATATCCGGTGAATCAACCACGCCCGCAGCGTAGCCCTGCTGCTGCTGCTGCTGCTGCTGCTGCTGCTGCTCCTGCTGTTGCTGCTGTTGTTGTGGCCAAAGGGATGTCGTTAGGCACTCATCACCGATCGATAAAGCCTCCGCCGCAGCGAAGGCTGCAGTTGTCTGTCGCTCGGAGTCGCCGATCGCGCCCAGGGTGTTGTAGTCGAGGTTGCAATCGTACTGATAGTAGTCGCCGCCGCCACCACCGCAGCTGATATCGTAACGGCTTGGGCTGCCACCACCGCGTCCTCCTCCCCCTCCTCCTCTTCCTCCTCCCCCTGCGGTCTGCTGCCGTTGTTGCTGCTGACCGAGGCACGGGAACTGCTGTGCGTACCGCTGTTCCGAGTACTGCTGCTGCTGTTGTTGCTGCTGCTGTTTCCGCGCCTGGACAGCATTTCGTGCGCCGTCTTCCCCACCGTCAATGGCTTTCCCCCCTCCGCCGCGGCAGTCTCCAGTAGTATTGATAGTAGTGTTAGTAGTCCGTTCGCCACTGCTACTGCTACTGTTGTTGCGGTTGGTTGCGCCGATCGGTGCTGCTGCAGTTGATGGCAGATCGTACCGCATGTCCGAGTTGCTCTTGTTCGAGACCGCTGTCGGAGCGACGCCGAGCCCCCAGGAGCCTCCCTCTGCCGTCCCCGAGTAATCATCAGCGTTGCTCGCCACCGCTGCCGCTGTCACCGCCGTTGTCGCTGCCAGTATCTCGCCGCTTCCAACAACCGCCGGCCCTGACCAGCGCGCAGCAGCACCGCCATCGCCCTCGCCCTCGTTCATGGCTAGGATTTGCATCTGCGGGACTACAGTCGGGCTGCTGCCGCCACCTCTTCCCCCAGCTGCCCAGCCACGTTGGGGCGGTGGTGCGGGCAGCTTGGCCGCCCCTTCCCATCCGGCTACGTACGCCACCGCGGTCGCTTCGGCTACCCCGGCCAGCGTGAGTTTGTTGGCGCCCTTTGGATCGGTCGTGAGCTTTGCGGTCAGTCGAGACTCGAGGACCGCCAGCTCATACGTTGCGACGTCCATCGACGCTGTCGTGGCTTCTTTCGAGCGGCGGTAGACGCGCTTGCCCAGGCCCTTGCTCCCGTGGAGCTTCTTCGTGACGCGCATGGGCTCGCACCGCAGGCGCTCGGAGAGGAACGCGCGCATTGTGGTGCCTTCCGAGAGATCTGCGAGCTGGCCCTGGTTGAAAAAGTGGATCAGCCGCACAGCGAATTCCTCCTCCTCCGTCTTCGTTTTGAACCGTCATGATCAACACAGATACAGATACAGATAGATGCAGACCATACACAGATCAACAAAAGCACAAAAGCAATCGCGATGGGAAAGGGAGGTGTTCGGTGCGCTGCACAACCACACGCCGCATAATTCGTTCGATGGGCGCGCCGAGAGCGCGTCAGAACCAGCCGCCCTAGCAAGCGCGCGCGACTGCTGCGTATACCACAGGAGGAGGCAGTCAGTTCAGACAACCAACTATATGCGCGCAGCAGCAGCAGTGTAAAATCAATTCATTTAATTCGTGAGATTGCTTGTCACCTAGAACAACAGCAGTGTGACTGAGGTTGAAGTTCAAATATCAGCGCGGGCGCTACCCATCGATCGCAGCCTTCACGCCTATCGGCCGCAAAAAAACACACACACACCCGCAACATGCACCCGCACCCATGATGCACTCACGATCCATCGGCCGCGTCGCTTGCTTCCGCGCCCGAGCACCATGATGATCGTGATGGCCAGAAATGTAGGTGTGTGCGGGGCGTCAGATTTTCTCTCCGTCCGCGCCACCCGCGGCTTCGACGAAATTCCTTCTTCATCTGCTGCGTGGAAAACACGGGGGAAAAAAAAGAAAAAGAGAAGAAAAGGGAACGGAAAGCTCATATTTGTAAAATTTCAAAAGCTGTGTTGGTTGATTTCTCAATAACTTTTCGTCGCTATAAAATTAGGATACCAGATAATGTACCGATTTCGAGCGGGTTCCCGTAATTGAAAAAGTTGATTATTTTTTCCTCATTTTCGCTTGATTTGTGCATTTTTGCTTTGTTTGGAGTTTGATTTTGGATAAATTAACATTTGCTTCTGTTAAAGCTGGCCGTACATTCGAGTTACCCATTTTTTAGAAGTCCAGTCCCGTTTTGGGGACAAACCCGTCAAATTCCAACTAAGTTGTCCCCAATTGTCCCCAAAACGAGACTGCAGTCCTAAAAAAAAGGAATAAAGTAGGAAGATTTGAAATTGGAAACTGAAGTAAAGAAAAACCCTCTTCTTCTGCAGCTGCTGCAGACCTCGTCGGTCATTCTTGCCGATATGGATTCATCGATACGTCTAGATGCTTCGATTGCTACTGCTGCTGGGATTATTTGGCCCCTTGTCTGGCGGCGCGTTCGATGAGAACAGGCAGTACACAACACACAACAGCACAGCGAGGGGCGCGCAGGAGTTGATACACACCAGGTACACCTGTGGTACGTAGTAAAACAGAAGATTATACTCGTACTGCTGCTGCTGCTCTTCTTGTGCTGCTGGCTGCTGGCACCTTCCAAGTGACGTCATGGTATCACACGGTGAAAAAAAATAAAAAATAGTATGTCAAAAAACGAATCTTGGGATCCTGAGTATATTTTGATTCCCAAAAAATATGAATTTGTTGAAGTAGGCACGCATGTAAAAAAAATGTTGTTGGATAGTTCCGTCTCATCACACTCATGTCCCCAGCCAGGCCCAGAGGCAAAACCCACCGCAACTACAACGAAACAGCAGTAGTGCCTAGTACAACATATAGTGCCCCCCAACGACGGCAAAGGAACACAGCAGTAGCAGTAGGGGCAGTAGCAGCAGCAGCAGCAGCAGCAGCAGTAGCAGCAGCAGCAGCAGCAGCAGCAGCCGCAGTAGTCCGTGCCGCCAGAAGTATAATATCTACAAACGACCAGATATCTCGAGCATACTCGAAACAGTATGCAAGTATTAATATCAATAGTATCAATTAATTGCATGTACCTTCTGTCTATCTTGTGAGTATCAAAGAACATATACCTGGTGCCAGGTACGAAGTAGTCATAGCAGTGTGTGATGACAGCAGGGGATAGTTTGTTTTTTTGTTTGTTTTATACCCTGGTACCAGGTACAACACTAGTGTACGAGTATCAGGTTAATAATTCTCGAGCCGTTCGCCCGCAACGAAAACACAGACAAAACAAAAAACAAAAAACACCGCCGGGGAAGAACCGAAGAACAAATTTTACTAAAAATACGAATCTCACAGACAGGTAGGTGTGTTCATACTGTGTTTTTCATATACATCAAGAGCAGAAGAGGACAAGAAGAAGAACTTGTACGATAGTTGTGATCACCAACAAACACGTACGCCGTACTCATGTATAGTTTTTTTTTTTTTTTTTTTTTTTTTTTTTTTTTTTTTTTCTCTCTTGCGCTGACTCTCCGTGATTTTCATTTCATTTTTTCTCTTCCTCTTCCTTTTCTGATTGATAAGCCGTACTCAAGGAGCCGTGTGGCGTGGTTGGAAGACGAACCTGCTCTGCTCGGCTCGTATTGTCTGACGCCAAGGGGCTGGGCATAGTTGACGAACGCAGGGCGGAGACGGCAGTCTGGGTAGCAAGGTACCAGGCGGATTAGCAGGGAGAACCTGGCTATACTACTCGTACCACAAGCTGCTGCCGCCACCTAGAAGGTGCTTTGGGCTTTGGTCTGCCTGTTATTTCCCCTTTGTTATTTTTCCTTGTTACTTTCTCCTTGGTTCTTTGTCTTACTCTGTTCACAAGCAGTGGTGTCTTTTGTTATTTCTTCTTTTTTCCAGCTCGTTCTTTTTCAAGTGTAGGCCACCTCGCCTGCGGGGGGGGGGGCACGACAGATTGTTTCTCTTAGATTTTGCTTTCATTTTTCTTCTTTTTCTTTTTCGACTTGTCTACCTTGTTTTGTTTTCTCTTTGATTGTTTCTTTTCGTTTCACTATTTCATAGATTGCGTATGTCGTGCCTGTCGTATCTAGTATGATGACATGGCTTTGCATTGCCCACTGCAGTTCACACTGCACACGTGGCAACGTAGTATCTCTGTGGCGTAGCTTTGTGACCACAGAACTTGTATCTCTTCTAGGATGGAAGAATCGGCACGGACACTGGTTGTGCTGGATGTCGACGGGTAGAAAGAACGGTTTAATGTGAAGAACACACACACACACACACATACTGGTACGTCACAAGATCTGCTGTGCAACATTTACAGGGAGTATATTGAACAATTTTCATGGTGGCCACGTTTAAAAACTGCTGTGTTGTAAACCAACTTTGGATTGTCTTGTTGTGTACCCCGACCTTCGCGTGTCGATCTATCTGCTGTTTCAGTGTATACGAAATGGTACAAGTATTATCGTCTCGTTGGCCCTGGCAGCATCCAGGGGAGTCATCGGCCAGTAGTAGTAGTCAAACGCTAGGGAAATAATGGAAAACGCGCGAACGGTTCACGCAGCTTGCAAAGGTTGAGTATCGATCGATCTGCCGATCGGTTGAACTCACAGCTGGTGACTCTTTTAGTTTTTTATAAAAAAAAAACGAAGAAAGAAAAATTCACCTGTCTGTGTGACTGCTGTGTACGGAATCAGGTCTAATAATAAATAATAATAGTGCACCCACGCCCGCCGTGATCCGTGATGATATTCTGTTTTTTATATACTATGTATACTATTATTATAATAGTAACTGCTGTTGTAGTCTTTTTTATTATAACATTATTTCGAATACACATTGTCGGATGGCAAGCACAATAATAATACCAGGTACATGACATTGTACGTATTATTATGTTGTTGTTTGTTGTTTGTTGTTTTTGTTGTTGTTGTTGTTGTTGTTGTTGTTGTTGTTGTTTGTTGTTGTTGTTGTTCTCACATTAACTCACAATACAATGCAGTCCGTGGTCGCAGGACAGGCTCCAATATCTCTGGAGTGGAAGAAAAACGCCTCGCTCGGTAGTAAAAAAACAGAGAGGCAAAAACAAAAAACAAGCATACATACATAGGCATTCCACCACACTATTAAGGACACCAGGGAAGCAAAAAGGAGACTATTAATAGAAGACAATCCACTAAAAAAAGAAGATGAAGCGAAGCAAAAAAAAACAAAAACCAAAGTGTAAGTAAATATTATATACCAGGGTAGTGGTATTAATATATAGTCTCTCATTCAAGAAGAGCACGCGGATACTAATATACCACTCACTGCTGCTGTATGTAGGTAAATATTTACTACCTGGTATACACCGGTCGCCCCGGTGGTTCAAGTGGTTAAGTTAACCTCGAATTCTACTTGTTTGAGTCCTGGGTTCGAGCCCCAGAGGTGGGTCGGACTTTGACTATATTTGCAAAAATAAAAAAGGATTCAATTGTTGAGAGCGCCTTGCAGCGTGGGTAGGCACAATTCGATGCGAGTCGACGAGGGAAGAAAAGGCTGAAATCTTCTCGCGATAAAAATGAAGGCACGTACCGTAGCGGGAAGGGGGGAGAAGAGCCTGCTATGTGACCCCGGATCTGAGATACGAGTTGGAAGGAGAGAGAGAAGAAGATGTGCGAAGATAATGAATGGGATGAGAAAAAATATTACCTGGTACCTGGTACCAGGTACCAGGTATATTATTATTTTGCTTGCCATCCGACAATGTATAATGTGTACCCTGGTAGTGTTTTGTTCTAATAAACGACCATTAATAACAGAAAGTGAAGAACTCTCCAGGTCAAAAGCGCGGCAGTATCCTACGACAAATCAGAGCTGAAGTGACGCTCATGAAAAGACTACTACGACCAACATCCCTCCATCTTGTCCACCAAAAAACGACATATATATATATCGTTATTCATGGTCGTGTAGCCGACTGTGCTCCTGGCGGGGTTTATAAGCAGTATTAATAGTAGCGTAGGAGTTGTATAATAGTTCAGTTGTACTGGTAGTACTTTATTATTATTATTCATCATTAATTACTTACGGGGGACCCATGTAAATAGGACCAAATATTGTTCATAAAAATAGATAAATATGTACCTGGTAGGTTTTGTGTGTCTACCTTATTAGGTCCTATTTACTATGTTATGGTCTCACGTAAAAGTAAGTACCAGGTAGTATAATGATTAGTCTACGTAGTTCTTATAGTTCGTGGCGTACCCCTGGCCAAAGAGAGAGTATATAATAATAGTAGTACATAAGAAGAGGATATAGTTTGTGCATGCCAATTTTTCACTCTTCTTTCTGTCTTCCTCTCTTCCGTCTCGCTTCCCCAACGCGTGATACACGTTGTTTTGTTGTTCCCCAAGTCGAACCCAGCAGCAGGCAGCAGCGGCGGTAGCAGTAGTAGCAGTAGCAGCCGCAGCGATGACGTGGGGCGCCATTTCACTATTCGTGGAAGCGAGTGTGTGTGGTGTATTGGCAGTGTGTGTGGTATATTGACCGATTCCCGACCAAACCAGCCGGGGCAACAACAATGTGACACCCAGCAGGCGGTTCGGCGGGGGCAGCTGCCATTACTATAATTATTCTGGCCAACGTCTGCCTCGCGCTTATTTTATGTACGTACAACCGGCAAATAATTATATTCGACAATACCGGTAACGCAACGGACCTCATTGAAGATACACGGTTTCAAGCGTGTGTACGTACCTACAGACGCCAGAGGTAAACAACAACAACGACAACAAAAACAACAACAAATATGGAGATGGCGGTGTCGAACTTCTTCCCTAATGAAAAAGATGTGGACTCCTGCTTGCTCTCCTCGAGCAACGTGTCGGCGAGTCATATATATATAATTCAGCAGCCCTGTCCGTGTACGGAGGAAGGGCGTCTACTGGTATAATGATAGACGAAAAAATGACGACCGGTGTCTAGGAGACCTTGACGAAAAATCTGTAACGGGATATATAGACTATTTCGAAGCAGCCCTGCCTGGTTAACCGACGGAACATCACAACATGAGAGCCGAAACGAAAGGGAGTAGTCGGATCGGATTGAGTATCAACCGTCCCCGAAGCATGCACCAACATAAAACTGCCTTATCACGACAACACACCAAGCAGTCCTGAGTCTGCGCTCCCTTCCCTCCCCTCCCGTCACACACGTAGCTTAAAAAGAGTGTAGAGCCACCCGGAACAAAAACCAGCCACCAACTGCTTTGAATAAAACAACACAGAACATCACATCAAGCATACTGCGAGGAGAGGCTACACATGCACTGATTCGTCATCCGAATGCCCAGAGACTATATACGAACACCGTGTGCGCTACGTAAGGACGCCGACAGTCCTCGCATGTCCGCATATAGCCGGCGAAATTCCACCAACCCCTCCCTAGCATCCAACCCTCTCTCGTCCTCCTTCTTCGACCCCCTAGCCGAACACAGCTCCCCACATTAAACCAGCTTTGCCTCGCACGCCCCTTGGGGGGGAGGGATACCGCGGCAAATCCCACACGTTAACAGCTGCGAGACGCGGGACCTAAACAAACGCTTTGGCTCGAGTACACCTCCACCGAAAAAACCCCTCGATCCCTTCCATGGCAACTAACTCAACAGCCCTCCGACCGGGCAAATATATCATCTCCCCCGTTGTCGCCTGTGAGCTAGACACTAGACACCCCTCTCCCCCCGCCCCCCAGTAGTGTTCAAGGCTTGGCCCAGCTTCGACAAGCTGATTGGTAGTCCACACTTACTCCTCATTACATCTTGGAACATTCCGAGATATTTCCCAGATGGTCCGGGTAAGGCCTGGTGTTTAAATATAGGCATGTTTCAACCTTTGTGGCGAAGCAGGGCCACACCCCCGCCGCCCCCCCCCCCCCGTCCATAACGCTGCTACCGCTACCTTTCCCCGTATACCGAACTCCCACCCGCTCCAGGCGCCGTGGGTGCGGCCGGCGATGCTATCTGCTCGAGCGTTATTTGGTCGTAGGGATCGAGGAATTTCATGCTGTACCGGGGCCCCTCGTCGACGTTGTCCTTCAGGAACGAGAGGCACCGGTCGGTGAAGTTCAGGCAGACATCTTTGTCCCAATGCTGACGGGAAACAAAGAGCGCAAGACAGAAGTATGGGGCGATACATACGGTGTACATCGCGACAAGAAGAGAAGAGGCGAAGGAGTTCGAGACGGAATGGAAGGGCGGGCGGAGGCAGGGTTGGGTGGTCAGCCGCTCGGTGGGTGGGTTAGGGGCGCGGCGTGCAATGTGGTGCCGAGGCATATGCTCTCTCTCTATCTCTCTCTCTCTCTCTCTCTCTCCTCTCGTGCTAGAGTTATGCGCTGGTCTATAATCGAAGAGGGGAGAAATTGTTCACGACCGACAGCTTATTCGCCCAACGAAAAAAATAATAATAAAGGGAAGCTTTGGTTACGACCAGTAATCGACTCTGAGGAGACCAGCAGCAGCAGTAGTAGTCTTCCTTGGAACCAAACGGGGAGGCACGGGAGGCGTGGCAACACCCCAACAAAAACGACCGACACAAATATCAGCGCCATCTGTGCGATTCACGACTCATACACTTGAGACATTCTGCGGCGCGATAATAACAACAACAAATTAAACACGCCACGATGACGTATCCGTATGGCGTTACATTCGAGAGAAGCGGCGGTAGTGCAGTCATTCAATCACTAGAGAAAAGAGTAAGTCCTTTTGCCCGCCGTTTTTTTACGTGGGTCAATAGTCAGTTGTTTTGAACCGGAGCTGCTGATGGATTGAAACTAAGGTTCTTTGTTCGACAGAATGGCAGAAGCCCCTCTCCCTCATTACCTTGATTTTGTCCACGGAGTCGACCAAGCCATCGGTCGTCCACGACTTGACGTCGCGGACGATGCCTGCACAAAGCCACGAGAAGGGGCGGGCGGTTGTTGCTCTTCTCACATTAACTCATCGCCACCATAAACATAGTCCATGGCCACGTGGTCACAAAGCAGACTCACGATAACACTCTGGAGAATAACGTTCTGCAGAGGGATACTCTCTCAGCAAATCAGCAGACTCGCCAGGGGGTGAACACAAAAACGCGTTTTTGTTAAGCCGTTGGTATGGACTGATGGAATACGCCATGCGGAGTAAACAGCGATACATTTACTGCGGGGTTGCTTGCTATAATTAGGACCTGGCGTGTGTACTATTAGTGCGGAGGGCGATAAACCTCAAGTTATATCCTTGAGGCCTGCACGAACGTTTTCGGGTACAACGTTCTCGAATTTACCATAGTTCGGAATCAGTATTGCAGCGGTCCGAGGGCTACAAAACGGAGTTTTATGTCGCCGGCTGATAATATTCAGGCTTCCAACACAAAAATGCGCGCGCGTTCATCATGCCACAGGTGTGGCCGGGATCCGCCTCTAGCGCAATGCACAAACAAATCCTTGTGGGGACGTTGAAAAAAGTAGCACATCATTAGGCGTGTACCGAATTGAGAGGTTGTCGAAAACTTGTGAGGTTTGATACGTAGTTCAATACCTCCACAAAGATCATGTTACGCCCGCGTTCTGCAAGCAGGGGGTTCCGGCAACCTGTGATCTCGACACGGTCACCCTCCCGACAAAACGTCGGGCATCACCACCACCACCACCACCACCACCACCACCACCACCGACTGGAGATACACACGATGAAAAATGAAATCACGGGTTCGCCACTGATGGGGGGTGCGCTCTGCTCATCACGCACATACAGCCAAGACTACAGTCAAGACGCAACAACAACAAAGCAAAAGGCAAAGAAGCCGCTTACCGAACGTACACGACTCCCCCCCCCCCCCCCGCCCCCCGTCAAGCCTTCCCGGCTCTCGACGTACTGCATCACATACGCAGCCATTAGCGGCTCTTGCTAACGGCCCAGCCGGGCTCACCGTGGTCGTCTCTGTACCCAACCACGAGGTCCCTGACGCCGGCCAGGTAGCACTGGGCCCAGTACTTGAGCGTCTTGTGCTTCTTGAAGATTTGCTCGTCCTGCGTTGTTGGGAAAGGCAAGGCAAGGCAAGGCAAGGCAAGGCAAGGCAAGGCAAGGCAAGGCAAGAAGCGAGAGAGAGGAAGACACGTCTTTCAGCCAAGACGTTCGCTTAACCTATTCACGAGTCGAAGCCCTACTGATGGCTGCCGTGCCACCAGCAGGCAGGCCAAAAAGTTGCACATACAAGGCCCCGTCCAAACGCTGCGCAGCGAAGCATCGCGGCACGTACCGCAAAGGGGGGCTTGAAAACCGAAGGGCGTGTTTATTCACCACTCCTGTACGAGCATGCGTACGGCTGGCTCAGCAGTAGGTAAAATTATATAAAATTCTACCTGGTATTTTTTATCCGTGAGGGGCATCAGAGGGAAAACACGACGAAACTAAAACGGCAAGAGTACGTGTGACATGGCATCGAGCACACGAAGCAGAGCCTGGGCTGCCAGGTTTCGTTCCAAGTACGTACCTACAAACGACACGACACGACACGACACGATAAGACACGCGCGCAGCGCCCGTACTCGTCGTACCATGTACTGCTTGCTGCGCGATCACACTGACTGTGATCGGCGGTTTCCAAATATCGCACTCAACTGTTTTTTGGCGTCGGTTAACATGAGGTCCAAAATTGGGGTACTACTGAAACTCATACATCATCCCCAACTTACAACTACTATGGGGGAACACAAGAATCAAAACCAGACGTGGTTGTGTAAACGCAGGAGAATACGCGGGCTCTGGATCCATCGTGGGTTCTGCTTCTTATTACATAGGCCCACCCGCCGTTTAAGAGTGCGGGGAAATGTATGCAGTCCTAAAATATGTGTTAGTTGAGGTGTGCAGGGCAGGCAGATGCTTCAGCGTCAACGGTCACACCTTCGGGATATGGATGATTCGCGTTGTCTTGATTTCGACGAACCTCCCGGGGTCGTTGGGTCGACACGCGTCGATCTCCGCGCCTGGCAAAACGCAAAACAACAACAACAACGATACAAAATAATAGCACGTACGTAGTGCAAGCCGAAGCGAAAATGAAAACAAACACACACACACAAAGCGGCAGACGAACAAGAAGAAGAAGAAAGGCGTTGACGGTACGGTCATAGAGCGAGAAAAAAAAAATCTGCCGAGGCGTGTGCGGTGACGAGGCGTCTTTCGGGAGGGGACCGTGTGGTTACATGTTCCCTCCCTCCCCTGCTAAGTCGAGGGGAGGGGAAGAGCTCGTCGTTTTCGCCGCCACTGGCCTTTCTTGCGTGACGAAAAAAATCCCGTGAGAGGCGGGTGGGGGGGAGGAGTGTACTCATGCCGTGCATGACCGTAGTCGTCTAACCATAGACCCGAATCCCTACAATGCCGGGACAGAGCACGCCGGGGTTTTCATTGACCAGGCGAATAAGCATTGCTTGCACCAAGCGCGAGGCGCCCGGGGGGGGGGTGAGGGGGTGAGTGGTGGGCCTCTCCACCTTGATTCCCTGCCCTCTCAATATCAGACCACATGTCAGAGCAGTCTACCCCCTACTTCTTCGATTCCGATTCCCAAACATCCTACCTAATAGCTGTGCCTTGGGGCTCGAAACCATGGCCCCTGTGGGCCCTGCACCCTCCACACGCCCAGCTCCGCAACAAAACCAACCACAACAACGAAGCAAAAACATAAAAATCAACCACGACCAAAGCGAAACGAAGCCAAGCGAACCCAAAACCAAACCAGCAGCAACAACGGTAGCAGATCGAAAGGCACGCGTCTACCTCACCCATCAAGACGTTGTGGTTGCCAAGCCTAGACCTGTATAACGCGCAGTAGCTCGGCCTCGGCGGGTCGTCCGGCCCCCGCTGCAGCTCGTCCAGGCGAGCACCCTCCACACCCAGCACGCAGAGGGTCTCGAACCGCCGACCCCAATAGCTGGTGCGGTCCATCTTCCCCTTGTTCCGGTCCACCATCACCACCTCCAGGTAGATAACGCCTCCTTCCTTGAACACCTTCAACCAGGGCAGGGCGTGCATACACGCGTCGTTCGTTACAACTGCACTATTTTTTTGTGACAAATTACTTGAGACTAGTAGTACTATAGCCTTGTCAGTCACGGCAGGGCCGCGCGCGCAAAAACACACGCGTGTGGCCAATTTATAAATTCAGAACCGTAACCACATTTTTGGGGGAGGACATACTTACTTGGAATCACAGCTATTTTCACAATTACAAGGCAGGATGTCAGGCGGGCAGGGATGGATGACTGACCGTCTGCCGTGCGCAGGCAGCTGCTAATGGTCTTGCATACAAAAAACAATGAAAACACATCAGCTGCGAGATCGAGGATATCGTTAAAACGAAAAAAGAAACACCTCAACTTAGCGCTGAGATCGAGGATTACGTCGAAACTTGCACTTGCAAGCTGCGTGTGATACACATTTTGATCCAAAAGCGTGCTACGTACATCTTGTATACGACTGGTTGGCAGGCAGACAGGCAGGCAGGCAGGCAGGCAGGCAGGTAGGCAAGCAAGCAAGCAGGCAGGCAAGCAAGCAGGCAGGCAGGCAGGCAGGCAGGCAGGCAGGCAGGCAGGCAGGCAGGCAGGCAGGCAGGCAAGCAAGCAGGCAGTCAAGCAAGCAGGCAGGCAGGCAGGCAAGTAGGCGGGCAGGCAGGCAGACAGCCTGATTGGACTGACAGACTGGCTGGCGTCCGAGAGAGGCAGGGGCGGGGCGCGCGCCTCACCTCTATCTCCCACTTCTGCTTGGAGTATGGCGTGACCATGATCTTGTTGAGGTTGTTGCGGTAGGTGATAAAATGGGCCGACTCCTCTTCCTGCACAGCACGCCGCCGCAGCAGTCGCCATCGGAACAGCATCCGCACATACACACGCCGGGAGCGAGGAGAGACGGTCGTGGGGGGAGCGCGCGAAGAAGGTAGCGACAAAATTTTAGCGGGTCACAAGGACCTTTTTTTCAGGTTTCGGTCAGCAGAACTATTTTACGACTACGGGGAGCCATAGTAAATACCCGGTAGGACCTACGGTACACACAAAAACCTACATATTTACGTATTTTTACCCACAACATTTGGTCCTATTTACTATGGCCCCCCGTCACACAGTAGATCGGGGGGCCCTAGTAATCAGAACGCGTAATGGGACCCCAAAACCGTGTACCCCCCTAAATTGACTGGCCACGTTAGGCCCTGATCACTGTGTTCCTTCGTGGTACAGTAGTGGTGGTTTCCGCTACAGTGCCGGCATATATGCGCCAGTCAACAATACCGGCACTATATAGCGGCAGCAGGCACTACTCCGGACACTTACACACCGGTTAATCTTGTCATCGGAGACAAGAGATTTCACAGGCACTATATATAGCGGGCGGCCTGCACTACTCGGCAGGTACTACAGAACAGAGGGACCACTATAATACTACAGCAGTATTGCAACATTGAACCTGTGCCAATTTCAAGTAGTTTGTTACAAAAAAAAGAGGACTGCGCTCAAAACACGTGGATGACCACTCAGCCTATTAGTGCAAACATCGCTTCGACCACAGGACCGAAATTGAACCCAGGATTTGAACACTAGACTGTCGCCACTAGTGAGCGTTCCTCATCCCCCCTCCCCGCCCATCCCTTGCCCTCCCACCCTGGCTCCCGAAACGTACCTCATATTGGTTCTAGAAATATTGTAACACTGCTGTACCACGATTTGCGAGGCCGATGGGTATCACACATGTGCTTACCGGTATACCGGTTGATTATCAACATTAAAAATAACAGATTGAGGCGTTTCGTTTACCCGTTCAAGGCCGGGGGTTTCATCGAGCATCTCCGCGATCTCCGACGTAGAAGATGTGGTGTCAGGCTCCACGTAATTGAGGTACCCGTGGTTCAGGTCCTTCCCTGGCGCGGACAACAGCAACAAGACACAGAAAAAAAAACGCGACGAGCCAATACGTGGATGATTCATAAACGTATGCGCAACGTCCGGACAGGCTTATACACACATGTCTGTTACATATTATCGTAGTGAATATTTTCGTGTTCTTATTTCGGGGGACCATAGGTAATAAGACCAAATATTGTTAGTAAAAGTGGTTTAAATATATAGGTTTGTATGTATACCTTAGTTCCTATTAACTATGGTCCCCCGTAATAGTATTTTCGGTTTCCCCCGGAGCGGCGGATTTTATCTTTCGAGAGTACTTAACCACTATTAATAGTGTTGGATATCGAATATAACATTTCGGTATATCGCAACATTGAACTTTCGATCTATCGATTCGAGCATGTTTTTATGCCACTCCACCCCCTGGCACACACTCACCGTAAAGCTTCGATCTGTCAAATATCGGAATCGTATCCGATACGATAGTTTTTTTTGCCTATCGGTATCGTATCGGAACTAGATTGTCTTACGATATCCGACACTAATCAGAACGTACACCAATCGGCGCACGTCATATACGTGACATAGCAGCCGAGCACGACGAATCTGTGTCTTGCACACTTTGGCCTGAACGCGAGGGTGGGGGCGTGCGGCCTGGGCCTGCCTGCGCCTGCGCGCCTTAGTCGCTGCCGGACAGCGACCAAAAACCGTGTTTTGAAAAAAAAACACACCTTCCGGAGGATGCGGTAAAACATACCAGTAAAACTCATCCCTTTAACCACCGCACTCCGGTGCTGGGGACAAATCACATGGAATTAAAAAAGGACAAAAATAGGAGCTGTGCATAAAAGGTTTCAACTTAAGCTCACCACACTTCCACGCCTGTTTTCACCTGCGACTCGGTTGTAGAAAACACCGTCCGAAACACAAAAAAACGCACAGAAAAAAACTGCCCATCCCGCCCACCCACCCACCCACCCACCACCCGGGCTTGAAACCTCTGGTTGAATCCCATCCCCCAACGCCCCCTGCCCTATCACACGGGTGATAAAATAACACACCCCCCCGGGAGAAATTTTCCGAGCCAAAACTTCTCCAAACTCAGGGAGGGCACTCTTTGAAAATGGTGGGCATTGGAAACATCTCGACGAGGTGTTTCCAGAGACGCCGAGATACTTCCAGAAACGACGAGATATTTCCTGAGACGCATCGCTCGGCGTTTGCACCTTCCCCACTCGTCGAGAAAACCAACCTTGAAATTCGTCCGAGGGTGTGAGTGTCTTATCGTGCATGTTGTGCGGTAAATATAGACGTACACGCCAAACTGGACGAAAACAAACATTTTCTCTCGCTTCACGGTTGCGGTCGCGATTTCGTTTAGGGTATGAAAAAGCAAATACACTTTAAAAGGGGTGTGACCGAGGGGCAATGCCCGCGGCGATGCCAAAACGTGACGTGCACACGTCGGACAGGTAGATGACGATCTACTCTGTAGATAATCTATTACGGGGGACCATATTAAACAGGACCTACGGTACCCACAAAAAACTATAAATTTAACTTTTTTTACCAACAATATTTGGTCCTATTAACTATGGTCCCTCGTAACAGGCCCTAACCTTCCGTTGTGAGGTGTTGCGCAGGGATCTGTGGAGTACAGATCCAACCCACAGTAGCACAAAACGTGTCCTAGTAGATCATGCGGAGTGATTGATACGGCTCCCACCCGGCAACATGAGCGAGGTCATACAGATCATACAGATCATACAGATCAGGAATATATCTGCACCGCAAGGCCTAGACCATGACGTGGTAATCCATCATCTGTCCGGTGAGTGAAACGGTACCATAAAAAACACAACCTACTTGTACAGCCCCGCTAGAATAATACTGCTTGCGATACTGCCGGCCCCCAGAAAGAGCCCCACAAGAATCTTAGCCTGGAGGTTTCCAGGTAAAGAAGACGTTCGGGAGTAGTTGCACTGGTTTTAGTGTGGAACTCCCCCCATCTTCGGAATAACAGAATAACAAACCTACCTACGTACGAGTAGCCTGGGGCAGAATGCCGGGTTCGAATTAGGGAGCCGGTACCGTTGTACCATGATAAAGCAGTAAAGTAGTCCCTTCGGGTCTCCACACAGGAAAAGCACGCCGAAACCTAAGGCTGATGACAGCATCGGCCTTTGGACGTCATACCATTGGGTGTCGTATGGGTCACGTAGTGTTTTGATCAGGCGTGTTTCAAACCACGACGAACAAATGTCACAAAAATGTGATTTGTACAAGGTGGAAGTTTTTTCAAGCTAGAACAAGTTGGCGTCATGATTCGGGCTGCTTTAATATGTACATAGGCGATAAACCCGAATCGCAACGCAAAGAGCTGCAAGACAAAAGCAGCAGCAGCAGCAGCAGCAGCAGCACGG
Source organism: Nereocystis luetkeana (assembly GCA_031213475.1). NCBI lineage: Eukaryota > Phaeophyceae > Laminariales > Laminariaceae > Nereocystis > Nereocystis luetkeana. Next base: position 4,415,816 of record JARUPZ010000003.1, on the reverse strand, counting down.
CAATACTACTGCACTCACACTGCTGCACGCTCTCCCTAGCAACCCTTTCATGACCGCAGTCCCGTTTAGGGGGAAATCGACTTAAAATTTGAGCGGTATGTTTCCAAACGGGACTGCAGTTTGAGCGATTTGTCCTCAAAATGGGCTTGCAGTCCTAGAAGGGTGAACGCACGCTTGGTAAGACCGCACCCGTCGTCGCTTTGTTGGCCGTTAGACAATGGGACATGGGGTCCCAAAAAAGGGTTGTTGGTGTGTATGCTGTGCTTGTCGTACGCAGTACGTTCGCATGGCGCTGCATTGCCCAATCTCCGTGCTGCATTTACAACGTATGCACCTGGTGTCACAGAAGAAACGCGCAAGATGTATCACGCAGCTTTCAAAGATGAGTATCAACTACTCAATTGGTCGAACTCACAGCTGAAGTATTCGTCAAAAATTGATTAAAAAAAAAACACGATCATCTCTCTTGTGACACAGATTTTGTGATCGCAGAACTTCTATCTCTCTAGGATGAAGAATCAGCAAGGACACTGGGTGTGCTGAATATCGACGGGTAGAAAGGGCAGTATCATGCGAAAACACACACACATTGCCTCACCCTGAATCCCACCCATCCTCAGGTCGGGAGGGGGGTGTAAAGTGGGCTCGATCACCCCACCGCCTGGCTTGTAGAACGCGCCCAGCTGCTCGGGCTCGACCGTCTGGGACGCAAAACAGCAGGCCAGCAAATACACACGCCCACAATATACAAACACGTGGAAAAAAGAGCGAACACAGCAGCAGTCAGCGTGTTTGTGCGGTACGAAAATTTGGTCTATCGTAGTCAGCGAGTTTTGTCTCAGCACCATCATACCGGTACGTGCCTACCGCAAATTAATCAGACTGAGGTGTACCAGGTATACATGCTGTACAGATGATGTCGACGGGAAGAAATAGCGTTTTCATGTGATGAACAAACACGTGAGGCATACTCGTATACATAGCCCATGCCCGCGACAAGGCGCAAGGAGTCGATTGATAGTTAACCCTTTTAGAACCGCAGTTCCGTTGTCGGGACAAACCAGTCAAATTCTAAGTAGTTTGTCCCCAAAACGGGACTCCGGTCCTAAAAGGGTTAATGTTAGTATTACAGTATAATAGTATCTCCCTCGAATGTACTACCAGGGTATTAAATATAAATACCAGGTGCTGTGTACTACTCCCAACACGGCGCAATTCGATTTGAGTCGGCGAGGGAAGAAAACGATTCAACCCTTTTAGAACCGCAGTCCCGTTTTGGGGACAAACCAGTCAAATTTCAAGTAGTTTGTCCCCAAAACGGAGCTGCGGTTCTAAAGGGGTTAAGTCTTCTCGCGATAAAAATGAAAGGGACGAACCGTGGTGAGCAGGGGGGGGGGCGAGCCTGCTATGTGACCCCGGATATGAGTTACGGCTATTAATAGATCGATATATTAATAGGAAGGAAAGAGAAATGAACGGCGAAAATAATAATCGGGAGTAAAATATACCATACCAAGTACCAGGTATTATAGTAATTAAAAGAAAAACATGAAAACGAAAAATAAATAAATAAAAAACCCGTCTGGGGCCCAGGTAGAGTGTGTGCGTTGTTCACATTAAACCGTTCTTTCTACCCGTCGACATCCAGCACAACCAGTGTCCGTGCCGATTCTTCAATCCTAGAAGAGATACGAGTACAAGTTCTGTGGTCACAAAGCTACGCCACCGAGATACTGCGTTCTACGTTGCCTGTGCCACGTTGTTGTTGTTGTTGTTCTCACATTAACTCTATGACGAAGGAGTCCGTGGTCACACAAAGGTGCTGGAGCCCTAGGAAGATCCGAAAAAAAAAGAACGAAAATTCGGCTGCCTCAAAATACACGAGACGAAGAAAGCGCACACGAGCTGAAATCAATGTGCAAACTGAACTAACACGGCCGCGGGTATATCCTCTCAACTATAACATAGAGTACCCCCGTTCCCACCACTAACGAACTCGTGGCTGCTGACTACAGCGGATGCTGTCTGAAGTGCTGCCTGCACCGTACGAAACGCACGGTAGTCGTGAAAAACGAAAGAGGAACACACCTGCCTGCTATCTGGAGTGCTGTCAGATATGCAGTACCAGGGGTAAGCAGCAGCAGCGGACAAAGCAATGGCATGTCATCGTACTGGATACGAGAGGCACGACATAAATAAGCATTCGATGAAATAGAGAAAGAAAAAGAAAGCAGACAAAAACAAAGAAAACAAATCGCAAGAGCACAGGAAAAAAAAGAAAAAAGAAAAGAAAAAACCTGTCGTGCTCCCCCGCGTAGGGGATGTGGCAGACACTTGAAAAGAACAAACTCAAGAGAAAGAACAAGAAAAAACACCACTATTATTACTTGTAAACAGAGTGACACTAAGAACCAAGGGAAAATAGAAAATAACAGGCAAAGCAAAGCACAAAGTGCCCTCCAGGTAGCGGCAGGAGTTTGTGGTACGAGTAGCATAGCCAGGTTCTCCCTGCTAGTCCGCCTGGTACCTTGCTACCCTGCCTGCCGTCTCCGTCCTGCGTTCGTCAACTACGCCCCGCCCCTCGGCGTCAGACATCAAGCAAAGCAGGCTCGTCATCCACCCACGCCACACGACTCCTTCCACAAGGCTTATTCATAGAAGAAAGGAAGAGAAAAGAATAAGATGAGAATCACAGAGGATGAAAAAAAGAATGGAAAAAAAAAGGGAGACCACGTTCGAACCAGCTGCACCAGTTGGCGGCACCAGTAGCATAGGATTGTTCTACTTCCTAGTCGGCCTGGTGCCTTGCTCCCCTGTCTACCATCTCCTTCCTACTTTCGTCCACGGCAGTTTCCCTTCTCCTCCTGATACCCCCCCCCTCCCCGCATTCCCTTGGTCGGGTTGGCATAGCATCATAGTGACAATCTTATCAAGCATCTATTATTACGGGGGAACGTACAGCAGTAGTAGTGATCAGGACCAAATATGTCTCCAGTATTGCGGGGGACCATAGTGAATAGCACCTACGGTACACACAAGACCCTATATATTTCCCTGTTTTTACTAACAAGATGTGGTCCTATTCACTATGGTCCCCCCCAACAGTAAATACTGGAATATATAGGTTTTGGCGCTTATGATGGGTCCTTATAACTGTTAATATGGCCCCCCGTAACAGCAGTAGGAGGGGCATTACAAGTATCATGATGCGCGCTGTGTCTCACAGCCCCTTCCTTACGTTACAGTTCGGACACACGCCCTACCCATGTTTCGCCCCGCGCTGGTGCTCGGTGTGTGGCCGATGCTGCAGCAACAGAAATTGGCATTTTCCCGTGAACACCTCGTGCAGACAGATCATGCATGATCTATCTGACTTGTCTACAGATAGATCATCGATTTCCTGTGCCTGCACTCGCGAGAGGTTGTGCAGGATCTGCATAACTCAGAAAACATGTGCTTACAGCAGTAGCAGATCATGCGGATTGTGCGGGTTTAACGCGGCAACATGACCTAGACCATACAAGATCAGGAATAGATGATCTGTCTGCCTTGAAAGATCTAGCTCATCAAGTAGGAATGATCTGTGAATGATCTGCAGACGATCTGTCCGAGGAGTGAAACGCTTTCCTCTGAAGCCCCGAAGGGAGTGACTGCCGCAAGGAAGCGGGCGATCCGGGCGATCGCGCAGGGGTGCTATCGCGTTCCAGCACTCAACTTTATTCCAGAACGGGATTGGTTGCCAACACCGGACAAGGTGCCTTCGGGAAGATCTGCTGTAGCCGCATAATCTTCTACTGGTACCTTTGAACCCTTTTAGGATCGCAGTCCCGTTTTGGGGACAAACTACTTGAGAATTGAGTGGTTTGTCCCCCACAATGGGACTGCGGTTCTAAAAGGGTTGAAGCACCCTTTGTGCCGTTGTTGAGGGAAATCGAGCGCTGAAAAACGATCGCCCCCCTTTTATAGACAGTGGGTCAGAGGGTGGGATCAGGGTGTGGCTTGGCTGGCCCTGCCGGCGGCTAATTTCATACCCAGGGGCAGTTTAGTGGACTGAAGTTGGGGTGGGAGCAGGGTTCCCAGCTGGAGCAGGGTGGAGGTGTGAAGAAAATAAGGCACTGTTTGTGACAGGTAAATATTTGCACTTATTTCTGTTGTTTTCATACCCGATTTTGGGGGTCGTCTTTTCAGGGCTACATCCACGGTTTACTTTCGGGGGGGGCAATCTACTTATTATCAGCGCCGGGTAAAATGTGCAGCAGTAAAAAATGCCGTACCCGAGTTACGGGGACAAAGAGATACTAAACTACTGCTGTACACAGTCACAATGGTCGGAATTCGAAGTGGGCCATGGAAGTTTTGCACGCACGAGGTGGTAACAAGAAATGTATAACCAGGTACCAGGTAAAATATTATTCATACAGCAGTAGTTTTCAGACAAACGCTACTTCGTTTAACATAAAGGATGCAACATAACATTGCTATGCGCAGTATGCAGAGTAGACGATGCGATGCCACGTCATCGTACAGGATACGATAGGCACGACATACACATTCTACGAACGAGACAAAAATCGAAAGAGACAATGAAAAACAAATCGGAAGAGCGGAGAACGAAAAAAGTCTCGTGCCCCCCAGAAGGAAATGTGGAAGGCGATACAAAAACAAGCAAAAGGAACAATACCACCACATACGATATGAGCGGACTAACACTAAAGAAACTGAATAAATAACAGGCAAACCGACGCACAACTAAAACAAAACAAAAAAGCGCCCTCATGGCAGCCGCAGCAGTTTATGGTACGAGTGGCATAGACGGCAGTTTGTGGTATTAATATTACGGGGGACCGCAGTTAGTAGGACCTATGGTATACATAAAAATCTACCAGGTATATATTTAACAATTTTTACTAACAATATTTGGTCTTATTAACCATGGTCCCCCGTAATAGTCGGTCTTGTACCTTTGAGATTCTGTCTGCCCTCTCCTTCCTGCTTTCGTCAACCGTACCCCACTGCTAGGGAGAATGCGTCAGGCACTATTACGGGGGACCATATTAAATAGGACCTACGGTCGACACAGAAACCTATATAAATATAATTCGCTATTTTTACCAACAATATTTGGTCCTATTTACTATGGTCCCCCGTAATAGAAAGATGATGCATCGGGCACTACAAAGATAAAACCTACGAGCTGGTCCAGCCGAAAAATGGATAAACATCCGAAGGTCGTATCTCGTGATCCACTGCGAATTTGGACTTGAAATTTGAGGCACTGACCCTGACACTGCCCTGCACGCGCGAGAAAAAAAAGTATATTCAAATAAAGACATTTTTATATTCCGACTCTATCCCAACGAGTTATCGATGGGAAATCAGAAGCGCCAATTTTTCAACACAAATTTCGCAACAAAATTGTGCAGGAGTAAGGCGGAAGACCCTAGGAGAAGATCGATATTTATTTAGAGTTTCATTGCCCGATTCGCCACCCATCAAGAGATATTGCCAAAACACTATTTTCATACATAAAACAAGTAATTACGAGAACTGTGGGTTCTTCTGCGATGCCCCGCTCAATTTTACGAGTTTCGATCCAAAAATTAGACCTCATATTCGAATCGCATGTGCATAAAAACGAAGAACACGGAGAACACGCCTTTTTTGCTTTTGTTTTTTCCAGACGAGGTATGGCCGTTTTTGGATTTTCCCGATCGTTGTATCGGTCACACATACCTCGAACAAAAAAAAGAAAAAGAGGCGAGTCTTCCGTTTGTTGGTTGGTGAATGATCAACACGGTGTAAAAAACTCACATCCCAATACTCGTACGACCTGGTATGTAAAATATTGAGCGGGGCATCGCCGATCAACCAAAAAATAAAAAATCAGCACCTCGGCTGGCCGAGCTCGAAACAAGCTCGTCATCCACCCACGAAACAAGGCCGGTTGTCTCAGCTGGTCGATCGGTGGAACGAAGAAATAACGAAGCTACAAATGACCCTTTTAGTGCCGCGGTCCCGTTTTGGGGACAAACTACCTATAATTAGGGTGCTATGTCCCCACAACGGGACTGCGGCCCTAAAGGGGTTAAAGGGAGAACCCCTGTGTCGTGCGGAGTGTCATACCAAGGTTTACCACTTCTTCTTTTTTTTCAAACATCACTTCTTTTACTTTCCAGCCTAGCTCGTACCAGGTAGGAGGTTTTACCCTCGGCGATCTTCTGGACAAGCCGTGGTCACAGGTGTCATCCCTTCTCCCCCCCGGTACGCGCCTTTATTTTTTATCGCGCATAGGGGTCAGCATTCCCACTGCTCGTCGATTTTCATCGAAGGTAGCTAACTCACGCTCTCGCGCTTTCCGCTGATCAATTTCTACATGCAAGAAAAAGTCCCTTCGAGCATGCACTCGGTGTCTCACCGTATTACAAAAGTTTTGCTGAAACAACGAGTTCAGGTAGATGGTTGAAGCCGCTCAGCAGCCGAAAACGTGTTATTCACGACGCAGAGGCAGTGGAGTTTTCTTCTTTTTCTCTTTCGATTTGTCTACCTTGTTTTTTGTTTTCTCTTTGATTGTTTCTTTTCGTTTCACTACTTCATAGATTGCGTATGTCGTGCCTGTCGTATCTAGTATGATGACATGGCTTTGCATTGCCCACGGCAGTGCACACTGCACACGTGGCAACGTAGTATCTCTGTGGCGTAGCTTTGTGACCACAGAACTTGTATCTCTTCTAGGATTGAAGAATCGGCACGGACACTGGTTGTGCTGGATGTCGACGGGTAGAAAGAACGGTTTAATGTGAAGAACACACACACAGCAGTAGTAGACTCGTGCGCACGTGTTCTTCCGTTCTTTCTACCCGTCGACATTCAGACAACCAGAGTGCCCGTGGCCCGTGGCGATTCTTCAATCTTAAAGGCTAAAGAGACAAAAACACTGTGTGTCACTACAGCAGTAACGTACGACACAGATGCTACAGCCCTACACATTGATTTTTTTTTTTTTTTTTTTTTTTTACATTGATATACAGCAGTACATCAGCGACTGATTTTTGTTATACCCCTGATCCCCTTGGTGTTCACAAAAAAGTGTTGAAAAAAAATGCAAATTATTTTCTTTATTTTTTTTTTCTTCTTTCTCACATTTGGTTGGTTTGTGGTTTGTGGTTTGTGGTGTGCTCTTTCGTGCGAAGTACCGGCACGTTGGCACTATACGTACTACAGGTACTACTGCTGTAGTGTCCCTCGCTTCCCTGTTTTTTTTTTTTTTCCTAAATTGATCACCTACTTTCACACAACTCAACCAGTTGCCGGATCTACCCTCAACGGCCTTCTGGACAAGTCGTAGTCGCGGGCAGATGCCTTCCCTTCTTCCCCCCGGTACGTACTTGCTTTCATTTCTATCACGCATGACGCATCTCACAGCAGTCTGTGTGGGCACCTACGTTCGTATCAACAGACTTGCTACAACTAAAACACAGGAACGCTCACCTAGCCTGCATCTCTTAGGTGCGAGGGGGTGTGGTCTTCTCCAACACCAAGGCAACCGCGTCGGCATTTCTTGTTGCTACTGCCTGAAGTGGTCCCTCTTAACCCTTTTAGGACTGCAGTCTCGTTGTCGGGACAATTGGGGACAAATCACTTGGAATTTGAGTTGTGTGTACCCCAAAACGGGACCGGAGTTCTAAAAGGGTTGAGTGCTCGTTGAATAGTGCCGGTTGCCTCAAAGTGGCTGAAGGATAGCTTGGCACACATGGGACTTGCCAGTGTGTTGGAGTGTGCGGAGTAATGCCGGCATTGTGGGCTGGCTGGGGCCTACCGATACTACGTATAGAGGGACCACTACTGCTCGTACCTACTACGGGGGACCATCGTAATCAGGACCCATCATACACACGAAAACCTTTGGTCCTGATTACAGTCTTCCCCCGAAATAGCGTCTTAGCCAGGTTTTACCAATAGCACATGACATATCCAGTACGATAGCATGGCATTGCATGGTCTACTCTGCTTACTGCGTAACGATCTATCTATATAGCTGCTGCAGTCTCTTTGTGGCTTAGTTTTGCGACCACAGAGCTTTGGTATCCAAGAATCGGCACTGACACTGGTTGTGCTGGAAGTCGACGGGTAGAAAGAACCAAAACACACACACTTCTAGCACATACTGCCGTAAGTGGTACAGGGTACTCGTCTTCCTACATGGCATTGCATTGTCTAATCTGCATACTTGTACTGCATGACCCAAGGTGCAGCTGCTGTAGTATAAATATCTCTGTGGCGTAGTTCTGAGACTACAGAGCTTGTATGTCCCTTTTCTCCCTGCCTGTTAATATGTAGGATTGAATAATCGGCACGGACACTGGTTGTGCTGGATGTCGACGGGTAAAAAAAACGGTTTCACGTGAAGAACACACACCTGTAGAACATACCTATTAATAGAACCACTTTTCCTCCAGGTGGTACTACTGACTGACTACTGCTGCTGTATTATATATGCCCTGTTCTGTATTGGCGAGACTACCCGATCACCTCCCTACCCGACACCACTTTGGGTGGAAACGTAAAGACCACTTGGTCTTCATATACTTGGTACCTACCGGTACACTCCAACGGTAGGCCAATTTGTCCATCAATATACCGACCGTTTGTAATTAATATTGTCTTTCATATTTCCGATTTCCGGACATATATATTGGTATCACCAAGCGCAGCCAGTCGCCCGTCTGTGTCAGACAGACTTCCTTTAGTACCGCAGTCCCGTTTTGGGAACAAATTACTTGAAATTTGAGTGGTTTGTCCCCAAAACGGGACTGCGGTTCTAAAGGGGTTAACAACCCCCTTAAATCGTATCTACTTTGTACCTGTCATCCATGTGTGTATCAACTGGTCTACAACAAAGCGCGATCACCCACCATAGGCTTGCGCCACTCTGAAGAAAAGTAGAGCGTGTGCGAGCCGTCCACCGGCGCCCCGGGCACGCGGAGAGTCACCAAGGCCTTCGTCATGTCGGGGCGCTGAGTTTGCGGCAACGGGGGAGGAACAGGCACAATCGTTGAGAAAGAAACATGTCAGACAGCAGCAGCGGCAGCAGAGGGGCCAGCAGCAGCAGAGGCAGAGCCAGCACGGGCAGCATTGGCAGCAGCAGCAGGAGGAGGAGGAGGAGGAGGGGGGGGAGGACAAGCGTTACCGCACAACGTCGGGGATAACATCAAGGGGAGAAAATCTTCGAGAGACAAGTGTCTTAATACAGCATGCGACACGTGGTGACCCTTTCAGGACCGGAGTCCCGTTTTGGGGACAGACCACTTGGAGTTTGAGTGGGTTGTCCCCAAAACGGGACTGCAGTACTAAAAGTTGGGAGTTGAGACCTTCAGGGTGATATTCTTTTCATTTTCAAGAATTTGCAGCTAACATTTTTTTGTGCTCAGCGAGGAACACCTCTCTAAAAATCTACAAAATACGGCCGCCTTTAACCAAAGATGTCAGGAGACGGCACTGTTACCCCTTGACGGGCGGGTTCAAGGCAAATGCCTTGACGGACGTGCCTTGACGGCAAAAACCGGGTACACCAAGTAAAAATCCCCGTTTTTTTTAAAACGCCTGACCATATTTTTCAAAACCTGTGTTTTCCATATTGTTTTTTTTCCGCCATTTTTTTCCTTCCCTTTTTTTTTCCGCGTTCGGAGTTCAAATCTACCATGGTACAGCGGTATACTGGTTTATTACGAGCAACGAGCAACATAGCAATATCCTCGTACCAGGTATCTTGTTGCTCCTTCATGGTGTGTTGGTGTGCTGGTCGCGTTTTGCATCCACTACGTAGTCTTTCGCTTTGCGCTAGCCGCTTTCCTGCCAATCACCGCATCAGAAACGGCTGGTCACACGTTCTGGGCTTGAATCAAGCGACAAAAAAGCCAGCCAGCAGTCATTTGGTACTCCCCACACAATTCCATTACAGCCGTCTATGTCTGCCTCGGCAGCGCTGCTGCTACTGCTGTGCTGGTGACCGTACACAGCACGCAGTAGGCAGCAACAGCGCAAAAGGAAAAGAAAAAAGGGGTTTCCATAGAGATAATGAGGCGTTTTTCGAGGGGGGATAGGGGACACTCCTTCTAGACGGATGGAAATGCCTTGACGGGCGTACTTCGCCGACTGACTGCTTGACGGTTGCCCGTCTCCTGACATCTTTGCCTTTAAGAGCCTATGCCCAACGCTGACATCACAATACGCCGCGAGCCTTTTACCCAAAATAGGAGAATATTAACTGCTGCCGCGTACTGCTGTATAGCAATAGCGACACGCATAAGCCCGGGCTGTGGTGAGGTCGAGGACGCGTGTCCGAAATACAATGCACGGAGGCCTCCGGTAAGTGCGTGGTTAGCATGTTATACTACGAGTTAATACGTACCAGGTACGAGGTATTGATAGACGTTTGGTAAGATCGCACGTGACAATTGTTTACCTTACGACTTTGATCGGGACACCTGCGTCCCTAAGAGGGTCAACAACTTCAGAGCAAGCAGCTAGACAAGTGAAGGAGTGAGCGCGCAACTTCCGCGAAAAGCGTACCGCAAACATTTTCCAGGGCGAGCAAATACGAAGATACCACTCTGGAAGGAAATGTAAGGAACTTTTAGGACTCCAGAGAGGATACACGTCGAAAAAAAATGACTCGTACAAACACATCACAGCACTACCGGCCACACGAACTATCACCGTATCATATTAATAGTATCATAACCCGGATCCTGAGGGAGGGTGTGGTGTGTGACGTGCGACGCAGGGAGATAGGAAAAGACACAGATTTAAAGCAGAATAACGTGATAGTACAGCAGAAGTACTTCACATCTAATGTACCTGATAGCGACGATGTACGCCGCTATATATCACCAAAATATGAAGGCGATAAAACTGGAAAACGACGCAATGTTGGTGTTTTCTGTACACAACGCAGCTACGACGAGTTGCTTCATCTGTTTCACGTTTCCCCTTTCCCCACTGCCATAGGCGGTTGTCAAAACCGCACTCGCTCGTCGGGTTTAGGTCGCTATACCTGGGTCCCAAGGTCCCTAGAGCATCCTCACGTACAGCAGTAGCTTTATGTTCGTGCAAGATCGTTGGCTGTAGGCGGGTTTCCACGTGGGTGAACGCGTTTCTGTGGCTTCTACCTGGTTTCCGTGTGATCCCACGAGCTGTATTCTTGTGCTCGCTCCCACCACTTCCCGCGAGTTCCCGTGTGATCTCCCGATATTCCCGCGACACCCAGTTTGTCTGTGTTACTCACTCACGAGTTCCCGTGAGAGTCCACGAGAAACCCTAACCTTAAGCATAGAACCCGAACCACATACCAGGTAGCATCTCACAGGATCCCATGGAGGGTTCCCGGCGTAATTTGCGCGTGAAATCTTACGAGATCCCACGACATCCCTGGAATACCGCGGCATCCCGGGGCGTCTCATGAGATCTCACCTGGTGGGGATCTCACCTGCTGGGGTGTCGTGGGATTCCGCGGCATTCCCTGGGACTCCCACGGGAATCCGCCCAAAAGCTCAATAGGTTGACCTTAACATCGACCCTGATCCGAAAGGCACGTAGGCTAGGCACAGGGCATCACATGGGTTCCCACGGAGTATTCCCGGCGTAATTAGCGCGTAAAATACCATGGAATCTCACCCCGGGAAATTGCTCTCATCTGCTGGGATGTCGTGGGATCCCGCGGTATCTCATGGGTCCCGCACGCACGGGAACCCGCCCAAAAGCCCAATAGATTGATTTTGGCGTTGACCCTGACCCAAAGGGTACACAGGACTTGCTTGCATTTGTCTTTTTTCGGGGCACATTTGATTTCAAGGCCGTTATTTCCAGTCTCAATAATTAAATCTCACTGCAAGGTACCCGTACAGTAGTATAGGCCCACAAATAAGAAGTAGCCAAAATGAGAACACAGAGGTCCACCTTTCGGGGGATGCTAAGATATTCGGATCAAGAAATCGTGCTCAGCGGCGAAAGTTACACTAAGCCCTGTACAACAGCCTGTGCTCAAGGTTGCTTAAGGTGGTGTTCACAAGAAGCTTCTGAAGGCTCGTCCAGATCAGGCGTTTCTTGTTGGCGAGCGCATACTGTAATCAAGTGTTGTAGTCTTCCTCTCCGTCCTTCATCTTTCGTCCATACGTATGGTACGATACTGCTGTGTACATGCGTGCGGTGTCCGGGTTGTTTTTCAGGAGGATGGAGCTCTTGGCTTTTTCAAGTCGTTTGTTTTCACCTACAGGTAATTATGGACCCCTGTGTCCGCGTAGATCACATTGTTTTGTCCTATTCTTTCTTACGACCGAGCGTAGCGGGCGGAAGCCTCCCGCCGAGCAAAGCGCCTTGAATTTGCAACTGCTGTACCGTGCGTACCCGGCACTAGAAAAATATTCCCTCATGTTTCGTGCAAAACTTGAGCCTATTTTCCTTAACCCCTTTAGAACCCCAGTCCCGTTTTGGGGACAAACTACTTGAAATTTGACTAAATTGTCCCCAAAACGGGACTGCGGTTCTAAAAGGGTTAACCCCTTTAGAATTGCGCCGCTGTTGAGTTTCGGCGGGCGTTTTCCTTGAGAATACAGCAGTACTCATGTACTCAAACAGTGTGGGATCTTTTGGGCAGCACTCTGTTGTGCGATGGTATCAATACTTTAGTTCTATGTAAAACTCATATAACCTGTTCCAGCAAGTAACTGCTGCTGTAAGCTAATTGGCCTCGGGGCGACCTTTACGTTGGAGCAACCGTCTTTTAGTTTCGAAGAAAGAGCTTGGAGGATACATAATACAACGTTCCCCTCCGGGAGGTGCCTAGGGGAGTGGCGCAAGAACGAAATAATATTCGTATGAAATACCTGCACACCTGTTTAGAACTAGAATTTCCTGCATCCACCATCATTAATGTGAATAAAATACACACACTTTTCAAGACAGACTAGGCGATACATAATCTACCTGGAGCCTTGGAGTGCACACGCTCACACCTCGGACAGATCATCGATTCCCACGTCATGATCTAGATATTTCAAGGCAGATCTATTCCTGAGCTTGTGTTGTAGCCTGTAGCTGATGTTGAAGGGTGGGACCCGTGAAATCTGCACGATTTACGAGTACGCACTATTGAAGCACATGTTTCCAGGGTTGGATCTGTACTCGTATGCAAATCCTGCACAACCTCTCATAGCGGAGTGCAAGGAACTGAATGATCTACTGTAGATCATGATCTGTACCGTTCCGTAACGTGTGATGTACTGTACCTGGCATACCAGGTACCTGGTAAGCATTGGTTTCGGGGGGCGACCATTAGATTGGAGTTCAGAATACGTTGGACACAAGGAGTACTTCTAATAATCTGCATTGCCGTGCCGGCCTTCTAAATATAAGAAAGTACCCCGCGAGAAACCCAGCCTACAGCAGTAGTAGGAAATAAGACATTCGAGAGCGGTTATACAACAGCAGCAGTATTGAAGTTATTACAGTTATTAATAGTAGTGTGGAACACACCGTTTCTAAAACAAGAAATCTACCCTCGGTCAGCATCCCGGTTTCTTATATTTAGGGGGGGCGGTGGCGGTGAAAAGAAGTGCTGCTGTTGGTAGCCCGGTTCGTGGTCAGCAAATAGAACCATTGGGGCCAACTGCGTGACCTCGAGGTGACTACAATGATATAGGGGTTGGTGCGGATGTGCAGGTACTGCTGCGATGCCTTACGCCCGGCAGGTCTCACCTGTCGCTTCCGCCGTGGTCGGCGGTAGTAGCTGAGGGGCGGAAGGTGCCCGAGTCCCGGAGACTCGGCCAGGAAAAGGGAGTACTTCTGCGCTGCAAGTTCGTGCAACAAGACCTTGGGTTTTCTGTCGAGGTCGGCGTGTGCTGCTGCTACTGCTGCTTCTGTTGTTGCGGTTGCTGCTGCCGCTGTCGCCTGCGATTTCTTCTTCCCGTGTTGTTGTTGTTGTTGTTGCTGCTGCTGCTGCTGTTGGTGCTGCTGTGTAGGGCGACCAGTGGTGCTGCTCATCGGTGCTTTGCTTGTCGCAGAAAGCTTCGACGATGATGGCGTGCGAACGTGGTGGGTACTCCCACCGCTGCCGCCGCCACTACCACTGCCCCGTGAGGTCCCACTGGTGGTGCTGGTGTTAGGTTTGCTCGCAGCAATGCTACTGCCGCCGCCGCTGTTTATGCTGCTGCTGCTGCCGCCGGTGCTGTTCTTGCTTACCACTGCCCCAGGCGATGTTAGCGAAGGCTTCCTCTTCTTCGAAGTCGGACCCTTGCTGCTAGACATGGTTAGTGCGACACGTTACACACTCTTTCCTTTCAGTCCAGCAGGTACGTCGTTTCAACACAACTTGTGATGGGGCACTCTTATGCACTTAGTCCCCGCCGACTTGGTTCAAGCCGACGCAGACCTGCTGTTGTTCCTCGTCTGTGCGTGCGTTCGGGTGTGTGGGCTGTGCTCAAAACGATTCAAAAACGCCGAGCGCTCTTTCTTTTTTCTCCTGCCGTCGGTCGGTTCGTCGGTATCAACTTGTTCCGTCGGCTTTTTTCTCCCCCACGAGGGGAAAGAGAAAAGCAGTACAAGTACGTCCGCGAGCAAGCCCCGGGACCATCGATACAAGGACACCGTAGTACTGGGCACATGTCTCACAAGTGGATGACTCTGCTCTGCGCACAGCAATGCATGATCCTCCGCACCGAGCTTGCGCTATTCACAAAAATGTGTATGACGGCATATCCCTATCGCATAACGCCATTGTTCAGATGGAACTCCTGAATTTGCAGTATTTGAAAGTCTTTCGACAACCCCAGCCCCCACCTCAGCTAGGCTGTCGGGTGTGGCTGTCGAGAGGCTTGCCAAGTGAGTCGGTGAGAAGTGATACTTGTGTGCACCGCCGGAGAAGTGGCTCGTGGAAGGGTGGTGCAGCCCCCTCAGCACACTCTACTGGTGAGCGTTATAGTTTCACCCACAGGTATGTAAGAACATTGATGACCGAGTGCTGCTATTGATTATTAATAGTTCGCACTTCGAGGCCGGTATGATATGCCGGAGAGTGTTCCGGCACGAGACTGATGTACTCATACTCGCAGCAGTACACATAAACACCCTGTTGCTGCTGCTCTGTCGCTGCTGTTCTGCTGCTAATGCCGTGCTTGCTCTCGTATAGTCTTGCGCTCACCTGGTGAGCATGTGTTCGCACTCGTATCCAAGCTCTATTCGGAAGTAAACTTCGATTCTTCGTTTTATTTCAAATTTGAATTCCTCGACATTATCCTCGACCGCCTGCACTCCACCACCACCATTAACCCTCTTAGGACCACAGTCTCGTTTTTGGGATAATTGGGGACAAATGACTTGGAATTTGCGTGGTATGTCCCCAAAACGGGACTGGAGTTCTAAAAGGGTTAAGCTGTCTATTCATAGTGAAGAATACTGATTGTTTCCTGATTTATTAACGTGTTTCGCCGTTTACACCCCCCCCCCCCATAGCCCGTTTCGCTTCGAGCGAGCCGATTTATCGAAAAACTTGGGAAAATTGGTTTCACTGGAATATGTTTCAAGATCAATCGAACTTTCTCTCCGATTCACATCCCTATCATGAGGGCGTGTCTTAGGGCGTGTCTGAACCCCCCTCAGTAGGGCTGTGAGTTGGCTGACTAATAGTTGCCAGCTACTTATTTGTTGGCTAGGTGTTATATTCAGTTGCGGCGGTGCCAACTATCCAGCTATTTTTCAGATTTGGGTTTCCTTGCTTGTACGTAGGAAGGCTTGTTTGGTACGGGGTACGTATTTCCCAGCGACTCCAAGAAGTACAACCACGCTGCGAGCACACAGAGAGGTATTCTGCAACTCATGGCGCATCAATCCATCGCCATCGACTGTGCCGGTGCCGATGGTGGCAGGGCCGAAGGTGCCGGCAGCATTGAGCCTGGCCTGTCAACAGACCAAAGGCATTATGTCTCTCTCGTTAGCATGCTCAGTGTCCAGTGGGCGATGAGCACCTCCGGCTCGGGTGTTTGAGCGATGCTCGCCCTGAGCTACGCATCTATTCAGCGAAGACCTTGAACTAAAACCTCGTAGAGCACAGATTCGTTTCGTGCGTTAGTTGATAGCTCATCCAATGCCACGGAGGGTATCGCATGGTATTTTCTAGCTCAACTATGAACCGTTCTTGAATCGCTGGATCACTAGCGGTGGATAATCTATCATATATTCTCCTGCCATAGAAGAGGGTCCAATCTGTTTTCTATGTTACTTTTTTGTGTTATTTTACTGGTGGTGTGCTACTGCGTGCCGCACGAGTATTCACGTGTTTGCCGTCACGACAAATTGTAACCCCAGTGAGAGACCTCCAAACGGGAACGGCATGTCCGTATTTCTGGTGCATCCCTATAAAGTCTGATGAACTGAGACGAACTAAAAAAATGACCTGTTTCGCGATCTAAACCAGAGAATAACCTGGCCGATTATTATTACTTTTTGAGTGTAAAATTAAGCCAAATAGCGTATTTTTGGACGCCGGAGGCGCCCCCAGCGGGGCCCCCTCGTCCGGGGGGGGGGGGGGTTGGCTCGCTACGCTCGCCTGACTTTAGTCGACATTCGCCAGCCAAGTAATTACTAGACGGGAATTCCGGCCAACTCACCCGCCCTACCCCTCAGAGAGCATTGGAACGAACCGAATGCAATATTATTTGCCGCATGAATTGGTGCGGATTGGTTGTGGGAAACGAACGAATTCAGTGCAGCCCGAGCAAAACAGTATATCTAGGAAGAGGAAGACGAAGTCTTGCACCTAGGTACCCCTTGTCTTCCTTGGGAGGACCGAACGGCCCGACCGAACGGAAATAAATAGCGTATTATTTGATGTAGATGGGCACCACCGAAGATGGATGCGGACACCAATTTCCCGTGGCATGTGCAAAAGATACCGTTCGTACTGATTCGGTTGGCGAGGCCCAGGACCCTGCGTGGACCCAAACACGTTTTTTAGCACAGGCACGGAACGAATGACCACGAGCAGCCTCGCTCTGTTCCGCTCGTTCGCATGCTCTTTGGAGGGAGTTAAGACACGCCCTGAGACCTACCTGCAATAGAGTAGCTCTGAACCTGTTCTCCGGTGACGTTCGCTGTTGTGCTCGCAGGCCGCTGAAGGGGTCATGCAAACCTTCTCCGAACCTTACGCCCTGGAAAAATCGAAACGGTACGAGATCATCCGCACGGTCGGCAGGGGCGCCTTTGGCGAGGTGCGAGAATCGCTCGGATTTTCGCCTTGCTAAACGTTTTGGAGTATCATTGATCGGTTCTGTGTGGTGGTCGAACCCCATTGGCTGACTTGGCGGCCCCTGTTCTTTCTTCGGCAGATGATTGGTGGCGTAGGCGTGGTTTGTCTGAGAGGATTTTTTACTGAGGTGTTCTAATTGGTGTGCTCTTCGTGGGGGTAGGTTTTCATTGGCCGATGAATCCGGCGACGGTTTGTCTCTCTCCTTTCGGTGGGAATGAACCGATCTCGTTTGGTTAAGCTTCGCTCTTTGGCTGCCTTTTCGTTGTGGTAGATTTCCACCTGCCGATGTAAACGGCAATACCCAGGTCTTCTTCGACGGGCCATAGCAAACGGCAAGCACTGCTCCTGCCTTCTTCGCCTATCTGCGGGCTCTGAAACAATCTGGAAGCATCGCGAGGGCTATCCTGCGTGGGTCGCGCAAGCCGAACGCCGAGACGCCTCCGCCGCCTCCACCACGATCACAAACATCACCATCGCCACAACCATAACGGCCATCGGGAACGACAACAACAGCGATGGCCACCAACACCATACTAAGTACCAACCACCCCAACGGCCACGACAACACGACACCCACCACCACCACTACCATCATAAGACTGCCACGGTCACAGGTTTCCTGGAGTAATTGTAAATACAAATGTATACAAGACGAAAGTAGAGGACTCTTTCGTCACTCGATTCAAACGAAACGAAAACACTCTTATTTTCCCCTTTTCGACTATCTGCGGACCCCCCCCCCCCTACCAGAAATTAAATCAACTCGTTGACGCTGTCATCCATATGCAAGAAATCCGCCTCAAAAGCGGTTCTTAGTAGGATGCAGCTCTCCCTTCACGCGACTCGCCGGACACCTCACGGCGCTTCGCGCTTGGTGCAAGCAATGCCTGCCTGGTCGGTAAAAACCCGGGGTGCACCGTCCCGGCATTGTAGGGATGCGAGGGTCCATGGTCATACAACTACGGCCATGCATGAGATCGAGTACATCTCTCCTATCGAGTACACCTCCCCCCCCCCTTACCCCCAAACCTTGTTTACGAAGATGGATGTACCAGGCATGGAGCATGGGACAGTCAATCGGGACGCAGAGACCCCGACCCAACCCCCGCCCCCACCACCCCCACCACCGTCACTTAAAGCCCAAAACGCTATTTGTTATTGCCTTCTTCGAATGTCTGCCGACCCTTCCCCCCCACCCCTTCGACCCATCTAAGAAAGGTGTACCGGGTGTGGAACACTCAATCCGAAGGTAGAGACCCCGACACGGCCCCCCAACCTCAATACCACTCCCACCACCACCACCACCACCACCACCACCACCACCACCACCACCACGTACCTGAAAACGAAATTGGTGTTATCCCCCCTCATTTACGGTGTGCAGATCCTTCCCCCTTCCACCCCCCTCCTACGAGACCCCAACCCCACCAACTCCACCATCACCACCACGTACTGAGAAAAAATACGCCGGTATGTTTCCCTCCTGACCGCGTGCGGGCCCATGCCCTGCGCTGGCCTGCCTCCCCTTCCTCTCTCTTAGGGACCATCTTAACGGGGAACGCTATTTGGAAATAAAATTTTAATTTCAATGAATTTCAATTCGATATCGAGAAAAAACGTTTTTGTGTCCAATCCGGAAACGGCGTATTAATTGTCGATCAAAAAAATATTTCGGAATAAACGCACCGCGTCACACAATGCCCAGCCGGCAAACCCCGACGAGCGTAGACGAGAGCGAAGGTTTGCGTTGCCGCGTGCGCGCCGCCGCCAGCCTCTTTTTCTCTTTGGTGGCGCAGGATAGGAAGCTATCACTGTCAGGGTGTCTGCTTGGGTGGGCGGAGGGAGCCCTCAAGCGCCACGTGCGGGACATCGAGGTCTCGAACATATCCTCCGTTTTTTCGCTCGTTTGCACGGTTTTCGTAATTATTGGCCGATCGAGCAGGCCAAAAAAAGGGCTTGCGGCCGCCATGATTATTTTTGAGGCGCCACCGCCGGGGTACGATGTGCGGTCGGCTCTCGTTGAGGTTCACGTTTTGTCGCCTCGATCGTGGTCACCAAACAAAGTGGCCAAGAATCACCCCAGAGCTCACCGGGGGTGTTTACCCACCATGAACATGCTACATCAAGGATCAACTCCCAAATTACAAATTGAAATTTAAAAAATCACACGAAAAAAGTCCCAAAAACGTTGTTTTTATTTGCCTTGAGAATGCCTGCTTGGTGATTCACTCTTCGGCCAGTCGGATGCAAACTAAATTAGAAAAAAAAAGTCAAATCAATATGAATGAAATGAAAGTCGTCGATAACATGGGCCCTTGCCCTCTAACCCCCACCTTCCCCCCTAACCCTCCCCAACATGGGTGAACCAGGCGTGGAACACTACACCCGAAGGCAGAGACCCAGAACCCACCACCACGACCACCACCACTACGAACACCACCGAATGTCAAACACGATGACATTTTGCGTCAATAACCGTGTGCACCCCCCCCCCCCCCCTCCCCGCCTCAACTACATCCATGCATAACATAAATACTTCCCTCCCCTCCCCCCCAACCCCGTCCCCTCTCCCCGTCCTCCCCTATCGTCGCCCCAAAGGTGTACCTTGCGTGGGACACCCAAGCCGAACGCCTGGATCCCGAACCCGCCGCCACCACCACCACCACCACCTCCAAGGAGGCCTCCTCCTCCTCTGGAGGGTCCAGGTTGAAGGGGGGGCGGAGCGATCAAGCTGAAGGCGAGGGAGCTGAAAACGGGAGGGGGTATGTTGCGCTGAAGACGGTGGCATCAGGGGTTTCTAGCAGGGGCGGTGGCGGTGGTGGTGGTGGTGGTGGTGACATTTCGAAAGGGTTGTTCAGAGAGCTGAGGGCCCTGCAGGCGCTGGGGGAGTGCGCTCACGTTGTTCGTCTCTTGGACGTGTTTCCAGAGGTGAGGTTGGAGGTTTTTGCTGTTGTTTTTCTTGTTTGTTCGGACTGTTTCGGCGGGCCGTAGTGAATATTTTCGGAGCTCCTCACATGATGAACTCAATATCCCACTCGAAACTTGACTTCGAAATAGTTTCACCAGACCAACGTTCCGTCTGGTATGCTTGCGCTATCACGGGGGACCTTATTAAATAGGACCTACGGCGGAGACAAGAAAAAAATATTTCGCTATTTTTACATACAATATTTGGTCCTATTTACTATGGTCCCCTGTAATAGTCCTAAAATGAACATACGAAGTACTACGTAGGCAAAAGTGTATATCAACCGATAGTTGCTCACTTGAGGAGCTCACCCGATCAGAAAATATTGCCTCAGATGGCAAAAAAGTGCCACCCCTACCGTGGCATAAGGAAAGCAACAACAACAACAACAACAACAACAAAAGTCAGTCGGGGTACCTGGGTAACAACCAGTTCCACGACCCAATGTCCAAACACTGCTGTAAATATATACGAAGTAGATGATAACTAGCTGTCATTTCCGTAGGTAGTTACATACGAAACAAGAAAAATATTTTCCCTCGCGAGCGCGTCCCGGCAAGAAGGTTCAGGGCCCTCTGATGACAATCCACTTCAAAAAAGTACTGGTACTTATCTTCCTCCAGCCCTGAGGGTCCTGACTCCCCCCGCTTTTGTCTTGGCAAATCATCGCCTCCCCCTGCCCCCCCCCCCCCCCCCCTCCCCTCTTCCCTCCCCTCGATCATTCCCACTAAATCCCCTGATCCGCAGCCTCTCCCTCCCCCTTCCCTGAGTCCACTCAACACACGATTTTCAACTATTCCTTAACACCTCTATCCACTCCCTCCCCCTTCAATCAATTAATTGACGCTGTCATCCATATGCGAGAAAATCAGCCTGAAAAGCGGTTCTTAGTAGGATGCAGCTCACCCTTCTTGCGACTCGCCAGACACCTCACGGTGCTCCGCGCTTGGTGCAAGCAATGCCTGCCTGGTCGGTGAAAACCCGGGGTGCACCGTCCCGGTATTGTAGGGATGCGAGGGTCTATGGTCATACGACTACGGCCATGCATGGTAGTGAATATATCCCCCCCCCTCTTCCGCCCGCACTTCCCCCCCCCCCCCCCCCCCTCCCCCTCCCATCTGCGTACCAGGGATCCAACACTGTGCTGGTCCTGGAATATATGCCGTCGGACCTCGCTAAGGTAGGAATCTTGTCGTGACGGTGGTCTTGATGGTGTCGGGGGTATCACTGAGGGTGGTGTGGCGGTGGCGGTGGTGGTGGCGGTGGTGGTGGCGGTGGCGATGGCGGTGGTGGTGATGGTGGTGGTGGTGGTGGTGGTGTTGTGGTTTTTCTGTTGTT
Source organism: Nereocystis luetkeana (assembly GCA_031213475.1). NCBI lineage: Eukaryota > Phaeophyceae > Laminariales > Laminariaceae > Nereocystis > Nereocystis luetkeana. The sequence continues at coordinate 4,394,214 of JARUPZ010000003.1, read as the reverse complement.
GGCGTTGATGGTGTTGGTGTTGATGGCTGGTTGTTGGTTGCAGTGTTGTAGCGTGTCGGTAGCGGGGCTGTCGTGGTTGTTTGTTATTCGTGATGTTGTTGTTGGTGGTGGTGTCGTTGTGGTGGTTGTCGTTGTTGTTGATGTTTTTCTGCTGGCTCACATCGCCCCGATGGTGCAGTGGTACCCTCGAAGGCTGCTGGAGTTGATTTCGTGAGTTCGAATCTCACCGTGGTGAGATTGTGAATATATTTGCAAAACTATAAAAAAACGGGATCGCCTGCTGAGAGCGCGTAGCGTGGGTGGGCGCACTTCTATTAGACGCGAGTCGACGAGGGAAGAAGTGGTTGAAGTCTTCTCGCGATAAAAACGCCTTCCAAGGCAAGAACCGTAGTGGGGAGGCGGGGGGGACAACCTACCTACCATGTGACCCCGGATCTGGGTTACGACTAGGAGGGAGAGAAAAAGGAAGGGCGAGGACGACAAACGGGAAGGGCAAAAGAAACATCTGTTGACCCCGAGAGGTCGGGTCATTGCTCTCTCACGACGAGAGCCATGCTACTGCTTTGGGAAAAGGCATTTTTTTTCGGCCCAACACACGAACATTTCATACCGACGAAGCTCCTCAATCCAGGAACTAATCAATACCTTTTCCAGCCCCTTTTGTTTTTCAATTGTTGAAAGAAAAGTGACGACGAGATGCGTTGTCGCGCTGTTTCCCGGTGTGCTGCGGCGAGGAAGGTCAGACGCTCTCACGAGGAGTTCCCCGCGGAATGATAAGGAATATTTTAGCTACTGCATTCGGAGCAGAAGGGCAAAACGGTCCTTTGAATTTCCGTCCAGAATACCTTCGCAATCTCATTCGCTTTTTTTTGTTGAACTGTATCCGTTGTGTGCCCATCCCGGGAGATTTTCTCTTGTCCCCTCACGCAGTTATTTTTACTCAAAAATCGGTTTTTCGGATGAGGCGTGCTACCAACAGAGCTCCTCGCGTGAATACCTTGAAGAAAAGTATACAGAAGGCACCCCGTCTACCGTAACACGCCCTCCGGGTCGCCTCAAGCTTCGGAAACGGAAACAATTCTGCGTATTTTGTGGCATGTTTCGCGCTCACGTACCAGGTACTCTAAAGCAGAAAATCGGCCTATCTGCTGAGTTGACGTCAACTACAAATGTGTACCCGTATGCCCCTTCTCTGGCAACCTTCCACAAACGCTGGTACCATCTTCCCGCCCTTCCTCGTCCCAACCCCGCCCCTTCTCCCCCGTCCCCTCACCCCGTCCTCACCACCCCCTCTCCCCCGCCCCCTCCCCCCCCCCACCCTCTCGCGCGCCTCTCCCTCTCTCCCCCCCCCCCCCCCTCCAAACCCCGCCCCTTCCCCACGCACGGTAAACCAGGTGCTGGACGGCGCATCGCGCCCATTAGGAGAGGGTCACTGCAAGGCTTATGCCACCATGCTCCTCCGCGGCCTTGCTTACATGCACGCACGGGTAAGAGTTGCTGTTGCTGTTGTTGTTGTTGTTGTTGTTTTTCGGGTAGTTTTCGATTTGCGCTGTATCATCTTTGTTGCGGTTGGATGTGTCTCAGGTGTTGCGTTGGGCTTGGTGTTTACCCTCGTGGAGGCTTTTTTCCCCTTTTTTGTTTTAAATCCGTCCGGCGGGGAGGGGGGGGGGGGTGACAACAAAGGCTCCAATGATGTGTCTTGTGCCGACTTTTAACTCGATTGTACCTGGTAGAGCACTACCGCCGTCTGTGTATTCACACGGTGAGCGCGAAGAAGTACGAGTGTATACCGTGATGCCGCTCGGGTGCTGCCCAGCTCCCCTGCGCAGTGCAGTCCCGGTACTCAATGTGAGGCGGTGTAGCTGTCGCTACGTAGTTAGGTGTGCTACCGGTACCACTCTGACCGAGAACATAACAACTATTTAGACTCTGAGACCGAGGTCAAAAGAGTGGTATACTCGTACCCTTTTGGGGCAAAAGCTGCAGTCCCGTTTTGGGACAAACCACTCAAATTTCAATTGTTTTGTCCTCAAAACTGGACTGCAGTCCTACAAGGGTCAACACCGATTGGGTGCTTTGCTTCTGCACACATGCAAGGATCACAGTTATCCTCAGGCACTTCGTGCAGCCGGATATTTGAAACTGGTCGTCCGCTTGTGTACGTTGGGAAGGAAGTTTTTTTTTTCCCCGTACAAAAAGAAGTCAACGGTCCTGATTTATTCATTGTTGGAGAGGTTACGCCGCGTTCGGTCTTTTTAGATTTCAGGCTTCGTCGTCACCGGTCCTGATTTATTTATTATTGGAGAAGTTACGCCGCGTTCGGGCTTTTTAGATGTTAGGCTTCGGCGATTCCGAAAGGAGTCCCTGTATATTTGGGCGTAGTGTAAATTAGGAACTAGCATTCGATCGTTATCATCCTTATACCGTACCAGGTATTACACGCATGATATAATACACACTTTAATAGGACGAATTTCGAGGCTGTTTTTGTTTTTTGGACGATGGGGAAGGTGTAAGCGCCGAGCGACGCGTCTGTGGAAAGATATCTCGACGAAATCTGTTTGCCGAAGCCGCCCTCTTCGCGGTTGTGCGCCCCGCCTGCTTTGGAGAAAGTCGGTTCGGAAACCTGTTTCAAGGTGCGTGTGTTGTGTGTTCCGCTTGTTGTACGGTATGTCTGGGTCTCATAAGGATTTTTCGATTTTTCATCAAGCTTTCCTTGGCTTTACCGCTGCCGCCGCCGCCGTCGCCCACCTCTTACCGGCGCAGGGCCTGCTCCATCGGGACATCAAGCCATCTAATCTGCTTCTGAGCGCGGGGGGCGTGCTGAAGATCGCCGACTTCGGCCAGACGCGTGTAAGCAACATCAGTCCCGCCAAAATACGATGACTGACATTTTTTTTCATGTTTTTGGCTGGGTTTCCACGGGAATCCCGAGGGTTCCCGTAGTACCCCGTGGGATTCCACGGGAACCCTTGGGGACTCCCATGGGACGTGAGACGGGGATCCACGATTGCGCAAGGATGGCCTTGCTCGCCGTTCTACGTCTTGGTGCTGGCAGTGCTATAGTCAGGTTTGGTGATCGCCGAGGTTGGCCAGAAAACACGTGCGAGACAAGCGTGGTGCTTTGTTTTTTACCCTAAGCGCCTGCTCTTGTCTGCCTCTCGTGTGTTTCCCTTGCCGTCTCAGACCCGCGCACACGCATGTCTTCAGCGTTTTGATGAACGTATCCCTTTCGTGACTTGATTATAGTATTGCGACCAAAACAATGAGCAACACGGCGTTATCGAAACATCTACCAGGTACTCATGTAGTGTGAGTGTACAGCAGCATATACGAGTTACCACTTCGCTTGCGCGCGTGTCTTACAGCCCCTTAACCCCGTTTAGGACTGCAGTCTCGTTTTGGGGACAATTGGGGGCAAATTACTTGGGATTTGACTGCCGTGTCCCCACACCGGGACCAGAGTTCTAAAGGGGTTAACCCCGTTTAGGACGGCTCTCCCTCGTTAGGGAAAATTGGGGACAAATCACTTGGAATTGGAGGGAGATACATGATTCTGGACACTGAACTACTAAAAGGGTTATAACTCATTTGGGGCCCCCCAAGACTACGCGACCGAAACAATGACCGCTCTGCTTGTGATCAGCCGTCTCTATGTACGACCAGCGCGAGCGCCCCGCGGTAAGGAGAGAGAGGGGAGGGCCATGTTGTGCCCCGTGTGCACGCGCATACCGCCCCTTGAGTTTTGTAACTGGGACACCAACCATTGTATCATCTCCCCAAACCACGCAGTGGCCACAGTGGTTGCTGTAACCGTCAATTTTTTACCGACGCTGCCGTTTCCCTTCTGAAGTCCTAAGAGGGTTAAAAAAATGCAGTTCGGACACGCCTATCCCCTGTCCCCTACACCAGCATCCCTCTTGATGTTTCTTCGTGTGGCCGATGCCGTAACCGTCGATACTGTACTGCTGTCAACGATACTTTCCGCCTCTGAAGCTCCGAAAGGGTCAAATCCCAAGCTTGTGGGAGATTTGAAATTTCAATATACGCACGTAGAAATCCCTTTTTTTTCTCCAAGATTTGGCCATTTTTTTTGAGGGAAAACACGGCGCCATGTTCTTGTGGGCAAACATCGATATCGACCTTTTTTTGTTTTGACAGTCGCTCTTGATTTTCATGTTTTGTTTTGACCCGAGTGCAACCCCCGCCCCTCCTTGCCAATCCCGACATGCTTCGTCCCGGCATTGTGGGGATGCGAGGGTCTATGGTCATACGACTACGTTCATGCATGATACTGAGTACGCCCCTCCCCCACTCCCCTTCTTGTAGACTCTCTTGCGAGTGTTGGCGTATCTCAAGAAGCACAACTATGTTTTTCGATATTCTTTTTTTTTTGTTATCGCAACTCTTAACGTCCATCCATGTCAGTCGAAACCTTTTTTGTTTTCATACTTGGAAGTAGAAAGGTTTTGAAAAGGAAAGGGCGTTTTCGGTAAGACTGGCCACCGTTGGTTTACTTTGTTCGGACGAATGGCCACATTGGTCTGGACAAACGGTCAGATATATTTGTGTTTGTATCGATACATGGCGTTTCGTTTTTCGGTTTCTCTCCTGATTTAGCTGCTTCATTTCGTGAATCCCCTCTGGCGAAAAGAAGCTGTCACAGGTAAGCGCGTCCTATTTTTGCTCCTACGTATCCCCTCTTTTGCTTGTCGGCGTACCACAGACGCACTCTATTCCGCAGACACGGTCTTACAGCCACCAAGTCGCGACCCGCTGGTATCGGGCACCGGAGCTGCTCTACGGTTCCCGAAGGTTTGCATCTACGTTCCGGCGTTCCACTCCTCCGGCGTTATTTTTGTCGCGTAGTGTATGCGTCTTCCTCCCCGAGCCGAAACCTTCCTTAACCCCTTCAGAACTGCAACCTCTTTTTTTGGGACGTACTACTTGGAATTAGTGTGGGACATTTGTTTTCCAGTGGTCTACGGATTGAGTATTAGGTAGAGCTGATGTGCTATTTTTGTGAAGGATATTGCCCGATCATTTTTTCGTTCGCTGACACCTTTTTTTTTTCGCGCAGAGTACTGCGAAAATCACCAGACTCTTTGAAGATTCCGAGTCATGTAGTTCCACGGAAATGGCGCTGTTTATTGTGAAGGGTTTTAACTGACCCCTGCCCCCCCCTTCCCACCGGCTCTCGGGAAGCGGCTCAGTCCGCAACTGACGTAAAGTCAGGGTGGCTGAAAGCTATAGTTTTCATTCTTCTACGGTTGATTCTCTCTGTTTCTGCGCTTAGCTTCGCTCGTGCAGCAGTTCCTCGTCTTGTGTTCTTCTTGCATTCGCGCGCGCTCTTCTTGTCCTTGCCTCATCTTGTACGAATTACCTGGTATGTCTCATGCCAAGACTCCTCTCAAAAATTGTTTTGTTTTCACATTCTTACATGTTCTTGTTGACTTCTTTGTTGCTGCGCTCTTTCGTACCCGGTACGTCGGCGTTTTTCGTTTACTACGGCAAAAAAGTGTGGTTTGCTACCACTGTACAGTATCATCCCATGTAATATTCACCCAAGAAATCGGGGTGTGTCGATATGACGAATTAACTTTTTTTTTTCCTTCGTTTTTTCGTTACTGAGTAGGTATGGGTTTGCTGTAGATATGTGGGCCGCGGGCGCCGTGCTGGGAGAGATGCTTGCGGGCAGGCCTTTGTTCCAGGGCCGGAGTGACATCGACCAGTTGCACAAGATCCTCCAGGTGAGTGTGTCAAATACGTCAGGAGACAGCACCTTCACACCTTGACAGACAGCACTTTTTGCTTTGACACGCCTTGACCGACACCGAACTACTAGGTTTTAGTGTGGAACAGTCAGCTTTACACCCTTGACAGCGCACGTTTTTCCTTGCTTGACATGTCTCCTGACATCTGTGCGTATGCCCGTACCTCGACCAGTTGCACTTTTTTCGGAAGGGTAAGTCTCACAGACCCATGCCGCTCTTATTCCGTTTGCAACTCACGTATGCCTGGTATGCGGTCTGGTGGTGGTGGTGGTGGTGGTGTTGGTGTTGGTGGTGGTGGTGGTAGCCGAACAGACCGATGCCCCTTTTTTCCTTAGGTTTCGAGTTCTATCTGGTCTGCGGTTTGGTGGTGGTGGTGGTGGTGGTGATGATGATGACGACGACCGTTGTGATGGTGATGGTCATGGTGGGGGAGGTAACAACGGGCCAATGCCATTAACATTCTGTTTGAATCCGAGGTTGGCGACGATGGTGGTAGTGATGGCGGTGGTGATGGCGTTGGAGGAGGTGGTGGTAGTGCTGGCGATGCTGATGGTGACGATGAGTGACGTTGGTGGCGATGGTGGCGATAAGCATGAAGATGATGATGATGATGATGATGATGATGATGATGATGATGATGATGATGATGATGATGATGATGATGATGATGATGATGATGATGGGCTCCGAACCGAGGCCATCTTCGTTCCCGTTTCAAGCACGGGTTGGCGGCAATGGTGGCAATGAGCCCAATGGGGGTTGGCCGGAATGATAGACCCACCGAAGAATCAGGGTAGCAGTCATGCCCATTTGCGTTTGAAGTTTTAGATGGGGGGATATGAGCTACCCCTCTCCCCTCCGCCGCCACCTTGCCTCCCTTGGTGGGTGGGTCAGGTAACTGGAACTCCTACCGAGGCTTCCTGGCCGAGCGCGAAAGATCTTCCGGACTACGACAAGGTGGGTTCCCGTTGTGTTTCAAGTATCATATCAACGACGCCCGCCTATATAAGTGACTTCACGTAGCAGCATCAGCGAAAGACTGAAGTAACACGAGTACACATTATGTAAATCAAGGGATTTTTGTTTTTTGTTGATACTTTCAATGATGTCAGACAAGGTTACTGCTGTACGCAACAGCACCGAAGACTTAAGATACTGGTTTTAGTGTGTGTGTAGGGGGGGGGCGGGGTGTACTCATTATCATGCATGGCCGTAGAGTATGACCATAGACCCTCGCATCCCTACAATGCCGGGACGGAGCACGTCGGGCTTTCACCGACCAGGCAGACATTGCTTGCACCAAGCGCGAAGCGCCGTGAGGCGTTGGGTGAGTCGCATGAAGGGTGAGCTGCATCCTACTAAGTTCTTGAAGGTCGTATGTTAGAGGCCGTTTTTTGCTCTTGTTTTTTTTATGTCGTCCCTCGCGTCCGACTGCTGGCACGCTTCCTGCTGTGGTGGTTGTGGTTGTGGTGCTGTCACTGTCCATCGGCGTGGCGTGCGATGGTTTGCATGTTGCCACTACTAACTCTCCCAGTCCTCCAATGGGTTGAGGCACTCGGCTGTTGCTGTGTTTGCGTGCCGCCTCTCGTAGCCCTCCCAGTGCTGGCACGCAAACACAACTGTTATTCTGCTGTTTGTTGTTGCTTTGCGTGCTGTCTTTTCGTGTATTTTACTGTTTTTGTTGCTGTTGTTGTTGTTGTTGTTTGTTGTTGTGTTTCGTGCGTTTTCAACTCGGGATTACTTGCCGACTATTTTGAATTGATTGGGTTCGTAGTTAACGTCCAGATTAACGTCCAGATTTTGGGGGTCCACAGATTTCGCTGCAAGAGTTGGAGAAGCTCATCGAATTGCAGTCTTGGGTAAAGGGCGACTGACAGACCGACACTTCCGGACTTCTCGAGACAGATAGTGGGTAAACCTTCGAGAAATATAGTATGCATGTTTGCTCGCCTAGTTTTTTTCTCCGTGTCACATCCGGACACCACAACCTCACTCATCTGGCAGGTTTGTTTCGCAGATATGCCAGCACAGGAGGCCGACGTGGTGTTCCAAGGGTCTTCCAAAGAGGCGTGTGCCCTCGCGTCGGGGATGCTCTGCTTGGATCCCCGAAATCGAACGTCGGCTCTAGAAGCCCTCCGGCATAGGTGAGCCAGGTGGGGGATCGTTGTCGAGCAAGTATGTTGTTTGGGGGGAAGCTGTTACCTGGGACCATAGTGAATAGGACCTACGGTACACTCAAAAACCTATATATTTACATATTTTTACTAAAAATATTAGGTCCTATTTACTATCCCGTAATAGTAGTAATCAGAACCAAATATAGTGCGTGAATATAGGGGGATACAGTCCGACGCGAGTTGACGAGGGGGGGGGTGTACTCGATAGGAGAGATATATTCGATCTCATGCATGGCCGTAGTCGTATATGATCATAGACCCTCGCATCCCTACAATGCCGGGACGGAGCACGTCGGGTTTTCACCGACCAGGTAGACATTGCTTGCACCAAGCGCGAAGCGCCGTGAGGTGTCTGGCGAGTCGCATGAAGGGTGAGCTGCATCCTACTAAGAACCGCTTGTGAGGCGGACTTGCATATGGATGACAGCTTCAATGAGTTGATTTAATATCCGATGTAGGCACTTCCAGAGACAGCAATGGGAGTACTATTTTAATACCAGGTATGTACCTGCCTCTTGGGTGCCTTACAATAAACATGAGGCGGACTTGCATATGGATGGTAGCTTCAATGAGTTAATTTAATATCCGATGTAGGCACTTCCAGAGACAGCAATGGGAGTACTATTTTAATACCAGGTATGTAGCTGCCTCTTGGGTGCCTTACAATAAACAGTACGTGATGCGATCATTCCCACTTGTGCGGAGTATAGGTTCTTCACCTCGCACAAATGATTTAACCCGACAACCAGCTGTGGGCGACCGCCAAAGAAAAAAAAACGGCACCCTGGTTGTCTAGCTCACGTAGTGAGCGGCATGTTTTACAGTGTCGCTGCCAACCGACGTTAACCCAACCTATCCAAAATAGAGGGAGTCGACGAGGGGGGGGGGGATGGCTGAAGTCGTGTCGCGATAAAATCTGAGGCACGAACCGTAGTGGGGGGAGGGGAGGTAAGCCTGCTATGTTGACCCCAGATCTGAGTACGACTATGAACAGGAGGGAAAGAAAAAAAACGGGACGAAGATATTAAATGGGAAGAAGAATTACAAAATGCTTTGGGGGTCCACCGCCAATAGCAGTCCGGCCTTTTTTGGACGCGCCAAGGCCTCTTTTGAAGTTAATATGTTGGTTTTAGTGTAGGCGCGGTCAATCAAGAAGTCAACCCGCAGGTTTTCAAGGGTCGTTGTTTGTACATTGTTGGGGGGGGGGGGGGGGGGGTTCTCCAGGAAGATTATTGCAGGCCGCGTTTCACAACATGGAAAAGTGGAGTTGCAGGTCCACCTCTATCTAGGAAGTTAGGACGGTTAATACACTAGACTTAGTGGTGGATATTGAACGAGAATCAATCGTGTTAATACACGATACTGAGAACAAAGTGCGAAAACAAAACTCGCCTACCCCGAATGTCAAACATCGCCCAATCGTTTGCTCGGTTTCTTGCCACAACTTGTCAAAACTTGTGCTCAAAGCGCCAACCATCATCCAACATTGTGCCCACATTACGTACCAAAAACATGTCAATCTCGTGACCAACTGACCTTTTGTCAGTCTTGCGTCCACAATAGCAAAACTTGTCAATCTCGTGGCGAAAAGAAACGCCAAACCTTGTCCCAATCTTGATATAGTGCCCGGAATACCAAAAACGTGCCGTCCTCGTTTCCGAAAGGCCAATTTCTCGAGCCCCAACGCCCCCCCCCCCCCCCGCCTCCTACGTGTGTTGTTCTTATCTTCCTTCCCCTTTCTTCCCGCCATTCGGAATGCCTTTGCTCTTCCCGAAGCTTTTTCCTGGTGAAGCCGGAGGCAACCCCGTACCACCTTCTTCCTAAAGCCACCGACAAAGACGACCCGCGGGTCAGACACCCAGGAGAGGATGGTCAGCGTTGCCCACGGGGGTTGGCTTTTCTGGACGAGGGGTGGCCGGAAGGGAGTGGTGGTGGCGGCGAGGGGATGCGGGGCGCACTGTTTTAGCGTTTCGGGATTAAGGTATGCACAGCGGCTACAGCAGTCAAGAGCGCCGTCCGTCTTCTTACATAGACCGTCTACTTCGTGTGATGATGGTGTATATAGCGACTTGAACACTCAAGCGTGCCGTCTTGCAAGCCGTCTACTTCGTGTGATGATAGTGTATATAGCGACTAAAGCCACCAAGAGTGCCGTCATATAAGCCGTCTACTCTCGTGTGACGAATGACAGTGTAGCGACTGAAACAATCGAGCGTGCCGTTGTATTCTAAGCCGTTCCACTTCCTGCGATGTCATTCGAAAAGCGATCGCGCAGCAGTACGCCGCGAGTACTCACCATGTCGCGCGAGGGTAAACTCCCTGGCTTTCAGTCACGCGGGATACTTCGGCGAAACCCAGCAGCTGCGGTAGCAGCAGTCTGGTGCTGCTCCGGGTAGTCGATGCTGTAGCTCGTGATGCCACCACGATAGAGGTACGTAGCGCCTACTTTTGGCCTTCTGAGGCTCCTCGCTCGATGAACTCCATATCTCACGCCAAAAACGGTTTTTCGAGAAAACTCCAGGTGCTAGGACGGGATGGACAAAATACAAAGGCTTTCAAGTGTGGCACGAAAATTGTTGTAAAGCACTCTTGGAACGAGTATTCCCACGGTACTGGGGCTAAGGCGCCCGGCCAGTCAGTAACAATGTTTTTATTTTTTTATTGCTACCTCTGTCGTAGCCCGGGCCTTCTGTCACTTGCACCTGTGTTGCACTCCCCACAAAAAAAAAGCTGATATTGCCAAAAGTCCCGACAACATAGACAATGGAAGCACGTCTGCCGCCATTTTTTTTACGAGGACTTTTCGTTTTTCTGCTCTAGCTTCGAACGATTCCATCGAGCCAAACTTTGGCAGACCGGATATGAGCTCCTTGGTGCACTCCCGTGAGTGTGCCAAAGCGACAGCACTTTTAGTGTCCTCCTTCATACCGGACCTCTTCGCTGAAGTTTGAATATGTGGTTCCAGGCGCTTGAATTGTCGATTTCTTGTACTGTAGCCAACTTTTTTTTTCAGCTGTAGAACCAGCAGGAAGAACCCGGAAGTCGGAACGATTACGTTCCTCTTTCTCGTTCTACAGCAAAGAGAAAAAATTCGGCTACAGTACAAGAAACCGACAATTCAAGCGCCTGGAACCACATTTTCAAACTTCAGCGACGAGGTCCGCCCCGAAGGAGGACACTAAAAGTGCTGTCGCTTTGGCACACCCACGGGAGTGCGCCAAGGAGCTCATATCCGGTCTGCCAAATTTTGGCTCGATGGAAACGTCCGGAGCTGGAGGCGACAAACCCAAAATCGTCGAAACGCTTTCTTCTTTTTGTAACATGTTTTTTGTACACCTATTATTAGTAGTCTGCTCATCGCGTTGCACTTTTTTTTTTTTCCAAAATCAGTTCTGAGTTACTATGAGTATAGAGCTGCTCAAGCGTGGCACCTCGGGAAAAAAATGGTGCATCTCTACCTCAGCATGTGTCGCCCGCTGATCTGCTCCGAAACATGAAATATTTTTTTCCGAAGGCGCCAGGAACGGCAAAAAAAAATGCGGGATAACGGTAGTTTGGGTATTGGGCATTGGGTCGATCGTGTTTGATGAATGGCGCACGTAACTGCAAGCAGTTGAGCAAAAAAAATAAATCGCAGGTGTTTGGCCATTGGACAAGTATTTGAGTACACGAGACTGCTCGTAGTAAACTGAGTGCTGCTGCTGCATTGATTGTGTGTTGCTAGACCGAAGCTGCTGCTGTTTTGTCATCGTACACTTGCGACCCGAGGTGTTATTCATGCAAACAGGTGTACTTACTGCCACCCCTTTTATTTCACGAACGAAAATACTCTTGTGCAACACCCCTTGCCGGCACAGTCGCTGTCGTGAAGCCTCGGCTCACCTACATTTTACCTGGTATCTCTCACAGCAATTACGGGCATGCTCGGAGCCGCAGGCGGGCGTAAACGCCCGCGGCGGCGAAGCTACCCTTGTATATATTTCAAAATGCCGGCTAGAATTTTCTTTGTGTTGCCCCCTGGGGTGGTTTCTCTGCGCGCCTTCCCATCCTTTCGCCGTCTCATTCCGACACATTTCCCCCAACGTCGCTTATTGGTCATAGCCCTTATATGCACACGCGTAGTACATTCCAATAGTAGAAATGTGCTTTATTTGGCCCTCTACCTAGGTGTTTTCTTCGGCGCTCGGCCCGGGGCGGCGGGTCATCGGGAGGTGCGCGATGCCCTCGAGGCCTACGGTAGCCCTCGCCCCTGCTTCGTTGCCGGAGCGACGTGCTCACGATTTCGTGGTGTACGGATCGGACCCCGCTTGGTTCACGTGCGCGTTGTCCTGCCTGATCACACCCACACTCCCCCCCCCCCCCCCTGTTCCGCACACTGCGTTCCGTGGCCCCTGCGGGAACAGGGGGCAACAGCACTGGAAACAGGGAGGAGGTAGCGCGTCCGGTGGAGACGCTCGCGCTTGGGGTCCGTTCTGACGGGGGTTAGGGTTGGGTACATATAGGACAGAGGTCTCTTGGCACTGCCAGCTTCTAGTCACACTTCGGCGTTGTTACCGTACTGCGGTTCGGACAACGCCGAAGTGTGATGTCGCCAGCCTGTCATCCGGGGTTCAGCGGAGGAGTGTCCGAAGGTTGTTGAAAGTTGAAACCCGCAGTGACGTCTTCCGCAAGAAGACCATGCGTCTCTGCATTCTCCTCTTCTTCATGATCTCTCCCGCATCATTCCCCCCCCCCCGGTTTTCTCCCCTTCGTCGTGATATGCCGATGCCCGGGGTGGTCTCGCGCCCCCCTTGGCATTCTCTCTTCCCCTTACCGATAGCGTGAGGGAGGCTCTCACCTTATAGCCTTGATCGTGCAGAAGAAAATTTCCCCTGGGAGCGGGGTAACAGTCCCGCGTCACTTGAGGCCCTCTCCTAGAGTAGGAGTGTCATACTTCCCTTATTGTGTCTATCTCTGTCTTGTCTGTCTGTCGGTCTGAAATCCACTTGGGTCGCAACTATTCACTTTGTGCTAGTAGCGTGACGGGTCCTTCTGTTGGCACTGCCGTTGCTGTTGTTTAATCTGCATACGAAGACATTTTCAAACTTTGTTGCTGCAGGTTGTAGGCATCAATCATACTATGGATTAGTGTGGCCTCGCGGACGCGCCGCCCTGGGGCGTTTCGTTCCCCCCGATGTCGCCGTGCGCAGGAGCGGTAGGGTGCATACAGGGCGAGACCGCGTTGTTGGCAACTCGCCCGTGCCGCTGTACCGATATGGAGCTGGAAATAGGGACACACAAACATGCGAAACCGGTGGGAACGACGAACAGATTGGCGCCAGGAGCGCCAAGTGTTAAGGTCTTTGTCCCAATCTAAGCCTTTTAACACTCTCCCCCCCTTCGGAACAACGGGGTCCTTGGTCTCCGTATGAGGCCGTACGTGCCTAGTCCGCAGTTCTTCACAACTTGTGTGCTGCAACATTTCCAGGGAACACATTTGTTTTTTCAGCGTCGTGTGTGCCTGTCACGTGTGAATTGCTACGATAAACAAAACTTTCGTTTTTTTTGTGTACCCCGGCCCTTACGTGCGAACCGCTGTTTCCGTCCACGAAATGGTACAGGCCGGAATCCAATGGAAATCGAGCCTGTAAGTATTCTCGTCTCGTCGACCCTGGTAGCATCCAGGGGAGCACCGGCCAGTAGTCAATCGCGGGGGAAATGATGGAAAACGCGCGCACGGTAATCACGCAGCTTGCAATGTTGAGTATCGACCGATCGGTGGAACTCGCAGCTGACGCGCCTCTTTTAGTTTTTTTATAAAATCTCTAGGGATCCAGGAAGGAAGACGAGTGTTTTGTCAGATTCTTGACATGAGGAAATTCGCTTTTCTTGAAAAAGCGTGTTCATTCATGGTGAACGTGAGATTCGAACTCACGACCATCGACCCATGTCATGCCGATCGAAGCCATGCGTTAAGGCCTCAGTCCGTTGGGCTACTGGTAAAAGGGTAACCAATCGCCTACCCAATATAAGCCTTTTACCACAAGCCTTGCGGGATATCCCGGCCGCCCAGGAAGCGGAGAGGGTGACAACCCCCCCCCAAAATACCAGCGCCTGAGGGAAGAGTGCGCCCACTACGATGGCTTCGCCCAGCTCTACCTCAACGCAGGCGTGCCCGTTACCGTCCTATCCCGCCGCGCCCCTCGGAGGGGTGGGGTGAGCGGAGGAAGGGGGACGCGCGGGGCGGTGGCAGGCACTGCTGCTGCGCGTACGAAACATATAATATGAACGCAGCTACCGGTCCATTACACCGAAACCCCGACGTATACGCACTACACAGCTCGAAAAAAAAAAATGTATTCATGCCAGAGAACAAAGTTTAACTTCGTGACGGAACAAAAATAAATGGGCATACCGAAAACATATCTTCGTGACCGGAGTCACCGCTGTGCACGACAACGCATCTCTGATGCACGTACAGTAGCACACCGGAGGAAAAAGAGCGTACCTCCATCGGCTTCGTTTACCAGACAAATACGTCCCGTATCCGTGTATACCGAACTTTTCGAAACACTGGTCTTTAGCGGGGGCTGGGAGGGGAGGAGGACGGGGGGGGGGGGTGTTCCAATGGCGATCTCGCCTACACCCGCTGACCAGGTGCGGGGTCAGAAAGGAGCACCAACTCCAGGAAGAAGAGATAGGCAACTGCATTGATGTAATCGGCGCCCCCCTGTTTCAAGAACACAAAACGGAGGCGGCAGCATAAAAATAACCTTGATGAAATTAAGCGCACATTATTAATTTACAGTTACCTCTGTACGTACCGCGCGCGAAGAACAAATCTCCATGTGTACTGAAAACCCCGGGAAAGTCGGCGTTTGCGCAGGGGGGGGGGTGCGGAGTGAGACAGGGGAGGGGGGGGAGGTGCGGCGACAGGCCAGATTTTGACAAGGTTTATCGGCGTGGCACGCAAAAAGCAACGAGCAACCCACCAAGGAAGAAGTCGGGAGCTACTGGCTACTGACACCCCGGTGCCCCTCTGTTTTAACCCCCGGACGACCTTATCCACCCCCCATCCCCAGGTTTTCGGGTGACTCTACTCAGTAGATGTTTTTCTGAAGAGTAAACTCCGCCGCTATTTTGACACACTGCGTTCGGACCTTCGGTAGGTTCGTGCCTTAGCAGAGAACGAGTGCATCAGCTTAGTGTGTCACCCGCAGCAGCTTGTGATTCTCTTCAGACTGGCCGTCTGCGCCTTCTGAACAGAGGCCTGCGTATACACTTCAGCTTTAGGGCGCGGTGGTGGTCGACATTGGTCGCAATTCGGTGTACAATAATAACAGAAAACATCACTTGCAGACGGCACGCTCCTCGTGGTGTGTGTGAGGACGTCAGGTGCGCCAGACAGCAACCGCGTATAGATATAGCCAGGAACGACTCACGAGAGATGGTTTCGTGATTCACTCCGTCATGACCACCTACGCCAGCTCGCGAAATAAAAAATGAAGACAACAACAATAGGGGCCGCAACTCTCTGCGACAGCGAAAACGATGTTAATTCGCCGGGGGACACAGAGGGCCGCCATGTGGGGCAGTCGTGGCAGCAGAGCCATTCGTGGCACATCGTAGATACCTAAGGTCCTGGTGAGTTTTGAAGATCCCATACGATATCACTGCATGAATGAGCAAGGATTTCGACGTGGAGGAGAAGTTGAGAAGCTTCAGAACCTTAAACCTGTGTGTCCTCTCGCCGGACCACGGTTGGTGATAGCTGAAATATGGTCTCACCCTCGAGAAGACGAGGACGACGAACGAAGGCGATGGGCCATGCCGGGGCTTTGGAGCGGCAGACTTATACTCTGATGGTGCCGGACAGGCGCTCGACCATAGCCTCTTCTTGAACATCGCAAGTAGTATTACAAATAAATATCCTTGACAAGGGAATACATATAGAATACGCGCGAACGGCTTATCATAAAATTTGGAAATTCAGTAAAAACGGGATATAGACGAGACATATTACGCAGCTTGCAAAGTTGAGTATCAACTATGTAATCAGTCGAACTCACAGCTGACGTATTTCATCATTTATTTAATAAAATAAATCTTGAAGCGCAGAGTCACAGCTGTCCGTGTACTGTGCATGGCTGCATGGCTCGTTACTCAGATTGAAGAACGGTTGTCGTAAGTGAAACCTTCTTCGGTTGCCTCGGAGGCCGGTACCGGGTACCGGTTGCCGGTTGCCGGTACATGATTGAGTAAGTTTTGGCCAAAACAAAGTGGGAATGACTACGAATCCTACCATTTAATACTATGCTACTGCTGTACGAGTCATTCCCGTTGGTTTTTGATGAGGCCGGTTTCGACCATTCCCATTGGTTTTGACCATTTGTTAGTCATTCCCATTGGTTTACCAGGTGTACCAGGTACCAGTTTTTTTTTTTTTTTTACATTTTTCCTGGCGCGTGCTATGTGCAGGCGCATCCTGCAAAAATATTTGTGCAGGCGCCGAACGCCTCGAGAACCAATCCACTACAAACCCATTTCCAAATACGAAACACCGGCCTCAAAACAGCAGTTCACAACAATTCACAGCAGCAGTAGACCAGCACCAGGCACAGCAGCAGTAGACCAGCACCAGGCACAGCAGCAGTAGACCAGCACCAGGTCTCGACGTAAGGCACAGGGCACGCACAGTGACTGCGATGACCTCTCTGTTCGATATAGTAGGGAACTCTTCCGCAGGCGACGATGCGGAAGACGCGGGTAGCGCAGGTAGTGACGGAGGAGGTATGATCGAAGTGGACGCTACCAGCGAGGACGGTGCGTTTTCCTTTTTCTGCGCGAGAGCTGCAGGAGCTGCAGGCGATGACGACGACGGCGCGGCGTCGACTCCTGCGAGGGCGAGCGGCCCGACGTGTGACGGGGGCGTACCGGTAATCGAAGTGGATGACACCAGCGAGGAGGGTGCCTTTTCGTTTTTTTGCGCAAGAGCAGACCCTGCGTCGCCGACTCCGAGAGCGCGTGGCATCGGTGTCGACAGCAGTGCAGCGGCTGCAGGCAGCGGCGCTACAGACGGCGGCGATGCGCCGGCGACTCCGAGGAGTGACGGTGACCCGGCGCAGAACGTGGATGCCGAGAGCGACACAAATACGGTGAGTTGGTCGGAGTTTGTTTTGTGACGCGAACAGTGTTGTTGGTACAGAGTACCGGACACCTAATAAGAAACAGAAACTATGGTCCAGGCTGGATTTCTTATTTGAGAGAGGGTGCTTTCTAGACTAATTTCAAGATAACGCCTCATGAATTTAATATTTTCCTTTAAATATCAGCCTGGCTTTCGTATTAGCCTGTTTCTTATTAGCTGTCCTGTACTGACTGTATAATACTTGCACACCTCGGACAGATCATGATCTACTACTGCTGTGGATAATCTGATAATGATCTACTGGTACTGCTGTAGATGATCTAGATAATCTACTATTAATAACATAATATAATGATCTAGATCACCCATTAGTACAACTAGTAGTTCCATACCTGCGGTTGCGAGAGGTTGTGCAGGATCTGCATGCTGCTGTAGTACAGATCCAACCCAGACCTCTGGGAGATCATGCAGATTATACCGCTCCGATCGGGCAACGTGAGCTAGATGGCATAAGATCGGAAATGCATCTGGCTTGAAAAATCTAGACCATCCAACGGGAGTCGATGATCTGCCGCGAGCTGTGTAAAACTGTTCTTCGTATGATACGATATTGACAGCAGTGCCCTTGTGTACGGGTACTACAGTAGCTGTAATAGTGAGACACAATGTAAGCCGTAGGCCATAGGTCCACGTTGTACCACGTTGTACCTGGTAGGTTGTAGGCCGATGTTGCAGGTTGTTGGTGTTGTTGTTGGTGTTGTATGTCGCAAACGGGCGCGCCACCCTGGGGCATTTCGGCCGCGGATTTCGCCGTGGGTAGGGGGGAAGGGTGCAGACAAGGGGAAACCGGCCGTCTCGCGCCGCGCCGGCCCGCGCTCGTCGTGGTGCGGGGGGGCAAGGTCAGGGGGCCGGATGCGGCGAGATCACGCATTACTTGGAAATAGAGGGGCGGGCTGCGGTGGTGGCACAAGCAGGGAGCAGCACTCATACGAAGTATTGTATACTCTTGCTGTAACCGCGCGCAGAAAAGCACGCTGATCCTGGTGACATACGTAGTAAATACGGGCTTTTGCTGAACAGCAGCAGTTCCCCCCTCCCCCAGCCTAACAAATTGCACAGCAGCAGTATTGCAGCAGCATACTGTATCATAGTAGCAGCAGCATGGGTACAGAGAAACACCGTTGTTTTCGACCGTGTACGATATACAACACAAAAAGTAGTACATTCCCAGCAGGTGCAATTGTGTTGTCCTCCTTTTCTACGGCCCTTCTCCGCCAACACGATTGTCTGTTGAATATGGTACATATGATGGATAGTATGATACGTATACTTAACGGTGAAAATGTCCAAGGTAGCCAACGGTAAACCAGCTTCATCCTCTGTTTCAGCAGTACTCGTAGTGGTGGTGGATAACACGCACCTGCCAACGTTGACACCATTCATAACGCTGTATAATCACCGCTCTTTGCGTTCGGCGTCCGCAGTTCTCGTACTCCGCGGAAGCGTTGCGTGTTGCGCTGAACAACATTCGTATGGAGCATTCGTATGGAGGGAACAAACTTGGAGGACCTGGAATCGGTGGTGAAGCAGACTTGCGCGAAACATGGTGTGAAGCTTGCACGTGAGTCTTCAAGAAGGGAGAAAGGAAGTGGAAGCCGCCTTGTCATGGTCGCATGGAAATGCGTGCATGGCATGCGGAACCGGCAGACCGACCTGCAGGCCGAACGCAGGAGGAGTGCCCCTGGTGAGTCTTCGATGAGGAATGAGTAGAAGGACTGGATAGAAGGGTAGGATATGAACCTGCGGTTTCTAATAAAGATACAGTAGAATATGCTGTCGCTAGAAACTTGCTCAGCAGGATCTTTATTAACTGTCGTCAACTTGTTTGCGTTGCTACGTATTTTGTGTTGGTACTGCTGTCTACACTTATCGGCTTCCAGCTTCTAGCATGCTAGCCCCGACCGGGGCCGTGCTGTTTTGACCTCTTTTTTTTATGTCCAGGGTCCATAGACTGTTTTCTTGTATCATACCAGTACCAGGTTCTTCGTACGGATACCGTTCGTACTCGAAGGGAGACAAAAGGGCTCCTTCATATTTGGCGCGGTGCTAATCACAAACTCGCTTTTGCTCGTAGTATAATAGTGGCAGTCGTGTTTGCCCTAGGCAGTCGTGTTTGCCCTAGGCACTCGTGTTTACCGTAGGGAGCATCATGGGCATGGCGTCTAACAGCGGTGAATAATCTATCGGCTTACATGCCCTGCCTTGCGTCTGCACCAGGTTGTCACAGGGTGCCACGGCAAGCCTCGAGCCAGAGGACTGGCTGCGGCTTTAAGGTAGGGTGCAGCTTCGTATGTACAGTAGTACGTTCATATTGTACACGTGTCTCGTTCTTAGCTGAAGACCGGGATACTTTCAATTGTTGCTTGGTAGTCTACGAATGTACCTGGTGCTGCTAAACACAAACCCGGTTTATCGCGTTGGAACTCAATCAGTTGTGCTTGCACACGCTGATGAATCATGCGAGAACTACATTTTGCTCGTCACCTTGGTTGCATGAGGGTTACGTTGGATTGATGCAGGCGCATTAATTGCCGGCGAAACGATGATGACGCGGCATTCTATATATTATTAGTAGACACCATTAAATCAATATGGCCACCGATTTCCCCTGCAGATAACCGGACGATGGCCTCTTAAATGCCTGGTGAACAAGCACCCCCGACTGACGACGATGGTGCTGGAGCACGGGCATGAGGTAGACAAAGCGGCGATGGACGTTCAGGACCAGATGAGGGCGCCTCTGTCATCGCCAATGAAGGCTGAGGCGGCGAAACTCACAGGCAGGTGGCGTGTAGAGAGTTTTGTCAAGCTGTAGCAAAGCTTACGATAGTGGCTTGGCATTTGGTTTTTCTTTGCCCTTGCCGACGCTGTTAGGGCTCGTCCCAACGGAGCATTTTGAGGCTAAAAATCAAAGCTATGTAGAAACAAAAAGCTAAACACAAAAAAAAGCGACGATGAGATATGAAGATGCACTCGTTCTGGTTCGCCAAATTAAAAAAAATGAGGGCCCAAGAGACCGGCGGATTTTATTGTAGCTTCTCCATTAAATTAATAATTTTGGAATTAAAATTTTATCTAGAAAGCAAAAGCTAAAACGAACTACTCAGTCACAGGTTATACATGTTGAGGTACTCAGTCAGTGACTGTGTAGCTCAACAGGTATAACCTCGTAACAAACAGCGAGGAGCGAGGCCGTAGCGACACCCACAGCTACGAACGCCCCGTAGACTAGACTAGACAGCCAGAAGACAGAGAGCAGACAATACACAAGTAACATACCCCTGGTGCCGTCATTGCTGTTCTGAATAAAATCGTATGTTCTAGCAAGTGATGCTGCTGTTTGAACAGCACCCGTACTTTATCGAGCGCAGATCTCGCGCTTCAGGATGCCGGCGCCCTTGCAGCAGCAAATAGTAATATATCGTGGACTAGCCGTGTGGGCACACTCCCCTATTTTTTTCAGGGCTGTGCGCCGCCTCTACCGCAGCTGGATTGTGAATCCGTGCTGGTGCTCCACCACGACCGTCGTCTCTATTGCGTTTTTTATTTTAGCTTTTGTTTTTCACGCGTGTCCTGCGTTTGTACTCCATTCTCTTGTGTCCCAAAACGAGCAAATTTCGTTTGTCTCTTCAGCTTTTGTTTTTAGCTTTCGTTTTTCTTCGTTTGGATGGGCCCTTAGTTTCATGGTGCGGCTGACGCCGGTAGACTAGAAAGAGCTACGTATTTTCTCGTAGATATCATTCATGTTGTGAGGCTCTATATCCCGTCAGCTAACGAGTAGAAATCACGAGTTATTCGACAATTCCCTGCCATTGGTCAACTACTGATGTTTCGGGGTGTGTCATTGGTCCGAAAACACACACACTTTCACAGAAACACGCATGTTTGCACCCCTCTCCCGTTTGGCCCCCTGATTCCATGCTACCTGGCACCGTGATCCCACGCCGACGAAATCGAGCGTCTGCGACAGCGAATCGAGCGTCGGCCACTACCAGCAAACAACCAAATCTGTCGAATAAGTGGTAAGCAACCATCGGCTTAACACCACCATTCTCGTATTGCACCCCTCTTGCAGATGCGGGACTTGCACCAGCCGTCCAGGCCAAGGTGTTGGAAGCCTTGCACGATCGTAGAGTCAACACTAAGGCAGTCCAGAACGCTGCATCCCAGCGTAGTGGCGGGGAAAACCTGTATGATGCACAGGAGCGTAGTGGCGAGACCATTAATTCTACCCTAGTGCGAATGAAGGAGCACGGGCCTACGGTACAAGACCGTCGCAAGTTGTACGTAGATCTCCTGAAGAAAAGCACAGCAATCGTGGCGAAGGGGGTAGACACTGTGGACCCTGAAACACTGCGTCACATGTTCGCGACATTTGAGGCCCAAGTAGAGCAGGCAGCAAGGATCGGGTCGGGGACGGGAGTTGTCGTGGGCAACCCGGACACTGTACGTTTGCCCGCGGGGAAGAGACTTGGCAGCAAAAGGCATAAGTCGAGCGTGGAGGCGCGGTATTCAGCTGCCGGGACCAGGAAGGCCAGTCAATCGTACAACTAGTAGTCTCCTACCCCCCCTGCTAGTATTACTGTAGTACTACGGTTTTTGTTGCGGCCGGCGAGATCCTTCGGTATCAGTACTCCATTTTATTTATTTGTGTGGCCGGAGACCCGTTGTACTCTGTCCCACCTTACTACTAAGGGCACGACTAGGGATGCGACGACCTCTCATGCTGGCGAGTACATGATCATGAGTGCATTCCTACGATTTTGTCGTAAGGTTTATCGTGACCGCGTTTGGTGTGCGGTACCTGGTACTTGCTTTGGCGGTTTCGTGTTTAGTTGATATTTACGAGGTAGTACTGTAGTCCATGCCCGAAGGCACGCGACAAGAAGAGGAAACAACACACGACAGAATGGAAAACAAAGTGTTGTCATCGATAACTGGACGAAACACAAAATCAAATATTGGGATGTTAATTTTCATTTGCTTTTAGAGTATTCCCTGTTAATAGCCCCGGGGGGACTTCTGAGTGAAGAAATAATGTCGAAAAACGTTGATTATTGCAGCAGCATCGACCAACTGTCCGGGCTGTTGGGGTAAGGGGTGTGTCGGAACTGCAATACTAGGAGCTGTGCGACCGCGTGCAGATTTATTATTACATTATACTAGTACGAGCGTCTGCTGTACGCTCGTACTGCTGTACGCTCGTACTGCTGCACGCTCTTCCTATCATTAGTCGCTTGATAACATGGCAATCGTCGATGCCTTATTTTTTGCTTGGTAGATTCGTACACATAAACCATAATAACCCCCGAAAAAAAGCAATGTCATTGAGGACAAACTTGTAGTAGTAAAAAAGTTTTTCACCTTTTGTTTTGGTCCACCCTCGGTACAAGTAGCACAGGGCACCTATTAATTAATAATAAGAAACAGGAATTATGGTCCAGGCTGGATTTCTTATTCGAGATAGGGTGCTTGCCCCCCTATAATTTCAAGATGACGACTCCATAATTTCTCATTTTCCTCAAAATCTCAGCCTGGCTTTCTTATTAGCCTGTTTCTTATTAGGCGTCTTGTACCTGTATATATACATGTTTGCTCTTTTGCTGTGCCCTTGTATGTCGCTTGGCGGCCTGCCCGAAATGCATCATGGCCCCGGGATGGCCTCGCACAACGGATGGCCCACTTGTTTTGCGTGCAGCACTACGACAGCAGCAGTACTACTGCTGCTGTACAGCAGCACTACGAGTACTCTTCGCAACCTATCACAATCGCACAAGATAAATAAATATGGAACAGAGTTTGTATCATCAGCGCCAGGCACCTCAGCACCGCCGTACCCGCTAACCAGTATCTGCGGCGGATCTCCTGCTGTGCGTGCCTTGTGCCTTACGTCGAGACCTGGTGCTGGTCTACTGCTGCTGTGAACTGTTGTGGTCTAACTGCTGTTTTGAGGGCTTCTTTGTGTGCGGTGTTTCGTATTTAAAAATGGGTTTATAGTGGATTGGTTCTCGAGGCGTTCGGCGCCTGCACAAATAGTTTTGCAGGATGCGCCTGCACATAGCGCGCGCCATTTTTCCTCGGAGTTGATCTTGAATCGAGAGGCGTTCATGATTTTTAAACTCTCTTCGAGAACAGACAGAGCAGTACGTTTCCTGCTTTCCTGCTGCGCCTCGAACCTGCCTGTACGCCGTGGTGGCGCAAGATACACGGGTGAGAGTCCCGCGGATTGTTGAATGCTTCCTCAAAGGCTACCTCGTGTCGGCATGCTACCGTTGGCAGCGTCTGTTCTGTCTCGTTGCGTCGCCAGCCGCACCCTACCGTGCCTGGTTGTATCGGCATCCGACATTTTCGTTGCATCGTGAGAGAGGTACGCCTGTCTCTCTCCGAGGACACTAAACATGTTGGCCCGGGCGGGAGGCTGGTGGCTACCCCGGCTCCCGTCGGCAGCACCGTTCGATGCCCATGCCCATGAGTACGTAGCGTAAAACCGTGGGTCCTACGCGCTGCGAGTGGTGAGAATCTTCCCCTTATTGAATATCGCGCCTTCCGCCGAAACAAGCATTTCCCAGTCAGCTTGCTTGCTCTCCGTGTCGATAGGGCGGTCCGGTGTGGGCGGGATGGCGGGTACTCGTTACGAAAATGGCTGAGTAGCCGGGAGACAGAGCACCAAGCGATCGCGTAGTGTAGCTGAAACCGATGTTCCGGTGCAACCTTGTTCGTGTGCATGCCGTGTTGGAGGAATGTAAGCCGGCAGGCTCATGCCTCATGTTGTCAGATGTGCGGTAACCCGATGCAAGCACCACTTTTTCGACAGGATTTGAATTTAAAGCACAGCAGCACAGCAAGAGCATCACCACAGCAGCATCATTCAAAAACCAGAGAAAAAGCCACACAAAAAGGATACCAGGTACCTGGTAGTTCCGAGGTTCCTGGCCACTGACTGCTGCTGTACGTATGCGTATGGACGGGTGAGCGGAACGATTGTAACTCCAAAGCTCTCCTCCGCTAAACTGGTTGGCTTCCGGTCGTGGGGTACTCTTGTTGTTCATGTTGTACTCTGTGTGATAAAGGTAAAGCTACCAGAGGAGACGGCAGTTTTGGGCGTCGTCAGTCGTCAGTCACAATTTTAGGAGCTACGACACCAACTACTCTTTCAATCGTAGTATCGCAGTATGTACCCGGTACATTGACCGCCGTCAGTCACACAGGTCTGCCGTCTCCTGACCCCAGACGTATTTTCTGTGGAGTGCAGACTGCGGACAACGAGGAAGCGTTCGTCATCTTCGTCGACGATGACGTTCTCGGTTAATGTTACGCTGGGCCCTCGGGTACGAGGGACGACCCTGGCAAGCCTTGTCTGCTCGTGAGAGGTAGCACGGCTAGCACGGCGGAGCTTCCCAATCCTAAAAACCCTAAAAAAGCAAGGAATACCTACTAACTTCGAGGCGACTTTTTGGGGGGGTGAAGTTTTTCGCGCTTTTCCCGAAAAAAAATCGGGAAAATACCGAAATCTCGGGACAATACCTAAAAAACTTAAAAAACGCTCCTCGTTAAGATCGCGACCCTTAAGCACCGTTTGGATGTTCACATAATACCAAAAAGGCCCTTACACTTCCGGTACCCCTGGGGTGTTCCTGCTGGTTTCATGTGTAGGAATCGTGCGCAAGCCCAAGGCCAAGGTTGTGTCCTCTGCCTTGCTTCACCCTGTATAGAGCCTTCGATCAGTGTACTCGCAACGCTGTTCACGTAACTCGTACGTACAGCAGTACCATCCAGCGAGACAGCAAGAAGCTCAAGTCTCAATTGTTTCTGCCAATATTGACGAACAAGTACTGCCTGCATGTACTACATTGACTTCGGTGACTACCGTAAAACACCCGAGAGAACACCCACCACCATTCGGACGAAGCTCCAAGCTGATTTTCCCGACAACGAGGAGAACTGCAAACGCCCACAGCGATGCATCTACGAAAATACCATGGTATGACATTTCCAGAACCACCGTTTTCGTTGCTGTGCGTCCTCCTGTTCGAGAGAGAACCGGCTCGGCGAGTCATAATCATCCCACAGGGGGTGTGCTAATTTATTCAACCCTTTCAGAACTGCAGTCCCGTTTGGGGACAAATCACTCATTCTAATTTTTAAGTAACGGTTTGTTCCCAAAACCGGACTTCGGTCCTACAAGCAGTAAAATGTTGTGGTACGTATGCTTGATGGGTTTTTTTTTCTGATTCGACCCCTACCCCCCCCTCCACCCCTACACCCCGCATGTGCCCCCGTCTGCAGCGTCTCAGGATCTCTCAGCAGCGCTTGGAAGCTCCTGCGTCCTTAACCAGCTGTTTTTTTTCATAGCTGTGTTTTCTGGGCTGTGATATATCGTGTGATACCTGGTACCTCGGATATATATTTTTTCACCCACTCTCCCCGGCATTGGGCACTGGGGAAGGGAGTTCCGCAAATGGCGATGGATTCGGCTTCGGGGGGAGGGACGCAAATTCAGTACCTGGAGGAGCTCGAGGTGACTCTCCCTCCCTCGCGCGTTCGCCGCGTGTATCATGCATTCATTCATTCGTGTATTTTAATGTATGGTAGGACACTATGCAAGCATGTATCCGCCGCGCCGATGCGCTGATCCTGTGTCGTGTCGTGTCGTTTCTTCTGATCCTGCTGCCGCTGCCCTTGGCTGTTGATGTTTTTTTGTCTGGTTCTCTGGTCCGTTGAGGTTGTCGTTGCGGTCAGGTGTGCTCTCTGCCTTATCTTGATGTGGTGTTGCTTTGCCTCGGGAGACACACAGAGATAGAGAGAGAGAGAGAGAGAGAGAGAGAGAGAGAGAGAGAGAGAGAGAGAGAGAGAGCGTGGGGTTCACGTTTTGCGACGGTGGCGGTGGCATGGCGTGATAGGTCACCCTTGATATCTCGGTCGCGTCGTCCAAGTGGCTTAAGTCGCGCTGAACAACCATCACAATGGACTCTGGCAATCAACAATGAAACTAGTGTTGTAGTCTCGTATTGTAGTAATGTAGCAGTCGGTGATAGTCTGTTTTGTGGGCTATCATCCTCGTGCGAAGTGGCACTCGTTACAGTAGCACGAAACTATGCGGCAACGTCATCGCTATGAGGGAGATCTCGTAGCCAGCTCTCCCAGGTTGCCCACGGACCGTTTTTGCTCCGACGAAGCTCTCTGTTGACACCATCGTGGCGGTGGGGTTGGTGGTGGCGGTATTGGTGGCATTGGTGGTGGAGGCATTAGCGGTGGGGGTGGTGATGGTGGTCAGTGGGTTGTTCCTGCCCCATAACCTTGGTGATCTAGAATGCAGCGAGTGCCGGCAACTCCGCCCCTCAGAACGGACAGACGTTCCACGGCTAACGTTCTCGTACCGTAGTACGTACCTCTAGCTGGGGGGTGGCCTTTTCTCGCCAAATTTTGCCTCCGAAACAACGATATATTTTTGTTTGCGGGGGGGGGGAGAGTAAAGAGCCCATGATGGACCTCAAAACCGTATTATCCCCCTCTATACCCCATACCTTGGTTTCGATTTTCATGAATGTGTGTTCCCTCGTATTACGGGGGACCATAGTTAATAGGACCTGTGGTATACGTAAAAACCTATATATTTAACCATTTCTAGCAACAATATTTGGTCCTATTAACGATGACCCCCCGTAATAGTATTAATAGCAAGTGTTCGGTTGTGCTTGCCTTCTCTGCCTTAACTCCATTTTCCTTGATAGCATCACCTACCCCTCTACGGCTGCTATAAATAGAACATACTTACTCCAAGTACAGTACTTTGTCCCAAAACACTGTGGGCAGTTACTGTAGTTCTGAAGGGGCTGGTCCGCCTAGTCGCGGCAACGAGGGATGCTCCTTCGCGACTCAACGCCCCCCCCCCCCCCTCTCCTACCCTGACCTCCGACCCCCCTCCCGCTCGACCCCGCGCGCTCCCGTGACCGTCTTCATCCGTCCCTCTGGCGCGACTCTTCCCTGGTGGGTTGTGTTCGGTTGGAGCTAGGGATGGGTTCTGGACGAGCAGAAGGTGGTGACGTTCCGCTGGCTCGCGCTGGTGCTCTCCGTCACCGCCAACGCTGCGAAAAAGTGAGTGCTGAGTGCGTCTGCGGTAGTAGAAGTGGTAGTACAAGTAGTAGTAGTAGTAGTAGTAGTAGTAGTAGGTAGTACCTGGTAGGTAGTAGGTTGTAGTAGTAGTGTGGTAGTAATAGTAGTAGTAGTAGTAGTAGTAGTAGTAGTAGTAGTAGTAGTGTAGTAGTAATAGTACTTGTGGTGGTAGTAGTAGTAGAGGTCGTTCTTGTAGTTGTAGTAGGACTTTCATAGTAGTGGCGGTAGTATTACACTAGCACAAAGCAGTACCATGGTATGCAAGACTAGGAGAAACAGGAGCGGTGGAGTTTGAGTAGGAACAGCAGTGTCAGCGGCAGAAGTAGTCGTTACAGCAGTACCAGCGCGTGTATACGGCAGGAGAACTGTATTTTGTGCTTGGCGTGCAACAAGTGGGCATGGAAAGGCATATCCGTTGTAGGGCGTACGAGCGGGGGGGGAAGGGAGAAGGGCACAGGGTTCTCGAGTCGAACCGGGCGTTTTCGGGGCGAAAACAGAAGTCGCCTCGTCTTGGCGCGTCCGTTTTTTCTACACGCTGCCCCCCCCCCTCCCCCCCCCCAAATAACGCCTGTTCACGCGGTCTTTCTCGTCTGTGTACCGTTTGTATCACTGCCGAGACGGAACCATCCTTTATTGCACCCTTGGTTTTTGTGACGCCTTTGCTTTTTGTGACATATTTATTTTTATTTTCTACTTACAGGTAGTTTTTTTCGTGACATTTTTGGTCTTTTTGTTCGACTTTTTTGGTGACATTTTTGTTTTTTGCGACAGCCCCGGTTTTGGGAAACCTTTCGTTTTCGTGACAAGCTCTTTTTTTTTTTTCTTGTAACAGCTTTTTTGGTATTTTAGGACAACCTTGGGATAATCCTCGGATCATAAGCATCGCTTTTCTTTTCTTTTTACCGCCGCCGCCACCACCCCTCGCACGCGTTTGCCTTATGTAGGATGTTGCACGAGTTCCACCGGAGACAGGGGGAGCGAAAAGTTTCGGCCACCTACCTGGTGATGGGCAGGAGCGGGGCCAAAGCTGGCGCCGGGGCCATGGAGGTATACTTCGTATACGCGAATGGGGGGGGCGTTTGTTTTGCGGGGCTATTAGCCTCTTGGTCGCTGCTCGTACTATTACTAGAAGACCTCGCGATTTTCTATTTTCCTGTTCACCTGTGCCTGGCTTTCTTCATGCTTTTTTTTTCGCTTTTGAGGAGTGCCACGTGCTGTATACCGGGTGTATATGTTGTTGTGGGGTTTGTATTTTAAGGTGAAGCTCGTGCCGGCGGAGGGTTTGGACAGCACCCGGGAGGCTCTCGAAACCGTCACCTCGGTCCACGTGTACAGCGTGCAGGCGGCGTCTCCTTCTCAGCCCGCCGATGCTTCTACCCAGGTGAGGCGAACAAACGCCGCCTACGACCACGACTGTTGTACGAATGATCGCAAACCTAGGACAGCTCATGAGCTAGCTCATCTATCGTGTACCAGGTACAGCTCAAGCCTTCAAAACGTGTGCAGATGAGCTACGTACATCCTTGAGCTAAACATGTGTTGGCTCATGTAGCTCCTACGCGAGTGGGTCATCCCGAGGACAGACGAGCTAGCTCCTGCAGCTCCTATAGCTCCTGCAGCTCCTATAGATGAGCTGTCCCTTATAGATCAAGCTTTGAAAATATGTGTAGATGATATCGCCTACACTCGTAGCTCAAGCCGGGAAAACATGTGCAGGATGGGCGATCACCTATAGCTCCATCCGGGAAAACAATTTCATATATACTCGTAGCTCAAAGGTCACTGAAATCATTGGTTTACCGCAGGTAGACAATACCCGTAGCTTTTTCTTCTTCTTTTCCGTCTCGGACAGCTGTCCCGCACACACCACAAGAAGAGCTCACACGCACCGCAACACCAGACTTCCAAGACGCCTGTTTAATAGCATGCCCACCACTCAGGGTAGCGGCTCAAGCGGTGCTTCGACCGTAGACCATGCCGGCAGCGAGTAGCAAGCGGATCCTTCTATGGATGTGGACCCCCCCAAACAAGCCGATATATTTGGATGAAGACCACCACCGAACCCAGCCTACACATACCTATGTGCTAAGAAGTGCAGGCTGGGTTTGGTTGCGATGCTCATCCACTTCGATCGGCTCCTTGGTGGGGTCCACGTCCATGGAAGGATCCACTTGCTGCTCGCTGCCGGCATGATGTACGGCCGATGCACCGCTATACCTGCTGCGTCGGGCGGTGGGCGTGCTACGCTTGTTGTTCGTGTGGTTTTGTGTTGCGGTAGTTGCACTTCTTGTGGTGTGTGCATGACAACTGTCTTGGTCGACATACGTGAAGATATATAAATATCCTACGAGTACCGGTATTGTCTACCTGTGGTACATACGTATCAGTATAATTCGAAGTATAGCTGTAAAGGTGTTCCTAGCAGAAACAACTCCGATGTCTTACTCAAACAGTATCCGAGCACCTGATGAAGTTTTTTTTTATGTAGTCTGCCTTTCGACAAGGTAGTGACCAACACTTCCGTCACTTATTTTATTGATTTCTTGATTTGTCAATTCTGCGGTCTCTTGCTTTTTCTTGATTTATCTTTCCTTCGTTCCTAGATTTGTTGTTGTGCATGGTTGCTGTTATTGTGCAATGGTTGTTTTGGTGTTGCGGGCGGGCGGAAGCCGAAAAATGTAACGCCACACCGCCCACCTCCCCCCCCCCCCCCCGATCCCACACCAGAAGAAAAATCGACGCTGTTATAATCCAATGTGAGAAAGTCCGCCTCGCAAGCGGTTGTTAGAAGGGTGCAGCTCGCCCTTCATGCGACTCGCCGAACACCTCACGGCGCTTCGCGCTTAGTGCGAGCAAACGTCTGACTGGTCGATGAGAAGCCGACGTACTTCTGTCTTGGCGTTGTAGAGATTACGAGGGTGTATATATTGTGACATACCTGCGGCCAGGCGTGCCATTTGTACACCCTCCTTCTCCTCTTACCGTGCTTTCTTTTTGTGCTTTGCTCCTTGTGCACCTCTTCCGCTTTCCCCTTTTCCCGCCTGCCACGTTTTGTGTGTTCGCTCTTGATGCGTCCCCGATTGCCTCTGAACAACCGACTAAAATATGTGTAACAGCTCTGGGCGACTGATCTAGAGCACAGCAAGGAGATGGTGGACGAGAGCACGGATGCCGGGGTCAGCCTAAGGACGCACAGGTGCCGAGGTCGCGCTTGCTAGCAGGTGTAGCGTAGGCATTCGATAGCGTACGCATACGATACCGCGAGCGTAGTGTGGGTTTGCTAGCGTAGCTTAGGCATACCATAGCGTGAGAGTGACGTAAGCGAGGCGTAAGCGTGACGTAGCGTAGTTTTTAGCGGGAGCGTAGCGGAAGCGTAGCGGAAGCGTAGCGGAAGCGTAGCACCAGCCTAGCACCAGCCTAGCACCAGCCTAGCGTCAGCCTAGCTTGAGCCTATCACATTCCTAGCGTGAACCTAGCGAAAGCCTAGAGTGAGCCTAGCGCAGGCATCCGACAGTGTATGTGTAGTGTAGGCATGCAATAGCGTAAGCGTATACCCCAGCTCCTCGTCTCCTACCCTCACACATGCCCAAGGACGTAAAACTCAAAGCGTAGACATGCAATAGCGTAGCCATGCCATGCATGCCATGCCAATACCCTACTACACCATGCGGCGCAATGCGGTGCGATGCGGCACGATTCGGAACCATTGTTTTCGGATGCCCTGCCATGCCATGTCGTTCGACGTCGTACCATGCTACGCGATGCCGTGCACCATTGCCCCCCCCTTCCCCCCCTCCTCAGGCTGAGCGGCGTGCGCTGCCCCGAGATCGTTGACGTGCCCCCGCCGATAGCCCCGCCTCCACCCGAAAACATTCGAGAGGAATCCCCCTTCAGTCGCCCCCTCGCGGGAAATAAGGGCAAGGGCGCCGCGGGGGACGGCACAGGACGAAAAAACGCCTCCGCTGCCACAGGAAAACCCAAGGGAAAGGCAATCGCCCCCAAGGATTTTTTCGCGTCGGCTGCGACCGGGGGCGGGAAGGGAAAGGGGAAGGGGAAAGGAGGCGGGGTGGGGGAGGGGAAGGAGGGGGAGGGGGAGGAGGCGGGGGAGAAGGGGGGGGTGACGAAGAAGCCGAGAGGGGGCATCGGTTCCTTCTTTGGCAAGGGTGAGAGGGGGAAGTGACCAGGGAGAGGTGGCTGGGTTTTGGTTCTGCGGTGGTTCTGGTTGGGTTTGGTTTGGTGTGGTTCGGTATGTGCTGTTTGTACGGCCAAGGGGTTGTTCCATCGTCGTCGAAGGTGTGTTTGAGTCGGGTCGGGATCGCGTGGCTTTTTGCACAACTTTTGGTCTGCCGCGTCGAAGAGTAAGCTTTGTGTTTTATGGGTGATTGGTGGGGAAAAGTGCCCCGCACGCTCCCTCGCCTTTCACTCTTTTCGAGATCGCACTAGACACGAGACGAAAACCGCTACCCTCATCACAACCACTACTCCCTTCTCCTCCCCCCCTCCTCCTCCTCCTCCTCCTCCTCCTCCTCCTCCTCCTCCTCCTCCTCCTCCTCCTCCTCCTCCTCTTTCCTCTGCGTCCCGGCATTGTAGGGACGCGAGGGTCTATGGTCATACGACTACGGCCATACATGATATCGAGTACACCCCCCCTTCCGCAAAAGAATCCGCCTCACAAGCGGTTCGTAGTAGGATGAAACTCACCCTTCATGCGACTCGCCGGACATCTCTCGGCGCTTCGCGCTTGGTGCAAGCAATGTCTGCCTGGGCGGTGAAAACCCGACGCGCTCCGTCCCGGCATTGTAGGGATGCGAGGGTCTATGGTCATACGACTACGGCCGTGCACGATAATGAGTACACCCCCCCTACCCCCCCCCCCTCTTCCTTCTTGCTCCACGCTGTTTGACACACCGTTGCTTCTTCTTCTTCTTCTCCTGTCTCTCTCTCTCTCTCTCTCTACACACACACACACGTGAACAGCAACGACGACCAGCGTCACCACGGCGGAACCGAAGAAGACGACAAAGGTGGAGAAAGAACCGAAGGAAGAGAAGGTGGATCTCGTCAGCGGCGACGACGACGAACCCGTAGGGGCGAGGAGGAAAACGACAAAGGCCACTGCTACCGCTACCGCTACCGCTGCCGCTGCTTCCGCCGCCTCGCAAAAAGGGCCTGACAAGAAGAAAAAGGGTAGTGAAACCAGTGGTGGAAGCAGTAGCAAGAAAGAGTTGGAGGAGGCCGAGGAGCGGGAGGGGAAAGTGAGGGGGAAGGGGAGGTTTGCGGATGAAGGAGGCGGAGGGGCGGGTGAGAGTGGGGGGGGGAGCAAGAAGAAGGCCAGGCTGACCAAGGCTATCGTGGAGGAAGACACCGAGGAGGAGGATATGGGAGACGGGGACGGGTTGGGGATGGCTGAGTTGACGCAGCGTGACGGGGCAAGGAAAGGGAGATCGGGGGGGCAGGGCGACATCGGCGGGGAGGAGGAACAGGAGGGAGGAGGGGGGGGGGGGGGGGAGGAGGAGGACTCGGAAGAGGAGTGGAACGACGGAGGTGCCAAGAAAGCGGAGGGTAAGCCGAAAGTGAAGGCAAAGGCGGCGGCAGCGGTATCAGCAGCAGCGGCAGCGAAAAAGAAGGCTCCAACGTCTTCGAAGGGAGCGAAGCCGAGGTCGTCCGAATCGGCGTCGGCGCCTGAATCTGCCGGTGACGGCAATGGCAGCGATGGCGACCGCGGTGACGGCGGTGGCGGTGGCGGCGGCGGCTCTGGCACTAAAAAAACGGGAGGAGGTAAGGCGAAGAAGACGGCGTCGCCAGCGGACGGTGTCAAGCCCGGCCAGGCCGCCAAGGAGGCCAAAAAAGACCGAGCGGGCGCGAAAAAAAAAGAGGCGGGAAAAGAGGCAGAAGGGGACGAAGACGGAGAATCCCCTGCATCGGGAGGCTCCAAGAAGGGGCGGGGGAAGCCGAAGAGGAAAAGCGGCGGGAAAGCGGGAGCTGGCGGCGGCAGCAGCGATAGCGGCGATGATGAGGAGAAGCCGAAGGGTAAGGGTGGGGTTGGCAGGGTCAAGCGGAAGGGGAGGTACGACAGTGACGATGAAGGAGACGAGAGCGAGAAGAAGGAGCCGGTCAGGTGAGGGGTGGGGGCGCGGGGTTGAGCGGGAGCGCGCGGTGCGGTAAAGGTTGTGGTACGTTACGGCACGTTGGATGTTTTTGTGGTGTGTGTGTGTTTTTGTAGCTGTTTTTTTGGGTTGTGTTTTCTTTTTTTGGTGGTGGTTTTGGTGGCTGTTTTGCTGCTGTTGCTGTTTGTGTGGTTGTTTTATGGTTGTATTGTTGTGGTTGTATTGGTTGTGTGGTTGTTTTGGAGGACACGGACACTGCTGTGTTGTTGTCGTTTCCTGGCTAGCTCTTCATGGCTGCTTTGTTTTATTTTCTTGTCCAAGGCGTAATGTCATGGGTCATGCACCAAGAAGGCGTAGTGCCATGCACTGCCGGGGAGAACCTACAAATTCGCCCGCACGCTGACGAGCAGGGTGACCCGTCCGCGCTCGTGGGACGCGTCTGTCCCGCGCTTTATGCTCCTCTATTTTCGCGCCCTCCTTCCCTCCCCTTTCCTTCTACTCTACGATACGCGTATCTCGTGCCCTTTTTTGTGTCCACATTTTCGAAATCACCCTCGCCTCCCCGTCTGGTACACGTATCTGGCGCATTGTTTTGCTCC
This sequence comes from Nereocystis luetkeana, assembly GCA_031213475.1. Lineage (NCBI taxonomy): Eukaryota > Phaeophyceae > Laminariales > Laminariaceae > Nereocystis > Nereocystis luetkeana. Next base: position 4,360,257 of record JARUPZ010000003.1, on the reverse strand, counting down.
TCTATGACGCCATCACCCCCCCCCACCCCCCCCCCCACCCCCTCTCCCTCCTTCCCCCCTTCCCTCCTTCCCTCGCTCCCTCCCTCCCCCTCTCCCTCCCTCCCCCCTCCCTCCCTCCCTCCCCCTCTCCCTCCCTCCCTCCCTCTCCCCCTCCTTCCCTCCCTCCCTCCCTCCCTCCCTCCTTCCCTCCCCTTCCTCCCTCCCCCCCGCCCGCCCGCCCGCCCTTTCCCCCCCCCCAAAAAATGGTCCCTTGCGCCATGCGCGTTCGCACTGAATACTCGTACGCACAGCGGGGCGATGGACAAATTTACAGCAAAGGCTGGCCGTGGTGCTGTGAATGGGGGGGCAGCTGTGAAACGCACAAAGCTGGTTGTGGTAACCAAGACTTACATGGAGGGAGGGTACATGAAACGAGTTAGCGAGGAGGTGGAGGTCACCGATGACGAGGAGGAGGTGTGTGTGTGGCTTGCGCTATGTGTGCAGGGTTGGTCGGTACAAAAAAGTTGTGCAGGACGCGCGTGGTCAGTTGCAACCTTGCACGTCGGCCCAGACCAACCCGACCCCAGGCCTCACGCTACCCCTAACCCTAACCCTGACCCTAACCCTCTGAGGCGCTCGAGGCCGGCAGTGTTTCGGTGGCGTTTTTCCAAAAGAAACTCCGGGCGGCCGAATAGGCCTGCCTCGACCAATAAGACCCGTATCCTGCACAAAAGTTTTGTACCGACCAGTCCTGGACACAGGACGAGTCTGTTTGTGTAGGTGTCGTCTCTCACTTTTGAGGCATGCCATGGTAGGGGTCGGGAGGGGGGGGGGAGGGTATACAGCACCCTCCATTTTCTGAGGCTCCTCGGACACATGCTATGATATAGGGGCCCACCTTGCTTCCGACGCTCCTCGCTTGAGGAACTCTATACTATGGCCTTATCCCGTTTACGACTGCAGTCCCGTTCTGGGGACGAAACCACTCAAATCCTGAGTAGTTTGTCCCCCAAACGGGATTGCAGCCCTAAAAAAGCTAAAAGCTGACCCTGAAAAAATGACATCGTCTTGGGGACACCCCACCCCTAAGCTGACCCTGAGAACTTATTTGAGGGCAGCCCGACGAGCACATGGAACTCAAAAATCAGGGGTATTCCGCCATGCGATATTGAGTAATTCATCAGTCAGAAGTATTTTCGGGCCTAAAAATGCCACGAAACGAAAAACGGTTTCATAAAGTGTTTTTTCAGCCCGCAAACGACTTGTATGTATAGGGGGTAGGTATCGTAGGGTTTAGCACAGAAGCGGCAATACATTTCCTCAGCTTGTGCGTATGTTATGCAGAAGTGCGTTGATCGCACGAGTAGTAGGATATGCGTATCACGGTCTACTTCATCCGCGTTGATGAGCCATGTACAAAACAATGAACATGCGGAAAACAGCTGGACCAGCTCGTGTAACTTCGTGTAACCCTATCGTCACTCGGAGGTTGCCTCATCAGTCAGAAATAGTCTGGCCTAGAAGTGCTACCAGTATACACCCCACCCCGTCTGTATCGTGACAAGCGCCCTCGCTTTTTGAGCTCGTTTACCTCACCCCAACAACGGACTTTTGATCATTTTTATAACAGGCTCTTCCTCGCTTGCGGACCTCTATAAGTACAGGTACCTCTTTCCACCCCGAACACCCGTAAGACAAAAGCCCGAATACACAAACAAAACCACTGGTATTGGTGTCGAATTCCCTAGGTTTATCCTATAGGGTATCTATGACGAAAACTCCAAACCTGTCTGTCTGACTGACCCCCCCCCCCCACCATCCAGAAGCTCCTATTAATAACGACGGCATCTTTTCTTCCAAACGGCTCCCAACGTTGACGCTCTTACCGCACGCAGCGGAAATCGATAACCGACACACTTACATTCAGTCTGGGTGAGCTTTCAGCTTCAACGGACCCCTGCACCTTGAGCGACGCGACCCACCCGCACACCCCTCGCTACACTACTAACACCCATCGCTAAATCGCTCAAGAGTCGATACGAGCATCATTGGGCCGCAAATTGCATACAGTGCATGGATCAGAACGAAAGCGGTATCAAATCATAGAGGCTCTGATTTCCCAACGGGATTGGTTGTTTTTTGTTTGCGGTTTTTGTTTTTCGGTTCGCCGCTTGTCATCGTTTTGTCATGCCAACTTTTTCTCGCGTTGTTCGCGTTTTTTTTTGTTGCCGCAACAGCCGTTGAAGCCGGCGCAGACCAACAAGACGCGAAGCAGCCCGCATCCCGACCCGAAAAAGGCCAAGACCGGGGCGGAGAACACGGCGGGGAAAGCGGAGGCGGGAGGGAGAGGGGGAGGCAAGGGCAGCGGCGGCGGTAAGGTCAAGAAGGCGGCGCCCAAGGCCACCGGCAAACAGGCCAGCATGATGAGCTTCTTCAAGAAGGCCTGAGAATGGGGATGGTGTAGGTGAACGTCGTGGCGATAGTGATGGTGGTGACAGGCGAATGGTGATGGCGATGGCGATGGCGCGGACGATCGAACGATCGGTTTGTTTGTTTTGTTTGTTCCGGTGGCGGTCTTGGGTACCGGTATTCCCGGTATGCGGTTGTTTTTGTCGTTACATTTGCCGTTACGTCTACCGTTCCATACCGTTGGTGCGCTGTGGTTGCCGTTACGCAACGCGTTGCTTACCGTTACATAGCGCACTGTTTGCCGGTATATAAGCGCGTTGTTTTGCCCGCACACAGCACGTTTACCGTCACCTCACCTGCCGTTACATTGGGCGCTGGTTGCCGTTGCTGAACGCGTTTTTTGCCGGTACATAACGCGTAGTTTACCGTCGTATAGGATGTGATAGCGTGTAATGGTTGGTGCTTGCGCCCTTGACAAGCTGCAAAAAATATCCCATACTAATTTCAAGTATTTCGCCCGGAAAAACGTGGGCGTAGTGCTGAAGGGCCCACGTGCGTTACGCCGCAGAGAGGGGGTGACGCTAGACGCTAGGCGCTGTGGGTCTGTACAGGCACCGGGAGGGGTGTGCGTGGGGGGGGGGGGAAAGAGCGCCCCTTCTAGGGGCAGTGTTTGGGAGAAGATGCTTTGGGGTGCGTCTGGCGTACCTGCCACGGTCCCATATACCTGGTAATGCATGCCAGGGGCTGTGAAGGCCAGGCGTAGGGGGATTGAACACCGCCTGTGGTACCGAGATTTGTTGTCGTTCGGCTCCTGGCTGAGGAAATCAGGCAAAAGCGAGAGACGGCTTCGTGCCTTTGGGGCTCTGCTGTCGGTATACGCGGGTGCTTGTTTGGAGCAATCCTTGCTCGCAATAATACAAGGTATAGACATACAAGTTGTTATGGAAGGGTCGCTTTTAATATCGTTTGCAAGTAGGGTAAGTTAGCATTGCTAGAGCCTGATCGTGGTGCACGACTCGGCTGTGCACGAGGTCGTGCCCCTACTGCTGCTGTTGCTAATTTCGCTGCTGCTGATTCTTTTACTTACGCTCATGGGCTAGGGTTATATCGGGCTAGGGCGACTTTATTCGCGGAATTTCGATCGACGAACGAGAGACGGACTCATGGTTTTTCCCACTATGCATATTTTTGCCTTTCTACGAATAGCAATTTATTATTTAGATGCTACTTTTATTTTTTACTCCGACGCTCTGTATCGTACGTGTTCCAGTCCGACTTGAATCGAATACTCGTATATACCCAGGTTTGTGAACCGGAAAGTGCAAGTCGTGTTTTCAGGTCGTTTTTTGTCGTTTTTTTCCCGTACGAAAACCGAACTTTTTTAGTCGGTTTTTCGGTTGCCATATAAGAAGAAACCGAAGAACCGACTCTTTTTTTTTGTAAATGATTTTCCCTTTTCCCTGCACCAACAACGCTTACACCGATTATATCTATGGAAACCCGGAAAAACCGACCGAAACCGACACGGCACTGTCGGCAAAAAAACGAAAAACCGACCGAGCCATTTTCCGAGTCGGCTCTTACGCCTATAGCTCAGTGGGTAACACCTTCACGTTTGACGTCGTCATGGAAAAGGGTTCGAATCTCACTTGGAGCGTTTATTTTACAGATCGATTCGCTTGCGCGTGCGTCCTTAAATACATATCTCCCAGGCCCCCCAGGTATTGAAACGAAGCGGGTAGCGTACGGCCGTACCTGGTGTATGGTACCGCCGTTCAGAGGAGGGGGGGGGGGCGTCATAAGGATCGCCCTGGGCTGGGTAATCGATCGGTCTTTTTCCTCTTACCCCTTTATTTAGCGCAGTAGGTAAAATATCTTGAACCAACAAATATCGCACTTTGCCTTCTTGATTGCTGTCGGCTCCTCCTTACACATCGTTCCCTTGGCAAAACCCTCGTTTATCATTCTTGCAATAGAGTTTGCTATTGGTGTAGAGCTACATATACAGCACTGGACACCAGAAATAAGCAGGAAAGCTGTGCCAGGCTGGATTTCTTAGCAGAGGTACGTGACAGCTTAGTGGGTGTGCTGCATACAAACTTCGTTATAACGACTCCCGAACTTCTCAACTTTCCCTGTCGATTTCAGCTTGGCTCTTTCTGAAATTGCTCGTTTTGTCATTTTGATCGACTGCGAAACATTTAAGAAAACACGAGCCCCCCCCCCCCCTTCGTCTTCAAGTTGGAATCTGCTGCACTCCATGTATGTACTGCATAGTGACTAGCTATGCGTCGATCGAGCCGCCACGATGAATGAGGTGCTACTGCTGCTGCTGACGCTGTTGCTGTTGCATCCTCACTATTTCGCGACAAAATCTTTTTTTTGACGTTGATGCTACTGCCGTACGTATACGCCGTCTACATCAAGCAGTAAATTGTAATCTATCGTATCGATGAGCCCCTTGCCGAATCAACTTGACAGTTGCGCAGTCTTACTTTCGATCGGGCCACCTCCTTACGTCGTCTGCGATGATCCTAAATTAATTGTCCTTTGCGTTTTGATACATGCCGTGAAAACCTCCTTCTATTTTTTCTCGCATTTTTTTTGTTTTCATAAATAATACAAGGCGCTTCACTCCGCGGGCGGCCTACGCCGCCCGCTACGCTCGCTCTGGAAAGAAAAAAGTACATCAAATCATGCGAAGCGAACAGAGGTCCACGATTGAGTTTTGTTTTTGCAAGGATCGTAATTGCAAACCGGCGACTTGATAATGCCAAGAGTCCCACCGCCATGCTTCAGGAAGAAACAGCTCCGACGTCAGCTTGGATGGCACATAGACGCTTCGCGTCGCGGATGTCGTACGTACGTACATACCCCAGGTAGGGTACTACTACTGTCTGTACTTATTTTCTTCTTTCGATATGCTCTATGTCTGTACTCGTATGTACGGAGAAAGCGAAAGCACAGCACGGCACAGCAGCCAAAACAATGAAAATGAAACCGAAAATTCGGAAAGGAAGAAAAATCCCCATCCCCTCTCGTGCAATAATGTTCTGTCTGATTATTGGAGTGCCTTACACCCGGTCGAAAAGAAGAAGAGAAAAAAAACGCACAGAAGAGCTTCTCTCTCAGCCTCCGCCCGCCCCTCTCGCGACCACCTCGCCACCGATTCGGTCCGGGTAAAGCTTTTATCACTCTCTGCCACAATCATCCCCGTCGCCCGCCTCGCGTGAAGCCCGGTGCTCACCGTGGCCGTCGTTCGCCAGCTCGATATCGTTGGTGTTCAAACTGCACACCTCCCTCTGTCAACTTCAGCGTGGTCGCAAAAATAAGCACCGCTTGAATAGTATCTTGCCCTCCCGAACGACCTTCATAACTCGTACATACTCTATCAACCATCATAAATCGAAGCCAGACAAAGCCCGTTCATGCATCCCTCGTGTCTCGAGGCACATGCGACGCCTAGGCACGAAAACGGCGACCGCGCTCCTTGCAACCCCCCCTCTACCCGCCAGCACCCGCTGATACCCGCGACGGTGCCGGGTCCTCCCGCGATGCCGTGCTCGGAGAACACGTACGCACACGAAACGAAAGAAGAAAAAAGGAAGAAAGGACCGAGAAAAAACAAAGAACTGCTGGAAAGGTCCGGCAAGTAATAAAAGGAGGCGGTTTGGAAGTGGGAGCTCTGAGAGGCCAGGGATGCACCAACCGAGCACGCTCAGGGGTTGTGATCTAAGTATGTAGTTCTATTGTTGGTACACCCTGGCACACAGCACTTGCTTGATACTGTTTCTACATACATACGTACAGGTTGGTACTATTAATTCGAGTTTTTTATATGTGCCAGGTACCCACTGGTACCTAATAATGCTGCTGTGCCTTACCTGCTGTGGTACTCGTACCGGGTATTCGTTAGGGAACTTCCCCTAGCCTCCTCCTTCCTTGTGTTTGACAATATACATTACGCGTGGGCATGTACGTCGATATTCTGTACCAGTATGCAGCGTACCTTCGTGAGGGGCGGGGGGGGCGGGGCGGCGGGCGTGTGGTGATCACCATGGCGTTTTGGGATAGGCAATACCAGGTATGAGATTTATCGGAGACCAAAAATTACCGTACAACCACCTCCCCACCCCACGAGAAGAATAATCGCGAGCGACGAAGCCGTCATTCGTTCGTCCGGTCTTGTTCTAATTTAACGGTTTCGGGTTCTTCTCCTGAGTGTGTTTGTTTGGGTTATTCCGCCCCGTTTTCTTTTTTCTTCTCCTTCTTCTGCGTCCCGCTTCGTCCTTGTGGTCGAACATTTTTCGGAGAAACGTCAATCACAATCACGATGACTACATACAGGTACCACTGCTGCAGTGCTGCTGCTATGATATCGAGCACCGTTGGTTTGTCACCATGACTAACTGCACTGACTGCATACACTGTATGTATGCCTTTGTATATCCTAGGGCTCCAGCACCTATCTTTGTTGTGTGACCACGTGACCACAGAGTCCTTGATTTGAGAGAATGTGATACGAGTCAAGTATACTCATGGGCTATATATAGAACTACATACTTAGATCACAACCCCTGAGCGTGCTCGGTTGGTGCATCCCTGGCCTCTCAGAGCTCCCACTTCCTAACCGCCTCCTTTTATTACTTGCCGGACCTTTCCAGCAGTTCTTTGTTTTCTCGGTCCTTTCTTCCTTTTTTCTTCTTTCGTTTCGTGTGCGTGCGTGCTCTCCGAGCACGGTATCGCGTGAGGACCCGGCACCGTCGCGGGTGTCAGCGGGTGCTGGCGGGTAGAGGGGGGGTTGCAAGGAGCGCGGTCGCCGTTTTCGTGCCTAGGCGTCGCGTGTGCCTCGAGACACGAGGGATGCATGAACGGGCTTTGTCTGGCTTCGATTAATGATTGTTGATAGAGTATGTACGAGTTATGAAGGTCGTTCGGGAGGGCAAGATACTATTCAAGCGGTGCTTATTTTTGCGACCACGCTGAAGTTGACAGAGGGAGGTGTGCAGTTTGAACACCAACGTTATCGAGCTGGCGAACGACGGCCACGGTGAGCACCGGGCTTCACGCGGGGCGGGCGACGGGGCTGATTGTGGCAGAGAGTGATAAAAGCTTTACCCGGACCGAATCGGCAGCGAGGTGGTCGCGAGAGGGGCGGGCTGCGTACGAGGCTAAGAGAGAAGCTCTTCTGTGCGTTTTTTTCTCTTCTTCTTTTCGACCGGGTGTAAGGTGTTCCAATCAGGCAGAAAATTATTACACGAGAGGGGACGGGGATTTTTCTTCCTTTCCGATTTTCGGTTTATTTTTCGTTGTTTTTGCTGCTGTGCCGTGCTGTGCTTTCGCTTTCTCCGTACATACAGTAGTACAGACATAGAGCACATCGAAAGAAGAAAATAAGTACAGACAGTAGTACCCTACCTGGGGCATGTACGTGCGTACGACATCCGCGACGCGAAGCGTATATGTGCCATCCAAGCTGACGTCGGAGCTGTTTTTTCCTGAAGCATGGCGGCGGGACTCTTGGCATTGTCAAGTCGCCGGTTTGCAATTACGATCCTTGCAAAAACAAAACTCAATCGTGGACCCCTGTTCGCTTCGCATAATTTGATGTACTTTTTTCTTTCCTGAGCGAGCGTAGCGGGCGGCGTAGGCCGCCCGCGGAGCGAAGCGCCTTGTATATATATAGTAGATAGCATCGTCTGCAGTCTTGTAGCCTCAGGAATACGAGAATAATCCAAAGAACGGATTAACCCTGCGGCTATTCCGTTAGTTGATAGTAATGTTCTTTCAGGAATGTTCTCTAGGGTGGATAACCCGTTAGACGAGAGCAATGTTCCTTGACGCAGACATGACCATAAAGTGAGAAGTTCTTATATTAGCAGAAGAACGATCGGTAGCCATAGGAAAGTTCTTTAGGAGTACATTAGATAAGAGGAAATTAGGAGAGCTTGTGGTGTGGGTGGGACGAGAGTATATCTGAGGGTCGAGTCCCACCCCCCCTACCTCTCACTTCTCTACCAGAGCACCTTCTCAGCTCTAGTCATCAATAAAGAAATCTATATAAAGTTCAATAACAATATCGGTAAATGGTGGGGGTGCGTATTCAAGTGACTATACGCAGCGAAGGAGAATTGGTTAGATGGAGTTATAGCGGTATTCGATGAATTATGTCAGCTTTTTCATTTTGAATGAATAACGCCCTGCACATTGTCAGAAGGCAAATAATAAATTAAAAAATATACCTTGTATATCAGAAGAAGCGAAGCACTGCTTCCCAAATGCCAGATACACCTGCGTCCCCTACCCTTACCTTTACCTCGGCCATCACTTCATATCTGGCGTCGTAACACCCCTTCGTAGTGTTTGGGTCCTATTACGAGGTGTGGGGGAATCTATAGCCTCATTTCTTTTTTTTTGAATAGCATCTTCGACCACCTTTTTTTCCTGGTCGTTTGGGATGACTTTGTCATCACCCTTCGACAATCTTGTGGTCTGCATATAGGACTATTCAGGGTGGGCTAATGTGATATGAGTGAAGTACTCATGGGATATATATACCGGTACATCGTATCGTCTGCAGTCTTGTAGCCTCAAGAATACGAGAATAATCCAAAGAACGGAATAACCCGGCGGCTATTCCGTTAGTAGTAACGTTCTTTCAGGAATGTTCTCTAGGGCGGATAGCCCGTTAGACGAGAGTAATGTTCCTTGACGCAGATAGGACCATAAAGTCAGAAGTTTTTATATTAGAAGAAGAACGATCGGGAGCCACAGGAAAGTTCTTTAGGAGTACATCAGATTATTAGAGGAAATTAGGAGAGCTTGTGGCGTGGGGTGAGACGAGTATATCTGAGTGTCGAGTCCCACCCCCCTAAGGCTTACCTCTCACTTCTCTACCAGAGCACCTCCTCAGCTCTAGTCATCAATAAAGAAGATTTATATCAGAAGAAGCGAAGCACTGCTTCCCAGCTGCCAGATACACCTGCGTCCCTTCACCCTTAACCTTACCTCGGCCATCACTTCACAAGAGCAACAACGTATACAACGACCTTGCTATTATTATGCTTGCCATCCGACAATGTGTAGTGTTGTTCTATTAAACGACTAACAGAAAGTGAAGAACTCCGACCTTGCTATTACTGTTAAATACACGTGACAAACGCACAAAGGATAAACTGCTGCTGCTGCTGTTGCTCTTTTGTCCCAGGTACAACATAAACCCGATCGAAGTATCACACACCCAAGATGAGTTTCGATGAAATCCTCGATCTTTAATTTTATAAATATACGTTCATCGTTCATCATCATCACCTGATTCATCAGACGAAATGTCTCGAAACGGTCGTATGGTTTGGGTTCCTTACTTACTTATGCAGTGAACGCCTCCTCCTTTTTATGCCATGCCGCATCCCCGGTGGCTTGGTATTAGGTGGTCCACGTGCTTATCAAGATCATTTTCGTGGGTTCGAGTCTCACCGAGTGCGCTCTGCATGCTCGTGGGGACTTTTTCTTGCATAAAAATTGTTTATTAGCGGAAAGCGTCTTGAGCTATTAATAGCAACATTATTCGATGAAAATCGACAAGCAGTGAATGCCGAACCCTATGCGCGACAAAAAAAAGGCACGTACCGGGGCGGAGAAGGGACGACACCTGTGACCACGGCTTGTCCAGAAGATCGCTGAGGGTAAAACCTCATCATATTAATAGGAGGAGTTGAAAATTGATAAATAAATAAATACGTAGCTGTCCGCTGTCCGATATATCCCTCTCTCGAAGTCTCTATTTAGTCTTTCCAAGCAAGGTCGTCAAGTCCCTGCTGTCGTTTCTTTTAATGTAAAAAGTAAAAAAAAACACGTCGTCAGCTGTGAGTTCAAAACCGATAGATCGATCTTCAACTTTGTAAGCTGCGTGATAACCCTTGGCGCGTTTTCCATTATTTCCCCCGTGATTGAACTCGTATGTATGTACTGGCCGGTGGATCCAGGGTTGACGAGACGATACTACTTGTCATGGTATTATTATTTCTCTTGCCATCCGACAATGTGCAGCATGATCTTCAACATGGATCACTCATAACTTTCCCGAAAGAAGAAAACCTCGGAAACAAAAGGAAACCCATGCACCAAGTTATTCATGATCACGTTTCCCCTTTATTGTCGAGGAGGCGTGTTTCTGATTAAACTTGCCAAAGAAATAAATTAGGGTTATAAAACCCCCCTGCTCTCAAAACTCTCCGACAGCCAGGAAAGTAGGAACCATCAAGATTAAGACTTCAAGTAGTTGTAGTAGTAGTAGTAGTAGTAGTAGTAGTAGTAGTACTGTTCCCGAAGAAGCATCTACCAAAAACCCGCTTTCCGTAAACATATGAATATGGCTGGTTTAAAACTGCTACGCGCACGTTTCAACGCGCAGAAGGTCGTGCGGTGTTGCTGGTCTATACGCTGCTATCGGTAGTAGTACCTAGGAGAGAGTCCCTGCCGTCTCGCTCTCTCCGTATAGCTCTCTTCCACCTTATTCTCGATCCGCTCCCGCCACGTGCTACCACTGTGCTTTTACTTCCCATATCCCTGACCGTGCCGCTTCCATCCGCAAGCACCCAGTCTTCCTGTCCAAGCACTCCGGAAGAAGCATCTACCAAAAACCCGCTGCCCATAATTAATTATGGCTGGATTATAACTGCTACGCGCATGTTTATGTTTCAACGCGCAGAAGGCCGTGCGGTGTTGCTGGTCTACACTGCTATCGGTCGTACCTAGGAGAGAGTCCCTGCCGTCTCGCTCTCCCTGCAGCTCTTCCACCTTATTCTCGATCAAGATTCTCCTGGTATCACTGCCTTTACTTCCCGTACCCCGACCCTGCCGCTTCCAACCGCAAGGAAGGGCTCAGTCCTCCTTCCCAAGCACTCCCGAAGAAGCATCTATTATACCAAAAACACGCTGTCCATAAAATTACTGGTTGGTTTATTACTGCTATATATGTGGGTTCCAGGTTCTCGACCAGGCCGTCGCATGGATATTGCCCCCCGGAGGTCCCACCATTCGCCGAGGTCGTGGATATCCGTTTCTTATTGTACGACTGTGTGTGGTCATCCATATTCCTGGACTATTTATTTGTTGTTGTCAGCAGAGATGTCGTCAGCAGTGACATTGCCCCGTGACAAGTAGTCACTGCAGATTGGAATGCAAGGCCCGTGCCTTGCACACACACTCTTCCTCTCCATCATCGTTGATGGTCGTTTCGTCGGATCGTCCGTACCGATCCTACTATTCCTATACCAAAACCTGGCGTGTCCTACACGCTACCCTCTTAAGAAAGGGAAGTGCCATAGATGTCGAGTCGAACCTGTGGGGGTCCTCCCCACATTTGGCGTCGACGGCAGGACCGCGCCTGTGGCAGTTCTTGTTTTCTCGTGAAAACACAAGAGGTTGTTCGGTATTTTTTCTTCACATCGTACGAAGAAAACACGAAAACAATAATCAAAGAGTAGTATATGACTGACACACTTGGAAGTCAAATCATGATCATACAAGCCCGTGATGGTTTTTACTACGCAAGGGGTGGCATGACTATTAATAGACGAACAAGTAAGTGCGAGACCTATACATCAACTACTACAGTAATACTGCTGTACAATGCCTTGAATGGTAGAAAACCACAAACCTGTCACTCTTCTTAAAATGTTCAAAGGCGGTACTGGGTTCTCCAGTACTACGCGTTCGAACATTGGGGGGCGATGTGGGTTCCAGGTTCTCGACCAGGCCGTCGCATGGATATTGTCCCGCGGAGGTCCCACCATTCGCCGAGAGGTCGTGGATATCCGTTTCTTATTGTACGACTACTACTTGTGGTCACCCATATTCCTGGACTATTTGCTGTTGTCAGCAGAGATGTCGTCAGCAGTGACATTGCCCCGTGACAAGTAGTCACTGCAGATTGGAATGCAAGGCCCGTGCCTTGCACACACACTCTTCTTCCTCTCCATCATCGTTGATGGTCGTTTCGTGGGATCGTCCGTACCGATCCTATACCAAAACCTGGCGTGTCCTACACGCTATAATACCCTCTTAAGAAAGGGAAGTGCCATAGATGTCGAGTCGAACCTGGGGGTCCTCCCCACATAGAACTACATACTTTAGATCACAACCCCTGAGCGTGCTCGGTTGGTGCATCCCTGGCCTCTCAGAGCTCCCACTTACTTCCAAACCGCCTCCTTTCATTACTTGCCGGACCTTTCCAGCAGTTCTTTGTTTTCTCGGCCATTTCTTCCTTTTTTCTTCTTTCGTTTCGTGTTCGTGCGTGTTCTCCGAGCACGGCATCGCGGGAGGACCCGGCACCGTCGCGGGTGTCAGCGGGTGCTGGCGGGTAGAGGGGGGGTTGCAAGAAGTGCGGTCGCCGCTTTCGTGCCTAGGCGTCGCGTGTGCCTCGAGACACGAGGGATGCATGAACGGGCTTTGTCTGGCTTCGATTTATGATTGTTGATAGAGTATGTACGAGTTTATAAAGGTCGTTCGGGAGGGCAAGATACTATTCAAGCGGTGGTTATTTTTGCGACCACGCTGAAGTTGAAAGAGGTAGGTGTGCAGTTTGAACACCAACGTTATCGAGCTGGCGAACGACGGCCACGGTGAGCACCGGGCTTCACGCGGGGCGGGCGACGGGGCTGATTGTGGCAGAGAGTGATATAAGCTTTACCCGGACCGAATCGGTAGCGAGGTGGTCGCGAGCGGGGCGGGCGGCGTACGAGGCTGAGAGAAGCTCTTCTGTGCGATTTTTTCTTTTCTTATTTTCGACCGGGTGCAAGGTGCTCCAATCAGGCAGCTTTTCATTACTACTTGCCGGACCTTTCCAGCAGTTCTTGGTTTTCTCCATTTCTCTTGGCACGTCCTTTCTTCCTTTTTTCGTCTTTCGTTTCGTGTGCGTGCGTGTACTCCGAGTACGGCACGGCGGGAGAGCCCGGCGCCGTCACGGGTGTCAGCGGGTGCTGGCGGGTAGAGGGGAGGTTGCAAGGAGCGCGGTCGCCGCTTTCGTGCCTAGGCGTCGCGTGTGCCTCGAGACACGAGGGATGCATGAACTGGCGTTGTCTGGCTTCGATTTATGTTTGTTGATAGAGTATGTACGAGTTTATAAAGGACGTTCGGGAGGGCAAGATACTATTCAAGCGGTGGTTATTTTTGCGACCACGCTGAAGTTGAAAGAAGGAGGTGTGCAGTTTGAACACCAAAACGTTATCGAGCTGGCGAACGACGGCCACGGTGAGCACCGGGCTTCACGCGAGGCGGAGGACGGGGCTGATTGTGGCAGAGAGTGATAAAAGCTTTACCCGGACCGAATCGGTAGCGAGGTGATCGCGAGAGGGGCAGACGGCGTACGAGGCTGAGAGAGAAGCTCTTCTGAGCGATATTTTTCTTTCCTTCTTTTTGACCGGGTGCAAGGTATTCCAATCAGGCAGAAAATTATTACACGAGAGGGGACGGGGATTTTTTTCCCTTTTCGAGTTTTCGGTTTCACTTTCATTTTTTTTGCTGCTGTGCCGTGCTGTGCTTTCGCCTTCTTCCTGCTCTGCTCGGCTCGTATTGTCTGACGCCAAGGGGCTGGGCATAGTTGACGAACGCAGGGCGGAGACGGCAGTCTGGGTAGCAAGGTACCAGGCGGATTAGCAGGGAGAACCTGGCTATACTACTCGTACCACAAGCTGCTGCCGCCACCTGGAAGGTGCTTTGGGCTTTGGTCTGCCTGTTATTTCCCCTTTGTTATTTTTCCTTGTTACTTTCTCCTTGGTTCTTTGTCTTACTCTGTTCACAAGCAGTGGTGTTTTTTGTTATTTCTTCTTTTTTCCAGCTCGTTCTTTTTCAAGTGTAGGCCACCTCGCCTGCGGGGGGGGGGGCACGACAGATTGTTTCTCTTAGATTTTGCTTTCATTTTTCTTCTTTTTCTTTTTCGACTTGTCTACCTTGTTTTTGTTTTCTCTTTGATTGTTTCTTTTCGTTTCACTATTTCATAGATTGCGTATGTCGTGCCTGTCGTATCTAGTATGATGACATGGCTTTGCATTGCCCACTGCAGTTCACACTGCACACGTGGCAACGTAGTATCTCTGTGGCGTAGCTTTGTGACCACAGAACTTGTATCTCTTCTAGGATGGAAGAATCGGCACGGACACTGGTTGTGCTGGATGTCGACGGGTAGAAAGAACGGTTTAATGTGAAGAACACACACACACACATACGAGTACAGACATAAGAGCATATCGAAAGAAGAAAATAAGTACAGACAGCAGTAGTACCCTACCTGGGGTATGTACGTACGTACGACATCCGCGACGCGAAGCGCATATATATATGGCATTCGAGCTGGCGTCGGAGCTGTTTGTTCCTGAAGAAGCATGGCGGCGGGACTCTTGGCATTATCAAGTCGCCGGTTTGCAATTACGACCTAAACTCAATCGTGGACCTCTGTCACTTCGCATAATTTGATGTACTTTTTTCCTTCCAGAGCGAGCGTAGCGGGCGGCGTAGGCCGCCCGCGGAGCGAAGCGCCCGCGGAGCGAAGCGCCTTGTATACGCGTATGCAGAAGGTCGTGCGGTGTATTATATTCGAGATCCAGCTTCTTGCCTTGCCAGGTCCCCTCATGTCGCAGGCAGTATAAAAAATCCTCTTCACGTCGGAGCTATCCGGGTCACACCTTTCTGTCCCTTACCCCTGCGATACCCGCGCAAAATATTTGTGAAAACCGTATTCGTACGGATTCATCCGTATCAATGGGAATGACTCATTTGCATTTTTTTTTATCCGGATTCAGTGCCACTGCTCACTGCTGCGACAGACAGCAGTGCGACTAAGGAGAGAGCTCTATCTTTGCCATGGCCATGCACTTGATGAACAGCCAGGTGGTGGCTCTGGTACGAGGTGTGCCCCAGAGCTTCGCCAAGGTGTGTGTTTGCGCCGCTCATCGCGTCCGGTTTGGAAGTCAAAACCTGTGCAGATTGCACACAGAATTGGGGATGATATCATACGACGTAACTACAACAGCAGTATACAACAGCCGTATGCTTCAACTACGTATCTTACTGCTGTAATCTCAGGTGGTGTCTGTTTACAAGTATCAGTACGCGTCAGTTTGCCGGCAGGCGAGTTGCGCACGGCTGAGATTCCACAGGCCGCTCATTGGATCCCTCGCGATGGATGCGCAGGATAAATCCCGGGCGTAATGGTAGTGGCAATGTACTCATTTATGAGTACGTAAGCAACCTTCGTGGCTTGTGGCGTGTGTAGCCTGGGCCCCCACACCCTCGACAATATCCTACCAGGGTATTGAATACCTGGTACCTGGTAGGCCTACCTGGTACCAGGTATTGTATTGATGTCTCAATAGGTTTGGGTATTACATATCGATACCTATTGTCGTGTCCAATAGGTATGCGAACTTGTCGATCGAAACCTATTTGTTCGACAAATAGGTATTGGAACATGTGTGCAATAGGCTACTGACCTTGGGATAAGTTTGTTGTTTCCTGGTATTGTTCTTCACGAGGCAGAATAGTATCTACCGGTACTCGTCACTGGTCTTTGTAGTTTAACGAGTTGTATACCCTTCATGGGGAATAACCTACGCAATTATCAGGGACGTGGTATCATAACTGTGCTGCACCTTTTTGCAGGGATGCGTATTTCCCGGTAGCGGTAATTACCCGAAATTAATAGGGCTCGAGGTAATATTTTTTTCAGAGGAAATTCTTTGCGTCCCCTATCCCCGGGCAAATAACGCCTCCATATAGAATGGAAACCCCCGGTTTTTTTTTCAAACGCTGCTAAGCTGTGCAGCAGAGCAGAGCGCTACGTAGGCGCCCACACTTCGATTTCTGATTTTTGGGTTGCGACTATTTGGGAATGTAGCGCTGCCCATTGCGTTGCGTACGCATGTGATGTTTTGCTGCGAGGAATTGGATGTTATGGCGAGCGGAATCATCGAAGGAATGTACTATTAATACAATATAAAATATAATCATATATATGAGCTGACATATTCGAATGGAAAGGGTGAACTCGGCGCAGATGCAGCTGGGACGCTGGGATTTCGTTGAGGCGTCGAGCGTCCATGTTTACAGTTTCTAGTCGCGGATAAGGTCGCGATCGCTACACGCGTACGAAGCAGCGCACTGCTGTAACTGCTCACTTCCTGCTTTGCGCTTTGTGTTGCTGATTTACCTCGCGACATATCATAAGTATATTCGTACATGAGAGATCGCTATCAGTACTACGGCAGTAGTCATACTAATCCAGTATCAAATTGCTGCAGGACGAAATCAACGAGGACATGAACAATTAAAAATCAACTGAAACCGATGAACATTTACTAAAGTACTTGCATTGTGCGCAACTGCTACTACTGCTGTGCACCTGGTGCCGGTAGAGTGAAAATGATCGAAAATGTCTGTCCGAAGGCCTGAACGAATCTTATACTTGTGCTTTATGTAGTGCATGGGCCACCCGGGGATGATATTTGTTGTCCCCCCCCCAAAATTACGCCTTTTTTTCCTCGAACGAGAGGAAATAGGGGAAAAAAATTGGAAAAGCTGAAAAAGGCTGTTTCCCGGAAATTTTTGGGTTCCGGGTGAGGAAATACGCATCCCTGCCTTTTTGTGTCAGACAGTCCAGGAAGAGATGGCGATCGTTGATATCCGTGTGGTAGTAAGGTTCGATTGCTCCTTTTTTCACTGCATATCCGCGAGTCTTCACTCTGACAGCACTCCAGATAGCAGGCAGGTGTGTTCCTCTTTCGTTTTCACGACTACCGTGCGTTTCGTACGGTGCAGGCAGCACTTCAGACAGCATCCGCTGTAGTCAGCAGCCACGAGTTGGTTAGTGGTGGGAACGGGGGTACTCTTCTATATTATAGTTGAGAGGATATACCCGCGGCCATGTTAGTTCAGTTTTGCACATTGGTTTTATCTTGTGTGCGCTTTTTCCGTCTCGTGTATTTTGAGGCAGCCGAATTTTCGTTTTTTTTTTTTTTTTTTTCGGATCTTCCTAGGTCTCCAGCACCTTTGTGTGACCACGGACTCCTTCGTCAGAGAGTTAATGTGAGAACAACAACAACAAAAAAAACAAGGTACCTCTAACCGTCTATCGATACCTATGTCTTTGACCAATATGTTTTGATTGATCGGCCAAATAGACTGCTGTTCGTGCAATAGGTCTGATATATTGCCAATCGATAGGTATTGTTTAGTCCAATAGGAGTGTCACGTTGTCAATCGATGCCTACCGTAATCATGCGAAGGTTCGCACCGGGTGCGATCGCGTTTTAAAATGGTTTTACGTTGTGTTTTTTATCGCACCCCGGCGCTATCTCTCCGATGGGTGCGTTCTCTCCGATGGGGGTGCGGAAACACAATTTAAATCATGCGGTTCTTCCATTTTGGCGCACCCCCGGTGCGATCTCTCCGATGGGTGCGCTGCTGAATCGAAATACACCGGGCCGTACTGGGGCAACGGTGCTGCGTACATGCACCCCGGTGCGATCTCTCCGATGGGTGTGATACCTGAATCGACTTGACCTACCATGCGTTGGTAAAGTACGTTTGAGAGGAGTGGCGCACTGGTGATATCTCATCGGAGTATGAAAGAAATGAGCATAGAACTACATACTTAGATCACAACCCCTGAGCGTGCTCGGTTGGTGCATCCCTGGCCTCTCAGAGCTCCCACTTCCAAACCGCCTCCTTTCATTACTTGCCGGACCTTTCCAGCAGTTGTTTGTTTTCTCGGGCCTTTCTTCTTTTTTTCGTCTTTCGTTTCGTGTGCGTGTTCTCCGAGCACGGCATCGCGGGAGGACCCGGCACCGTCGCGAGTGCCAGCGGGTGCTGGCGGGTAGAGGGGGGGTTGCAAGGAGCGCGGTCGCCGCTTTCGTGCCTAGGCGTCGCGTGTGCCTCGAGGCACGAGGGATGCATGAACGGGCTTTGTCTGGCTTCGATTCATGATTGTTGATAGAGTATGTACGAGTTTATAAAGGTCGTTCGGGACGGCAAGATAATATTCAAGCGGTGCTTATTTTTGCGACCACGCTGAAGTTGAAAGAGGGAAGTGTGCAGTTTGAACACCAACGTTATCGAGCTGGCGAACGACGGCCACGGTGAGCACCGGGCTTCACGCGGGGCGGGCGACGGGGCTGATTGTGGCAGAGAGTGATAAAAGCTTTACCCGGACCGAATCGGTAGCGAGGTGGTCGCGAGAGGGGCGGGCGGCGCACGAGGCTGAGAGAGAGAAGCTCTTCTGTGCGATTTTTTCTTTTCTTCTTTTCGACCGGGTGTAAGGTGTTCCAATCAGGCAGAAAAATATTACACGAGAGGGGATGGGGATTTTTTTTCCTTCCCGAGTTCTCGGTTTCATTTTCGTTGTTTTTGCTGCTGTGCCGTGCTGTGCTTTCGCTTTCTTCGTACATACAGTACAGACATAGAGCATATCGAAAGAAGCAAATAAGTACAGACAGTAGTACCCTACCCGGGGTGTATGTATGTACGTACGACATCCGCGACGCGAAGCGTCTATGTGGCATCCAAGCTGACGTCGGAGCTGTTTTTTCCTGAAGCATGGCGGCGGGACTCTTGGCATTATCAAGTCGCCGGTTTGCATTTACGTTCCTTGAAAACACTAAACTCATTCGTGGACCTCTGTTCGCTTCGCATAATTTGATGTATTTTTTCCTTCCTGAGCGAGCGAAGCGCCTTGTATTACCTACTACAGACCCGCTGCGGTGGCCCTCAAATTTCTATTTATGTCGGAGAGATCGCGCCGGGGTGCGATCTTTCCGATGGGGGTGCGAAAACACGATTAAATGTTTCTACCTTGTGTTTTTATCGCACCCTGGTGCTATCTCTCCGATGGGTGCCAACCTTCGCATGGTTACGGTATTGATGTGACTAATAGGTACCTGGTATACCACTTGGTCGATCGATGCCTATTGATTTGGTTAATAGGTACCTGTTAAGTCATTTAGTCGATCGATGCGTACTGATTTGGCTAAAATAGGTGTGATACTTAGTCGATCGATGCCTATTGATTTGACTAATAGGCATAGCACTTGGTCAATCGATGCCTATTAACTTGGTTAATAGGTATGCCACTTAGTCGATCGATGCCTATGGATTTGACTATTAGGTATACCACTTGGTCGATCGATGCCTATTGATTGGGTTAATAGGTATACCATTTGGTCGACCGATGCCTATTGATTGGACTATATATAGCACGTAATCGATCGATGCCCATTGATTTGACTAATAGGTAGACCACTTGGTCAATCGATGCCTATTGATTTGGTTAATAGGTAGGCCATTTAGTCGATCGATACCCATTGACTTGACTGATGGGTACCTGGAATAACACTTAGTCCGAATTTGAGCATACACTTGTCGCTAGATGCTTATTGACATGACCAATAGATTTTGTCGATCGATGCCTCTTGACTTGGCCAATAGATACGTCAAATTGTCGATCGACACCCATTGCTTTGACTACTGTAATTTGGTTATGCTTTGTCGATTAATGCCTACCATGGTATTTACGATTGAATGGTACGTGAAACTGTCGACCGAGGCCTATGGCTTCGACTAAAATGCGAGCTTTGTCGATCAATATCTACTATTAATAGTACGTTCTCAAGCGTATTACCTACAACAGAAGAAGGAATCCAATCGAATCACTGTTAATAGACGAAAAGAGGTTGCTCCCAAAGGACTCAACCTAAGGAGTGCAACAGAGCACAGTAGGTGCGCGGACGTGAAGGCCTGTAAGGTTAGAAAGGTCAACCAACTGCCTGCAAGTAAACTACTCGAAGAGACGGACATGAGGCAAGAGTGCCTAGTACACGCAGGACTTGCGTCGCCGTTTGCGTTCAGCAGCAAGATACTAAATGCCGCCGCTTTTAGAACACGCGGCGAGGCGGCCAAAACCACAAAGTCACGGCGACCGTGGCGAACTCGAAATGATGGGCCCTATCCTAAAAGAACATCAACGCCACGTTTTTTCATGCTCGCCCCCGAATCGTACGTTTTCGCTCGCAAGGTTCCCATTGACGAGCTCCGTTGCTCGAAAGTGTGCAAAAACACCTTTTACCGTTGTGCTTCACTTGCAATTACATATGGAAGCTGCAAACACAGACCCGACTAAACAAGTAGTCCACGCGCGTCCTCTGTGGAGCCGCTGGCATCTACGGCCTGCCCGCCATTCCGGGCTGCTGCCTCTTAACCCTCCCGGTTTGACGCCCTTCCACTGTTCTCGGCTGCGGCCCCTTCGCTCGTGGCTCGTCGGCTCCGGTCTTACCGGGTCCGGCAACGCCCACTCGAGGCTTTGGTCCCTGCCGTCTTCGTCACCATCGGACTCCTCATCAGGTACATAGTCCAACACCTTCACGTCCTACAGCATTGTCTGGTCCCTGAATCGCTCCGGGATAGCCTTTTTGGTGTCGTCGTCAGACAGCCGCGGGACGCCGTCAGGTATGTAATCATACTACGCTCGCAAGAAGAGCGACATCTCTGAATAAGCGGGGTCAAGCGAGCCGCGCTTACGAGGCATGAACATATCTGTGATGCAAAAATCCCGCTCCATTACGCCTGCCGACGCCGGGCAGCCAAACACCGTGTGCGCAACTGCTCGAAGCGCCCGCGGAAGTTCTTTTCCGTACAGACGCCAGTAGTCGGCGGCGTTCGTTCCCCGTTGGGTGGGGGGGATCTGCACCGTGACGCAAGAAAGTAGAAAGTGGGCGGGGGCAAGGAAGGCATAGGCTGTGAATAAAACAACTACAGACTTCGAAGGGAGCAGTAGAACATGGTACAATAACACGAGATGGAAAAACGAACACACCAGGTACGAGTGCACGAATACAGCATCTGTTACAAACTACTGCGGGTAGTTTTTTGGGATACAGGCTGAGCTCACCGCCCAAAATACACCCAAAATAATCGGAAAAGTCCATGCTGCTTTTTCGAGACGGTTTCTGATTTTTGGCACACGCGTTTTATGAGCCCCTGCCGACCCGTTGCCCATTCAAAACATTGGCATATTTTGTTCTCGCAACAAGTTTTGATATCGTCTATTAATAGTTGTGTGTAAGGGTTGGAGTTTGCTTCCCGTGTGCAGAGCCCACGTTTTGGGGGGGAATTGGTGGAGTTTGCACCAGTTTTGATGGAAGTGTTATCGTTATACTTTTTTCGTACTTTTCCTTGACTTTTGTTCCGTGCGCTTTTTGTATTTTACAGGTTTACCCACGTTTTCCTTTTAAAGTGTGGGTCCAAAGCGTTCCTGTTATTTTCCCTGTTGATTGATACATTTACCCTCTGTTGAATAAAACAAAAGACCATAAATTCAGTTTTTTTTTTATCGAACCAAAGGAATACCACGAGAGAAGGTGCCTCTAGAATACATCTTTTCACGGCGCCTCCATTCCCAGCGAAAAAGCACCTAGCAAAAATTGGCAGGGACTCTACAACACGCGCGCAAATGTTCAGCGTATTGAAAAAGTGTGGACTTTTTTACTTTGGTACGTTGAACTTTGTACTGCACCACCTTGTAATGACTTAGATTCAGTGCAGATTCGAATATGGGAGTACACTATTGCATGACAGCTGTTCGAGTGACTGCGCAAAAACCTTTACCAGGTACAGACTATGCCTTGCACCACCTGGAAACGGCTTGCCCACTAAAAAATAGTGAGGTTCATGTTTATTTCTACCTATCTTTATAGGTCTCCGACTGGTCGGGACATGATTGGGTGCTAACGCAAGGCCTTAGGCCTTACCGAACAAAACTGGTGATGTCACCCTCTTCCACTGCCCATGGCAGCCAGTACGATACCGAATATGTAACGATCGAATTGCTATACTGTGCGGCAGTCGTGGCCGACGACTTTTGGGGCGATGCGTCTATCCCAACTCGTAGTAGTTAAAACGTTTGTAACATATATCGCTTGCACTCGCACCTTGATCAGTAAACACATACCAGTACCAGGTATCGCTTGCAGTAACAGCTAAAGACATCGGTCCGTATCAATATGCACCTATCGCTTGAAGCAATAGGTACGCTTGAAGCAATAGCTATTGGCCTGGTTCAATAAACACCCATCGCTTGCAGCGATAGGTATCGATCGCTATCAATAGAAACCTATCGCTTGCAGCAACAGGTATCGGTCGAAATTAATGGAAACCTATCGCTTGCAACAATAGGTGTCGGTTTGTATCAATGGAAACCTATCGCTTGCAACAATAGGTGTCGGTTTGTATCAATACAAACCTATCAGTTGCAGGTATCGGTTTGTATCAATGGAGACCTATCGCTTGCAGCAATAGGTGTCGGTCGGTATCAGTAGACACCTATCGCTTAGTAGGTATCGGTCGGTGTCAATCGACACCTATCGCTTGCAACAATAGGTATCGGTCGGTATCAGTAGATACCTATCGCTTGCCCTAGTAGGTATCGGTCGGTATCAATCGACACTTATCGCTTGCATCAACAGGTATCGGTCGGTATCAATAGGCAACTATCGCTTGCAACAATAGGTATCGGTCGGTATCAGTAGATACCTATCGCTTGCCCTAGTAGGTATCGGTCGGTATCAATCGACACCTATCGCTTGCATCAACAGGTATCGGTCGGTATCAATAAGCAACTATCGCTTGCAGCAATAGGTATCGGTTGAGTGGGATATCAAGGTATTGTTAGATCGATAGCCTACTAGGAAACACCTGCATATCCTATGGGTGCGCAAGATACCTATCGATAGGCGCTTTTACAAACCTATCGGTCGCACAGTAGCCTATTGCGCTGACTACCCTAACCTTATGGGGGCTTACAATACCTATCGATATGCTCTATAACCCACCGATTATGACCCGCAATAGGTATCGATACTCATTTTTTCCAACCTACATAGACGTCCAATAGCCTATTTAATAGGGTATTATCCAGGGGATAAGAGGTATTGAAAAACGTAATCAACACCCACACTCACGGCTCTGTTGTGAAGGCCACCCACCTGTGTATACCTTCGGCCTGCCCTGTCCTTGGGGTGGGCCGAGGAAGTCCGCCAGGACCTGCAGCGGCCTAGCGACAGTCACACGAACATCGAGCTTCGGACTAGGTAGGTAGGGAACCTTGCGCGGTCCGGCTGGTGGCCTGCTCGCTTTAAGGACCGCGTGGGGTGGTGGTGATGCTTTTTCTTCTTAACCCCGACGCCGAGGAGTTCATCCCTCAGGCGGGACGGGTACATCACCACAGCAGAGAGCGCTACGTGGGCAGCCGGTGGAGTGGAGAGGCTGGCCACAGCGTGGGTATGCATGCACGACAGGAAGGATGGGAGTGTCGGCGTGGGTTGGGACGGCTGCACCCAGCCAACGGAAACCAAGGCGCGTACCGGGCTACGAAACGGAGAGCCACTTTCGCCATAGAGAAGAAAGAGGAACAAAAGAAGAAAAAAAGGAGGCGGGGACGAGCCTCACGTCGGCTTGGCAAAGAAAGCAGCACGCGAGGCTCGTAAGAGACAGAAGGAGGCACTTGTGGCGGTAGCGACCTACAATGTGCGCACCCTGGCTGTAAAGGGGAAGAACGGGTACGGACATGACGAGCGTGTACTGGCGAAGGGACGGCAACTCGGCTGTGACTTCATTGGCCTGCAGGAAACTCGGAGGTCCGGCAGCACGACGTTCCGTGCGGCAGGGTATCGTGTTTTCTGTCCAGGACAGGAAACAACAGCCACCAGGCAAGGGCTGTACGGAGTAGGCCTAGCTGTCAAGGAATCGTTGTGCAGTAAGTCTGTGTATACTCATCAGTTCGTTGACGAGCGGCTAATGTCTATGCGCTTTGAGCTGGCTGGCAAATGCGAGGCAGTCAATTTCGTCGTTGCGTATGCTCCACCTGATTGTACCAAGGACGCCGAACTGAAACGTATTTTCTGGCAGAAACTGGAGTACTTGGTGGAAAAAATCCCGACGAAAGAGCGTCTGTTTGTACTGATGGATGCCAACGCGCGAACTGGACAGAGGAAGGAAGGGTGCGGTGATGATGAAAGCAGAGTGCTGGGAGCGTATGGACGTGATGTTCGTAACGATAATGGCAGACGGCTCCTGTCGTTCGCCACCAATTGCAAGTTAGCTCTCACCAATACGTTTTTCAGCACGCGCAAGGGTGGGATATCGCATACTCATAACGGCACCAGCCCGAATGACCGTAAGCGGATCGACTACATCCTAACCCGTCAAGTCCATCGGCCTAGAGTACAAGATGCGAAAGTCGTCCCACAGCCTCATGCCCCAGCTAAGGCTGACTCAGACCACAACATCTTGTATATCAAAGTCCGACTCGGTGGTCATTTTGCGCCCAACAGACAAATACGTAGACCGACAAAACGCCGAGAGTTCGACAGGAAGCTTTTTATGTCCGATGGAAAGTGTCGTGAACGAGTAGTCGCCAGGGTCATCTCGACTCTCAACCAGCCTATCCAGCCCCGTAATACGTCTGGTATGGTTGAGTTTTTCACTACGGCTGTTATTGATGCGGTCGAAAAAGAGGTACCACCCCCTGCACGTCGCCACCGCAGACATGGATGGTGTGAGTCTGCCGAAACCTTGGCCGCATTCATACCAACATGGACAGCGAGGGAGGATGCACGACAATTCTTGCGAGCCCACCCCCGGGACAGAACCGCGTGGAAGACCCTGAGATCTGCGTGTGCGAACCTGCAGAAGGTGATTGCCGCAGGACTGCATGCGTACTTCGAAGCGTACCTTGCCGAAACCGAACGACTCCTAGCGAACAACGACCAGAGAGGCTTTTACAAGCACCTTAAGAGTACGGTAGGATTGGAAGGGACTAAAGCGAGGAGCGAACAGTTCATTAGGGACGAGGATGGCACGATCCTACGGGATAAGGTGCGAATTCGTGAACGATGGGCGGGGTTTTACCACAAACTCTTGAACACGAAGTCGCTGAAACTCGATCCCACGATCATCGACCTCTTGCCACCGCGACCGCCTAAACTGTCGCTTGAATATGAACCATCCGTAGACGAGATGACAGAAGCACTTAAGGGGATGTCGAATTGGAAAGCTGTCGGGCCAGATGGTCTCCCGGTCGAACTCCTAAAAATCGACCACCCGGCATTCGCTCAGTGCTTTCACAACATCCTTGTCAATGTTTGGTTAACAGGAGAAGTCCCTCAGCAATGGAAAGATGCGATCATCAAGGTCCTTCACAAAAAGAAGGATCGAACTGACTGCAACAACTACAGAGGGATTTCGCTTGTTGCCCACGCAGGCAATGTGTTGTTGAAAATCGTCGCGTCCCGCCTCAGCAACTACTGCGAGACCGAGGAACTACTCCCTGAGGAACAGTGCGGCTTCCGCCCCGCACGATCAACGATTGATATGTTGTTCGTCGTGCGCCGGTTGCAAGAGCTCGGACGACAGTGGAAAATCCCCTTATACGTGTGCTTCATCGATCTGCAGAAAGCGTACGACTCTGTCGACCGAGAGCTGTTATGGAAGGTACTCACACGCTTTGGCGTACCAACCAAGATGCTGAGAATTATCCGTAATTTCCACGATGGCATGCGGGCTCGCGTGCGTACTGATGACGGCGAGCACTCGGAATGGTTTGATGTCACGTAGGGGCTGCGGCAAGGCTGTGTACTATCACCGTTACGGTTCAACGTGTTCTTCGCTGCTGCGTTACACGTCGTACTAGTACGCTTCAGCCAAGACGAAGCCATCGTAAGGGATTTGGTCCACCTCAGTGAAGCTGGAGTAGTTCGAACAGGGAAGCAGGAGCCATTGGCGTGCGTGCGAAGGTCTGTATGGGGCATGTTATACGCCGATGATGCAGGAATTGTCTCGAAGTCGGCTGAAGGGCTCGCGAAAATGATGACAGTCATCGTGACTGTCTTCGAAGCAGCAGGCCTCACGGTGTCGGAAAAGAAGACAGAGACAATGGTCCTACCAACACCAGACCAGACAACCCTCGCACCACCGCTCGCCATCGAAGCGGCAGACCAAAGGTATAAGCAGACGACCCAGTTCTTATACCTAGGCGGCGTTATCCACGAAAACGCTGCCCTCTCGCTCGAAATCGGCCGACGGATCCGCCTCAAACGAGCATGCCTCAAACGGTTCGGCCCGGAGTTGTATGATAGGACGACCGCCCCCCTTAGCCTTGATTTCCGAATGCTGAAGGCCGAGGTGATTGAGACCCTGCTGTACGGGTGTGTGACGTGGACCCTCAGAGCGGAACACTTTGCCAAGCTTCGAACGGCTCACCACCAAGTCCTGTTGCGAGTCATTGGCTTCCAGCGCCGACTTCGTACTGACCATGCCACCCTCTCGTACGCGAAGGCCCTCAAGATGACACGTTGCGAGAGCATCGAAACGACCATTCGTAAACGGCGGCTCTTCTTTGCGGGGGGCGTGGCACGGCAAAGCAAGGAGCGATTACCCAGTCGGGTAGTGTTCGGGACGATAGCTGGTGGGGAGAACCCGAGACCAGGCGGACAGTGTACGACTTGGCATAGATGCATAGTCGAAGACCTTAGGGAGTTCCGAGCCACCGAAGGGTCAACGGAAGTTGCTCCCTTGGTGTTTGGAGTTGAGACCGCGTTGTGGTCCACTGCAGCCAAAAAGGCGGGGAAGTGGTACCGGGGGATCCCTGAAGCAGCCGAACGGTTCATGGTGAAGTGGCACGAGGCTGAGGCTAGAGGTAGGACCCTGCGGGTACCCGCCAAAAACGGGTACCCGCCAATTTTTGGAGCCCGGACCCTACCCTACCCGCCGGGTATTGCCTTTTTGACGACCGGGTACCCGGGTACCCGTTTTTTTGCCGGGTACCGGGTACCCGGCCAAATTTTTGATTTTTTTCACATAATTTCAGTGCCACAAAGAATGAAATTTAAGTGGAGGATAGTGTGCAGTACTGTGTTCTTGCCGAAACGAGGAGTACGAACAGTTTCTATGATTGATTCGATACACATGCCGCCTAAAGTTGCCGTGTCGTGTATTACTTCATTGCGCTGGCGTGATATTTTGGGTTTGAATCCGCGGAAAGTGTGAGAATATGTACGATCGAGATGGTTGACGGTCTCCCGCTTAGAAGACTGCTGTGGCCATTTTTCATTTTTCGACCCACTGCTACGTGGCAGGCATCGGAAAGTAGCACTACCATGTCAGCAAGATAATTGATCGTGTAACGCTGACTGACAATCCGTTGTATCATAGCATAGTAATGCCGAACTACGTGTACCGTCGATAACATATCAACGACCGCCTGCGCTCGAAAATCGAAGGAATCGTGGACGGATAGAAAACAATTAGCATAAAAAAAACGAGTACATGGTTGCTCGCGAAGAAGCGGCTACCCACACCTACACCCCTGAACTCAGGAGGGGCCAGGGGCAAGCATCACAGAAGCACACTCCGATACGACTCTCCACTGCTGCTGCTGTCAGAGCCGGGGCCTGCAGAGCCGTCGCTGTGCTGCTATCTGCATCGCTTTCGAGGGTGCTTTGCACTTTGCACAGACAGGCGGCTTGGAACTTTCGGCAGGATTCTCAGAAAAGATCGCCCCCCGCGAGCAATTCAGTTTCCTGAGAGACCGCGTAAGCATCGCTCGCCTCTTGGCTCATTGTGCACAGCTGGTGCCGTGTGACGATACTGCCGTGTGCGGTGGGCGTTCCCTTGAGCGTTGAATGTAGCTAGTTGATGGTTTGTGTGCCTGGCTTGTGAGAGTGCGTGTTTTGAAAGGGTTTCCTACAGAAATTGTACAGGCATAATGAACCGGGAATACCAATTACCCGCGGGTACCCAAAAACCCGCGGGTTCCCGGGTACCCGGTACCCGACGACCCAATTACCCTTCAGGCTCCGACTACCCGCGGGTAAGGAGCTCGGACCCTACCCGCCAAACGGGTAGGACCCTGACGGGTATACCCGCCGGGTACCCGGGTAATTGAAATTAGGGTCCTACCTCTAGCTGAGGCTGAGATGAGTAGGCAGCGCCGCGCATCCGCCGTGGATGGTGTCCAAGGGAATGGGGGTGGAGGGGGCAACAGAAGAAGTGGCAGAAAGCCCGACCAAGGGAATGCGGAGAGGGGGGGGAACAGGAGGGGTAGAAGGGAAACTGCGGTAGACGAAAGTAGGAAGGAGATGGCAGACAGGGTAGCGAGGCACCAGGCCGACTAGGAAGTAGAACATGACCATACTACTAGTGCCACCAACTGGTGCAGCTGGTTCGAACGTGGTCTTCCCTTGTCTTCTCTTTTTGTTCTGTTTTTTTTCTTTCTTGCGCTGACTCTCCGTGATTTTCATTTTATTTTATTTTCTCTTCCTTTTCTGACTGATAAGCCGTACTGAAGGAGCCGTGTGGCGTGGTTGGATGACAAACCCGCTCTGCTCGTTTCGCATTGTCTGACGCCAAGGGGCTGGGCATAGTTGACGAACGCAGGGCGGAAACGGCAGTCTGGGTAGCAAGGTACCAGGCGGATTAGCAGGGGGAACCTTGCTATACTACTAGTACCACAAACTGCTGCCGCCACCTGGAGGGTGCTTTGCGCTTTGGTCTGCCTGTTATTTCCCTTTGTTTTTTTTTTTCCTCGGTTCTTTGTCTTACTCTGTTTACAAGCAGTGGTGTTTTTGTTATTTTTTTCTTTTTTCCAGCTCGTTCTTTTTCTAGGGTTGGCGACCTCGCCTGCGGGGGGGGGGCACGACAGATTGTTTCTCCTAGTTTTTGCTTTCATTTTTTTTTTTTTTCTCTTTCGATTTGTTTACTTTGTTCATTGTTTTCTCTTTGATTGTTTCTTTTCATTTCCCTATTTCATAGATTGTGTATGTCGTGCCTGTCGTATCTAGTATGATGACATGGCATTGCATTGCCAGCCACCCAAGATGTCCCAAGAGCGATAGCCTCTTCGGCGGTGCCGGCAGAAACAGTCGGCCGCTGACCGCGACGCCCCGGGGAGGACGCAGGCCGTCGCTCGCCTCGGTGTTTGCTCTCTGGTGTTCGTTGGCCCTCGTGCGTTATTCGATTTTTCTTTAAATACGCTATTCCTCGATAGGACCCAGAGCAATTTTTGCACGAAATTTATCGATTCAAATTATTTTTTTCCTATTCGATTATCATGAAAATGTTTATCGTTAAGACGGGCCCTTAACGAGTTTTTTTTTCATCATTTTCCCGAAATTCCGGTATTTTCTTGAAAACAGTCCTGGGAAATACCGAATTTTCCGGAAAATACTGAAAAAAGCTGAGAAACGGTCCTCATTAAGATCGACCCGAATTTGGTTGATCTTATGGTGTCTGATATTTTTATTGTTACCATTGTTGATATTGTTTATTTTAGTTTTAGTTTTTTTTGTCATCAATTACACTTTATTTCCAGCCTGAGAGGAGGTTTTGCCCTCAGCGATCTTCTGGACAAGCCGTGGTCATAGGTGTCGTCCCTTCTCCCCCCGAGTACGCACCTTAGTTGTATCTGGCATTGGGTTCAGCATCCCCACTGCTCGTCGATTTTCATCGAGTGTTGCTAAAACCCACGCTCTCGCGCTTTCCGCTAATTCATTGTTATCCAAGAGGAAGTCCCTACGAGTACGTATCCACTCGATGAGACTCAAACCAACGACATTGATCTTAGTAGGCACGCGGACCACCTACCAAGCCACCGGGGACGCCGGCATTAGCAACATTCAATGAAAACTGACGAGCAGTGGGAATTCTGAACCGTATGCGCGATAAAAATGAAGGCACGTGCCGGGGGGAAGAAGGGACGACACCAGTGACTACGACTTGTCCAGAAGATCGCTGAGGGTAAAACCTCCTACCAGGTACGAGTCAAGCTGGAAAGTGAAAGTGATCACTAGAAAAAAAAAAATAAGAGCGTTCTCTGGCTTACGGCTGGATAGCCGCGCTCGAATTCGGAACCATATAGGGAAACGAATTCCTAACTTTGCTGGAAATCCCGGTTTTGGAGTTTGTGCTGCCTCTTGAGATCAAAACATTTCGCGGCCGCTAGCGAGCGCGTGGCGGGGCTGCAACCCGCCTTCAGAGTGGATGGTACACGCCCCGCATCGTGTGAGCGAAGAAATGAGCTTGATCGGCCACGAACAGCCTTATTGCGGGGCCGTCGAAGAGTTCTCGAGATTTGTTGCATCGAAAAAACAGCAAGAAGCAAGGTGCATCTCTGTAGAGGAAACCAGAGCTATACACCGTTCCACTATCAATCGGGGCATACGACCCGCCCGCGCCGACATCTTCGGTTTGTAGGCTACCTGTCGTGCGAACATAAAAAACAGCTTGGTCGGACATGATCAGCCTTGGAACGAGCCTGCCAAGATTTGAGCTACTTTCTCGGTTTTCGAAAATCAAGACTGGAGCACTGGGACCTCGGACCGCGCTGTGAGCAGCTGCTGTTTGGTGCAGTGATCTTTTATTTCTCACTCGAAATAATTAATGGTTCGCCTGCTGAAAAAGTGGTCATTCATGACTTTTCAACATCCCGGAAAAGCACTCCCCAAACCTGAGCATAGACTTTAAAATCCTGGATAACGACTACGGCCATGCATGTTATCGAGTACACCCCCCCGCCTCCCCCCCCCCACACACTTGCGCACTCTAATTTGATAGTATGCCTGGATGTAACACCAAGCACCGGCATGGCCATCGACTGTTTTTCCCCCCGAAACTCTTTATTGTCACAGATATATTGTGACGGTACGCATCGTGCGACTTTTGATTTATTGATTAATTTATTTCCTATTTTCGTGTCTAGTTTACTATTAACATTTATATATTTTACTGATTATGTTGTCTCTTTTTCAAAGCGTGTTACTGCTCTTGCTGCGCTTGACTTTGCGTAAAAAGTAAACAAAATGGTACCTGGCACGAAAGCCGCGCGGATCCGCGGGTGTGTACGGTTTGCTGCATACGCTGCCTGTAGCGGTTCCGTTGGTGCGTTAGTGCCCCGAGAAAGAGCGTCAAAAACCTTACGAAACCGTGGTTTTTATACGGTTTGTTCATACGATGGGAGCCATCCCACAGTAGGGATGCACCAGAAGATCCTGAGCCCCTAACAGTATGAGCTCAATATCTCACCCGATAAAGTACTTGGGAAAAAATCGCTCGGGCCACCCGACCTTCATCTGTATGCGCTAGCCCTAAAACGAATATAGGAGTAAATTTTTCATCGTCACTGGTAGTTCCTCACTTAAGGAACTCAATTGGTCAGAGACCTTTGTCCCACAAAGTGCAACCCCTACCGTAGGGTGACTTGTGGACCGTGGAGACACGGCAGAGAAACAGCGGTTTCTATCGTGCCCCGAGATAAAGCGTCAGAAACCGTCCCCAAACCGCTGTTTTGTACGGTTTATTCGTACACGGTGCACCGTAGAGAAAAAGCGGTGTTGTACGGCTTTCCCTACGGGGTACGGAAAACCTACGGGGTAGGGAAAACCGTGCCTTGAAAAAAAAGGTTCAACGGGGAACCGCATCGAACCGCACCGTGGGATTAACCATGTCTGAGAAACTCGCCGAAGCGTGCCGTAGGATTCCTGATTCCTGAAAACCACACGGAACCGCACAGGAGAATACATGAAAAGCGCCGAACCGTGTAGGATGTATTATTTCCGAAAAACGCATCTAGCCGTACCCTAGGAATTCCTATTTTTCAAAACCGCACCAAACCGCACCGTATGATATATCACAGCGCCGAACCGCACCGTAGGATTTACAACATCTGAAAACCGCGCCGAGCCGCACCGTACCATTTCCGACGTCTTATGACCGAACCGAACCGAACCGGACCGCAGGATTTTCAGTAACAAAAAAAACGCACCGTGCACGGACGGATGGGTAGCCGTCAAGAGCCCCGCGAATTACGTGGCCGGATCCAAAATGGCCTGAAACGGCCAACGGAAATTCGCCATTGAATGGAATAATGCACAGAACATTGACATCGACATTTTGACATCGGCAGAAGTGACATCGACTGAACAGTGACGTCGGCGAAATACATGCATCAACAGTGGCATCATAATTGACATCGACTATCGACATAAGAAACACATAGACAATGAACATGGACATGAATACATGATAACGACGTGCCCATGTGGAAAAAGCGCCCTCTTCCACGCTGTCGATGTCGCGATGAGAAAGGTTGTAGCCCCTTTCAAGAGCTACACCCATGTGTCCGGAGGGGGACAATTTTCGTGAAAATAGGGTAGGATAAGTTTCGCAGGTTGCAGCTGTACAAGGGTTCAAGGTTAGCTTGTATATATACAGACACTATTACGGGGGACCATAGTTAATAGGACCAAATATTGTTAGTAAAAATGGTTCAATATATAGGTTTTTATGTACACCATAGGTCCTAGTAACTGTGGTCCCCCGTAATACATACCAGGTATACAAGTACTACCACTGTATACCAGGGGTATTCGAAGAAAAAATAACAACTCACCGCTTTTTTGTTGTTCAGTCCCTGACAGCGGGGGGGGGGGGGGGGGTGTACTCGATAGGAGAGATGTACTCGATCTCATGCATGGCCGTAGTCTAGACCCTCGCATCCCTATAATGCCGGGACGGAGCATGTCGGGTTTTCACCGACCAGGCAGACATTGCTTGCACCAAGCGCGAAGCGCCTTGAGGTGTCTGGCGAGTCGCATGAAGGGTGAGCTGCATCCTACTAAGAACCGCTTTTGAGGCGGACTTGCATATGGACGACAGCTTCAATGAGTTGATTTAATTTCCGGTGTAGGCATTTCCAGAGACAGCAATGGGAGTACTATGTAACTGCCTCTTGGGTGCCTTACCTTGAACACTACGTGATACGATCAATTCCCTTGTGCGGAGTAAAGGTTCTTTACCTCGCACAAATGATCTAACTCGACAGCCAGCTGTGGGCGACCGCCAAAAAAAAAAAACCAAAAAAAAACAATACCCTGGTTGTCTAGCTCACGTAGTGAGCGGCATGTTTTACAGTGTCGTTGCCAATCGACACCAACCCAACCTAAAAAAAATAGGGGGGGGGGGGGGGGGTATATACTGATAACCAAGTAAACCTTTCGCTAATATATATACATTTTTTTTCTAGTCCGTCCAGAAATATTGCCATTCTGACGTCGGGAAGGGAGTGTACATACCCTGGTACATGTTATAGGTCGCTTTCCCTCTCGTTCGTGTATTCTCGATGGCAATCGTGATACTGTTATACGTGTGTGTCCGTGCGTCCACGTTTGCCCCTATCTCACCCGAAACGGCAGGCGGTGGTATCGAAAACTACGGCGGCGGCGCTGGGAGGTGGGTCGATCGACTGGGAGCTCGCCTCGAGGCAGCACGACGACTACGTCGTCGCGCTGTCGAAGATGGTCGATTCGGTCGAGGTGCGAGACCCCCCGTCACGCTGGGTTTTCGTACTTTTTTTTTCAAATGTTTGCTCGGTTACTTCCTTCTCCCACGGTCGTGCTTTCGACAACCGGTGCGGATAGTGCGTCACCGCTCGCCGCAGCAGTACTTTCGGTGGTGGTGGTGTAGAAGTAGTAGTAGTAGTAGTAGTAGTAGTAGTAGTAGTAGTAGTAGTAGTAGTAGTAGTAGTAGTAGTAGTAGTATAGTAGCAGTAGTAGTAGTAGTAGTAGTAGTAGTAGTAGTAGTAGTAGTAGTAATAGTAGTAGTAGTAGTAGTAGTAGTAGTAGTAGTAGTATAAGTAGTAGTATACCTGGTAAGTAGTATTATAAGTAGTAGTATAAATAGTAGTGTTAAATAGTAGTAGTAGTAGTAGTAAATAGTAAATAGTAGTAGTACTACTATTAATAGAGTACTCTTCATATTAATTTTTCACTAGTTCCCTCCTTCGAGGAGACGTATTTTCTGTAGTACCTGTGGTGTTTAGTCGGCAGCAATAGCTCCAGCGGCAACATCAATAATTGGTTTATGATATAGCAACCGCAGCAACAAGAATAGCAGTATACTAGCAGAAGCAACAGCGTTTCACAGTAGTAGAAGCGTCGTCCCTGTTGTGCTTCCATCGCGGTCAAACCGGAGATACGTACCGGTACTGCGCAGCAGCAACTGATGCTGTATGTTGCTCTTCGTCGTTCATCGCGTGCCATCGCCGTCCAACCGCTCGACTACTGTTTTTACTGGAGCAATGCTATATATATATATGTAAATGGATGCCGTAGACATCGTGTTCCAGCAGCATGTACAGCGGCAGTTTTCGAATAGAAGTAACCACTAAAGTAAGTGATGTACTTACCGAGTCAGCGCTGACTTGCTGCTAGTGTTGCACCAGATATATCGTACCGAAAGCTTCATAGAGGAACCGCTACTACTGCTGTACATAGATACTTCGATCGCGCGTTTATTATGGGCGTGGTGTATACGTTACACCCGACGCTTTTTTTATTTGCGCGCGTGCCGCTGCCGTGCCGTTCCGATGAGCAGGTGCTCCCGCCCCTGGAGAGCCACCCCGACTGCCCCTTCGTGGAGGACACGGTCGTCTACGCGAGAGGCGTCGCCGTAACTCTCCGGCAAGGACACGAGTCAAGGAGAGGAGAGGTGGACGCCGTCAGGTAGGCCCTCTCCTTGCCTTTCATGGCTCGACGCAGGTAGTTTCAATGCCCTTTAGAGGTGCAACCACGTTTTTGGGAGACGAACTGCAGTTGATTTTTTTTTTTTGCCGGACGACTTTTTCGGTACGTAGTGAAAGGGTTTAAGACATAACCTGGTACCGCTCTGGGTGTAAATACAAGGCTCGCCGTAGGTTAAGGAACCCTCCTTTTAAGGCATACCTTGACGGCCTTAACGTGCCTGATCCCCCTTTTTACCCCTTTAGAAACAACCGCAGTTAAGGTTTTGAGGAGAAAACTACTTGGAAGGAAGTGCGGTAGATTTTCGCAAGTCGTAAAAGGATGAGCGTTTCTTGGTTGTCCCCAACGTGCCTTAAGTGCCTTCAGCTACAGTAGACAAGGCACCCGACCGATCCGGGCCCAGGCAGATGTTTCCAGCCTTGACGCGTGTTTTTTTGCCGTCTATTGGAGCGCGTTGATTGCCTGTGAGACAGCGGGCCTTTCGCTGCCGAGCCAAGCAAGGTTCCATACCGCTCTGAAGTCCCCTCCTTTCATAGAAACGGCGTTTTAAGGCTAAGCTTAAAGGCAAGGGCCTACTTTCGGCAGTTATTTTACGGTCTCCGTCTCCCCGTTTCTTGCATTGTTCAGCATTTACCGCCAGGTTTCAGCTTCCAATTTTCAATATCATGAACTAGTAATAGTTGTCCTATATCAACCACCGACGAAAAATCGACTAAAAAATCATGTTTTTCTCAGAGCCGTTCTGCCACGGACAGGGTAATACGTATCGGTCGTAGGCCTCGGAACGCGCATGAAGGAAGGATGTCATACCTCTCGAAGTCATGCGTGAAAGATCCCACCGGACTAGATATCGGGTTGTTAGAGGTCAGAAGCATGGACCGTGTTGACCTCTCCCCTTTAGCTTGAGGCTGTCTTTACGCAGTTCATCCGTGCGCTCGACTACTCGTGTGTAGACTCGACCTTTGTTTTCGCTTTCTTGGCCCTCTTATCCCCCCCACGGCTGCATCCATTCGAATGCGTTGTGTATGTCTCACTGTAGTTTTCCTGCTGCTTCGTTGCTGAAGACGAACATCTGACTACGAGGACCTCCAGAACCGACCCGATCAGGTAGGGTCCTTGCGACCCCCCGGCGGTGTTACTCTAATAACCTTGACCCTACTAGGTCGGGGCAAAATTCCTTGCTAAATACGAGAGATAACTCTGCTCGGCGTACGTCGGCCGTAAAGACGGCTATAGGCGACCCTCGCTCCGCAACCTCTACACGGCGACTTTTCCGCGACACCATCGGCTCTCACTGCGAGCATCGGCTTTACAGTTCGCCCGCAATAAAAAATCTATGAACTACTGTAGTTATGCAGTTGCCTACCACTCTGTCCGGAAAATGCAAGGAACGTTTTGGTGTTTACTGTGAATGCTGAAGCGGTCCTTAAATTTCCAGACAAAGTGGTATTGTATGCAAAAGCTGTAATAATTTCGTAGACCACTCTAAAACGTATATGCTTCGAAGTATGAACCTACACACCCCGTGGCGCGCTTTGATCGCATTATCGCACCAAGCTTGCTGAGATGAATTTTGAGGAAAACGTCGATCGCACAACTTTGTTTTCTTGGGGGATTTTTCAAGTATTCGGCAGGAAGAGAGTTGTTTTTTCTGGGGGGGGTTTTGGTGCACGCCATGACTCTGGTATTATAAGAAGTTATTATGGCGCTCAACCAGCCCGGCCATCGTATCTCACGTTGCACCAACCAACTCCCGACACCCCCGCCAACCGGAAGCAAACGCACCGCCTGCTGGTGTTGTATATACCTGGAATGCTTTTGTTGGTGGTGCGTGCGCAGGGAAGCCCTGGCGACTCGACCCTCGCTGAAATCGATTCAGACAGTGCATATGGACGATCAGGAGGCGTTGTGCGACGGGGGGGACGTTTTGTTCACGGGTGAGGAGAGAGGAACTACTACGAAGAGGTTGCAAGCCGGTCCCAGTGACACACTGGTGCCTCTCTCTTTTTTTTTTTGATCATCACCTTCACTTTCCAGCCTAACTCGTCGGAGGTTTTACCCTCAACGAATTTCTGGAAAAGCCGTGGTTACAGGTGTCTACCCTTCTTCCCCCCGGTACGTGCCTTTTTTTTTTGTCGCGCATAGGGTTCAGCATTCCCACTGCTCGTCGATTTTCATCGAAAATAGCTAACTCACGCTCTCGCGCTTTCCGCTAATCATTTTTTTATGCAAGAAAAAACCCTTACGAGGATGCACTCGGTGAGACTTGAACCCACAAAATTGATCTTGATAGGCACGCGGGCCACCTACCAAGCCACCGGGGATGCCAGTTCCTCCGTCCCGAAACATGATGACAGTTTTGATTAAATATTAATTTGTAGACGGTCGTTAAATTTCGGGGCCTGTGGTATGATGTACTACAGTTATAGTGAACACTACAAGTACACTTTTTTTATGGTCACTTTAATTTCCGGCTCACGCCGTGAGAGGTTCTACCATCATGGCGGCATTTCTGGACAATGTCGTAGAAACACTGTCAACATGAAATATGTGAAGGCGATTAGCAACAATGGCAGACTGCATGACTGTGACTATCCCACGGACACAACTGTCGTGGGATAAAGGAGGGGCGGGGGGGCGGGGTGCACCGATGGGATGGGCGCGGGGCGCACAGGAAAAAAAAAAAAACATCCGCGAATACCTCCGAAAGGT
Source organism: Nereocystis luetkeana (assembly GCA_031213475.1). Classification (NCBI taxonomy): domain Eukaryota; class Phaeophyceae; order Laminariales; family Laminariaceae; genus Nereocystis; species Nereocystis luetkeana. Next base: position 4,322,542 of record JARUPZ010000003.1, on the reverse strand, counting down.
AACGGAGATACCCCGTATATAGGACTACATGAGTTGTGGTATAGTTCTCGCACTAGCCATCGCCAAAAATCCAATCCGTTGGGCTACAGGACAAGCTCCAATGACTTAGTGACGTCTACACCCCCCCGCACGGCTACGGCCATGCACGACATGAGTGCCCCCCCCCTCCCCACCCCCTAAATGCTTTATTTTTGTTATCGAAATTGATCGACAGGAGCTGGACCCGTTATACATTGAGCAACTGGTGGGAGAAAGAATGTAGCGTACCTGTATCTACTGTGCCCGCGATCGCCCGTATTACCTACCAGTACATGATCTTGCCTCTGGGTAGGGTAGAGGGTGAGCTGAGGGATAGGGTTGCGTAGCAATGGGCCAATGGGCTTTCCTCCTTCCCTCCTGGTTGTGAGCCGGAACTCATCCCAGCGGCTGCCGATGGTATGCCTCTCAGTTGATGTTGACACCAACAGCAGGGTAGCGTATCACATGTGGGCGTAGGGAATATTTCACGCGTCGGACAAGCTGATCGATTTCCACTTGGTGACCTAAATCTTTCAGAAAATATCAAATTCCTGATCTATATGATACTATCTAGGCCACGTTCCTGGATGGGAGCCTCATCATCCGCAAGACCTATCGGACCCCCCCCCCCCCCACCGCCCCCCCCAGTAGGAAGACAAAATAAGCGAAGGGCAAGCATGGTTTAGGCCAGACCGTAGCTGCGTAGACCATGTGTATGTACACTCTAGGTGAGATAATCCAAGGTAGGAAAGACGCGGGGCTAACAACATACTGCTTCTTTCTAGATGTACAGAAGGCCTATGACACTGTATGGAGAAGTGGATGGTGGAAAAAACTATGGGAAATAGGAATCAGAGGAAAGACGTGGAGAATGATGAAAAAGATGACGGGATGTGTGAGAAGTGCCGTGATGCTGGACGGGGAAATATCGAAGTATGTTGATATTTTACAAGGAGTTGCACAGGGATGTACGTTGTCACCCAACCTATTCAAGGTATATATATATCATCGACCTGATAGTAGCAATCGAAGCAGCAAGGCAGGGAGTCACGGTAGGGCAAAATGCGGTGTCGCGATTGATGTTTGCGGATGACTTCGTGGGGATATCAGAAACACCTGAAGGATTGCAGAAACAAATAAGAGAAGGCGCTAGAATACACTAGGAAATGGAGGGTGACGGCGAACGTCCAGAAATGCGCAGTAGTTGTTTGTAACGAAGATGAGGTGAAGCCGATAAATTTCAGTTGGAAGTGGGGAGAAGATGAATCGCCAATCGTAGACCAGTATACGTACCTTGGCGTAGAGATCTCAAAAGACTGCTCTTGGGATACACATATAGCTAAAGTAATAGGAAAGGGTAAGGCACATATAGGCAAGATGGATGCGATCCTAACAGACTCGCACCTTGACACCAGGACTAATAGATGTATCCTGATGAATGTGATAGTACCAAAGCTACAATATGCAGGAGAAGTATGGGAAGGGAACGCGAAACTCGTAAAACAGTTGGAAACAGTACAGATGACAGCAGCTAAAAAAATCCTAAGATGCTCAAGTACGACTAGTAATACAGTATTAAGAGCAAAACTGGGAATGCACCAACTCTAGACGAATAGAGATACGAGGGAGCTGAAATGGCAATATCAAGTAAGGAACATGCCAAAAAGTAGGTTGCCAGCCATAGTTGATGAAGCTGTATGGGAGAAAGTAACAAAAGGGCGAGCTGGAATAAGGTGGAATAGTGTAGTTGAGAAAGTATGGAAGGTTATAGGGGGGAACCAAGAAGAGGTGATGCCCGCCGGGAAGTTTGGCAAGTACAAGGCAGAAGTAGAGGAAAGGATAGAAAGAAGGGAAAGGCTAGCGCTACGAAACAAGGTGGAATCGGAAAAACACCTATTTCGGGGGACCATAGTTAATAGGACCTACGGTACACACAAAAACCTATATATTTCGCTATTTTTGCTAACAATATTTGGTCCTATTAACTACGGACCCCCGTAATAGATATATACGGGGGATTGAGGGAAGGAATAGGAATGAAACGCATCTGCACGGCCAAATGGACTTCGCGAAAACGCTGAAACTGCGCTTTCGTGTAGGTGACCTGGACCTGCCAGAAAGAAGAAAGAGGCATGCCAGTAGCCGGGAGGAGGAGGAAATAGATGCACAGATGTGCCCGTTTGGCAAAGCAATAGAGAGTAGAACTACATAGTAGGAGAATGTGAAATATACAAGGAGGAACGGGATGTGTTAGAAGAGGAGATGAGGGAAATAGACGAATGTGGCATGGAGGAGTTTGATACACTACATCGTAGCGAGAACACGATCGCTATCCTATTAATAGGAGATAGATGGTGGTCACAGACGGCCAAACAGAAAGGGGATAAGATTAGCAAAAAAAAACTATGTAATATATGGAAACAACGTAATGAGCGCCCAATTGTTGGAGGTGTCTCTATTAGGAGTAGGAACGGTGCTCCGTCTCGAAAGGGATGCGTGTTTAATGGTCAAATGACTAAGGCAAGCAACAAATGAGTACCCCCCCCCACCCCCCCCCAGTTTGATCTGTACTGTACAGATCCTGCACAGCTCATCCTAACTGCGCGTTAAGATCTAAAGCAGATGATCTACAGTAGATCTGTACGACATGTGAGGTATTTAATTGTCCGGACGTGCGTGCCGAGGAAGTCCCCCACGACCTCTTTTTTGTTTTGGTGGTTGCATTCACCTCTCCAGCTCAACCCCGGTGGGGGGTCCTTACCCCCATCGACGTTCCGGACTAACCAAACCGAGGCCAGCAGGTCAGGTGGTATCCGTTCCACCCCCCCCCCAGTATTGTTTTTTCAACTTTCAGCTGTATCGCCCCCCTGCTTGTCGTCGACTACATAGCGGTGTAAAAAAAATGTTAAATCGCGCTTGGTTTTTTCCTCCTGTTTTTTTTTTCCAGCACTACGAGATGTTGCGCTTTTTGTCTTCTCTTCGTTTTGTTGAGCCAACAAAAAATCGCCTTTGTGGGCACGTCACGCGTCAGTGATCGCGTCTGTTTTTTTTGTTTATTACGGGGGACCATAGTTAATAGGACCTATGGTATACATAAAACCCTATATATTTAAACAATTTTACTAACGATATTGGGTCCTATTAACTATGGTCCCCCGTAATAGTGTGTTTTTGCCGTCGTTGCGAGTTCTGAGTGAGCACAACAATCCACAACTCCAGGCAGATAATCGATCCATGATCTAGATCTTTTGAGGCAGATAGATCTAGATCTTTCAAGGCAGATAGGTAGATCTAGATATTTCAAGGCAGATAGATAGATCTAGATCTTTCAAGGCAGATATATGTAGATATTTCAAGGCAGATATATCTAGATATTTCTAGGCAGATATATCTAGACATTTCAAGGCAGATATATCTAGATATTTCGAGGCGAATATATCCAGATATTTCAAGGCAGATAGATCTACATCTTTCAAGAAGATATATCTACATATTTCAATACAGATAGATTCAGATCTTTCAAGGCAGATATATCCAGTTATTTCAAGCCTGATAGATCTAGATATTTCAAGGCAGATAGATCTAGATCTTTCAAGGCAGATAGATAGATCTAGATATTTCATGGCAGATATATCTAGATATTTCAAGGCAGATATATGTAGATATTTCAAGGCAGATATATCTAGACATTTCAAGGCAGATATATCTAGATATTTCGAGGCAGATATATCCAGATATTTCAAGGCAGATAGATCTACATCTTTCAAGCAGATAGATCTACATATTTCAATACAGATAGATTCAGACCTTTCAAGGCAGATAGATCCAGATATTTCAAAACTGCTAGGCAGATAGATCTAGGTATTTCAAGGAAGATAGATCTACATCTTTCAAGGCAGATAGATCTACATCTTTCGAGGCAGATATATCTACATATTTCGAGGCAGATCCATCTACATCTGTCAAGGCAGATATATCATCTATTCCCGATCGTAGATGATCTAGCTCATGTTGCCGGGCGTCACCCGTATAATACATGATCTATATCATACATGTGATGCACGTTTGCTGGGTTGGGATCTGCACGGTGTACGAAACGCAGACCCTGCACAACCTCTCAAAACGACAGGCGATGAACTAGATGATCTATCTGATCTGTAGATAAATAGATCAGATAGATCATGACCTGGCTGTCCGAGGTGTGAGTTGATCTTCTTCATACGTAGTTCCTCGGCGCCACTTTTTTTTTGTTTTCAGGACGTCACATGTTCGTGGGTATATCGGAGCGAACCAACGAGGCCGGCGCGGCCGCCCTGTCCAAGGCCTTCGGTGCCTCGCTGCCTGTCATCCCTGTCCCCGTGGTAAGCGATGGCAGCGTAACTGCTGCATGGTTTTTGTAAGTGTACACGAGAATAGCTCTCGGGGGACAGGGGCGGCGAACTGATTTCCTGAGAGTCTTACTATTTGTTTTTTACGCGAGGGGAGAGGGGAGGAGGGGGGAGGAGGAATACTAAAGTAATGTACCGTATATATATGCGCGTACGTGTGCAGTGCAAGATACCACAGGTCGGTGGGATACCGTGAAGCGCCACGGGAAACCGTGGGAAGTCGGTGGGGTACCGTGGGAATACCGGTGGGATGCCGTGAAACGCCGTGGGATACCGTGGGAAGTCGGTGGGGTGCCGTGGGAATACCGGTGGGATACCTTGAAATGCCATGGGATACCGTGGGAAGTCGGTGGGATACCGTGGGAATGCCGATAGGATACCGTGAAAAGCCATGGGATACCGTGGGAAGTCGGTGGGATACCGTGGGAGGTCTAACCATGTATTTGTAGTGGCGGGGTTGTTGGACTACCATAACGTATACGGAGAGGACGGCGTATGGAGTGTAGATAGCCTATGGGGGGCTGGGAACCGAACCAAGCACAATCCGTGTTTTCTTCAGGCATGTTGGTTCACATCGTGTCCTGGAAAAAAACGATGAAGGTGTTCACACTATTGAGAAATCAAGCCGGTAATGCAAATGTGCCACCCCACCCGTACCCTATGTATCACGATATATATACTATTTTTTCTCTTGCCGTCCGACAATGCGCAGCATGATCTTCAACATTGATCACTCCTAACTTTCCCGAAAGAAAAAAACCTCGGAAACAAAAGGAAACCCACGCGCCATCCTGGGCTTGAGGAACTGGTTTCGATGGCAGCGGCTCGCCTTTCCTACTGTACTTCTCACGTGTCTTTCCCCACCTCACCCGTCAGTAGAGACCTCCCATTGGACAGGAAGGCGTTTTCGAATAATATGTGAAACCGCCCCCCTTTGTTCAACTCCCTTAACGATGCGCGTACGGTCGTTCGTCCCCGCGTTCTTGGGGCGCTGCTGCTGTTGCCGCTGTTGTTGCTGTTGTTGCTGTTTTCTACTGCTTGTGCCGCTGCTGCTTCTGCTGTTTCTGTTGCTGTTACCACCGCCCCTGTTTTTGCTTTGCTGCTACTGCTTGTGCTGCTGTTGCTGCTGGTGGTGCTGCTGGTCGCGGTTGGCCTCCACTTGCCAGTCGGGAGCGCTCCACCTGAAGTCGTTGGTGTCCCTGCTGAAGCCAGGGGTGCTGCTGTTCGCGAAGAACGACGCGGGGTCGGAGGTGGTTGCAAGGTAGACGAGGCCCGGCCACTGCGGTGAACATATCCAGTCGCTTGAAGGGCGGAATGCGGAATAGACCTTCGCTCAGCTTTTTATTATGATTTTATTGAAATACGCCACGCTGGATGGAACTCCTAGTTTTTTTTTCTGTTTACCTTCATAGGAAGAACAGACATTCCACACCGCGGACAGATTATCTACAGATCATCTTCAGATCATCTACAAATCATTCCCACTTGATGATCTAGACCTTTTATGGCAGAGAGATGGATCTCTGATCTGTATCATCTGTATGATCTAGCTCATGTGTCCGGGTGGGAGCCGTAAAATCTAAAGGCTCTCCGTAGCATATGTTTCCTGAGTTGGATCTGTACTGTACAGATCCTGCACAACCTCTTACAACGGCAGGTGAGGAACTAGATGATCTATCTGTAGACAGATAAGATAGATCATGATATATCAGTCCGAGGCGTGAAAAATTCAAAATTCCTTACATTTCCGTTCAGAGTGGGAGCTGACTTGATAGCCTAAGCGGGCCCCCCCAGCTTCGTCGAAAAGGTTGAAAAACAGAAGGGGCTTGACTACTCTCCCTCTCTCCTCCCGAAACGCGCTTTCATGGATTTTTCTGGCGCACTGAAGAAATAAATAAAAACGGGACGCGCGAACGTGCCCAATCAACAAACATCATAGACGGGCATGACCGCGTTGACGCGTTGATTGGTTGATCAGCAGGACATGCTGAGCTCCGACGTATTCGTCGTCGTTCATGAGATAGGCATGGACGAACCAAAATATCGATATTGGCCAGCCCAGCTCGTACGAGTAGTGAATGACGTTCGCCTTCGTGTTTACCCCAACGCCACAATACCTTGTCTACTACTACTAATAGTATCGGCGCCGTACCTCGGATGGCTTTCTCCTATAACCTGGAAGGCGTGATTTTATTTTCGTTTCAAAATAATTCGAACAAAAATCTGCTCACCGCCTTCTATCTGTTTCTTCCCCCCCCCCCCGGCTCCAGGATGGCTGTCGGAGCGGGGCATGCGGCGTACCGAGCCATCGGAGTCCCTGATCAGGCAAGTCGGTATGGTCAGGCATTTTGCCGGCTCCGCGAAGTCTCGGTGTCGTGTGATGGTGTGATGGTTGCTGTTGCGCGCGTGAAGTGTCGTGGTATCGGCTGATGCTGCCGCGCCGCTCCGCTTTGGAAATTAGAAGCAGAGTAGCCCCCCCCCCCCCCCCCCTCATGGAAGCTGTGATCCATGTGCAGGGCCGCCTCACAAGCGGTTTTTAGTACGATGCAGCTCACCTTCCATGGGACTCGCCGAATACCTCACGGCGCTTCGCGCTTGGTGCGAGCAAAGTCTGCCTGGTCGGTGAAAACCCGACGTGCTCCGTCCCGTCATTGTAGGGATGCGAGGGTGTATGCTCATACGACTACGGCTATGCATGACGTGGGTATACCTACCCCGCTCCGAATATTCCAACCCCCTCTGCTACTCTTCCCCCCGTCGAAATTCGATCGAGAGCTCCCTCGCTTCTGGCACGTCTGGTGTCGTTGGTGTCGGCCGACCACACCGGCTTGCTTATGAAACCTCCTTCGAGTTGAGCTGAGACTTGAAAAACAGCATGGACTAAAAGAACTGAGACGACGGTGCTCGGACGACGACGTCTGACATATCGTATACTGGTAGAAAAGAACCTACCTTACTATTAATAGGGAGGTGATGGGTTATATGTATGTATGATTTGCAGCAGGTTATGTTATTACGGGGGACCATATTAAATAGAACCAAACATTGTTAGTAAAAATAGCGAAATATATACCTGTAGGTTTTTGTGTGCACCGTAGGTCCTATTTACTATTGTCCCCCGTAATAGTAGAAAGTACTAACGGTATGATACGAGTGAGCTTGCGTAATTCAGAGGACAAGCTCTCTTTTTGTTTCTTGTATGCGTTGATAACGAACGGATATATCTATTTGCAGGCCAGCGCGAACGTGGTGACGGTCATGAACAAGGGGGAGTGGAAGGGGGCGGTGATCCGGGGGGGACGGTGCGATGAGAGCCGTTGGCTCATCCGCAAGAGCTTCACTGAGGAGGATCAGGCAAGTTTTGTTTTTCAAACTATTTTGTTGAGTTTGGTGGTTTGTGTCCGTTGGTTTGATGGTTAGGTGATTGGTTGCTCGGTTGGTTGGTTAGTTGATTGGTTGCTCGGTTCGTCGGTTGGTTGTCCGTTCGTCCGTCCGTCCCTTTGTTTGTATTTTCGTGGACGTGCCTGCTTATTTGTTGTTTGGGGAGTGTGTCTGTGTGTTCTCTTGTTTCGCTCATTTTTACCCCTTCGTAACGTCACCTATATGTTTCGAGGGCACTAGGAGGGAGTACTCAGGTTTAGTGTCGGACCATGTTAGCAGCCGCAGGAGTAAATATATTAACCCTTTTCACCACTCGCTAAAATAATCCCACCCTTATTCCAAGTCGTTTGTCGCCCAGAACGTAGGTGCAATTTTCAAACGCCCCCCGCCTCCCTCCCCTCCCTCCCACCTTTCGTTCCTCGGCGTAAAGGCGCGGGTTCTGGAAGTGGATTATTCGGAGTTGGCAAAAGCGGACGGCGCGTTGACGTGCTGCTCTGTCCTCCTCGGCGGCCAGCCTGGGTGATGGGGGGGGGGGGGAGGTACTCATATGGTTGTGCATGACCGTAGCCGTATGACCATAGACTTCTCACAATGCCGGGACGGAGCGCGTCCAGCCTTCACCGACCAGGGGTGTGTGTGTGATCAAGACCTCCATCGTGCTAGGGCATGTATTACGCCAGAAACATGAAGGAAAGGTGCAGGGGGAAATCACGCACACGGTCGTTGTGATAGGGGGCATGCGTAACGCCGAATACTCAGCGAAGAGGGTAGGGGGAGAACACACGACGCACACAAGCGCCTTCGTTGCACTATTATGATAGGGCATCGGTGGCACCAAAACATCACGGGTACGGGGGAGGGGAGGGTGGCGGGGGGGGGGGGGGGGCGGAGTGTTGACGATTTATCGCGGCGTTCATCTAACTTTTTTTATTGTTGTTATCATCCTCCGGCGGATTGGTAAAGATAAAGCTTACTACACTTCCACGTTCCAGTTTCGTGTCGTGTGTCGATTTCACCCATAGCTCCCGTTGCAACATCAGAACAGGATGCTGTTACCACTGGCGCTTGGGCACGTTGACCCGACCTGACCCCCGAGAGGGGCAACGGCACCCTTTTTTTATGTACCAGGTATGTGTGTCCGCCTGCCCTCAAGGACGGTTTATCGTGTTGAAAGTCGCTAAACATACCAGACAACAAAGCGTCACCAGGTTACTTTTCGAGGTAGAGACGTCGGCGTTTCTTATTTTTCATGTAAGTCTCAAGCTTGTAGTTGTCATTTTGCAGACAACCTGGAAAGCTTAAGGCCCATCCCGAGCTAATAAAAATGACCATCATCAAACGAGGACAGGGGGTTGTCGATTTGACGGGGGTTTCTGGTTCCCACGTGGAGCGAGCGGCGACGGCATCCCGTGTCAGATATTTTGTTTATTTTATCTTGTTCCCTTGTCGGTGTTTTGTTTTCCGTCCGTCTTCGTACTTTCATGTTCGGGTGTGCGTACATTTTTTTTTTATTATTTTTTTCTCATCCCATTCATTATGTTCGCACATCTTCTTCTCTCTCTCCTTCCCACTCGTAACTCAGATCCGGGGTCACATAGCAGGCTCTTCTCCCCCCTTCCCGCTACGGTACGTGCCTTCATTTTTATCGCGAGAAGATTTCAGCCTTTTCTTCCATCGTCGACTCGCATCGAATTGTGCCTACATACGGGACCATGGATGCGTTCCTGGTATTAATACGTGGTTACAAGTGATACGGGGTGATGGTATTACGGGGGACCATAGTTACTAGGACTAAATATTGTAAGTAAAAATGGTGTAATATATAGGTTTTTGTGTATACCATAGGTCCTATTAACAATGGTCCCCCGTAATAGTTGGTACCGTTCCCTTATTACGTATTGGTACTTCGGTGCATGTATTATTTTTCGTCCCAGGCTAACACGGTGTTTGAATTCTTCCATCGAGACGCTTTTTTATCATAAAAGTAATTTGTGCGACGACGGGTTATAGGTTTCAGGGAGATTAGTCATTGTGATACATCATCATCATCATCATCATCTAGTATGATGCATCCCGTTGTGTTCCAGTATCGCCTGTCATACATGCAAGATGCTCCTCCGATGCATCGGCTGGCGAAAACGAAAGCGCGAAGACTACATTCTATCCCATGCTAGCGCGCTTCTCAAAGACAAACTCTGAGAGCGTTGAGACGACGGTACGCAGACGTAGGCTCTTGTTTGCGGGCTTTGTGACACGCATGGGAGAGGAGCGTCTGCCGAAGAGGGTGATGTTTGGGGAGATGGTTGGGGGTAAGGGTTACTCCGGAGGGCAGGAGTGGCACTGGATGATGTACCTTGAGGAGGACCTAGAGGAGTTCGGCATCACAGAAAGCCGGCAGATGGTTCCGACGGGTCGAGGAAGGGGCGGAGGCCTTCATGCGGAAATGGCATAAAGATGAGAAGGAGGCATCGGCAGAACGGCATATGATAGCTGCAACCACGACCATAACCGTTGACGCCAACGCGCGTGCGTAGAATGGCAAGGAAGAGGGGGGGGGGCAAAAGGGGGAATGGGGGGGGGGGGGAGGGGGGGAGGGGGGGGGGAGGCGGTCTGCTCAATAGACTGAAGCCTGGGTATGGCCATCATCGTCATGATGCACTCCCTTCTTTGGGACCCAAGTATCTAGCATGGTTCCACCTGGGCAACTTTGCGTGTCTGAATGCTCCAGTGCCTGCCTTTCGTATTTTCTTTCCCCTCCGCCCGTGTTTGTCCCTTTTTGTCACTTTTTTTTTATCTTTCTTTCTTTCCCGTTTGTACGAGTACCTCTTTGTGTCTCTGTTTGTATCTTCCGTTGTGCTTTTTTGCTTTTTGCTATCTGATTTTGTTTTTTTTTGCTTCGCTTTATCTTCTTTTTTATTTTTTTGTCTGCTAGTCTCTTTTTTGCTTCCCTGGTGTCCTTATAATCATTCTTATCGGAGAGTTTTTTCCCCCAATTTTTTGACATTTTTTTCGCGCAATTTTTCAATCTTCCATATTTTCCTGATTTTTTTTTCCAAATATTGGAATGTTAACGAACTTGATATTTTTGGTTCTGGAAAATTTCACGAATAGTGACAGAACGCCTCCGTATGTTGATACATATCTCCAATTATTTCCAAACTTTGGAAAATTATGGAAAAAACGCTCTCCAAGAAGAATGAACCTTAGTGGTGGAGTGCGTATGTTTTTGTTTTTTTTTGCCTCTGTTTTACTACCGAGGCGTTTCTTCCACTCCAGAGTTATTGGAGCCTGTCCCGCGACCACGGACTGCATTGTTGTATTGCGGCGATGAGTTAATGTAAGAATAACAACAACAGCATCCCGTGGCATGCATCCGGCGCAACGCAGCTTTTGTGTTCCTGTGTAGCGCATGTCGTGGAAAAACATACCGTATCATTCAGCAGTACATCCCGTAGGACCATCCATATGCACCCTGTCGTACGTACGTCTCGTGTTGATTCTTCCTTCGTGCTTTCTCAAGAGAGCATCGTGAGTACCGCATCCCGTACACGTGATGCGTATGCACCGTGACCGACCTGCATCCCTTGGCATCTCACGTGATACCACTACAGTTGTATACGTGATACCGTATCTCATGATGCGTTCGGGCCCACTTCTTCGTGTTTTTCTACATATAGACGGCCACCAAAAACGCGCAGTTTCGAAAGTTCTACCTGGTATTCAATAGAGATCCCTGTTTCCGAGGCGCAGACAGGAAGTGGGTCACGCTCTTACTGCTGTAAAAAAAAAACTAAAACTTAGGTTTGGCCGTTATCACTTAAAACCCTTTTAGAATCGCAGTCCCGTTTTGGGGACAAATCACTCAAGAATTTGAGTGGGTTGTCCCCAAAACGGGACTGCGGTTCTAAAGGGGTTATTCAATTCTGTTCAGATTATTGCCAGTTTCCAAAATTAGACGCGTGTCGACGGGGGAAGGAGCGGCTGAATTAAGTCTTCGTCTCGCGAAAAAAATGAAGGCACGAAGACCCGTTCTACGATAGAGGTATTACGGGGGACCATAGTTAATAGGACCAAATATTGTTAGTAAAAATGGTTAAATATGTAGGTTTTAATGTATACCATAGGTCCTACCAGGTATTAACTATGGCCTCCCGTAATAGCACATTTCCGCCATTTTGTTTCTGAAAGACGGGGTTCCTTGACCCCCAAATCTTGATTTCGAAAAAAAGTTTTTGTAGACTCGGGCCATGGGATGACTCGCCGCGATGCAATTTGTTTTTTCGTGAAATCAGTTTTCGGGTGAGGTATGGAGCTCCTTAAGCGAGGAGCCTCAGAATTTTTTAGGGTGAACCTCTGACGTAGAACGCCTCCGAACCGTAGTGGGGAGGAGGGAGGAGAGCCTGCTATGTGACCCCGGATCTGAGTTACGACTATAAGATATAGGAGGAAAAGACAAAAAAAAGGGCGAACATAGTAGATGGGAACAGAAAAAAAAAGCACGAAACGAAACCCCTGACACCGACCGCCACCACGTCGATCGCTATGCACGCACGAAAAAAGGTAAAACCTGGGGGAAAGCAGAGCAATGCATGCCGTTGGCTCTGCTCCGTGTGTGTTCTTTGCATTTAACTGTTTTTTCTCTGCGAGTACCCGGAGCCGTCGGCATCCTGGACACCCAGAGTCCATGTCGATCCTTTCAATCCTGTTGCAGAGATATTCAAACTCTGTGGTCACTAAACTACGACAGAGATGCTACACTGCAATGCAGTATGTACGCGCAGTAGACAATGCAATGCGATATCATCGTACTGAATACGACAGGAGAGACGTACGTACACATTCCAGCAAGCCGTGCGCGTTGAAAAGAGAGAAAAAAAAAAAGAAACGAAGAGTGTAAACAAAAAAAACAATGTCGTCGTCCCCCGGAGGAGACGCGTCAGATAAATACGAGACAAACAAGTAAACGATGCGCACAACAACATGTAAACAGAGTAAGACTGATAACGAAATGAAAGGACAGGCGAACCTATACAGCAGTCGTTTAAGTTCTCGCGCAAAATATGTATGATAAATGATGCGCACGTACATATTACGGGGGGCCATAGTTAATAGGACCTATGGTATACGTAAAAACCTATATATTGGACCATTTTTACTAACAATATTTGGTCCTATTAACTATGGCCCCCCGTAACAGCAAGATTTCGAAGATTTTTTTAGCAGAGCAGTATGATACCGCGTAAAACTCGCTAGGCGGCACAATATGTACGAAACTTCCCTTCCCCAATCTCCCTCTGGTAGATCCTGGCGAACAACTTTGTGAGATTTCCGTACTGCTCTTGTTTCTCGTCCGTCTTTCTTTCTCGATTGTTTTTTCTGGATTGTGTGTTTGATGCTTCCGTTTTGAACACCTACCGGCAGACTGCAGACCGTATTCATTCGTTGTTGTTTTCTCCACATTAAATCGCCCTTTCTACCCAGCTTCATCAGCACACCCACAGTGTCCGTCCTGATTCCTTATCCTAGAGAGATACTGATTCTGTGGTCACAGACCGTGAACCAGAGGAAGACTTAAATGGATATAATGCGACGGGTAGAGGCCAGGGTGGGTGACACCAGTTCAATGACGATTTGAGTAACGTATCCGTACTCGTAGCTTGAATTGATTGATTGTTTTTTCAGGAGACGATACGTATGGTGTCCCTTGCTCTTCGTATGGTGATCAGCGTCGAAGATCATGCTGCATACAGCAGTATTGATTAAAAAAAGAGATACCTGGTACAAGAGAATACACACAGCTTTTAGCTCTTGAGGTCGAAAAATTCCTTGAAACTCATCTTTGAAAGGTTTGGTGTCGTACTACCTGGTATTTCATACTGTAGTGATACGCACTCCGATCGCGCGTGCTGCGGGGTGCGCAGGCTTTAGAGCCCATTTTATCGAGGACTTTTGTTTTTTTTCAACATGTTTTTTTTTCGTTTTTTCGAATTTACTTGCACTTGATTGGCCGAAGAGTGAATCACCAAGCAGGCATTCTCGAGGCATAATTAAAAATACAATTTGAGTGAAAAGTCTCTTGGGACTTTTTTCGTGTGATTTTTTTTATTTCAATTTAGGAATTTGGGACCCCCGGTGAGCGCTGGGGTGATTCTTAGCCACTTTGTTTGGTGACCACGATCGAGGCGATAAAACGCGAACCTCAACGAGAGCCGACCGGGGCAATAGCCGCGCCCACGCCCACAGACCATAGCACATCGTACCCCGGCGGTGCCGCCTCGAAAAAAACCATGGCGCCCGCAAGCCCCAACTTTTCGGCCTGCTCGATCGGCCAACCATGACGATAACCGAGCGAACGAGAAAAAACAGAGGATACGCTCGAGACCTCGATAGCTGTATCACCGTTGCTGCTCCGCACGTGGCGCTTGAGGGCTCCCTCCGCCCACCCAAGACACCCTGAGAGCGATAGCTTCCTATCCTGCCTGCGCCACCAAAAAGAAAAAGAGGCTGGCGGCGGCGCGCACGCGACAACGCAAACCTTCGCTCTCCTCGTCTACTCTCGTCGCTGTTTGTCGGCTGGGCGTTGTGTGACGCGGTGCGTTATATTCCAGGTTGTTCCGAGTTCCTTTTTGTTTGGTCAATTTATACGACGTTCCCCGATAGGACACAAAACACGTTTTTTTTTCGAAATAAAATTATGAAATTCATTGAAATTCAAAAATTATTTCCACATAACGAAATTTAGCGCTCCCCATTAAGACGGGCCCTTAGAGTAGTTCATAAAGTTATCGGATGACAAACGCAAATATACCATACAGTATACACGGCAACCTCTTAATCGTGTTGGGGCACTCGAGAGTAAAAAAAGTGACCAAACACTACGTACGAAAAAAACAGCAAATTTATGACGATTGTACGTATCATGGCGTCAGATACACGAAGAAATACCCGCCCTGCCGTACTGGGGACGGCACATTTTAGCATCCCAACTGAGCCAAGCGCGCGCTGCTTGGCACCTACTCAGACGGCTGTGCGTTTACACAAAACATAGCAGATGGTTGGTGGTACTCGTAACATTATACCAATAGCCCAACAGACTAATGCTCTAACATTTAACGCTACTATCTAGGCCTGAACGGGATCACGCGCTGCGAACACACAAGATGGATAACAAGCTACACCGCCCATCTCAGCACATGGACCGCTTGCTGCACGCTATCCTCGACGCCGAACACTACAACGATATTCTTAAAACGACACCGGCTTGCCTGTTCCTCGCAAACCCTGGTCTTGCAACCACCCCCCCCCCCCAATGCAAGCCCTGGCCTTGTTGCCTAAAGCGGGCAAGAAACTCCTTTGCTGAAACGGTTTCAAGGCCGCCCACCTAGGGTTTCTCAGTGGGCCCTGCCTCCAGGCCTTATCCTCAGGGGGGGATTGGGGGCGGTGCAAGAAAAGAATTGCTACGGCGTTCTCCGCTGGGGAGGGAGGGGGTACAAGCGGACAATCATTATAGATTAACCTCGACATCAATAAGCATACGAGGGTCTAAAGTAGAGCGAAACTAAACCTAGCCAACCGCCGGTCGTTCGCCAGAGACGAAAAAAAAAACGCGCTACGATGCAACCAAAAGCGTGTACGCCTGCATGGAGCAGGCAAGGAGGGTGAAATGTGTTTCGTGTGTCGAGACACTTTCCGAAATAATGTCCTCGAGGACTTGATGGGGCCTGAACACAAGTTTTGCCTGGAAACCAACCCAATGCGACATTGAACGCCATCTCTACGTACATCCGGCATCACCCACGCCTCAGCCGGCCAGACTTCACGCGAGGGGTGGATAAAAAACATCAGCCAATCGCCGCCCATTTACACAAGCACCAGGCGTCCCCCTAACCCCCCCCCAACACACACGGCCTCTGCCATCCCGTTGGAAAACTTTGTCTCCAGCCCCCTCTTCTCCCACTACTATACGAAGCAAACGCCTAGGCTCGTGATGGACAAAAACAGAGGCATCGGGAGACTCCAAAACTCCCCTAAAAAAAACTGCACATACACAAACAAAAACGCAAACGCGTACGGAGGCGGGGGAGCGGGGGGGGGGGGGGCACGCAAAGGTGTGGGGTGCGGTGGGATGCGGGGGGGTGGGGGTGGAATGGGGTCAGGGTGGGGGTTGAGTGGGGTGGAGGTGGAGTTGGGAGCGGGGGGGGGGGCGGGGGGTGCACTCGATAAAAAGCATGGCTGTAGTCAGATATAACCATAGACCCTCGTATCTCTACAATGCCGGGACGGAGCACGTCGGGTTTTCACCGACAAGCGGCGCGGGGGGGGGGGGGATACTCATTTGTTGCTTGCCTTAAGTCATTTGACCATTGACCACGCATCCCTTTCGAGCCGGAGCAGGGGGGGGGGGGGCGCACTCATTAGTTGCTTACCTTAGTCATTCGACCATTGACCATGCATCCCTTTCGAGACGGAGCCGGAGCAGGGGGGGGGGGGGGGGGGGGTTGGTGGCTAAAAACCAAAAGGCACTTACGTGGGTGAGCACGACCGCAGACATCATCCCGAAGAGAACGATGGAGGCGTAGCACTTGAACGGCGTGAACAGCATGATCGCGGACAGGACTTCCAAACTGTCGCCGCAACCGACCCGCGATCGCCAGCCGTCGAACAGGAAAGGGCGGAGCGGTGAGACGAGCCGAAAGGAGCGGGCGCGCCAAAAGAGTTATATAGTGGACGCGCACTTCAGCGGTACACCTTTTCAGTACCGTTGAAAAAACTCGGCCCAGCTTCAACAAAATGGTTGATACAAGCTGGTTCAAGCTGGAAAAACCCGAATTGTGGCAGCCCCGAATGCCGCATGCCTTACCTACTCGAATGGCGTGCACTACTTGGTATCATAGTGATCTACTACCACTGTACACCATATTTTCATGAGCGATGGCACCTTTTATGTTTTTTTTTTTTTTTTTCAAGAACGCCTTAGTTGTGAGATCGAGGATTTCTTTGAAACTTGTGGTACTTCGATCCCGCGTGCTACGCGTATGGATGGTATATGGCCTCATGAATGGTACAGGTCGGTGGCTCTCCTGCGCGATATTCCCAGGGTCGTTTGCAGTATATACGCAGACAACAACGAAACAACGGAAGGGAAGTTGGGTCCCCTAGAGTTCCGCTTACGTAGGCGTGTTTCCCTCCACGACCACACGGGCAAGGCGTGCTGGCACCCTACCTCACCTTCCGAAAGCGCACTTTATTATCGTCGCGTTGAGCCCCACTCCGAGGGTGGAGAGGAACAATATTTGCTCCCAGAACGGGGTGAAGCGGTCCCGAAAGGTGTCATCCATCGCCGCGTACACATCTTCCCCCCACTGAGACGTTTCGGTTCTCCCCAACAGTTGCATGGCCGTTACATGTTCCGGAGAGAGGGGGGGGGGGGGGGGGGGGGGGGGAGGGGGAGCGGTGGTTACGGCGGGGAGGACATCGAGTGAGCTAGAAAAATCAGAATTTCAAGGAATTTTTAAGCAGCAGCAGTGGTAGATACAGAAACCTGGAGCTATGTAGAAGCTTCTCGGCACGTACATATCAGTCTCCAACCGCACATTCCTATGAAAAGAGGCACTTAATATCAGGTGCTACTGTGAGACCTTCAGACCATTGGACTAAGAACGAGGGACCGCATCCCTCACGCTGGACCCACTGCTGGATCTCCCCACTCATTCTCTGGCAGAGGGCGCCTGCGAGTGCCAGCGGTCCTCCGTGAGGCCTGCTCTCGCTCTCTCGCTCCACTAACCCGTTAGGCCCTACTTGGCGACACCATGACGAAGGAAAGTGCACGGTAAGGCGGCCGACCACGCTACCACCGTTCCCTCGGAGCTCCCCTGTACTGCCCTGCTGTAGGACGACCTCCATATATTGACTTGGACGATGAAATTCGACCTCACATGGGCAAAGTCCAACGGCTTGCGTACAAACCATGTATGTACTTCCAACTATGACGCGAACGCGCAGACTCGTCAGAGTTGTGGAGAAATGACGCCAGGAGGCACATATCGACGAACTCCCACGCCGTTTCGCCGATCCATTCCCCCGCTCCATTGCTGCATATGGACACATGTATTTTCGGACTTCTCTCTCCTTAACCAAACTTTTTTGGGTGTAGCCCGAACTCGTTACACAAATACCCGTGGAATTCAGTCTGATCGTGAATACCGGTCTAACGCGCATTTTGACATGTTGCGTCCATCTAAATCTGAACGTCTCTTCACAGCTCCGCTCGAAGATACTGGTGCAAAAACAGCGAAAAAAAAGGTGGAGCCGGACGGGGGGGTCGGTATTTACAAATGGTGTGACAATGTTGTCGGTCTGTACCCGCCACCGTCGACGTCTCTCCACCAACTCTCAAATTTTCGGAGCGAACACTGTTCTGTAAGGACGTAAAACCCGAACGGTTCCGGCATTTCCGGATAGAGTGGTACGTGGTTACGTACAACTCCAAATGCGGATGATTTAGTTGAGACGTGCTTCCATTTCCGTACAATGTTCTCGCCAATGCCCTCCCATGCTGCCGCTTTCGCCATACATCTACTTCCTTTTAATATTACCTGGTATAATGCACTGGTACACGTTCGTATACCAGGTACCTGGTATTAATATTAATAGTAGGCCATTCGGTACAAACGTATACCAGGTACCTGGTATTAATATTAATAGTAGGCCATTCGGTACAAACCAGGCGAAGTTTGTGCTTGAGAACTCCGCTACGAGTATACTACTACTGCTGTACTGCTGTTGATTGTTGTACCAGCAGGTGTGATACACTCGTACCAGGTATCTGGCAGCTGACACCATGCTGCTCGTGCCGCGCGAATGTCTGTCGAGCATACACCAGAGGGTCCACGTGTGCAAGCAAGAGCAAGAATCGCCAGCATGGGAAAACGTTCCGGAATGGCTTCCGGCTCAGCCGAAAACAGTGAAGAAGAGACGGCGGCAATAACCACTAGTACGCGAACCCATGAGCAGGATGGCACAAGTTATCGCTTCCTCTGTGTCTTCGACAAAGCGTACATACCAGAGGTACAAGGTACCTACTTTTACACCTGTCAATACGGTGTACCAGTACACCCGTGGGGTGTAACCTCGAGCTATTGTCGTCGCAAGAACGTTCGTCACCAGCCGGTTTATGTTCGTGTGTTCAAGCTCACCTTGGGTGTTAGTTTGCACAAGCCAGACAAGAAAATTATGTAGCAGAGAGAGATCTTCGCCAGCATCGGGAGCGGTCCCATGCCTTTCATGCCTTTTGCGTAACTGAGCAGACACACGGGCGGCGTCAAGCGGAAGCTCTCGACAGCTCGGCTGCTCGGCTCTCGATGATGCTTCTTGATTTTTGAACCTTTTGGTTTGCAAGGGTTTCCAACTGGACTTCTATTGCGTTTTTGGAGATCTCCGTAGACCTGTTATCCCTGTTTTTAGTAGACGTGTTTTTCGCACCCTGCACCCTGTACGCTTGGTGTCATACCTCGTACCTTGTGTATTCTCTCCGATAGAGTGCTGCTTGGTTGCTGGGGAAGCATAAGCGTTGGGGGAAGTACCAGGTGGTGGCATGCTGACCAGAGACCACATCCCGACTGCCCCATGTCGGTCGCCCCGGTGGTTCAAGTGGTTAACCTCGAATTCTACTTGTTTGAGTCCTGGGTTCGAGCCCTAGGAGGGTCGGACTTTGACTTTATTTGCAAAATAATAAAAAAAAAACAAAAAAAAGGGATTCAATTGTTGAGAGCGCCTTGCAGCGTGGGTAGGCACAATTCGATGCGAGTCGACGAGGGAAGAAAAGGCTGAAATCTTCTCGCGATAAAAAATGAAGGCACGTACCGTAGCGGGAAGGGGGGAGAAGAGCCTGCTATGTGACCCCGGATCTGAGTTACGAGTTGGAAGGAGAGAGAGAAGAAGATGTGCGAAGATAATGAATGGGATGGAAAAAAAAAAAAAAAAAAAAAAATGTCCCTTACCGAGAGGACCTTTTAACAATCTGGGAGAAGGGATCTTTAGTTTGGTAGGCTTTTGTGGAGTCTTGGGATGGTTGAATCTCTGTTTGCTACATACAGCTCAATAATTCTGGAATATTAGTTTTTTTCGCAATGCCGGCAGGAGGACCGCTGCGGGCACAAATTGCGAGTATTGGGGCAAGCCGCCCCAACCCCTTACCACACATCACACAAAGAAACAAAACCCTCCGAAACAAAGAAAAAAACCCAGGAATACTTAATCAAGTATAGTAGGGCTAACCCGAAAACTTGTGCCCCGCTCCTTCCCTTTCCGGGCTAAGTAATTATCACAACCAACTGTCGTCACGACTTGTTACAACCTGTTCCCCCCCTCTCTTGAGCGACAGGGCGGGCGGGTGGGAAAGTCGATAAAATTCAAGTTGGCGCGCTGTCCCGTGCAACACAGCGCTGCTGTTACGCTAACCTCCGCCCCCAGCCAAGCGCCCACCGAGGTGTCGGCTCTGCCTTCTCTCCGAACTTCTGCTCCGACCCTCTCGTGAGTGCCCTCACTCTCGTATGCCACGTAGACGAGACAGGTGCAACACGAGGTGTGTTGTCGGTAGAATGTTTGTACACTGATTTCCCGTTCATTACCCTTTGTCAACCAGTAATTCGAATGCCCATTACGCCTCCACAAACTCCGCATTCCTACGTAAAACTACATTTATTTTGCTACAACTCAAGAATTCTGGATTATTAGTTTTTTTCGCAATGCCGGCAGGACCGCTGCGGGCACATATTGCGAGTGTTGGGGCAAGCCGCCCCAACCCCTTATCATACATCACGCAAAGAAAGAAAATCCTTCAAAACAAGAACCCCCCCCCACGAAGACATAATCAAGTATAGGGCTAACCCGAAAACTTGTGCCCCGCTCCTTCCCTTGCGGGGCTAAGTAATTATCACACCATAAGGCCAGCCCTGTACGTATTACTCGGTCTTCGCGAGGGCGGCCGATACCGACTCTGCGCCTTCTCCTGCTGCTCGCACATACGTCATGAACGCTCGCGACTTCCATCGGCCCGCGCGTTGGATCTGCAACTCCAAGATCCCTTGCGCCGCCAACTGATTCGCCCCCCCGATTCTGCCCGAGTGCAACTCGTACTGCGCTGGGTCTCTCCCGCTACTTTCAGCCATCAGCCTCAACGCCTCTACCGCTTGCGTTTGTGTGATCACTCCCCATCCCTGCGGCGTGAGCCTTGTGACTATCGGGGCTTCCCCTGGGAGCTGGGGGTGTACACTTAAAAGTTCCAGCCGTGCTTCGAAAGCTCCCGCCGACGCTCCCCCGACTTCCACCCCGTCCGCCACCCTCGTCCGAGTGATCGTGCACCCTGCTCTTTTCCGATCCCCTTCCGACGCCAAGAAACGGACCTGCACTGCGCTCGCGCTCGATTGATTCTCGAACGCTACCTGCACTTCTCCCCGGGAAAAGGTTAGGCAGTTTCGCGTCAGACAGAACTAGGGGTGCACTTTTCCGTTTGCGTACGCCCAAAGCTCTGACGCTCTGTACAACGAAAAACACGACAAAGCGAGGCCCAGCCACATGACACGTCCCTCGTCTACCATGGTGTTCACTACTCGCTTCCCCTGCGGCAGAATGGACCAGGCCAACGGCAGCCGGACGTGCGCCTTCTTCGGTACCATCCCGTGCGCGATATTGATCCCTTTCCCTACGGCTGTTATCATACAATGGGACGTGGGCAACTCCCAGCCAGCGTACATCTTGTGGAAGTACTTGATTGCGGCCAAGTACCCCCTTACGGTGGACTGCTGGTTGTTATGCACGAAACACCGACACTCCAACATCTCTCCTAGGACCTGGTCCGGGTCAGCCAAAGTGTGCAGCCACGGCCCCTTTCCCTGAGCCTTTCTTTCCTTCACCCAGACGTTCCACTAGCCCGCATAGTTCCTCTGAGTGCTTTCCCCGACCGACCCCAAGACCAGGGTCTCCACCAAACGCGCTACCTCCTCCTTGTTTCCTGATCCTGAGTGGGCATCACGGTACAGTACGGACAGGCAGTTTTTTGGCAAGCCGGGTCGTCCCGATGACGCGCGGCCGCGCGAGCGGATCACGCGTCGTCCGTTCCGTTTTCTATGAGGTTCCATAATAAATCGTCGTGACGGTGGGATATACATTTCGTTCCGAGCACAACATCGAAAATTTCACCCCTTGGTCTCCAATAGCCTGTTCTGACCATTCGTTCGAGTTGGTCAGCTCCCTGACCTTCCTACCCAACTCGGCCCGTGGCCACCGGGATATTCCGTCCGCGAGGGTGTTCTCGACACCGGGAAGGTGTCTGGCGAGGTGGCTTCACCGACCTTTGATTTCAAGTCTGCCGAGCATTCTCATAAGTAGACAGGCTCGTTTGTCTGTGGCCCCCCCGCACCGATTGACCCACGACACTGCCGCCATGTTATCGCCGCGCATCGAGATCGGGTCACCGTCGGACGTGGGCGTGTCGCCTACTAACTCCAGCATCACCCAGGCCGTTATGAGCATCCCAAGCAGCTCGAGAAGGTTGATCGTAATGGTGCAGGTTTCGCGTCGGTCGGCCTTACGCTTTAACTCGGTCGTCATTTCTGTTGGAAGGTCGTATCGCCAATACACTTTTCTCTCTACACAGTAACCGCCCACCGCTTCGAAGCTGGCGTCCGATATGTAGTGCCTCTTGGCCGGGCGCTTCACGATCGCGAAGCAGGGGGCGCGGAGCGCCTCCCCTTCGGGCAGGAGCTCATGGTCTATGGCCCACTTCCAAAATATGAGGTCTGCGTGGAACTCGTGGCCTAGGCGTATAGTATGGTTCTGATGTGTCCTGCCGGCCGCTTCGTGCAGACCGGTGAGGCGCAGGAGCCTCCACACAAAATATCTGCTGGCTTTAACTACGTACGTCAGGTTCCACAGCTTGCCCGCGATGCTGAGCACCTCCTTCGCTCGTGCTTCGCGTCTGCTCGTGTGCCAGTGCTCGAACAGCAGCTTCTTAATCGCTTCGGTTTTTTCGCGCGTATTCGAGATTCTCAAGGTGTGCGAGTTGACGGCGAAACCGAGCGCGTCTATCGTGGTGTCCCAGTCTGTGCTCTCCTTGGGCGCGAGGATCGGGGTCGCACCCTCCTCCCCGGGTCCGAAAAATCGCACGTGATCGGACGCGAGGGAGGCCGACGCGGTTAGGGCCGTCCTGTCGTCGTCGGCGTGCTGTACCCTAACCAGCAGGTAATCATCCACGTAGACGGCCGCGAAGAAGGCGTCTAACCTCCCCCCCCCGTCGTGTGCTCGGATGTTTGCGTCGGCGGGTACCGGGGTGGGTAGCCCTTCTTCCCAACGGTCGACGACCTTAACGTGTGCCATCATAGATTCCCCTTCGCTAACTACTTGAGCTGATTGTAACGATGAGTGTCAATGTGAGTGCTCGACCGCTGCGGCCATGACCCCCCAGAGACCTGGGGACCCCGACCACCCAAATGGCTGTCGAAAATCGATTACGACCAGGTCCCCGACTGTGTAACAGAAATTGTGGACTTCGTCTGGGTCTACCCTGACGTTCCAAAACGCGTCTGATACGTCTGCCTTGCTCATCAGTATGCGCTTTTCGGGGTATTTTTGTCTCAGATGCACCATCTCCAAGAGGAACTTGGGGAGGGCTTCGGCGCACAAGCTGGGGGGGACGGCGTCTGGATCTGTGTCTCTGTCCAGCCCTCCCTCCTTGTGTTGTGAGTCGAACGAGAAGTCATTGATGATCCGGACCTTGTGGGTGACGACAGCCCCTAACGGCGACACCCTCAGGTTCGGGATTTCGTGTGCGAACGACTTGTGTACTATTATAGGCATTTTTCGCGCCTAACGTCCTCGCCGAGCTTCGTCCAGATTGCTGGTAGATGCTCGTAGGCTCTGCGGTGATTGCCGCATTGTAACGCCTGACCTAGCTCTGCTCTGGTTGTTGCTGCGTTCACCGGTACCCGTCCGGTGACTATCGTGTTAACTTCGTCGATGGCGTCGTATCTTTTAGATCGACGAAATATCTCCGTACCTGTGCGGGGTCTATCGGAGGTGCCACCAGGAAACCCCCCAACGATCGGGCCACGTCCTCCACGGCTCCTCGATGCTGTCTCATCAGGGTCGTGCAAATGTCGGCCAACTGGTAGAGCAGGTCTTCTCTTTTCTGTGTGTCAAGGTTGTTTCTGCCCAGGCTAGCTCTAGCTGCGTGCCACTTCTGTACTGTGTCTGCGTTCTGAGGTCGACTGCGCCACGCTCCATCAGGAAGCGGCGCGCGTGCTGATCCACTATCCATCCGCGTATCGACCCGATCGGCCGTGTTCTTGCCTAACTGCTGCCTCGGGGTGACGACTCGGCACTGCTCCGCCGGCCGGGCATTCGGTCCTGCATTATGCGAGTATTCAAACGCGCGCCGTGGGGATACTGGGCTCCCGTGCGAACTGGCGGCATGCACCCAACGACTGCTTGGCGTGGGTTTTTTTGTCTGTATGTTGCAACCGAAAAGAGGGGTGGACGCCCCCTCCGAAAAAACGAGCCTTCTGCGCGCTCGCTACCAACGACCTCTGCTCGTAGGTTTGTGGAGGCGTGATGGGCATTCGAATTACTGGTTGACAAAGGGTAATGAACGGGAAATCAGTGTACAAACATTCTACCCACAAAACACTTCGTGTTGCACCTGTCTCGTCTACGTGGCATACGAGAGCGAGGGCACTCACGAGAGGGTCGGAGCAGAAGTTCGGGTAGAAGGCAGAGCCGACACCTCGGTGGGCGCTTGGCTGGGGACGGAGGTTAGAGTAACAGCAGCGCTGTGCTGTACGGGACAGCGCGCCAACTTGAATTTTATCGACTTTCACTTTCTCGGCCGTCTCGTCGTTTCTCGTTAGTTCTCTCTCTGTTTTTTTTTTTTTTTTTTTGTGAGCCTTCCTGTCGCACGGTGAGTACCCCCGCGCGAGATGGCGAGCGTCAACCCGGGAAGGGCTGCCGGCAGCAGCGACGCCCCGCCCCCTATCGCCGACGTGTCGGCCGGGGCCGGGGCCGGCGCGGAAGGCCTCGGAGGCCCCGCGAACCCAGTCGTGGGCCTCGCGGCGAACCCAGTCGCGGGCCTTGCGGCCGCATCACCGGCGGCGCAGCCCCCTCCCCTCACCACCATCTTGCAGCAGGTTCTCGCGAGCACCCATGAGGTAGCGGCAAGCCAATAGGGCATCGTCGACCGCTTGGACGCCATTGGCTCAGGGGCAGCTTCACCCCCCGGGCCAACACCTGCCGGTCGCAGCCCCACCCGCGGGCCCTGCGCACGCAGCCGCTGCGGTCATCAAGGCCAACACTCGGGTCGCGGCCGAGCTGTGGCGGGCCCTGGCAAGCCCTTCCTGGCTCGCGGAACCTTCAGCGTGGCGGTGGAGCTGTCTCCGAAGCTCCCCTGCCGTTGCAAAACAGCTACAGTGTGTCTCGGGCTCCGCGATTTAAGATTTTTTCCCCCCGGCCCCAGCAGGGGAGACTCCTGAACAGATGCCTGCCGAGGTGCACTTTGGGACCTTCATCGCTGCCCTCGTGGCCGTCCTCGAGTACGGCATGGGGGGTGACCCAAAATATTTCGAACCAATCGAGCCGAACCAAATGGAGAACCTCCCAACAATGGAGTTATTCTGGTTCTCGAGGCGTTTTTTGTTGGCGCCCGTCCTTTCTCCCTACATTTTTCCTCCTCTGTCTGTCAAGCAACGTGGGCAGCAGTACAGGGCCTGTTTTGATCCGTTCAGAGAGATGCTGAGACTGCTGAGACCGCCTCTCGCTACTCAACAGCTTTCAGGGAGTGTAAAGAGGCCCGCTACCGCCTGCATCAGGAATGAGCGCCGCCGGCTTTCCACGGCTGCGGAGCCCACGAAACCCTCCCCTGCAGAAGCAGAACCAGGCTGGCCCATGAAGGTACTTGTACGGCGACACTGACGATTGTAACCTATGGCAGGTAGTTTCGGTGTGCTGCCTGTATATGTTCATGCAGCTCGCGCGATGGCCAACGGCCAGGGCCAAGCGGCCAGTCAGCTAGCCAGCCAGAGCTAGCTTTTGGGGGTTATAGTGTTTTTCAAGTCTGCGTTGCGCCCCTACGAGTAGCACACCAAAGTGGTGTTCTCGGTGCGGAAAATCAGGGCACGTACAGCAGTTCTATGAGATGATGATATCATACCAGGTACGTACCAGGTTCGTACCAGGTAGTTGAGCAACATTTGAAGACGGACGGCAATCCGAGGTACCAGTACTTTCGTGTTTTCGTCCCTGTCCGACGTAAGGCTCATCCAAACACCTCTCCCCTCTATTTCCACGAGCACACACACGCACACAAGTGCTTTTCGGAAACGAGAGGGGGGGATGACGCCAGTTACGCATTATACGAAGTATGTACTCAAAGGGCAGTTGCTGCGCTGCAGGCCAAGCATGCCTCTCCTGGACGGTGTGCCTGCCCTGCACCGCGTGCTAGAGGTGCCTTCCTGGAACCTGTGCGTGCGGGTATAGGGGCAGGCGCCCCAGCAATAGGCAATAGAGGCACCAGCGCTCACGCTCGTTTTTTCCGCCTCTATCGTATACCTGGTACTACTGTACCAGGTATTGCCAAGCGCTGGTTACGGACACCAGCATATATTAACAGTCAGCCAACTGCTCGGTCGCCGTTCGTTGTAGTGTTATCATCAAAGATGCTATCCTGATATCATTGGCGACCGCGGTTTGATCTCTTAACTGACCGCCCCCCCCTCACTAAAACTAATGCCTGGTACATGGTACCACTCCGTCCCGAATTATAAGCACCGTTTGGTTTGACAGTTATTAATAGTGTAAAACCGTTCCTTATACGGTGGGACAACGTGGTCTTTTTTAAGACCAACACAAGCCTTGGCCGCGCCCTAAAAGGCCAGTCTCCTATTGCGTTATACTAAAAAGAGCACATTTATTTTTTGTCGGATGACGAGAGTGTTCTGCCTTTTACGACAGAGAGTAAGTACGCTACGGCGATCGAGATCGGCGACAGGCCCACGTTGCGCACGTAACCCCAACGTCGATGTCGCTTTCTGGTGCACACACAGCAGTTGCGGTAGAAGGTGAGGCCTGATTTTCGCGCTTCGATCGACGCAAAAGTACGCGCCCAATTTGAGGTACGCAACGGCATGGTTGTTTACCCGGCGCTTTCGTAGCAGTATGCGTTGAATTTTACACCAACCCTCCAACCTCAAAGCCTCCGCATTCTAGTCACCAGGTATGTACATATCCATGTCGCAAGGCACGCTGCAGCCCAGCACGCGATGTAAGATCTGCTGTGTACGGACGAGTTTGAGTATGCACCAAACCCTTCAGTGACTCGCGGAAAGCTCTGCGACGTATCTGGTACCTGTACCGTCTACCTCGTACGAGTACACCCGCCCGCTTCCCTGGTTGCGTCGAGCCTCTTGCTTTCGGTGCGACGGTGCTCAGACAGGTTTCAAGTGCTTTCTAGGCGGTGGTAGTGGCAGCACAGACGGTGTAACTCGCTGCCTGCAAACAGTCTCCACATGCGTGACACAAACACCGTGCCTGGCGAACCGAACCCCGTGTAACTGTTTTGTGTACTGCTGTGTAGTACCGGCAGTGCAATAGGCAGGGCTAAAATCACCCTGCCTTTCTTTTGGGGGGGATTTCTAGGTTCGAAGCGTGTGTGTGCTTTTTTGTTGTTGTTGGCATTTTCACTTTAGCACCGACCCGAAGGCCACGAAGCACGACAACACGGTCGAGACAGCAGTGAACATTGATTCTACTGTGGCAGACAACTCTCTAAAAAACCCGTGCTGCCTCCCTCTCGACGCTCGACAACACCGACTCCCGTCCGCGCCTTCGTCCGTTCGTCCGTCCGCCACGCTTGCTGTGCAGTACAAGGTCGCGGGGGGGCTGGTCTTGGGCACGGTGGTTCCATGGATGTTCTCGTACGCAGTGGCGAACGACCCCGGGTCGCGGAGACTAGTCGGGAAGGTCTCACCGAGCTATGGTGAGCGGGGCGAGAAGATCAGGGGGGGGGGGGCGGGGGGCGGCACGCATGGCGACGTATGATTCGCCTGCTGCGTGGGTACTGTGTCCGTTTTTTTGTCCGGTTTCCGACTGCTGCGGTCGACTGGTTTTTGGTGGCTGCAGCAAATAGTGCTGGAAGACACGCTTCCCTTTGTAGTGGTAGGTCCCTCTGCTGGTGTGCAGTTGTGGGAACACCGAGACCACCCGGGACACGCGAAACCGCACCACTCTGGCCAGGAATACAATAACGAGGCGCGCGAGCGCGAAGCGCGAGCTATTTTTCTTGACTTTTCCCGAGAAATAAAAAGTCTCGCTAATGGATGGCACGAGCGTAGTGTGCCTTGTTTTCTTTTCCCGAGAAATAAAAAGTCTCGCTAATGGATGGCACGAGCGTAGTGTGCCTTGTTTTAGTCCCTCTTTGAGTGTGCTAGTGTGTGTGTTTGTGTGCGTGATTCAACGTTGTTTTTGGCCACGTTTGTCCACCGCGCTCGACTAATACGGCACCAATGCCAGCCGCGGTGGATTATGTGCACGCACGCATTGCTAACGAACCCTTCTCGTGCTGGTGTGGTTGTAAGTCGGTCAGAATTGGTCGAGCCAGATGCGGCAACGTGTGTTCGTAGAGGCAATTATTAGTAGATGGACCATGTTATAAAGCGAAAGCAGAACGCATACATGTATCAGAACGTTTCTTTAGCTTTTTAGAAATTCACAGGAAGAGAGTTCTGCCGAGTGATACCCACAACTCTGTAGATAGGCAGAATGTGTCTGTCCACAACAACGTTTTGGGCCGTGCCCCCAAGACATGCCGCAAGGTGACATTGTCAGACCCACCCTCCTACCGATGAGGGGACGAAGAACCCCTGCTGTAGATATCGTACAGCAGTAGTACATGTTGTGCGTGTAGTGGTGGCAGGGCCAGAGGCACATGGCTAGGCCATATTGAAGAAAAAAAATGGAACGTCAAAATATCTCAACATTTTTGTTTGTTTAAAGACGCAAGAAGAGAGTTCTTCCGAGCGGTACAACTCTGTAGATACCTGGTAGGCAGAATGTGTCTGGCCACAGCAAGCGTTTGGACCGCGTCCCTAAGAGACGCTGCCAGGTGATTTTGTCTGACCCACCCTCCTGCTGATGTAGAAGCTCTGCTGTATATATCGTGCAGCACAGTAGTAGTACATGTAGTGGTGGCACGTCTGCTACGGGTATGATATGGTAGTACGTGGTTCCGTTGGAGATGTCAGGAAGTGCACAGAAATCAAGGACGTGTTCGGAGGGTTCAAGGGTTTGACCGACGAGCAGGGTGTACATTGACGCTGCCCCTCGCCTGGTGTGTCCTACTGCTGCTGCTGCTGTGACGCTGTGCCGCTGTTGTTACTGTTGTTGCTTCCACCGCAACTACGCTGCTACTGTTGCTGCTGCTGCTTCTGTTGACGACTTTTTTCCATGGAAAAATCCGAGCCATACCAGATACACACCACAGGTAAAATACGTAGATGTTTGATCGTTTTGGGTCGACATTTTTCGTAGTTACCCCCAGCATGCTGCATCAAAGATTTTAACTACCTCAGGTATTGAGGTCGCGCCTCATTTCCACCAATCCCCTGTACCTGTTTGGGACAGGTACGAGAATCAAACGTGGATTATTTGTCTGCCCGCCACAGCGGTAGATGTGTAATGTTGTGGAAGGCAGGAGTTTTGGTGTTTCGCTGTTATTGTTGGTCGACGTCACCATCCCCACCCGCATCCTTCAGCCACTCCCGAGTCACACAACTGCACGGTGCCAGCAGCGCGTGTGTTGCGCGTTCTTCCCAACGCCAGTTCACCTCAACCGGTTGCTTGTTGGCGATGACGACCGATTCGCCATAAACGAGGCCCGGTTGGGTGTACCCGGGATAACCTGGCCTACTTCTTTTGTTTACTTCGCCTGCACCTTGGGAGGAAGGAAGGGAGGGAGGGAGGAAGGGAGGGAGGGAGCGAGCGAGGGAAGGGAGGGCGAGAGAGAGAGGTTGAAGGGGGGGGGGGGCGTACGGAGGAATAGAAGGAGGGAGGGAGGCAGGAAGGGAGGTAGAGGGAGGGAGGGATAGGAGGGGAGAGGGAGAGAGAGCACCGGGTGTTGATCCCTCCTCGCTCTCCGCTCCACTCATCGTTGACTGTTTTTATGGTGGTGACGTATGAACGCCCTTCGCCGCCATGGCGCCTGTGACTGGGGCACACGCTCGCCGGAGTCCAGGCAGCTACAAATTCCCGTATTCGGCAACTACAAGTTCCCGTACTTCCCCAATTATATCCCGGTACTATGTAAGCCTTGAAAGTGTGTGTCGTTTTTTTTCACACGCCCCCCCCCCACCGGTTTCCGTGTGGCTGGGCAGTGGCTGAGGAAAAAACAAGAAAGTGCGTTTGCATGTAGACGATCGGTTCCCACCCCCGTGACCTAGGTGTTTCGGGGCAGACAGATCCCTGATCTGTATGGTCTGTATGATCTAGCTCATGTTACCGGGTGGGAGCCGTTACGATCTTGATCTAGGACATGGTTCCTGGGGTTGGATCCATTTGTGCTTGTTCTCATCCTTCGCAACATCTCATAGCGGCAGGTTTTGACTCTTTTAGGACCGCAGTCTCGTAGTGGAGACAAACGACTTGAAATCTGAGTGGTTTGTCCCCAGAACGGGACTGCGGTCCTAAAAGGGTTTAGGGTCTGCTTATAGGTTACCTATGCACGTGAGCTGCCCGACGTTGTGGCCCTTTGACCATTGCTACCATGGTTTTATCCTACAGTAGTCTGTTTCCGAGCACTTAACCCGTTTAGAACTGCAGTCTCGTTTTGGTGAAAAAACACTTGGAATTAGAGTGGTTTGTTCCCAAAAGGAGACTCCGGTACTAAAAAGGGTTACTCCCCGAAACCGAGGGGGGGGTGCGGTCGGCAGGACTCGGTACTGAAATTCGTTCACACAGTGAGTTCGATGGTTTTCGCACGCCCCCATCGCATGCTTTAATACCTTTCCGTCCGGCAGTAAAATGGTTGCGGAAAAGGAAGGGCGGCCGGTTCCACGGCGAGGATGTCAACCACTTGGAATACCTGGCGCGGGTGCCAGAGTGGATCAATCAACGTGAGCCGTTTCAATTCACGAAAGGCGTGTTTTGTTTTGGAAGGGGGGCTGGGACGGGGGGTGGGAGGGTGTTCGTTTTTGTTTTCTCATTTTGTGTTTTTAATTTTGCGGCGCTTCAAGAGATGCCCCACTATCTCTTGTTCGCGCGTGCAGCCGTACTATTTATATAAACTTGTTGATATCATTTTAGGTGTGCCCGCCACGCCCCAGCCGCAATGCCCACGACTTTTGCAAGCGTTGTTTTTTTCTTGTAAACAGCTTTCTTGTGAAAACAGTGCACAAGGGGGGGGGGGGGGGGGGTAGCAGAACTAAACACGAGAGTTCTGATGCGCGTGGTCACCGTGCTAGAGATCGGCCATTTTCCCTTGTGCTCGTCGGACCGTAAACGTGGTAACCCGTGCATTGCTATGCATGAATGGCATTAGTAGTCATCCACTCAATTAAGGCTAGAGATCGACGATCGCCCTCCTTCCCGAAGCGCCGTGGCTGTGCTTTTTTTTTTTTTTTTTATCCTCCGGCGGATTGGTAAAAATATAGCTTAAGCTCACCACACTTCCACGTTCGTATCGTGTGTCAATTTAGCTGGCTTTGCTTGCGCGCATATGTACATACAAAAGGTGGGGGGCGCACGGTTTCACGAGGGCGCTCTCTTTTTAGCATGCATGCTGTGATAGATTGGGCTAAGCGCTGGCTGACTCAATCAGTGGCGATAATACATACTGTTGTCAAAATCGATCGGTGTACTGAATCGCAGCAGTGTACTGTCTCTCCTCTCTACTCTCTCCTCCCGAGACGCATTTAGTGGGTTTCCGTACTATAATATGGCGTGTTTCCTAGGCGTACGTAAGATGAAAAACTACTGGCGAATATACTGGCCAGGTCAATCAGTAGATTACTATTACGGGGGACCATAGTTAATAGGACCTGTAGTGTACATAAAAACCTATACCTATTTTACCGTTTCTACTAACAATATTTGGTCCTATTAACTATGGTCCCCTGTAATACTGCCAGTATATATACTGTGCCAGTGCCCAACCCTAACAGCACAGGTGCACTTTGTCTTATTTCCGAGGCATTGTGCTCGTTTGAGAAACCCTCACCCAAAACCTATCTCCGAGAAAAAAAGAAATTACAGCCTCAACAAGGGTACACAGAGAAAAAAGCGATGTCCCATTTTTTTTTTCGAGCCCTAGACAGGGGGGTGGGGGGTTTAAGTATACTTAAAAATAAGTTGAAAAAAAACTGAAAAAAAAAACGTTCGTCGTTTTTGACAAAAAAGTTTCTGACCAAAAATGCCAACCCGATATTAATAGTTCGTTTTCAATGCCGCCTTGGTGGCGAGTATGGCGTCGCTTTATCGATTTTTTACGTGCACCCCTGACATGACGGACAGTCCCCATGGCCCAGGGTGTCATAAGAACACACCACAACAACAACAACATCAACAACAACAATAACAACAACAACAACAACAACAACAACAACAACAACAACAACAACAACAACAACAACAACAACAACAACAACAACAACAACAACAACAACAACAACAACAACGACAACAACAAAAGCAACAAAATGAAAGTTGTTCCAGCGATAAGGCACATGCCTCATATAGGTCAGCGTCGTCAGTTGAGTTGCCCTCTTCACTCAAAAATAGTGGGACCAAAAGTGCTGCAAAGCATATTTACCAGGTACCATTCACCCCCTATAAGTACCTACGTGGCACGCAGCATCTTCTGCTTTATTTTTGTTACCCTCCTGCTTCTTTCTACAACCGCGGCGCAGCGGTGAACTTGGAGGTGCGCACCCGGGGCGGAGAAACGCGCCGCTTTCAGGGCGTGGACGCCCGGATGCCCTTCTCTTCCTTTGCCGGACTGGCGGGAGCGGAAGGCGGGAGCGGAGCGGGGAGCGGGGGGGGGGGGGGAGGGGTGGGGTGGTGGACCGATTTTGACGTGTTAGATGAGCACGACGACGGAGAGAATAAGGTGCGCATGTGGGATGCCGATGGAATCGTTTTATTTTTTCTTTTCTTTTTTTTCTTGGCTGGATTGGTTGATTGGGTGGGTGAGTGGTTCGGCGAGAGGTTGGGTGGTTGTATAGTTGAGTCTGGTGAGTTGATCTGTTGTTTTGCTTTGTTTTGTTTCGATTGGTTGGTTTTGGTTTGTTGCTTGGTTGGTTGGCTGGTTCCCTTGTTCGCTTCAAGTTGTTTTGTTTTGTTTGTTTGTTTGTTCGCTTGTTCGATTTATTCCTTTGTTCCTTTCCGTGTCCCGCCCCTCCTGATGGTGCTTCGTGTTGTCGCCGCTTGCGCCCTGTGCTACTACTACTACTACTACTACTACTACTACTACTACTACTACTACCACTGTATCACGCGACCTAACACTCAACAAACCCCGCAACAAAACACGAAATCGCCTTGCTCTCAGGGACGAGGAGGAGAGGGGGGAGGGGGGGGGGGAGGGGGAGGTCAGTCGTCAGCGTGGGGAATGTCCGAGGGCTCCCTCAGCACCAGCAACTATGATGAAGACAGCAGCAGCAACTATGGTGTCGCCGCTGCGGTCCGACGAGACGTGGCGGCGTGCAACGTCCAGTCGTGGTGGGACATAGCCGCCGCTAAGGACGCAATGGCGAAGGCGCCGGTGCCGGAAGCGTCCTCCTCATCGTCGACTCGGGCCTCCACTCCTGCAGGGTCGTCATCCGTGGGCGCCTCGGGAGCTAGGATGAATCATGGGAAGGTGAGTTACGGCGGATGGGGGGGGGGGGGGGGGGGGGCGGGGGCGTACTCATTTGTTGCTTGCCTCAGTCACTTAACCATTGACCATGCATCCTTTTCGAGACGGAGCACCGTTGCTACTCCTAATAGAGACATCTCCAGCAGTGGGCGCTCACGGGGGGGGGAGGGAGGGAAGGAGGAAGGGATGGAAGGGGAGTTTAGGGGCGGGGGGTGCGGAGGAAGGGAGGGGAAGAGGGATGGAGGGAGGGGGGGGGGGGGGGGGGGAGAGGTGGCATTGTTTGAGGGCATAAGGCTACTGAATGAACCGGTGCAGTCGTCCTTTCGCGTTGGTTGATTGGTCGATGGAGCGCTTTAGGCTCCTGGGGCACCTAAACGATGGGGTGATGGTTTCAAGTTGATGAATAGACGTGCGCCCCGGCATGTCTATACTGTAGGCGTGTCGCGTTCCGAGTAAGCGGTCAAACGAGTGCCAGCCTTTTTTTCATCTTTTCTGTGCACTGTCTCGCGTTTCTCGCGTGGTCCAAGCGCGATCTGCGGGTGATCGTGCATTCCTGGAGCTTTCGTGTGGTGGCGTAGGACGTACGCGTGTGCAGATTTGTGGAACCATAGCGCGTAGTGATATGACCTGGCAGAGGAATACTCTCGTCGAATGCGCAACGAGGTTTCCATTCAGTTCGATTCGAATGCGCAACGAGGTTTCCATTATGTTCGATTTGGCGTTATACGTACGTGCTCGATTTAGGTGACCTCCCCGGTACAGGTATACTTTGAATTATTGCGTATCGCGGCGTGCAGTCTGAAGTGCTGGAAAGGTCAACGCGTATAAGGCCGTAGAGCGGTTTTAATGTTGTTCAGGTGCTTGCGCAATACATGTGCTGTCGACATGTTGGCTGTCATTGTATCGGTCTGCCGATGGATGGGTTGTAGATATATCGCTTACGTCGGTGGTCGATGTACCAACGATTCGGGTTGCCGAGTTATCGGTTGTAGATATATGGATGAATTGATCGCCGGTGTATCGATATATCGGTTGCCAATGTAGCGATATATCGGTGGTATCATATGTAAGTCACGATTTTCACCCGCAACTGCACCCGCACCACCGTATGCCCTGCCCCTGTATCTGCCCCCCCCCCCCCCCGCCCCGCTAAGTGACCACACCGGAGAATATATTAACTCATTAAAGCTGCCGTCCATGTGCAAGTCCGCCTCACAAGCGGTTCTTTGAATGATACAGCTCACCCTTCATGACACTCACCGAACACCCTCACGGCGCTTTCGCGTTTGGTGCAAGCAATGCCTGCCTGGTCGGTGAGAACCCGACGTGCTCCGCCCCGGCATTGTAGGGATGCGAGGCTCTATGGTATACGACTACGACCGTGTATAACATAAAGCACACCCTCTCCTCCCCCCCCTCATGTCGCGGGCCTGCCTGCAAACCCTGCTTGCAGAAAATGTCAAACGCTGAACAAGCGGCAGCTATGTGTGAGCACATCGACGGCATGATCGCGGCTCTGGAGCAAGACAAGCTCTCGGGAGCACGGTCGGTAAGAGGCCAGCTTTAGACCGTGCACTTGGGTCTGTTCGTTGTTGCTGCTCTATCATTAACTCATCACCACATTACAATGCAGTCCGTGGTCGCAGGACAGGCAGGCTCCAATAACTCTGTAGTGGAAGACATACCGGGGGAAAAATGAAAAATAGGCAAAGAACAATACAAACATGATAACTGGAGCACATCTACACCTCAGACAAACTAAAGGAAAAGAGGTCCGCGCACGTACGTATCGGGTACTTGGGTGTGGCAACGTATTGCCGATGTCCAAATTTTCGCTTCTTACCTGAGAAAAAAGCTTACGGTTCACCCTGTGTTCACCTAAAACGCGTCGGAGTTTATCATTTTTTGGCGAATATCAGCTTGCCTGTGCGTGCTTTCGCTCGCTTGCTGCCTGCATTCTATGGTATGGTACCTCGGTGGCCGGTCAGGTGGACGACGACATGGTTGAAATTTACCCCTTCGGACAGATCATACAGGTCATTATCACTTCATGATCTACAGTAGATCTTTCAGGGCAGATATATTCCTGATCTGTATGATCTGTATGATCTGCAGCTCATGTGCCCGGATGTAAGCCGTATAACCTGCATGATCTAGGACACTTTTCCTGGGTTGGATCTATACTATTAAATACACAGATCCCGCAAAGCGTTTCATACCGCCAGGTTAGGGGTTCAATAGATTATTCAGATCGTGACATGCAGGACGTGCGATGTATACCTAACGCTGACCCCGACCGCCTGGACTCAGCTTCTTCGACAAAAGGGTTAAAGTTTATATACACCAATATAACCTTAACCCCTTAAGGGCTGCACTCCCGTTGTGGCGACGGAACACTTGGAATTATAGTCAGATTTAAGGTACATGCACACTGCAGTAGTGAAGAGGGTTAACCCCTCGGCCCGACCGCCTGGAAAGTCTCTGGGAAAGCCCTCAAAATGAAGATACTCGTGTAGATGTATGGACGAATTAGCGTGTACTACAGAAGTATTATTTCACGCTACCAACGATCATTCAGTGTAAGATTCGGATTGAACGAGGCCTCCTGCCCCGGTCGGTGGTCCTACCCAAACTTCCTTGTGTTTCTTTGTTCGTGGTTAGCCACCTACCGGGCGCTGTGTTGGCTCACCCAAACTTGCTTCATATGATAACTAGTATGTTTTAGCCGTGCGTCGGCACGAACGCGGTAGCAAGAGCGTTAAAACCCCCGACCCGACTGCCTGGAAAATATCTTGGAAAAGTCTAGAGAGGAAGATACTCGCGTAGATGTATTGACGAATTTGCGTGTACTGTCAAACCATTATTTCGGAGCCTTGGCCGAAGCCGCAAACGCTGCTGCCTTCTCCCGTCTGAAATCTGAGGGTACCCCGCTACACCCGCAAGTTACCGTTGGTCCCCTACATCCGTACGTTACCGTTGACCCAAATGTGAGATGCTACCAACAGCACATAGATGCTTTAACCGTCGGTGCTGATCGAATGCTTGCTCGCTGGTTCCTCTCTCGCTGGGCAGGTGGATGACGTGGAGGAGGAAGTGCGGGACCTCCGAAAGCAACAGAAAGAGTGGCGCGGAAAACACCCGGCGGGGAGGAGAAAGTTCCTCGGATTGTTCTGAAGACTGTTAGTTTTCGGCGGCGGCGCCGTGC
Organism: Nereocystis luetkeana; assembly: GCA_031213475.1. Taxonomy (NCBI): domain Eukaryota; class Phaeophyceae; order Laminariales; family Laminariaceae; genus Nereocystis; species Nereocystis luetkeana. The sequence goes on along the minus strand of JARUPZ010000003.1, from coordinate 4,285,659 downwards.
CCGAGGAAGGAGTTGGTGCTCAAGTTGGCGTGCCTCGGTTCGTGCTCTGCCGTAGAGGAGTCGACCCGTAAAGGCCGTAGTCTTACGACGATGGAGGGGGGGGGGGGAGGGCGTACGCTTTTGTTGCCTGCCTTGGTCATTTGATCATCGACCACGCCCCTTTTGAGTGGGAGGGGTGTACTCGATATCACGCATCCCTTTCGAGACGGAGGGGAGGGGGGGGCGTACTCATTTGTTGCTTGCCTTGGTCGATTGAACATTGACCACGCATCCCTTTCGAGACGGAGCGGGGGGGGGGGGGCTAAAAGGTGTTACGTAGCTCTAGTAGCCCTGTTGTCGAGATATAATTGCGCCATGTTCGTGCGTGGTGTAAGAGATACCGGCGTCAAATAATACACCAATCGGAGCTTCGCGAGTTGCTGGTGATGCTGCCCATTGGAGCTTTACGAGTTTCTGATGATGCTGCTTCCCCTTGGAGCTTCACGGGTTTTTGATGATGCTGACTTCCCCTTGGAGCTTTACGAGTTTCTGATGATGCTGCTTCCCCTTGGAGCTTCACGGGTTTCTGATGATGCTGACTTGCCCTTGGAGCTCTACGAGTTTCTGATGATGCTGCTTCCCCTTGGAGCTTTACGAGTTTCTGATGATGCTGCTTTATGCATCATAGCACTGCTGTTGTGCGGATGTCGCGCTTTCGTTCGTGCGTTCAGCTATACACCGGCCGTAAACGGGTGTGGATGGTGTGTCCGGTCCCGAACGCAACGATTTCGTAGTATACGCCCGAAGAGTACCAATCACACCCAATCGCACCCGTAACGGTATCACCACGCATGCTCCTCCACGGAAGAGTGAGTGCGCCTAACATTTGCTCAGGCTGCCGATTTGAAAGAAAATTTACGCCCTACTTTACTACTGTAGTACGGGGGACCATAGTTAATAGGACCTATGGTATACATAAAAACCTATATATTTAACAATTTTTACTAACAATATTTGGTCCTATTAACTATGGTCCCTCTTAATATTACCTTACCCCCAACGCTGGCTTGATACAAAAAATAAAGGTTGTGAACGATCCGATGGCGTAAGTATGACGTGATATGCAGCGAAATGACCATTGAACCACCATATTTGGGAACCCGAGACAGCCACCACCAAAAAAAAAAAAAAAACTTTTTCGGGGGTAACCAACCCTCTGCGAGCAGCGTGAGCGCCCAGCAAAAAAGAAGGGCAGGATCATGTTGCACCCGTCCCGCGTGCGTTCCTTGTGTTGTTAACTCGGACACTACACTATTACGGGGGACCATACCATATAGGACCAAATACGGTTGGGAACAGACGATCTATCTGCCTGGGAATCGATGATGTGTCGGGGGTGTGACAAGGGTTACGAGCCGCGATCAGAGCAGAACGGCATACAATTTTTTCGCGTTAATTGGTTTCACTCGAGCAGCCTCCACCTCCAAGTTACGTACGTACCGGTACGTACGTACGTAGTTGCCGAGGACTATACCGACGAGAGCACCGAAGAGTATATTTCGACGATAACGACGAAGACACCAAGGCGAACGCACCGAAGAAGCTTCCCATCACACAAGCAAAGCGTGACTTGGCAGCAGATTCATATCGCCAACACTGCGCACGCCGTCAAAGCAGACTCAGCCACGGCGTTGCAGAGACCAGGGGAGGAGGGGGGGGGGGGGGGGGTGTACTCGATAGGAGAGATGTACTCGATTTCATACATGGCCATAGTCGTACGACCATAGACACTCGCATCCCCACAATGCCGGGAGAGGGTGGGGGGGGGGGGGGGGGTGCCATCCATATCGCAAAGATATGACACCACGCCTCCCGCATGACAAAACCCGGAGTCCTGGCCATGGTTTTTGCCCCTCCGTACTCCACGCCTGTAATGGCCGTTTGCAGTGTTACACTAACGCTTGATCGTCAAAGCCCTTGTCCGTGGCCCCTACATCCCCTCCTCGGCCCCCTCTCCCCTTTTAGCCAAGGCGGCAACGGCATGCAAGAAAACAGGACAACAAAAAATATAGGGCGCTCTCTTTTTCCTCTCCGTTCACCCCCCCCCTACCCTCCCACCCCCGCACGCTATCGGAAGCAACCAGACGCCCCTCTGCCCCCCCCCTCCTCCCCGCCCCCCCCCTCGCGCGCTATCAAGACCAAGCGAGACGAACGTAACAACGCGGTGGGTGCAGTGTAACCATCGTCTAGTCGTCATCCTCGTCCATCTCGTCCGACTCGATCGACTGCTTTGCCCACACTTCCGCCTCCTTTACCTGTGCAAGGCGCGCGCGGGGGGGGGGGGGGTTGTACACAAGTCATGCATGGCCGTAGTCATATGGGAGGTGGGGTGTACTCATATCATCCATGGTCGCAGTCGTATGACCATAGTATGAGGGCGGGGGGGGGGGGGGTGGCAGCACGGCAACACCACAGGGCATGGGGGGCCGAATCGCAGCACTAATAATTCGGAGCAGCTTCGACATTTCAGCTATTTAATATCAGTACCAAGACTGAAGAGCATGAAGCCGTATAGCAGTACAGGTATAGCTGGCCCCGCTTCTCGACATAATAGGGTGTTTGTACGGAAACTGGTTGGGATACGCTTCTTGCAGTCTTTTTCCCGTACAATAACAATCCCAACCCACGAAAAAAAATCGGCAAAAAGTGACCGAAATGAGATTTCTAAAACATAACAGGTATGCCCGTAAGTATTCTCGGGTTGTGGTAACTCTGTGCGCCGGTTAGCAAAGCGGAGCAACTTCCGAGTCACCTGTTCAGCCAATCAGCTCCTCACGTTTTGTCCGTTTCAAATATTTTTATAAACCCAAACAAAATTGGGTAAGAACGCAAACACCCTACTGACGACTCAGCTCCCGAACTTAAAATCGATCCAATATATATCGTTCAACCCGATGATGACGAAAAACAAAAATCAACACCATTCCTGAGACACCTATACCATCGAATTGGGGATCGATCGGCCTCAGCTACAATACGTAACGATGCAGGTGGTGATGACAGACGGCGGAGTCAGGAGTTCACAGACTCGGCCATGGAGGCGCTGCAACGACGAATCCTCCATATACCTACAAAAAACGGCTGTTGGAGCTTCTTAAAACAGGGGGAGCCTCAGAAAATTGAGCGGTAGGTGCTTCGTTCCACTCCTATCGCAGCAATTGTTGAAAAATCGACAAAACCGCAGGGTACGGAGGTTTTTGACATCGACAACATTAACCCCTTTAGAACCGTACTTCCCACTGTAGGGACAAACCACACAAATTCTAAGTAGTTCGCCCCCAAAACGGGACTGCGGTTCTAAAAGGGTTAAGGAAATGCACGACGAAACCACAGAAGAGCATGAGTGAGGCCGCATCGCAGCAGCGTTTTGTGCGACTTGGCCCATCTTCGTCAAAACGGTTGATAACCCGCGCTACTGTTCTAAGTCTCAAGCAACACATCCTAATAATAGAACTTTCCGAGAGTTTTCCAGGGGGTTGGGTTTAGGGCTTTGTCCTCAACGGCCTTCGGGTTCCTGGAGCAGACTTGAGCTCTGAATGCTTCGAGAGGGGTCTCCAATTTCGAACGGACGAAAAAACAAAAAAAAACGGCGGGGGGGGGGGAGGGGGGCGGGGGGTCTTCTTACCTCTGCTTGTGGCACGGCCTGGTATTTCCACCCCGTCTCCTCGCACACCCACGACATTTCCAGCTCGAATGGCTTGTCCTTTGCGTCGTCATGAAGGACGTGCAGGCTTTCGGTTCGCGTTTTTTTGGTGGGGGCGGGGGGGGGCGGAGGAGGGGAGAACCGGAAGGGGCGTGTGCGTAAGGGCTGACAAACAGGCAATCATGCAAACACGCAATCATCCAAGCAAGCAAACAAAGGGCACATCATCAAAAACAAAGCGCACTACTCTCTCTCTCTCTCTCTCTCTCTCACTCACATCTTGCAGACTTGCTTCATCGCCTCCCTACAGGTCATTTCGTCGAACTTCAACTTCTCCATCTCCGTCTTCGCTCCCTGCAGCACGACAACAACAAAAACAAAAATACGACCAGACAGCCCCGACGAACCAACGAGAGACGTACCCGTACGACGTAAACATTATTGCCTGGGAACACCTGCTACTGGTATTACGGGGGGCCATAGTAAATAGGACCAAATATTGTTAGTAAAGATAGGCAAACACACAGTTTTTTGTGTGCCCCGTAGATCCTATTTATCATGGTCCCCCGAGAATAGCAATCAGAACCAAATACGGGTAGCAAAACAAAGGGGGGTACATGATTTTGGGGTTCATGGTGGGTTGTGATTACTATGTATCCCCGTTTTTTCACCTCCCCCCGCTTGACAGATCATATTGAAGCATGTTGAAGCTACTCTGCGGGGTTTATTATGCGCAAGTCGTGCACACGTGAATACCAGGCATAATTAACAAAACCACCTTGCATTTAGACATTCATGAAACTACCCTATTTTTTATTTTAGGGGACAGACTGGTATGTGTTGCTTCTCCCCCCCCCCCCCCCCCCTCCCCCCAATAGGACGGATAGGATAGGCTGTAAATGACACCATTCTGGTTGGAAATATAAGAACCTTTGGAACACTGGAACACTAATATATGAAGATCAACGGTCCTTACTGTGGGAGAAAATGTAAGGACCGTTGGGGTGTACCAGGTAAGTATGTAGGCCAAGCGGTCCACAACTTTTTCCGTCGAGAGAAGGGGTGCATGTGAAACAAAAAACAAAACGGCACCCCACTCCATTTTCGAGACCCAGACAGGGGGGGGGGGGTGTACTCGATAGGAGAGATGTACTCGATCTATTACGGGGGGCCATAGTAAATACGACCTATGGTATACATAAAAACCTATATATTTGACCATTTTTACTAACAAAATTTGGTCCTATTAACTATGGTCCCCCGCAATAATGCTTTTGGCCGTAGTCGTAAATGATCATAGACCCTCGCATCCCTACAATGCCGGGACGGCGCATGTCGGGTCTTCACCGACCAGGCAAACATTGCTTGCACCAAGCGCGAAGCGCCGTGAGGTGTCCGGCGAGTCGCATGAAGGGTGAGCTGCATCCTACTAAGAACCGCTTGTGAGGCGGACTTGCATATGGATGACAGCTTCAATGAGGGGGCGGTGTTATATTATCACCCGTGTTGTACCGTTTTCCCTTATCGTGGAGTCGTCAAGGGCGGGGGGGTACTCAATAGCATGCACGGCCGCGTAGTCGTATGAACATAGACCCTCGCAACCCTACCATGGAGGGTGGGGGGGGGGTGTACTAAATAAAGCCAAGGAAAACTAAACAAACAAACAAAACAAGAAAAAAAATTAGGGGAATTCCTTTCAGATTTCCCATCCCGCCTGTTTTTTTTTTTCAGTACGGCCTTTGGAGGAGTGTGGTGTCGTTCTGTCTGCTTCTCTTTTTTGTCGTGCACCCCTCGTCCACAGTGGCATAAAAAGAAGAACGTCTGTGGCGGCTTGAGGCCCCCAAGACTAGGCTCTGCAAGCGGAGGCAATCACAATGATGGGGATGTTATCCAGCACTGACGTATGTACGAATTGACCCAGCTTCGATAGTCGCGCTCGGTTCGGGTCGGGTCAGGTCGGGAGGCTTTCAACACTCTCACGGGTCGGGTCGGGTCGGGTCGGGTCACGCTTACCCGACCCTCGCTCGACCCGACCCGACCCGCGAGGTTTGACCCCACCCGTGAACAGCCCTAATAAAATCCTCAACACGGCTTCCTTTCGAGAACTTCCCTACGTGGTATTAATAAGTCCGAGCACGGATGGCACCCACTAGTCTACAACACGACGTACGTAGCCCGGTGTCAGAAACATGGTTTGATATATAGAGCACACACATCCATCCTCAACAAAGATGTCAGGAGACAGCTCTTTCGCCTCTCGACAGACAGCAACTTCGCCTTGACGTGCCTTGACTGACGCCAAACTACTACCAGGCTTGAGTGCAGAACACTCGGCCCTACACCTTTTGACAGCGCACGTTTTGCCTTGCTAGGCGTGTCTCCTACTAGCAACACATTTGACCCTCAGTACACCTTCCTTCCGATAACTTTCCAAGGTGATCCTCGCTATAGCGTGAGGGCTAGTAGGGCTTTGAGTGAAGTTTATACTCGTAGTCCAACCGCGTCGTCTGAAGGGGGCCAAGTTGTAAAGCCTCTTCATGGCAGCGACACCTACAACGACATAGACAACGAACACACCATGGATGACGATAAAAAACGAGGACCTCGCGCAACCCCTCCCCCTCCCCCCCTGGGATAAAACGAAAAGGGCGCCAAAATGCTGGAGGCGTCTCTGTCAGGAGCAGGAATGGTGCTCCGTCTCGAAAGGGATGAGTGGTCAATGATGAAATGGCTACGGAAGGCAAGCAACAAACGAGTACGCCCTCCTACACCCCCCCCCTATATTATATACGGGTACATGGTATTTATATGTTGGGTTGGCGTCGGTTGGCGACGACGCTGTCAAACACGCCTCTCACTGCGTGAGCTAGACAATCAGGGTACAGTTTTTTTTTTGTTTTTTTTTTCGATGGTCACCACGGCTGGCGGCCGAGGTCGATCATTTTCGTGCGGGGAGAACCTTAAATCGGCACAACGGGGATGATCGTATCGCGTACGAGAAGTGTGTGTACGGTAAGGCACCCACGAGGCAGTTACATTGTAGAACCATTGCTGTCTCTGGAGTTGGCCACACCAGAAATTAAATAAATTCATTGACGCTGTAATCTATCTGCAATAAAATACGACGCTGAGGTTCTCAGTAAGATGCAGCTCACCCTTCACGCGACTCGCCCAACACCTCTCGGCGCTCCGTGCTTGGTGCAAGCAATGTCTGCCTGGTTGCTGACAACCCGACGTGCTCCGTCCCGGCATTGTAGGGATGCGAGCGTCTATGGTCATATACGACTACAGCCATGCATGACAATAAGTAAATCCCCCCCCCCCCTCTCCCTACCCCACGAGCGTAACGGGAGGAGCCTTCTGAAGAGAAACGCAAGAAATCAAAAACTAGTCTTCGCAAACGTACAAAATACCAGACTTTTTCATGAAAGAAGGCCGTGCGTTCTCCATTTTTCCTATCAGTAGTCTATGGAAGGATTCGCATTCGTTCTGGTATGTCGGTACAGAGTCTCCGAGGCGAGGTATTTTGCTACCTGGTAGGTGTTAAAACGGACAACAAGCGAAACGGAAGGATGGGTGCTATGAAAGATTCAGGGCGAGATCAAGCGCCGGAAAAGGGAGCGCATATTTATGAACTTTCTCACATATGGAGAAAAATGTCGAACATTGATATCAACGATGAGATGCACGCGGGCAAAAGGTGGCACTGCGTTGCATACCGTGCCGCGCCGCTTCGGACTGCTTTGAACCGCATGCCATGGAGTGTTAAACTTGCACGGGATCACGCAAGCATTGCCTGCCATGCCATCGATAGGTACTTGCACCGCATTACATGGCATGACGTTGCATGGTATCGAGCGAGCATGGCATCGGCACGCACCTGGCGACCCTTCCCGACCGCAGCGCCGAAGTACCGGTACATCACCCCCGACGGTTCGATCACGTACAGCTCGTGCTTCTTCTGCTCCACATCGTACCTGCCGCACGCAGCACAACACAACACAACCCAACACAACACACCACGACGGAACACAAAACAATCCGCACAAAGGCACACCAAGTACGCCAAAACATGCAACAACGGAAGACAAGTCAAGGCAAAGCAAGACAAGACAATACAGGACAAACTAAGACAACCCACGAAACGCCCCCCCCCTCGAAGACAGAACGAAACAAAAACAAACAGCGCCACTCCCCTCTTCCTCCTCTCCTTGGCAAGGATACACCGCCTTCTTCTGCACACACCCCATTATATGTTATGTATAGGTTGGGTTGGCGTCGGTTGGCGACGACGCTGTAAAACACGCCTCTTATTGCGTGAGCAAGACAGCCAGGGTACCGTTCATTCATTTTTATTATTTTTAACGGTCACCACGGCTGGCGGCCGAGTTAGGGTCAATCTTATCGGGAACCTTTTTTACCATACTTGAAACAAATTTTACGCGAAATTTTTTCATCTTCCGGGGTTTCCTCATTTTTTTTTCCCGAATGCGCTAAACATAACTTTCCTGATTTTTTTGCTTCTCAAGAATTTCAAACATTGTGACAGAACGCCTCCGTATCTTAATACACATGTCCAATTATTTCCAAACTTGGGAAATTCTGGAATAAAAGATCTTTCGATAAGAATGGGCGTTAGATCATTTTTGTGCGGGGAGAACCTGTACTCCGCACAAAGGGGATGATCGTATCACGTACCAGGTAGTGTTCAAGGTAAGGCACCCACGAGGCAGTTACATGGTAAACCCATTGCTGTCTCTGGAGTTGGCCACACCAGAAAATAAACCAATTCACTGACGCTGTCATCCATATCCAAGAAAATCCGCCTCAAAAGCGGTTCTTAGTAGGATTCAGCTTACCCTTCATGCGACTCGCCTAACACCTCACGGCGCTTAGCGCTTGGTGCTAGCAATGTCTACCTGGTCGGTGAAAACCCGACGTGCTCCGTCCCGGCATTGTAGGGATGCGAGAGTCTATGGTCATACGACTTCGGCCATGCATGATAACGAGTACCCCCCCACCCCCACCCCCTGCTTGCATCCACCGCCGTCTTCCGTACACCCCCCGCCCCCCCCTTCTCTCTCCCTCCAACCCCCTTCCTCCCTCTCTCTCTCGCCCCCCCCCCCTCCCTCTCTCTCCCCCCCCCCCCCCGCTTCCCCCCCCTCCTCCCCTCTCCCCTCCTCCCTCCTCTGCCCCTTTCCTCCCCCCCCTTCGCCGCCCCACCCCATCCCATCCCCTCCTTCCTCACCCGGCGACAAGAACCGACGCTCCAAACGGCCGGAGGGAACCGTGGAGCGTGAAGTAGTGCACGTACTGCGCCAGCCGGTCCGCCAGCATGGAGGGCGGCATCTGAGACCCGTAGTTCTCGATGTAACCCGCCACCTCGTCCCGCCCGTGGTATACGATCTGCCGTGCGTCGGCGCCCACCCCCGCCACTGCCATGCCGACGTGCTTGGAAACCCCGTAAACGCGTCTGTTGTTCATTTGGTGTGTGTGCGTGCAAGCGGGGAGTGGGGAGTGTGAGTGCGTTGTGTTGGTGTTTGTGCTGTGCGTGTGGTGTCGTATAGCTGGGACCACATTCTACACTTTTGATACTGTAGCGAGGCGTTTTTGCCCGGTTTTGCGCTGGGCTTGAAAAACTAGCTCCAGGAAGCAGCCAGCGGGCTGGGCTGGGCTGCCGGCGGCATCATACGCTTGCAGCTCAAGAGAAGAAACAGCAAAAACCCACCCAAGGGAAAATGATAGATCAAAAGAACAATACTCCCGTGATGAATTAGTCGATCGTTGCCTACACCAGCAGTATGCCGATACACAATCTACACTCCATTAGGCCAATGACTTTTAAATCGCGCGAACGCTGCCATAGCTGCGGGCATCACGGCGAGTCAAGGACACGCTAACCGGAGCTGCGGCTGGTTTCGCGGGAACTAGGAAAATAGCTCAACAACGGACGTGAACTTCAATGTTTGGAGAAGCTCCTTGTCGAAAGTTCCGAAAAAAACGTGGTTGAAGCGGTGCGAGGTGTTGAGCGCGTCTTTATATAGGGTCCAATGTATACAAGAGTAAACCACTGCCAGGTACTGCATTGCTGCGGCTTGAAGACTGCTGAAAAAGTGTGAGGGAACCCTCCAGCGTTCCGACGCGGGGACAAAGAACAGCCGTTACCAGGCAGTACCTACTATACCAGGCAGTACCTACAGTAGTACATACCTGGTAGTTGCACAATCTCGTCGAAAAAATATCGCACTACGACTACTGCGTACAGCGGACGTGGCAAAAAAAATCACACAAGAGGAGCGCGAAATGGCGAGAGAGAGCCTTCTTCGTGTTGCGCCTGTTGATCGGAAAATACCTGGCATTTTCTACTAACTTCAGGGGGGTAAAATTGACCGTAACCATGCACCATTACAACGACCGCCACCGCGTGATAGGAGGATGGCACAACCTGGTGTCCGAGTTACGATGGTTGAATGCAAGCAATCGTACGGCACGTGCGGAACGCGATCTACTCGTGCTGCCGGGCTGGACGCTCACGCTGCTGCTCGTACAAAGATGGTTGAAAACACCAGAGTTACCAACCATTGTTCTGGTCGCTAGAGCTTGGAGTAGTACCGAAGGGGGTTCACGTGCGTCCCGTTGGCACTGCTGCGGTATTGCTGCAGTGGCGCCTGCGCTGCTGCCTTTGTGAGTGTGTGTGTGGTCTTCACCAAAACCCCGTTGTTTCTCCCCATCGACACCAAGCACAGCCGATGCGATGTCCGCGCTGATTCTTCATCCTAGTAGAGAGATGAAAAAAGTTGTGTGTGTCGTCACAAAAACACCTACACGAGAGACACCATATGGTGGAAGCACCGGACTCACCGGTTCGACCCAGACACGAGCATCTTCGAGATCAGGAGTTTCTCCACGGCTAGGAGCACTCCGTCTTTACAGCGCACCCCCATCGCGGTGCCAGAATTTTCTACCGCCTTGGTGGCGTACTCCACCTAAAGCGACGCCCAAAACGCAATGGAGAGATGCACAATATGTAGGCAGAGCATGAACAATACCATGTAAGAAGAGCAAAGAAACCGACTGCAATGCGAGATAATCTGGTGGGAGTTCGAACGGGATGGGAGGCAGTGTCCAGGGTGCGGAATCGTTTTCTTTGCGCATTCCGTACTTCTCTGGGCCTTTCCGTAGCATTCCGTGCCGAACCGCTCCGTACCATTTCATACAATTCCGTACCGTTCTGTATTCTTCCATAATACCGTTCCGAACCCTAAAAATTACGGAACCAAACCATACCGTTCCGTACCCGCACCGCACGCTCACCTGGAAAATCTTTCCATCAGGAGAGAAGGTCGTCGCCGACAGATCGTACTGACCATAGCGCCGCCGCAAAACACAGAAATAGATACACACACACCGGACGCGGTTCGTCATCACCGGGAGCCCAAGGCCGAGATATCGAGCAAGCACCGAGCACGAGGCGGCATGTTGCATATGGCAGGCGCCGTCACGAACGGAACAAGAAGAGGGGAGGGGGGGCGGGGGGCGTTCAATGTTAGTACTACAGTACTGCTGTATCAGGTACCTGGTACACAATGTAGCAAAGATTGGGGCGCGTTTTCGTGCGAGTGGTTTCGTTACTCGTACTGCTGTTCGAAGGAACTTGTACTGTAGGCAACCGAAGCAGTACGGCAGTACCAGCACAGTAATACTTTAGGGCATGGCGTACTGCTATATACCGTGAGGTGCTGCTGCTATATACCGTGAGGTGCTGGGGCATATTCCGTGCGCTTGGCAGAAAGTACTCCGAGGGACTGGTATGTACGACGATTACGCACCTAACGAGTACTGGAGTGTGCTCTGCAGTGCTGCTGCAGCTACTGGCTTTTTTTTTCTTGTTTTATCCTCCGGCGGATTGGTAAAAATAAAGCTTAAGCTCACCACACTTCCACGTTCTCGTGTCGTGTGTAAATTTAACCTATAGCTCCCGTTGCAACATCAGCGCAGGCTGCTGTTGCTACTGGCGCTAGGGCACGTTGACCCGAGCTGACCCCCGAGAGGGGCAGGTGCGGTGGAGATAGCCAACCGGGAACTGCTACTGGCGGCGGTAGACTTTGATACTGCCGTGACAACCTTCCGAAAGAAAGCACGGCTGCGTGAAGGATCTCTGATGTGGCGTGCATGTTCGCTACGGCGACGACGCCAACGATATGGCATAATATTATACGCAGGAGATCGGTTTGCCTCAAAGGTGGGCCAAAAAGAAGCGGCGCTGCGAGCTGCGAGCCGCGTGCATGTCGTGTGTGAGTTCTTGAACCGCGGTGCTCACATTTTTGGTTGGACGGAAGCCACAAAGAAAAATGCCGAAGCCTTGGAGGGCTGATGGTGTTTGTTTTCTACATATAGACTGTGAAAACGAAAGGTAATATATCTGGTACAGGAGACCGCAGATATAATATGCTGTACAATGATGTGACACCTGTTCCACAGGACGTACGTATACTATACCTGGTAACATGTACCGCGGTATAACGCGCAAGATAACACACCCGCTCGGACGATTTTCCAACCTGAGTTTCTCGAAGGGGAGGGCGTACTGAACACGCCCAGCGATGTGTCTATGCAACCTTCTCGACGCAATCGTTCCAAAGCTCTACCGGGGTTCTATCGTTTTCGTTGTGTGTGCCGGCAGCCATGTTTTGGAGGACACCGGGTCTGCAACTCGTCCCAGGTGTGCGCGTGTGTTATCTCAAGTGTTACACCGTATCAACTCGCACTCGGGGTCATGAGTGTTGATCTTTTCGGGGGCTTCGTACTACTGTGTGCTGTATGTACACCTCATATATATACACCGACACACAAAATATCGACGCTCTGGGCGGTGTCTGTTAGTCTGGTAATAGTTTGAGGGAACCGAGGGCGGGCTGCAGAGCGAGAGGTATTGTGAGGCTCGCCTCCCGCCGCAACAACACGACAGCTCAAGTGCCCCGCGTTGGTCCAGGATTTTCGGACGAGAGAGAGATATTGCGGTGTGGGGTACACGCAACAGCAGTATTCACCGCAGCTATAGTAGTCGAGATACTCCGACTTTCTCGAGAGGCCTCTCAGCAGCAGCAGCAGTACTCGTACATCATCACAGCAGTGGTTTAGGACGCCGCACTGGCAGGATACAATCGTATTACCCCTAAGTGGCAAGGTGGGAATAGCCGAAATGAGCCCCGGTTGCAATGTTAGCGCTATGAATAGAGGTCACGGTCACGAGACAAAATAGGACGGGAGTCAAACTGCACAAGGGATCAATCAGGCGTTGCGAGGATTGCTATCAAGCTATGTCTAGCTCCGTCGATTTGACATGTCCAACTCGGGGTCAGGCATCACAGCTGACGGCGCCGTTCGAAGGCTTTCATCGAGTGCTCGAGGACATTGCTGTCGCAGATACAAATAAGCTCTGTCTGGGGTCTGGAATGGATCCTCACAACAGGCAAGCCGATCGTGCCATCGATTATTACTGAAGGAGCTCGTCAAACGAGCTCAGTCGTTCTCCTCTGCAACAGCAGACGCTGCACAGGTTGCACAGGCTGCACAGCAGTAGCAGTACCGTTGCGTTTTAAAGGGAGGCCGTTGCCTCGCTACTCAGTGTGGTAATTCTCTCACCCCTGCTCCAGTGCTGCTCATCTTGTTCTGCAAAGAAGTGGTCGAACCCTAGAAATTGAGGCAACGCAACCCTTTCTAAAACTTCTCCTTCCTATATCCTACTATCTCCACGACCAGAGGCAGGCAGCTTCGAGCGATCTCCTCCTTATGCGTGCTTTCTCCTCGAGCTTGCCCTACGCGTTCCCTCACGCACAAGTCGGCAATGCCAAACACTTTTTCGTCTCTCTACCGAAATCCACCACGAAGGTTTCCATTATTTGGGTGGCATGCTTATATAGGGAAAATTGTTACAAACAGCCCTGGTGTTTGAGCGTTTGAGCCGCCAGTTCAGGTGTGTGTAGCAGACGTATAGGACCCATGAAGCGTTCGAGAGAGGATGCAAGCCCTTCAGTGGGTCCCAAGGAAGGAGATGCTTCGCCGGTAGATGTGGACTGTAAAAAAGACGAAGCTGCTCGAGGCGCTGCGGGCGATTTTGACACAAGGTGCGAGCCGATATTTTTTACTGCGTCCTCCTTTGGAGTAAACCAAAGCTCCGAATACAACCGCAACTGGGCGACGGAAATGGTCGTCCCGGTATCACATCCCTCCTTCTCGTCTAGCTACACCTCTACGCCTCTTCGCTATGGTTCTTGGCTCGCCCTCACGGGCTTTTAGTTTGAAGTAAAGTCGCTGGTCTCGTGTCGAGCTCTTTTGGACGCCCTCCACGATTGAAAGTTTTTTCGAAGGATGTACGAGTCGTGATTTATTCCCACAACGTGGCTGCAGTCTGCAGTCTCGTCACTCAGGAGAACGTGAAAAGGTCAAACCTCTACCTGCCACCCTTCCCCTCTTCTTTTCGCTGCCACCCCGTGTAATGGGCAACGGACGAATCGAGCAGTGTAGAGCACATGAGATACTCGTAGAACTAGCGTCTAGGCTCGTTAAGAGACCCTTGTACGCAATGATTCCGAGTTAGTGTTTGTCGTATAATAGTTGACCGCGGGCCGGTCGCGTGGTCGGCTACACACCGACTGCCGAGAACCTAGAATGAATACCAGGTACACCGTAGTCTCGTTTATATACTACTAATATGAATACTGTATTACAGCAGTAGGAATACTGTACGAAGAGGTTGGTGTTCTCATAACGGCGGAGGTGGAGTGTGCTTACCACACCAGGAGCACACCACAGCAGCAGCAGCACATATGAAGCCCAACGTCGTGGCATCTCACGTACCTGGTACCAGGTATATACAGCAGCAGGTATGGTACGTATCGCGTCTGTCCCACCGACGCGCCATCGACCTTATCGACACTCTTTACGTACAGCAGCCGCACGCGCCGAGGGAAATCCCCACACGGCCACAACACACCACACACACCTCATCTCCCCACCTTCCCCTCCCGACCCACCCGCGAAAATCGGGACCCAACCGGCTCAGGACTGCCTACCAAAACAAACCACAGCGATATCAACACCAATATCGTTCAGTTTTGTGTACGCTGCTGTACACACGAAATTTCCCGAGCGCGGTCCCGACAGCATCACAGGTCGATCAACTTATGAAAGTGGTGTTTTGTCGTGATCTTTATTTTCCAACACCAACACCAACATCGTTCAGTTTTTTTGTAACAAATACTGGTACATATGTATTTCATATCACACACATGTTTACACATGATATTTTGGCATTTCTTGAACCCGACAATATTAAGGGTCAACTCAACAGGCCGGTGCTCCTACTGTATATCACACTGCCAGTTTGAACTGATGTGCCTGCACTTCGTTTTCATGATTATCCGTTTTTGAATTGGAATTTTGGGGCTAGACTCAATCAAGTGCTGACCTGGCCTGACCGGACCAAGACACTCACACTCATCTCCGAACTCCAACGACGTCCACGCTTCGCAATCTCGTAGCGTGACGTGAATGCCCTCTGCCGCCGCAGCAAACGCCGCGGGACGCCAGCGCATGAGCCAGTCCCTTGGCTTTGCCTTGACGCCATCCGCTCGCTCCCTCGCTCCCTCGTCTGCCTGCGTATTTTTTTGTTACTGTAGTATATACATACGAATTACATTCATGTCTGCTTATTTTTTTGCCTGCCTGCCTGCTTGCTTGCTTGCTTACTCGCTTGCTTGCTTTCCTGCTTGCTTGCTCGCATGCTCGCTCGTTGCTTGTTTGTTTATCCGAACCTTTTGTGTTCACACTTCGTTAAAAAGTTGTCGGGTTATTTGTAAAAAAAACCCGCCTGTTACGCTTTCCTTGCCTCCACTTGCGCCGCGAACCAACACGCACGAACAGGAGCGATGGCGGCGCCGACAAACCGAGCGCATCGCCCAGAGCGTCCAGCCTCGATTCATCTCCGGCCAAGATCGCCAAGATCGACAACAACAAAACCGACGACCAGACAACTAACAACAACAACAATAGCAGCAGCAGTGCAGGGGCGGCCGAGCCCGACGCAGTGGCGGCCGCAGCAGAGGTGGTGGCGGGGCCAGCACCGCCACCGAGAGCGGTAGCGGGCCCGGCGGCATCAGCGACAGCAGTGGTGGCGAGCCCAGCAGCGCCAGCGACCACGGTGAAGGTGGGAGCGGACGGTGGGGGTGCTGCGGGCGGCGGGTCGGCAGCGGGGGCTGGGGCGGCGACGGCGGCGGGAAGCGCTGGCGAGGCGCCCCCGTCAGATGTGGAAGGCGTTCCGAACGAAACACTTTTCGTGGGAAACCTCAGCTACAAGTGAGAGAGCTTGCTGATTTTAGCTTTTGCTGCCACTGCTGCCGCCGCCGCCGACCGAGTTCTCCGGGGGTTTTTTGTGTGTTTTGTATTGGGCGTTTTGGTCTGGTGGTAAGTCGAGGCTCGATTTTTTTGTGTGTTTTTGTGTGCCCGTTTTTTCGTCGTTTTTGTTTGGTCCTTCGGCAGGAGATTACGGAAAAGCTCGTCGGAGTCTTCGTGTTTTTTCTCCTATGGCCGACCCGTGTTTTGTTTGGCGGCCAATGGCACAACATTTTCTCCACCAGCGTTGCACGGACCGGTTTCACAATATGTGCGAGGGATTCGCCGTGCTCCTTACGCCGCGGACATTGCTCGTAGTACCTCTGACTCGACGGGGAGATGCTTGTGACCAAAGGACCACGACGCCAACAGGACTCTCTTCATGTAACCCTCGCACATCTTTCAACGCTCGCTTTCGAGGGCGAACTTTATACTTGATATGAGAGCCGACCGTTTTGCGGTGAGATTTCGTTATTTCATGGCTGGTGCATAGTATGGAAGATACACCTCTTATTACCCTTGCTGGCGTTCGAAGCTCCTCCCGTATCACTCACTCCTTACCGCTACAAGCGTCCGCGGGTCATTTAGCGTTCAACCACGCCTGGTATGCCCCCACTCCTGGACATCCCGCTCCCCCCCCCCGACCCGCCGGCCTGCTCGCTCGGGAACACCTCTTATTTCACTGCTCGCTCGTGCACACATGGCTTCCGCATCGCGCCTGCTCCGCTCCGCCCCGCCCCGCTCCACTACCTGCAATTTTCTGCGCATGGTGTCACGACTTGTTGTTTTTGGTCGGTCAGGGTGTCTGAGGCGGTGATCATCAAGCTTTTCACGCCCTTCGGCAAGGTGGTCCGGGAGCAGTTTTGCTACCATATGGTGGGCCCACGGCGCGGGGAGCCCAGAGGGTGAGATTCGATGGGGGTGACGGGTAGTGGTGGAGGGGAGGAGTGGGGCGGGGATGGGGTCTGGGGGGGAGGGGGGGGGGGAGGAAGGCGTGCGCGTGACGGTGAAAGTTGGGAGTAAGAGGTTCGGACGGTAGGGCTGCGGAATTGATTGGACCTACGTATTCGTATCTCTTGTGTTGGTAGTTGACGAAAAGGGTCTTCCATGTATCATTGCTAGTTTTTTGTTGTTCGCACGGATGTATTTATTGTTGATGACCCGCGCTGACCGCGTTGTTTATTCGCATGTTTTGTTTTTGTTTAAACCAACTGACCGCGCTGACCGGGAGACAGGTTCTGCTTCGTGGAGTACTCCAACGTCGCGGACGGGGCGAAGGCGATTCGAGCGCTGCACGGGCGCAAGCTGTACGGCCGCCCCCTCCGGGTCCGGTACATGACGGTCGAGGGAAAAGGCCGCATGGACTACTCCACCGCCACTGCCGGCAAGCCGTCTACCTTCGGCAGCTACGGGTGAGAGAGTTGCCCCGAGCAGTACGTATGCAGATGCCACAACTAGACAGTAGCATCACACACAGAGCTTCCAATTTATGAGTTTTCAACGAAATCCTCGATCTTTCTCTCACTTGTTTAATATATATATATATATAAATAGACATTTTGTTTTTTTGCATGCCTGTACCGGTTTTGTTTCACTGCTCGCTTTTTTACACCTTTCGGTTTTTGAGCTGTATAGACTTGGAAATTTTCAAAGCTTGTTCCGGGCCCATGGTCCGGGCCGGGCCGGGCAGCGGCCCATCATGTGAAAATTTGAAAGGGCCGGCCCATCAGCGCCGGCTCATGACATGCCCTGAAAAATTCAACTGCTGGCGGGCCTTTCGTTTGCTTTCAGCTGCACTAAAAGTTATCGGGTTTTACCTTGCGTCGGTCACCCCACATCCGAATGCCTTACGAGTAGAAGGGGAACCTTGTAGACACTTACACATATATATTTCATACTTTTTATAAGGTACCGATCGTTTCCTCATCATTCGGCGAGGACCTTTCCTGAGAACTTTCTCCCGGGTTCGGGTTCGGGTTGTAGGTTTTACGTCTACTTGAAAAAAAGATACCACACTGATTCTAAATACGTGTCCCTCCCCCCCAAAAAACATGTTTCTTCTAACGGGGTCAAGGTTAAAAAAAAAAGGGGTGGACTCCGAAACTCGAACCTTGTGTGTGTGTGTGTATTTTTTTTTTTTCAAAACCGTCGCTGATAGTTGAACAACTCTACTGGTCCGGTCAGAACACACCGTCCGTCTCCCCCGCATCGCCGCGGGCGTCGATTTTTGAGGAAGACTTTTTTTTTTTTTTCATATTTTTCTTCTTGGCCGTGCCTCCTTATTGGCCTGCTCGTTTTTGTTTAGTTGTTGTTAGTTTTTGTGTATTCTTGGGTTGGTTGTTTGATTTTTCTGCTTCTTGCTTGTTTTTTTGCTTTTCGTTGTTGTTGTTGCTGTCGTTGTCGTTGTCGTTGTTTTTTTTTTTTTCGTGTCGATACCAGGGAGGGTGGCGCGGCGAATATTCCGCCGGCTGCAGGCGCGGCGGGCGCGGCGGGCGTCGGAGCGGGCGTGACGAAGCTCTCCCTCGACAAGAAGGTGGGTCCCTCTGTTTGCCGTCCTCGGAAACAGAGATTTGCGTAGTCATTAATCCGGACCACCCCTTCCTTTTTTACCAACCCGCCTGGTCGGTGAAAACAGGACGTGCTCCGTCCCGGCACTGTAGGGGTGCGCGGGTCTGTGGCCATAAGACTACGGCCATGCGCGACATGAGTGCCCCCACCTCCGTCACACAAGGGTTCGGACAGACCATCTGTCCCCGATTCATGAATGTGATATTTCGGGGCAGATATAGGCTGATTGGTATCAATACCTCTCTACAAACCCCAGACCCCCGTCGTTCATTCTTCCACTTTGTTGTGCTCAATGAATCTGGAATTACGAAGTATTATTGATGAATGCTGGATCTTATCCACAGTTGATCTAGCTTATTTAACGCACCCCCCCCCCCGACTAGCCTGTCATTAATCTACCGTATTTTATCCCACCTTAAAATCAGTCTCTTCATTATGTGCTGTGTACTATCGAGCCATTATACATGCCCCTACCTACCCCCCGTTGATCGTAGCTACGTAGCTCATATTGCCGGGTGGGGGCCGTGCGACCTGTATGATCTGGCGCATGTTTCCTGGGTTGGACCTGTGCTACGCAGATCCAGCACAACCTGTCACCACGGAAGGTGAGGATCTAGATGATCTATCTGATCTATCTGTAGATGATCTGTCCGTCCGACGTGTGCAAGGTTTCGACGTCGATACTGCTGTGCCGCATTTGCATTTCCTTTTGGGTTTTCGATTTTTGATTTTGTTTTTTAAGTCCAACTTTATTTTTTGACCGATCTCGGTTTCTCGATTTCGACTTCAATTTTGCCTTAGTTTCGTTTTTTATTTAGTCTGCTTCCGTTGGCGACTGACGCTACAGGGTTGATTGGGCCTTCCACAGTTGCGCCTATGTTTTCGGGGATAAGTTACTTGGATTTAGAGTGGAACCCTGTTTGCAGTAGTGTGGCGAAGCGGCCAGAAAGCAGAAAAAAACCATTGGTGTGTGTTTGTGTGTTTTTTTTATTTCGAGGTCGAATTTACAGTGGAGTTGATTTCGATTTCGACACCGAATTCGCTTTCGATTTTGCCTTAGGGCTCGTACTAGTTTAGAGTGTTTTTTTTTCAACGATTGGCGCTATTACGATCAGTGTCGATTGCCCCTTCCACAGCTGCGGGCAACCACGTTTTCGGGTGGCAGATATACCCCCCCAGGGTGCTGTTACCGTTCACGCACTTTTCAACTCTCACTTGTTTATTTTAGTCCGCGACAAGACACGATGTGGGAAGACACTGATCGCGACGGCAGATTTTTTTTACGTTTTTTTTGTGGATTTAGAGTGGGATACGGTTTACAGCGCTGCAGTATGGGCCCCCTTGTAATGCACCTGAAACCAAACGTCAGGCGAATGTCTTTTATCCCTGCCGGAGCAAAGAGGAGGTACTGTAGATTTGTTACTTTTTCCTATACAGACGGCGATGTTAGGCGAACGTCTTTATTCCCGGCGGAGTGAAAACGGGGTAGATTTCTTACTAATTCCTATTCAGACGGCGATGTTGAGCGATTGTCTTTATTCCTGGCGGAGCGAAGCGAAGAGGGGGTAGATTTCTTACTATTACGGGGAACCATGGTTAGGAGGACCTGTGGTATACATAAAAACCTACCGGTATATATTTAACCATATTTACTAACAATATTTGGTCCTATCAACTATGGTCCCCCGTGATATGATATAATATCCTATTTAAACGGCGGGCGGGGGCATAGATTATGTACTTCCTCGATGAACCCCTACGAGACCCTGAGATGGCGAGCAAAAGAAGGACGCCGTTTGTAACATCAAAGCCGTCTACATGGGGGTGGCGTCAGCGCTCAGCAGTGCGGGTACGGTCCCGCTGCGCCCATGCCGGACGGTTGGTTTCGCTGCGTCTCGGACACCGATTCGTATAATCCCCCAATCACGCGTTGGGGTTTTCTGTGAAAGTTTTAACAGTCGTCCATGTTCGATAAACCGTCCCTTTGCTTTCTCTGGAGTCCCAAGAGGTTTGAGGGGAAAAAAAAAACTACAGGAAGACCTATGCCGATGGGACAGCGAAGTTTCAATAAATAGTTTGAATTTCAAAGATACCCGCCAAAACATTTCAGAACACGCTTCCTATGGGCCACGTAAAAAAAAAAAAGTTCCTAACTTTTGGAAAAGCCCGAAAAAAGCAAATCTGGGGCCGATGTTGGGCCAACATCGGCTTGAGAAAAAGTCAGGCCGATCTTTGGTTCGAAGCGGCGAGATTCCGAGTCCTCGACAAACATCGATCAACCAAACCAACGATTGCGTCATGAATTCTGAACGGAGTGCGCTCGTTAGGGACTCCAACCCACCCTAGGGTCACCGTCTTCACACCATGGCCGGTGTCATGTGGCGGGAGCTGACCAGGCGTATGATAAAAAAACATTTGGCCGCTGGTTTGCACAAAACAGAAGACAAAACTTCTCCATCCGTCTCGAATGGCAAATAATAGACTTTTTTCCAGGTTTGGGAGGATAACGTAGGACGCCGCCGGCAAGCTCTCGCCCCCTAGACCATGGATCCACCTGATATCTTCGAGGCCGTCATCTATCCGTTGGCCTTGCCAGATACCGAGCGGGTTGGCCGTGGGCTGAGTCTATGTCGAGATCGAGCGTCGATCGTCGCACGAGCTGGTTTCTATCACCGTGTTGACAATTTGCAACGAGAAAAACACAAATTGCCTGCAGCCGTTGGGGGGAAAAAAAGAAAAAATCAAACATTTTTCTCTTTTTTTCCCACGGCGGCGGTACGAGAAATTTTTCGGCTGTGTTTTTAAAGCAATATGTCTGAAAAAAAACTTTTGAACTTTGCGTTTCCATTGGCATAGGTCTAAGCTGTTTTTGTTGTTGTTGTCTGTTTCTGACGATGGGGACGATTCTGTGTGGCGCGGCTTCCAGAAAGAAGCAGAAGAAAAATCAGAATGGTTTTCCGTTGTCGAGGCAATGTATAGACGCGGCTCATGCGTTTCGTCACGGTCTTTGTGTGCCTTTAGCTTCAACCGGCCAGTATTCCACCGATGCTACTTTGTGTCACAGTTTTAACTTTTAACCCCCACCCCCCTCTCCTGTCCCCCCGCCCCGCCCCCTACCCATGGCCGAAATATGGGTCGCTCTTTACAATTCCGCAGGTAGCGCTGTTGAAGTTGAAGCTTCGCGAGGCCCAAAAGTCTGGGACATGAAGACACCCTTGGTTTCACCCTCTGCTGTGCTGCAAAGAGGCTTGGCGGGGGGGGCGGGGGGCGGGGGTGTACTCGATAATATTCAGGAGAGGGGGGGGGGGGAGACGTGAACAATCGGTTCGCGGACGGACACCGCCTCCCTGATGACCTTGCTGCTGCTGCTGGTGCTGGTGCTATTACTGTACGGTGGTGGTGGTGGTGGTGGCAGCGGCGGCAGCGGTGGCAGCTGTGGCGGTGGCGGTGGCGGGTTTGAAACCTGTCGTTGTGCCGTGTGCCGTTTCGTCTCGGCAGGCGGACGTTTTTCGGCGACCGGTGTGTCGGGTCTCTGTTGAGGAGGTCGGGGAAGGGGAAGGGGGAGGGGGAGGGCGGGGGGGTTACAAGCGTCGACCGGGTGACTGGCTTCAGCCTTTTGTCTTGTGCAAGCCCTGGAGTTGGACTTGCACGAGGTGCTTGTTCCTGTACTACTCCCGAGCGCTTGCCGCGTGGCCTTCTTCCGTCTGCGGTCTAGCGAGTGTGGTGTATAACATTTCCTGCTCCGCCACAACCCTTCGCTATTTGAAGCAAAAATAACGCGGAAGCGCCTCTGCCGTATGGGTAGAGGCTGTCGATCTGTCTGTCTGTCTGTCTGTCTGTGTGTGTCTGTCTGCGCCAGCTGGCGTGTGATACGTTTAGCAAACGCGCACTCGAGCGCCCGAGGCTACAGGATAAGATAGTCGTGTGTGATGGTGCAGGTGGTGGTGACGGTGGTAGTGGCACCGCATGTCCTGTTGGTGCAGGAACACGCCAACTCGTTTTTCTCCCGTCTTGGAATGTTCTTGCCCCAGTTTGTGCCGAAAATAACGACTGCCCGGTATAATATTAAGCTGATGTCTGTGATATTCCCGCCGACATTCGTCTGCGTTTTTTTTTTTATTTTTCTTGTTTCTTGTCTCGTTTTCTCCGTTTGTTTGGGGGGGGGGTCGTTTTGGGGTGTGGGTGAAAGGGCGGGGAGCGACTCCCGGGCTTCCCCTCGCGCGGCTATGCAGGGGTGTTGTCATCACTCTGTCGCTTTACTTTGATGGGCCCCGGGATGGGGAGGGGGGTAAGGGGGGTAGGCGACGTGCTATCCACGTGCTACATGAAACCCATGGAAAACGCTTTATCCACTCCCGCCGAAAGCAAAAATGAGCGCCCGGCACGAGAGACACTGCTCAGATCGCGTCCAGACCTCGACAGCAGTGACGAGACGGCCTTCCCTTGTAACAGCATTGAGCATTAGTGTGAAATGTGCTCGTACGAAGAGAATCGCTCGAAAAAAGGCGAAAAAATCAGAACTATTCGTATACGTATGATACCCGGAGAGTTTTTCAGGAGAATGTCCAACCTAAGAAGTTTTTTTTTTTTTTTTTTTGCATCATTTATTATAATAATGACATCGTGTTAATTGGTTGTTTTTGAACAGTCCCATGATGCGCGCGTCCGACACTCTCTGCATGTCTCGTCTCGACTCGTAGTCTTCTTTCCTAGTCCTCCAAACAGTAGGATCAACAATAATTCGCAAAACCACCACCACCACCACCCCCTCATCCTTCCTGTACACGACTCTGCAATCTTCGTGTGAGCGCATTCGTGCAGTCAATCAACAGCGTTCGTACAGTCTATCAACCACCATCCGATACCCCCCCCCCCCCCCCCCCCCCCCCGCTCCGCCCACCCAAGGTTTATGGGGTTGCATGCGCGTAACACGCCATGAGGGCATGTGAACGGTGAACGGCATTGACACACTACCGTACGACTACCAAGAGAGTCTAGGAACATCAAGGTCAAATGGTGGACCAACCATAAAATACCAACTTTAATCTGCCGATAAACCAACCAGTTAAATCAACCAGCCAATAACTCCACCGAGCAATCAGTCAACCACTACCAAACCAACCGTCCAACACAATCATTAAAAAAAATCGTCCTGCCTCCTGTCCAGACACCGATCACCACAAAACAAACTGTATACTGTATACCAGTGCTGTACCGTGAAAAAAAATATGTATATATACCAGGTATACAAATAAAAAACTAAAGTACGTGTCATTAGTGCGTACCAGGTACAAAACAAAATAGGCGGGGTGGGGGGGGGGGGGGGGCAGAGAAAAAAAGCAAACGAAACACCCTCAAACTTGAGCGATTGTTTTTATTTATTCGAGAAGAGACTAATAATAATCCCCACCGGCGTTTTGGTCTTGGTGCTCATACAACACATACCAGGGACGCAACATGGACGCAAATCAAGGCAAGCGCACATCCACCCTTTCGGCTAGGCTCTTTTAGCACGAAACGGACTCTGGTACGCGACATACTTGTGCACAGCGAACGTCCTCCTCAGGTGTTAGCTGTGACCGGAGGTAAAGAGGGCTCCATGCCTGGAAAAGCAAAGCGAAGATTCAGCTAAGCAAAGCTAGCCAAGCAAAGCACGTCTTGCAACAGCTGAGCAAAGCACAGCTAGTAGCAGCCCAGCGAAGCTAAGCTGTAAACTAGGCAAAGAGAAGAAAACCTAAGAGGAGCATACCGACGCTGAGAAAACCCAAGCTAAGCTGAGCAACGCTAAGTTACGTGAACCCAAGCAAGGCAACCACAGCTAAGCAAGGCCCGTCAAAACCAAGCAAAGCTAAACGCAAGCAAAGCAAAGCAAAAAAACAAAACCCCGGCAAGCCTAGGCACAGCAAAGCAAATGAGGGATTTGTTGCAGCTTTAGATGAGGCTAAAGGCCTAAAAAAACAAAGCAAAACCGAAGAATTCAGGGACTACGTACGAAAGCCACAGATGGGGGGGCTAAAGGCCTGAAAAGCAACGCGACAGCAGACAAGTCTCCCGATTAACGCAAGCAAAGGAAGCACAGAACAAAGCAAACCAAAGTCCAAAGAGACGCGAAATGACGCGCGACGACGATCCAATCAAAGGGGGAACGAATTGCATACCGGCTCATGAGCGCTATACGGACAGGCCAAGGTAAACAGCTGCGACACCTCTCACGGGAAAAACGCGGACAGCACAACACAAACCTTTTGAACTACCCACACATACCATATATACGTGCACAGATAAACAATATAACACACATATACATACATATATATACGTCGATCTATATAAAAATATGTAGAGAGTACATAAAATACTACATACGAGGCGCGGCGGCCGTGACAAATTGGTTGTCTCCGGTCCTCGGGCGAGAAAAAAACAATCTCTACAGCGCCAAAGTATAAAAACAACACTTAACAGTAACAACTGACACAGGAACAACAAAAACCTATGTGTCAATCGGAAACGATAAGGAGCGATTTACGACGCACGGAAGCAACCAGTCCGAACGACAAAAACACACTACATGCAACCGATACGTAAAGAGCAAAAAACAAAAGGCAAGAAAGTTGGAAAGAAAGGGAAAAAGGGAAAAATATGAAAAAAAAACGTGGAAATAAACAGCCCTCGCGCGGTATACCTGGCATGTTTTTTCTTTTGGCCAAAAGCAAAAACGCAAACCGGGTCATCAATATATACCCGGTGTATAGAGAGCTATAAAATTATGTTGTTGTTTTTTTCTTCCGTCTCTCCCCCCTCCCCCCCCACAAGGGAATACGTTTCTGACATTGCTGTCGGGAAAACACACACGTACACACATCGCCTAAGGGGCTCACGATAAAAACGAGCAAAAAATAGGAAGAAAACGTCGAAAAAGGCATAGGACCTAAGGCGGCCGGTTCCGAAAACAAATAAACCGCTCGGCACGTAGGTAACACGCCGAGAACCACGGTGACGTATGTAGAATACGTCGACAGCCGCGGTGAGCATGCCTCCCGAGCCTTACCCCCGCGGTGGAAAGTGCACCACGTTGTCGGGGATAAAACCTCTGGGCACCCTTCACCAACAAGTATCGCCGAGCATCCTCTCGGCACCCACCCCCTCGGCATCAATACCCTCCCGTCAGTCCATCTTCTCAGCCCCCCCCCCCGCCCCCAGTTCCTCTTCGTAGGTTTTTGTACTCTCGGCAGGCGTTTATTCACGCACCAGGTACTGGTACGAAAACAGTACCAAGCACCACGTATGGGACTCCTCTTTGTATACAGCCTTGCAGCCGCGAGCAGCCTTCATACAGCCCCGCACCGCAGTATATAGCACGGACCAACACAGCTTAGTTCGCCCCTGCTAAGCAGCACCGCACAGCAGAACCAGCGTCCCTTGGACAGCCCCCCCCAGCTGCTCTCAGCAACCGATCCCCGGGCGGAGCAGACGAGTCCCGCAGAGCTTGAGCTGGGACATACCCTTGCAGTTGTGGAAGAACATGTGCTTCTTTTTGGTCTTGGTTGTTATCTGGGTTCTCGCGCAGAGGCAGTCCCACAGGTGGGATGTGCGGAGGTTGTACATCTCCACCATCTCGCGGTCCACCTGGTTAGACGTACATGATATTTTTCCAAGGGTTGATTGGCCGTATGGATTAATAACATTGCTAATAGTATGTTGCGTCACCGCGAGGAGGCGTTAGGGGAGGGCGGGGGGGGGGGTGTACTCGATAGGAGAGATGTACTAGGGGTGGGGGGCGTACTCATTTGTTGCTTGCCCTATTAATAGTCATTTGACTACAGACCACGAGAGGTGGGGGGCGGGGGTACTCATGCCATGCATGGCCGTAGTGGTATAACCATAAACCCTCGCGCTCTTGCACAATACCGGGACGGAGATACGTCGGCTTTTCACCGACCAGGCGAGATATCGCCGAAGCGCCGTCAGGTGTTGGGCGAGTCGCACGAAGGGTGGGAAGCATCCTGCTAAGGACCGTTTGTGAGGCGGGTTTTCTCGCGTATGGATGACAGCGTCGACTTAATTTATTTGTTTTCTGGTGTGACCACTTCCAGAGATGGGAGGAGGGGTATGAGGGGGGAATTTGGGAGGGAGGGAGGGAGGGAGGGAGGAGGGGAGCGGGGTTGCCACCAAATAAGTGAATAAGAGTGCTTAGAGATGGAGCGGCCAAGGATCGAAGAATAGCGCCGTCATGCCCAAGTTGGTGCGCAGCTCTACCCACCTCGATCATCACCACCACCCCCTTCGCAGAAAAGCTTGCAAAACAAATTCATTATCTGATACTGCTGCGAGGTGGGGACCCCTGCGAGGCAACCCATGGCGCAGACTTAACCCAACCCGCACGGAAAACTGGACCGGCAGCGGCGGCGGCGGCGGTGTACATTTGATGGGGCCACGAACCCCCTTTGTTTTGTTTTTCATTGTTTTTACACCGTCCTCCTCTCTGTTTTCGGATGTAAGTTCAGCTGGCACATTATTTTCTGACCCACTCCCTTCCCTTCCCATCCCTTCCCTTCCCTTCCCCTCCTCTCCCCTCCCCCCCCCCCCCCCCCCCCCTTGCCACTCACCCCCATTAGCCAGGAGCCTATGGTAACGTCCTCGTTGGTGAAGCACTCCAAGTGCTCGTGCCCTCGATAGAGATGCTCCACCAGCGCCTGCGACAGGATGTAAAAAGCCCCCTGGCGCGGGAAAAAAAGAGGCGAAAGCCACCGCCAACAAGGAGGCGAATAAAACAACCGGAACCGGGGGTTTGTAGACAACAGACGATACGGATACAGGGTACGCACGTACAACAAAACGAATGTATTCATGACTCGTCAATCACGAAAAAAGACTATTACGGGGGACCATAGTTAATAGGACCTATGGTACACAAAAATATATATATATTTACCCATTTTTACTAACAATATTTGGTCCTGTTAACTATGGTCCCCCGTAATATTAATAAAATAATCATCAATAATTCACAATCTCGTTAATCAGGACGACTCATAAATAACGAAAGATACTATTAAAATATAACCAAATTTCCAATCATAACCGTACTTGTAATTTTACTGTTGATTGCCAACACTCATCCCCCACACACCTGCATGTAGACCGGGAAGCAGTCGAGGCCGCCCAGCGTGTGCTGCACGTACTTGCTGTCGAACCAGCGGTGCTCCGCATTCTTCATCACCCGGCCGTTCTGATAATATATACACATATATAATTATATTATATATATATTATATATAATTATATATATATAATATATATTATATATTTGTCACAGCGGTTCAAAGCGGAAACAGACGCCAAGCAAGGATCGAAACGGACCGAAACGAAGCAAGAAACGCAAACAAAGTCGTCAGAAGCGAGATTGGGTACGGTGAGTGGAGGGCACTCGTAAAGGGGGGTGGAGCAGGGAGATAGGCTGGGAGGCGGTGGGAGGAAGGAAGGGCCAGGTCCGAAAACCTACTGAGAAGAGACTGAGCGACAGAAAAGTCCGAGAGAGATACGTAGACCGAGAGAGAGATGAGAGAAAGAGAGAGAGAGAGAGAGACCAAAGGAGAGAGAAACGCTCAGCTATAACAGAGAAAAAAAAGGAGCCGAGAGCAGAACAACTGTAGTGACGGAGAGCCATAGTCGACGCGAAGATACGATACGACACTGACACGCCACCTTGCCGTCACCATTCGCGTTGCCCCGCTCTTCCACCACAGCAGCAACAATCCAAACCAATTGACTCGCGGCCGAAACCTTGGAACCACATATCCCTCCCACCACCCATCCACCCACCCACCCAATCTGCCTCGTCGACAAACCAGCCGCCCAAGCTTTCCGAATCCCCCACCCCCAAGAAAACATGCTACCTGGTGCATAGGAGACCGTTTTTTTGGGCGCATCAAGGCCTCTTTTGGCCTCATTATACTGGTTTTAGTGCAGGGGGTAGTCAAGGGGGGGCAGACCACGGTATCTTTGAGCATCAATGGTTTGGAGTTATCCCTTGTCTGACACCATCCTAGTTTGTTGTTGATACTTCAGTCCGCCATCCGAAGCCATCCTTAGAAAGACGTCATCCCCAGTATGATTGGCATGTTTCGACGGGGTACATACACGACTGATGTAACCATCGACGCAAGCATGACGTCACCCACGGGGGGAGGGGGGGGGGGGGGGGGGGGTGACAAAAGACATCTCTCCATCTATCAAACGCAATCCCTAGGGGCATGAATGGCGTCATCCACCAGAGGGGGGGGGGTGGCAGACTTCACCCCCCTATCTGTAAAACGCCATCCACGGTGTGTGGAGGGGGGGGGGGGGGGGGGGGTGATGAGTGAAGTAATCCATCGACGGGAAATGAGCGACCTCATCCCTCATGGAAATATACTGCTGTGCTCTCCATATGCCGAGAGAGTATGTACTTTGAGTTATTATACTCGCGTTTTTTTTCGAGCTTTTTTTCGTGTTTTTTTATCGTTATACTCATCATACGACCTGTTCTTCGCACACGACTCTAACCAAGTACGGGTAGTCCGCATATCGAAAGCTCGGTGTTTCGATAATGCGATTATATCAGAACATTCGACACGATATTCAACACTACCACGCTGCCAATCTGCGCGAAAATATAAGAAACGTTTTGACACTAACATGAAGACCAAACGGCCCGTACATTTACGACATGAGTGGTACACGTGTATGTATACCAGTACTACTCATCCTGGAGCAGTAATTGTCTCACCCAATAGTCTGGGTTGGTGGTCTGATTGCAGGCGGTGGGGACTCCGGCGTAGACCTTATCCGTCACCGCCGGGTCGAGGTCGTGCAGCATGGACGCGATGCGAGAGAGGCAGACAAACGAGTCGTCGTCGGCCTTCAGCAAGAACTTGAAGTCGAAGTGTCGCACCTGCAGGTTCAAGCAAATCAATCCCGTTTTTTTTTTCTATTCCATTTTCCATTTTTCCTGTTGTTTTCGGGCTCGGCATTCTTTCATTTTACAGTTGTGTTTCATATCCACGAGATTGATTATTTCATGACTCGAGTTACTAGTATGAATTAATTACTACTATTGCACATGTATGAGAATATCTTATGTGCCAGTTTATTCAGCCTCCTTTAATAAGTATGTGTTACGAGTTATGAGTACATAAATATGGTATGGTATGGTACGGCATGGTTTGATACCAGGTAGTTGTTATATACTTTTGGCTGATTTGGGTCTTCTACGTATTTTAAATTCATTATGTTTTATGTTTTCTTGTTTCGTTTCATGGTATTCATGAGTTGCCAAAAAACGGCACATAATGCTTCTGAAAAAAAGTTACGAAATCTACTGCTGTGAACATCCCGAAACAAAACTAACCTCCCCCCCCTATGTACTTCGTATATACATATAAAAAATGGCAATCTTCACCGACAGCAAAGCATAAAGGCAGCAAGAGCAAAGCCAACCCCAAACGCCGGCCGTAGCTCCCGACTCCCGATCTAGTGCACTCACCCCCCCTCTCCCCCTCCCTCCCCTCGAAGCGGCCAACAACTGCACCCACGTTTCAGGGCCAAAACTGCTATTACGGTGGACCATGGTTAATAGGACCTATGGTCTACATAAAAAACCTATATATTTAACAATTTATACCAACAATATTTGGTCCTATTAACTATGGTCCCCCATAATAGTAAAAAAATCGAAACACATACCTGGTAGGTTTTTGTGTGTACCGTAGGTCATATTTAATATGGTCCCCCGAAATAGTACAAAATTAGAGTCGGAGACATCTTTTACAATCTTGTTTTGCCTTGTTTCGCAAACAGCAGCAACGGCAG
Source organism: Nereocystis luetkeana (assembly GCA_031213475.1). Lineage (NCBI taxonomy): Eukaryota > Phaeophyceae > Laminariales > Laminariaceae > Nereocystis > Nereocystis luetkeana. Next base: position 4,255,166 of record JARUPZ010000003.1, on the reverse strand, counting down.
CACTCAACATTCAAAAACACCCGGGAAATACAAGGCCCATTTTTTTATACGCGTACGTATGAAGAGTCCCAACAACGGTGACTACATTTCCAGACAGAGTCGTCCTGCACCATATACGGCGAAACCCTACGGCAGCAATCAGAGCCAGAACATGGCGTACAATCATACAGGGGAAACATGGGCTTTGGGTCCAAATATCGGGTCCAGAATACCAAGGTTTCCCGGAAAGGTAGGGACAGGGAAACGAAACCGTACGCTCACCAGGCACAGCATCGCCTTGGTCTTGAAGACGATGTTGCGGTACCCCTCGGCCACCGGCACGTACAGGATGTCTCCCACGAGCTCTCCCTCCGGAGGGGCGCTGTCTCTCGACATGATGAACACCACAGACACCGTGAACTCTCGCCGCTCGGGGTTGGTCCCCCTCTGTCACAACGTACCCACAAAAAAAGCAAATAACACCAGGTTCGGCAGCATAGAAATGGGGAGCAACATAAGGAGGCGGGATCAGAGTCGTCGCGGGACTCGGGGATGTGGGATAAGGGATGTGGGACGGAGGACGTGGGACACGGGATGCGGGGTGGAGGACGGAGGGCAGGGGACGGGGTACAGGCGGTGTGAGGTAGGGGGTAGGGGGCAGGGGTTATGGGGTAGGGGGTGGGGGACAGGGGATGTGGGGTAGTAGGGGACAGGGGATGGAGGAGAGAGGATAGGGGACAAGGGGGTACGGGATAGTGAACAAGGGATGGGGAACAGGGATAATAAGCAGGGGATGGGGGCCAGGCGACACGAAACAGGCGGTGTATGTGGTACAGGGGAAGGGGGGCAGGGGGTAGGGATGGCGAAAGGGGGATGGAGGAGAGAGGATAGGAGATGGGGGGACAAGGGATGGGGAACGGGCGGCGTGAGACAGGGGATGTGGAACAGGGGATGGGATTCAGGGCATGAACGACAAGGGGCAGGAGATACACCGAACGCCTCTTTAGCACAGGCGGATGCAGGCGGTCAGTCGCCTTTCGAGCTTCGCGGTGCACGCCACGCCACAAAACCTCCACCTCTTTCGGTGGGCGGGAGGGGGTTAATCGAACGATGGGTTTTTGGGAAAGACAAAAACGACAAAAAAAAGTGGGGGGAAAACCGTCCCCTGCGACCAACCATGGCGTCAAGGTAACGAGCCGTTCATTTCTAACAGACGCACCAACGCCTCGGGCAACATTCCGGAAAACCCTCCGCAACATTGACTGGTACAACTTCCTTTCTCCTCGGACCCAAACCATGCACTAATAGTATCACATGACGATCCCATAACCAAACCCGAACTCGGGGGGGAAACGCCCTACAAAATACATACTAGAGTAGTACACCACAACCCTGAGATAGCACGATTCATAGAATAGGTATATACCACTGGCTGATGTAACCGTGAATATGGGAAAAAAACAACAGTAACAGCAACAACAACAACAGCAACGATGGAACCCCTGAAAAATTGATGGACCTGGTACAGTTTGAATAAAAAATAAAAAATGGCGCTTACCGTGATAGAGTCCGCTCCGACGGTCACCCACCCCTCGTGCTTGTCGTAGATCTGTCGCAGCAGCTCTCGCTTCGCCGCGTCCGGCTGTGCAACGGAGAGGGGGGGGGGGGGAGGGGAGGGGAGGGGGTGTGAGGGTTAGGAGGGGTGGGCAGGGGATGGGGAGGTGGAGGGTAGGGAGGCGAGGATAGGGGGGGTGGGGGGGGAGGGGGGGGGGGGATACTCGACATCATGCAGGGCGGCAGTCGTATGCGGGTGGTGAGGGGAGGAGCAGGGGGAGTTCGTACATCCTGGTGAAGGATGAACCCCTGAGCTGCTCAGTCATGGAAAGGAAGGGATGGGGAGGGGATGGGGAGGTGGAGGGTAGGGAGGTGGGGATAAGGGGGAGGTATAGGAGGAGGAGGGGGTGTACTCATTATCATCCATGGCCGTAGGCATATGACCACAGACCCTCGCATCCCTACAATGCCGGGACGGAGCACGTCGGGGTGGGGAAGGGGTGGTGAGGGTAGGAAAAGGGGGAGGGATGTTCGAATATCACTGATGAACCACTGAGCGACTCAGTCAGGGTCAGGAGGGGGCGGGGAGATGGAGGGTAGAGAGGCAAGAAAAAGGGGGGGGGGAAGAAAGATAGTGGAAGGACAAGGGGGAGGGATGTTAAAAAATCAAGGACAAACCACTAAGCTACTGGGTCAAGGTAAGCGGGGGATACGGAGGTGGAGAGTAAGGAGGCGAGGAGAAGAGGTAGGGATAGGGAGGGGGGGGGAAATGAGGGGAGGAGAAGGGGGAGGGATGCTCGCTCAAAAAGGATAAGCTACTGAGCTACTCGGTCAGCGCTGACCAAGTAGCCCAGTGGTTTATCCTATATAAACGAACAAAATAAATATGTACCTTTGCGCTCATCTTTTCCCTCCCGCCGATGACATTATCCGGGGTTGATCAAGCCCTCAATCATCGCCTGAGTTTTCCTACAAGCGGTGCTTCTCGTCAAGTCGTGCGCTATTTTATAGTGGTACCAACGCTCCGGAGTGTTCGCAGGCCTCAGGCGAGATCGGTTTCAGGTCGTAAATCCTCGGTCTCCTACACAGTAGGGGCAGAGGGAGGTCACCACACACAAGCTCAAAGAGACAAGAGTCGGCTAACCGAGAGTAGGCCCATGGCCCGAAGCAACACGTAGCTGCCAGTCTTGAAGATTCCATGCTACAGTAACACCCTCCCGGGCTCTTGAACCGTCCCAACGAGCGAAGGCGTCTTCCGAACTCCCACTCTTTCAATTCTCGAACACGATGGCTGCAGAAACAAGGGAGCGTACGCGTAATGTCTACAACTCTACGATAAATGGAAGGGGCATCTTTCAGGCCTTCATCATGAATTCAAACTAAGGGAGACACGCATACTGCTGTATTCACGATTCGATATTCTACCTCCAGAACGTGCTGTATAGCATATATATATATATATATATCCTTCGAAGTAACCATGTTATTACTAATCTCTCGGCGATGTTGGGGAGGGGCTCTACTGACATCAAAAGACAACCGCGGCACCGGCCGCTGTTTCTTGCTTCCTATCATGATGCCAGTACCCGATAGTTCGCCCCCCCCCCCCCCCCCCAGCCGACTGGCCGGGGCTCTACCAAAAGCAGTCTCGGACGACAGAGGTCGTTCTCCATTGGTATTGCTCCTTGTGAGCTCCGAATCGCGACCAGTCAAACGCAGAGAACAACTTCAATAAAAAGAGGGTGTGGCACACACCGCGTGTGACCCATTTCGTTCCATCCACCCGCGAAAGAAGAAGGGGCGGGTGGGCGGGAGGGGACTACAACAATAGAGTCCTAGAGCCTCCAGGCCTATCGGCAACAGCAGCAGGCAGTGTCGTGCCGTCCGCTTGTGTGTCTCTTCTTGCTACATTCGTACAGCTGTGCGATGAGCTGGAGACAAACGGATGCCACTGCCCTTCTCCCCCCAGCTTCTCCTGTTGCTTCCTTCAGACGTCAGCCCTCCTTCCGTCGGTAGCCGTTAAAGATACAAAACATAGACAATCCCAGCAAAAAACTCAGGCCACAACAAAAGTACGATAGTCTCAATACCACACGTTGATTATCTTGCTCGTATAGACCTGGTGAATATTTCCGGAAGTTGATGGATGGTTGTTCGTGGATGATGAACATCAAATACTTCGAGAATCTGATGGTTTTGCAAGCAAGTTATTTTGCATTTGTTTTTTCTATGAAAGGGGGAAAGGGGGACGGGGGAGGGGGGGAAGGAATGCAACGAACGCCTGAAATAAACCCCGGTTTCGCGACCCGTCCAACGAACGGCATTCATCGAGATTGACAACATATGAAATACCAAACTATTCGGCGTCAAAATTTCGGGGGTAGTATGACCGTTAGCACTATGAGACATTCAGTATGAAGCATGACCAGTACACATACACGTACGTAACATACAAGTATGGATCCTGGGTGTGTCGTTCTGGTGACATGTGCGGATACCTACTACAGCTAATAAAATAAGGACAAAACACAACCACACTCGTCGAGTTGTGCCTGCGGAATCAAAACTGTATACATAAATATTCGTAGATAGATGTGAACTTGGTAGAGGTTACTCATACATTAGTACGCACGTACGCATTGTACCCTTGATGCAAGGCTTACACACCGCGAAAAAGAAGAAAGATATATGAAAATATGTGGTAAATGAAACGAATGAAGACTTTGATGGCAGGATGAAGCAGATGTGGGTAGGGATACGAGGGATACTGGGCAAAACAAGCAGCAGAGGTAGACACGGGAACAGCTACCTTGAGAGCACAGAACGGTAAAATGGCAACGAAGGGGAAAGGGAAGCACTAGCAGAGCATTACCGTGAGCGAGGAAATCCCACAGCTAACGAAACGTTCGACGCAGAAATCGAGAAGGCAATCAACGCGAGGGAAAAGGCCAACGTAGATGCATCAGAAAGGGGAAAGACAGTGGTTTAGAAGGGTTACAGAGAAAGAGTTCACAAGGGAACAAGTGAAGAAGTGTGTAGCTAAACTTAAGAATAGAAAGGCAGAAGGGGCAGACCAAAGAGTTAACAATTTTACGAAGTATCACACGGGGGTGAAGGAATTCATACCATGGTGGTTACGTTGTATACCTGGATATGGGAAAACGTGTACGCACCTAGGAGGTGGAGAGGAGTAGTAGTTAACTTATTTAGGGTAGGAGATAAGGCTGACCCGGGGAACTATAGAGGGATACCGCTAAAACAGAGTAGGCAACACATTTCGTAACATTTTGAAGCATAGAATGGGAACAATGATGGAGAAGGGAGACAAAAATAAGCGAAGGGCAAGCAGGGTTTAGGCCAAACCGCAGCTGCGTAGACCATGTGTGTACATATTCGGGAAGATAATCCAACGTAGGAAGGACGCGGGGCTAACGACGCACTGTTTCTTTCTACATGTACAGAAGGCCTACGACACAGTATGGAGAAATGGATTGTGGAAAAAGCTGTGGGAAATAGGGATCAGAGGAAATACGTGGAGAATGAGGAAAAAGATGACGGAATGTGCGAGGAGGACTGTGATGCTGGGCGGGGAGATATCGAAGTATGTTGATGTTTTACAAGTTGCACAAGAATGTACGTTATTACCTAAACTGTTCAAAGGTACATATTAACGACCTGATAGCAGCAGTCGAAGCAGCAACGAAGGGAGTAACGATGGGGGAAGATGCGGTGTCGGGATTGATGTATGCGCATGACTTCGTGGGGAGATCAGGAACACCACAAAGATTGCAGAAACACTTAGAGAAGGAGCTACAGTAGATTTCAATAGGAAATGGAGGGTGACGGCGAACGTCAAGAAGTGCGCAGTAGCTGTATGTAACGAAGATAAGGTGAACCCGGTAGATTTCAGTTGGAAGTGGGGAGAAGACGAATTGCCGATCGTAGACAGAGACACGTACCTTGGCGTAGATATCTCAAAGAACTGCTCATGGGATACACACACAGCAGGAGTGATAGGAAAGGGTAAAGCACACGTAGGCAAGATGGATGCGATCCTAACAGACTCGCACCTTGAAACTACAGTAGGATTAAGAGATGTATCCTGACGAATGTGATAGTACCAGAACTAGAATACGACGTATGGGAAGGGAACGCGAAGCTCGTAAAACAGTTGGAAACAGCACAGATGACAGCAGCTAAAAAAATGCCAAGATGCTCAAGGACGACTATTAAATAGTAATACAGCATGAAGAGCAGAAATGGGAATGCACCCACTAAAGAGGGTATTAATAGAGACATGATAAAGTTGAAATGACTATATAAAGCAAGGAACATGCCAAAAGAAGAGGTTGGTTGATAGAGCTGTATGGGAGAAAGTAACAAAAGGGCGAGCTGGTTTAAGGTGGGATGGCGTAGTTGAGAAAGTACGGGAGGATATAGGAGGAAACCAAGAAGAGATGATGTCCGCGAGAGGCACAAGACATAAGTAGAAGAAAGGATAGAAAAAAGGGAGAGGCTACAGCGGCGCTAAGGAACAAGGTGAACTTGGAGAACCACTTAGAGATATACGGGGGGTTAAGCGAGGGGCTAGGAATGGAAACGTGTTTGCACGGCCCGATGGACTTCGCGAAAACGCTGAAACTGCGATTTCGTGTAGGGTACCTGGACCTGCCAGAAAGAAGGAAGAGGTATACCAGTAGCCGGGGGGAGGAGGAGGTAGATGCACAGATATGCCCGTGTTGCAAAGCAATAGAGAGTAGAACTCACACAGTAGAATATGAAATGTATGACGAGGAACGGGATGTGTTAGAAGAGGAGATGAGGGAAATAGACGAATGTTGTATGGAGGAGTTTGATACACTACATACCAGCCAGAACACGATCGCTATCCTACCACTGTAGGAGATGTATGGTGGCCACAGGCGGCGAAACAAGAAAGGGATAAGAGTACGTAGCAACAATTTTTATGTAAGGTATGAAAACAACGTAGTGAGCGCCCAAATCTTGGAGGTGTCTTTATTAGGAGTAGGAACGGTGCTCCGTCTCGAAAGGGACGCGTGGCAAGTGGTCAAATGACTAAGGCAAGTAACAAACGAGTACGCCCCCCCCCCCCCCCTCTTCTCTCCCCCCTCCCTCCCTCTCTCTTTCCCCCTCCCTCTCACTCACCGCTGTTGAGCCGGAAAATATGGTCAGCAGCAGGTCAGCGTTGGCCCGCGTCTTCCCGGCCGGCGGGACCAGCTCCCCCGTCACCACGCTGTTCACACGCCCATCCCACGCCCAGCCCCCCTCTTCCGTCCAGGCCCCCTTCCCACGCCCCTGCCCTCCCCCCGCACCGACTCCGCCCACGTCACCAATACCACCATCCACATCACCGCCGCCCACGCCACCACCATCAGCAACACCACCAAGAGCCCCACCAACACTAATGCCACCGCTAACCCCGTCTTCTCCTATCGGCAACCCACCGCTGCTCCGGTCGATGGGTGGTGCGCCGCCGCCGTCGCCCCAGACAACAACGCCGCCAGCGTCAACACCGCCGCCGGCTCCACGGCCAACATCGCTAACACCGTCAACATCGACCACATCGGCCCCGTCCAACAGCTGCGGCACGTCGGAGCCAAGGCCCCACTCCGCCACGGCAATCTGGATCTCCCTCACCCTCCAGGAATCGGACAAGGAAGGCCCCACGCCTACCTTCCCCCGTATCCGGGTGTAGTACGACTGGTAATCCCCACCGGCGCCGCTGGCGCTACCGCTACCCTCATCGCTACCGCCGCTGCCGGCTGCGCCGGGATACTCTCCAGGGGGGCCCGCCAGGGTGGTGATGACAAGGAACCAGAAGAGTCCTGCCAAGAGGACGGCGCCGGCTGCCGCAAGCCTCGGGCCGTAGGGGTGCGTGAATCGGCGCAGTGCTGAGAGCTGGGAAGAGGCGATGGTGCGCAGGGTTAGGACCTCTCGCCGGCGCCAGAAGGTCCAGAGGAAGCGCCGGGACCTCAGGAGGAAGAGGCGGGCAGCGGCGGTGATGGCGGCAATAATGGCGGCGGCGGTTATGCTGGTGTTGGTGTTGGTGTTGTTGGTGTTGTTGTGGTTGTTGTTGTTGTTGCTGTTGTTGTCGTTGTTGCTGGTCTTGCTGGCGTCGGTACGGTTGAGCCGCGCGGATTTGCCATCGCCACCGCCGCCGCCGTCACCACTGTTGCTGTTGTAGCCTCTAGCTTTTCTCGCCCGAGAGGAGGTGTCGTCGTTTGGAGCATGCGAGAAGGGCGGCTGCTCCCGCCCTTGTGCCCTTCCGTGCCCACCGCCACCACCACCACTGCCGGGTTCTCTCATTGCTGTTGCTGGTGCTTTTGGTGCTGCTGCTTCTGCTTGAGCTGCTGCTGCTGCGGCCACCGCCACCGCCGTCGCCGCGGTTCCTCGCGAGGCGTTGGCGCGTCTTCCGAAGGTGGGAGTTGTTCCTGCCGAGGCTCGTCGAGACAACGGAGAGAAGGACAGGGACGAGCGGGAGGCCGGCGACGGCGCCGGTAGCTCGGCGGCTGCGCTACCGTTGGAATAGAGGGCTGTTCGTCGCTTCGCCACTCCGACGGGCAGATCGCCCTGGCGGTGGTCGATGTCCATCTGCTTTCAGCTTGCGGATCCAACCGAACCTAGTGACTGTGGGCCATGCGGCAGCAGAGAAGGTGCAGCTCTCGTCGAGGCACTCACTGAGAAGTGCTCCTCTCTCCTCCTCCCTTCCTTCTTCCCCACCTCTCTTTTACCTCTCTTTATACTTCTCTACAGTGGCTCCAATCCCCTCCTTCTCTTTCCGTCTCTGTGTTTCTCTGGATCCCTCTCTCTTGCACCCCCTCTCTCGTAAACACGCAGTCTCTCTTTCTCCCTCTCTCTCTCCCTCTCCCCTCGTCTGAATTGAATGATCTTCGGCATCGTGAAGTTTTCACTTTCTTGATTCTTGATAGAAAGGAGGTCCACACCCTGTCAGGCGTTTTTTTAAAGGGAATTAGCCTTCCGCAAATTTGGTTAATTTTTCAATTTTCAAGTTTTCCTATCTTCTGTCCTGCAGTATGTAATCTGCTTTGCGTTCGTACACGGCGACACCCGAGAGAGCGCAACGCAAAGTAAATCTTGCTACCGTGGCACCGAAAACAACCGGTGAGCGAAGGTGCCGCTGGGCCGCGTAGTTGTATCGAAGATCGATGAGCGAGGCCCGGGAGGTTGGCCTAATAATTTGCAACAGGCGAATCGCGAGCGGTTGCGAAATAGGTTTCAGGATAGGCTCGACCCCGCACGGGGTCGACCGCCAGCGGGAGGAGCTCAAGAAGCATGAGGCGAGGCATGAGGGTAGGGGGTGGCAGAACGAACTTATTACAGCAGCAATCTGCGATGAAGGTTGCAGCCTCTAAGCTTGGCGAAGAACAGAGGCGCGAGTCGTCCTTGCCCGAGTCTAACAGCAGCAGCAGAACCAGCAGCAGCAGCAGCAGTGCCCCATCCTGTCCTCCCCGGGAAGACAGCGGATCACCGACGTGTACTCACAAGACGACAGCAACAGCAGCAGCAGCAGCAGCAGCAGCAGTGGCAGGCGACACGTCAAGACCAGCTCAGGCATTGGCGGCGGTCCCGATCCAACACTCCCAGAACAGCTCGGAACGCCACCCTGTTTCGACCAGTCCCGTACTCGGCAGCGCCGGCGCCGACGGTGGTACCGATTCTGGAGATGGCAGCCAGCTTTGCCCGCCGCCGTTGCCGCTTCCCCAGCACGGAGACTGGGCGCAACTTCAACGACCAGGAGGAGCTGCAACGCATCCCGGGGTCACCCCTGCCCCTACTGCCGCAGCAGGCAGCGGTGCGGATAGCAAAGAACGGCAGTCTCGGCCACCGGGAAAATCAACGCAAAACGGCAAGCCGCCTCTGCGGTCAACGCTAACAGCAGGGCAGCAATGGCCGAGCAGCAGCAACAGCAGTGGCAGATGTGATTCACCCCAGGCCACTTCTGCTCACGCATCCTGGCCCCCGACGCTCTCCGAACAGCGCGCCGGAAAGACCTTTCAACGGCATGCAGCAGAAGCAGCAAAAGCAGAAGCAGAAGCAACAGCAGCTGAAGCAGACACAGAAGCAGCAACAGCAACAGCGGCAGCAGCAGCAGCAAAACCACCAGAACCACCAGAACCATCAAAACCAGCAGAACCAACAGAATCAACGGAATCATCAGGACCATCGACATTGCCGTCACATATCGATGTTGGTGACGGCACCAATCTGCCATCGTGGGTACCTATTGGGGTGTCGAGGGGAGGCTCGAGCGCGAATGCGAAATTAGCAAGCGAAATTATGAATATCAAGACGAACACCTCAGCCGCAGCTGCCGCAAACTTCCTCGCGGCGTGGCGCTCCAGGAAGAACTCACCAGCCGTTCACACCGGCGGCGGTGTCAGCGGTTATGCATGGCCTTCTTCTCTTCCCGCTGCTGCTCCTGCCGCAGCTCATGCCGCTGCTGTTGCTGTGGTACCGTCTGCCCTGCCACCAGCGGCGGTCGCAACGGCGGTTCTGACGCCCACAGCAGCAGCAGCGGCAGCGGTGGCAACCGCGACATCGGCGGCAGCGGTGACATCGGCAGCAGCCGCGACACCGGCGGCAGCCGCGACATTGGCGGCAGCACCGGCAGCGGTGGCGGCGGCGGCGGCGCGAATGGCGGGGACGGGGGATGGGGCAGCGGCGGGGGGGGCAGCGGAAGGAGCAGCGGTAGCGACGGCGGCCGGGGCAACGGAAATGTCGACGCCGTGCTGCTTCCCGGAGTGGGAAGTGCCAGGCTCGCCCAAGGAACTGGCGTCATTGCTGTTGTCGTCGTCGTCAGCACCACCACCACCACCGCCGACCTTGCAGTTTCTTGCGGCGGCTGACCCGATGAGCCCCGGCATCACAGCGATACCCTTTCTGCCGGCAGTCTACTGCTCGCCCTCCTCTTCCTCGCCTTTCGGTGGCGGCGGCGACGGTAGCGGTGGTATCGGCGCGGGCGATGACGATTCGCCGACGCCGAGCGCCCCCTGGCTGATGCAACAAGCGCTCTCGGTGCAAGCTGCCGTCGAAGAGGCTGTGAGGGGCTTGGATTGCCACGGCAGCGGCACCGGGGGCATCCTCAAGAACAGCAATAGCAACAGGGTAGGCGATAATAGCAGCAGGGCAGGCGATAGCGTGGGTGCTAAGAAGGGCGGGCTTTGCGGTAGGGGAAATGATGGGCGAGAAAGTGACGACAGGGGGTCTCCGGAAATTGACGTCGATAAGGTGAGTGAGAGGTAAGTATATCGCACGCCGGGTTGCTTGGCCGCTGTCGCTCATTTGTGGCGGTGCGCGGCTTGAACTACTTCTAAGGGCCGGGTCGGCGTTTTCACTCTCGTCCGTGGTGCTGTCAATAGGCAGTAAGACCACTATTCATACCTCGGACAGCTCGTGCGCTAGCTCATCTGTCGCGTATAGCTCGAGCCTTCAGGGCATGTACAGATGAACTACCGCCTACCTGGTATAGCTTTAGTCGGGCAAGACATGTGTAGCCCATGTAGCCCATGTCAAGTAGCTCCCATTACTCACCCTGGTAAAATGCGTGCAGATCGGCTATCCTCTGTAGCTCAACCTTTGAAAACATGGGTGTATGAGCTACCTCTTGTTCGTAGCTCAAGCAGGGAAAAACATTTGCAGCTCATGGAGCTCACGTAGCTCACCAGTGAGCTACCCTCGAAAAGAGCTATTGATAGCTCGAGCTGCGTTGACCTGATCTATCCAAGGTGTGCACTCGTCTCACCCCTTTGGACCCAAGTTTTGTGACCACACACGAAAAAAAAAATGCGGTAGTTTCAACTACTGTGTAGCGCGAGCTCGCAGCTGTACAAGTGATACAACGCCCGTGTTGTCAGCGTGGACTCCTTTTCTTCTTGGTGTTTTTATTTCCCCTCATACGGCTGTTGTACCTGCTGGGCGGCGCATAGCCTGCTGGTTTCATGTGAGTTCATTGCCATGATAATCTATGATACCAAGTATGGTCCATGGCCACAAGACGGGCTATAATATACTTGGTACTATTGATAATATTAATAACATTAGTACTACTGTAGTGTGTAGATGTACGCGTTACCGCTGTAGGGGCTGCCCACCGAGGTGTCTACAATGTGTACGTACGTAAGCACGGGGGGTGCAGCAGTATACCGCTACCGTCCGAGCAAAGAAACTGGGATCGTGCTTTCTCGCCCAATGGCGAGGAGCTATCAATATTTCCGCTGCACGCGCCGCCCCGCAGAGTGTGAAAGAGGTAACCGACTTTTTTTGGCACGCCCTCCTTCCTTGAGCTTCCGCGCCGCCTCCGCCTCCGCCTCCTGTGTGTTCGTCATCCCTGTGCCTTGTTCGCGTCAGAACCCTAACGTATTGCCTGACTTTACCGCCGCCCTCGAGCGATGGAGGGCGCGCGCGGGGGATGCCAAGACCCTCTGGGCGAGCGCTTCGGGTCGCTTCGGGAAAGGTCTGGGCAGGGAGAGGCTGCTGGACGCCTGCTTGGTGAGCGCGGAGGCGGCGGCTGTGGCGGTGGCGGTGGTGATTGTAAATGATGAAATGGTTCACACCCAGCGCAACGCTAGCATTTTGCTGTTGGGGTTCTCACTACGCGACAGCGCAAAGCAGCCCAAGCAGGGCAGGACCGTTTTTTGGGGAGAACAAATGACCGCGAAACGCCGTGGCGCTAAAAACCGACTAGTCGACAGCGCTTAGTTTTATTTTTTCATGAGTGGTCTTATCGTCGTCGGAACTCGGTAATAAGACAAAACAGACGACGGCGGAGCGAAGGGCACCTTCCGCCGCCATGGTGGTCGCATACCCTATTTGCTGTACGAGTATGCAATGCGTGAATAGGCGCTGCCCTGCGGTTGTCGATTGTGTTCCAATGCTCCTATCCGCGGGCGTCGCGCCGCCTATGCATGTGCACGCCACGAACGGTCACGGCCGTTTTCTCCCACGGGTAGGGTGGGTTGTCGTGCGAGGCGTCTTGTTTGGAAGCGTTCACTCCAAGGGTGGTTTGCGGTTTCTCTTGAGAGCGTCCCCTCCTTCGGGTATTCCCCGTACAAGCGCCAACGGCTACATTCCACGTGCAAGCATTCCCGAGCCACCCTTGTGAACGCGTGTGTCGATGCCGGATCTGTCGATGAACTTTGGCTTCGTAAAGACCCGTGTCACGATTGAGGTATGTACCTGGGAGCATTTTTTTGGCGAAAAACGGAGTCTGACTGACGGGGCTCCTTACCCCTTGTAGGACTGCAGTCCCGTTTGGGGGATTAACCACTTATAATTGGAGTGGTTTGTCCCCAAAACGGGACTGCAGTCTGCCCTAAAAGGGTTATAGCTGAGAATCTGCCCAATACCGTTGAAATGCCACTTATTACGGAATTTTTTTGCAATAGTTTTCGCCGTCTACCTCGAGGCCATGGGAATGTTCTCATCCTTCCTTTTGTTTTTTGTTGTCAGGGTGTGTGAGATGAAGAGCTCCTCGAGCGAAGAGCCCCGGATTTAAGCCCTACCGTACCGCGCGTCTGACGCGGCCACTATCTCTTCCCCACCACCCTTCTCCCGCCCGCCCACCCACCCATGCACCCGCCCACTTGCCCGCCCGCCCGCCTGCCCGCCCACGCTCCAACACCGATCGTGCCGTCGGCCGCCTTTCCGCAGGACATGCCTCCGAGTGTCTTGCCGGTCGAGGATGGCCTCCCGGCGTCTTCCGCGTTGGAATTGTTTCGGGCAGCGACAGCGGCGACGGGGCTTGGGATGCCGACGCTGACGGACACCCTACCGTTATCGTCGGCAGTGAGGGCGCCGGCAGCAACAGTAGGAGCAGGAGCAGAAGGAGCAGAAGAAGGAGGAGGAGGGGGAGGAAGTGGTGGAGAGAGGGGGGGCGAGAAAGACTCGTCAGCATCGCAGATTGCGACGCCGTTCGTGGAATTCGGACACACTGGTGGAGTGTTGGACGCGGTGACTTTCGGCAGCAATTGTGTTGGCGGCAGCGGCAGCGGGGGTGGTGGTGGCGGCGGTGATGGTGGTGGTGACGGCGAAGAGGCGCTGGTAATAGCCCAGGCAGAGGAGGCTGGAGATTGCGAAGGGGGAGGGGGTGAGACGACGAGACGCGGAGCGAGGCGAAACGCCTCCAAGTTTCCTGACAGTGTCATCGCGAAGGTGGGCGCGGGTGCGGCAGGGAGAGCCTGATTTGTACTATTAGGCTGGGGATAGATATATACCTGGTGCCTTATCTGGAGGTTTTGGCTGAGAGGGAGGCGTCGAAGGAACGGGAATGGTGCACGGAGAGCTATTTCCAAGCGCCGTCAATAGTCTTCTGTGTGGATATGTTTGTCTTGTGACAGCCTCGGTATGAGCGCGGCGTGTGCGTTGTTTTCGTGCTCGTTTTTTTTCTAAACACGCTTCACATGTATACGAACCTCTTTCGTAGGAGGGCCTCCTCTCCTCTCGAAGTGGACATGTAAGCAGGCCGCTTTACGGCCAACACAAATGGCATGAGTTACTTCTAGCGACTGGGATGTCGGTACTCTTGACTGTTGCGCTGCATGCTTTTCGTTGGGAGCGTAGTCTCGAGGGTCGATGGCAGTGTTGGCAGGGGGGTGCGTACCCCGCTTCCGACCGGCTGAATGGTTGATAGTCCATGTTACCTCTTCATTACATCATCTCGAGAAAAATTACCAGACGGTTGGGGTTAGGGTTACAGGCTTTAGGTTCGTAAAAGTCAAGTATGTCTCATCTGTTTTTTTTTTTGCTGGGGCAAGGTCTATACAGTATAGGCCCACGGGTAAGAAACAGCCTGGAATAAGAACATAAGGCTCACTTTCGGGAGGGCCGCTCAGAAAATTGGAGTGAGACACCGTGCTCAGCGCGAGCGCTGCACTAGATCCTATACACCCTGGTATTGGCCTGTGCTCAAGGTTTGTGCAAGGATGGTGTGTGTCACCATAGGGTTCTATACCTTGCTCACATTTGGTATTTCTTTTTTGCGAGCCCACATTGTTGTAAAGCCCTCTGATCCTCATCGACTATTTTGCCCTTTGCCCTACCTCCGTCGTGGCGCATGCCGATGGTGCTTTTTCGCTGGTGTATGGGCGAACCCTCCGCCTCCCGGACGGTCCAGGTGCCGGGGCTGTCTGCCGATCTCACTGCTGCCTTGGGTGAGTCGCGGAAGGCGGTGAAGAGCTCCTGGCGTTTTTTCGTTTGTCAATCGCGTGTGTGGGAAGAGGACGGGCGTTGGTGTCGGTGTTGGAGTTGATGTTGGTGTTGATGTGGGTGTGGGCGTTGATAGTGTTGGTGTGTTGTAGGTGTAGATATTGTCGTGGGCGTTGATGTGAGTGTTGTTTCGGGTGTTTATGTTGGTGAGTGCTGGTGTAGGTAGCGGTGCGGTGTTGGTGTTGGTGGTTGCTCGTGCTGTTTTTTGGCGTCGTTGTGGGAGTCGCAGTCGCACTCGAGTTTCCTCTCGCCTTTCCACCCGGTGTCAGCCGCGCTCGACCCACCTGCGCGGGAGGCATTATCGCCTCCTAGGGAGAAAAACTAGAGTTCGACCAGCCACGCGAGAGCGTGGGTGCTCAGACCGCGTGCACGCTCGAACGGCTAGGAGCAAAGGCGGCGCACCGACCGGGACGGTTGCGATGACGACGATGTCGGTTGTTCTACTATAGTACAAAATGTGGCGACGTTGTCGACGACTTTCGTATGCTCATGTACGTCTGCGATTGAGTCGACGAATGTACAATGGTTGACAAACGATGTTGACGATTGTATTGCGACGATGGCGATGACCGCGGTCCCCAGTTTCGTGCAAGAGGCTCGTTAGCCAGTGGGGAGTCGCGCACGGCGGCGGTCGCGGTAGCAGTAGCGGTGGTGGGGGCGATTGTGGCGTTCTAAGCATGGGCAAGCATGGGACCACTCGTTTGTTCGGTTGTCTGCCGCGTGGACGTTGCTTGCAGGGCGATACGTGAACATCCAAGACGTGAAGGACTGCGTGAGGTCTCTGCGGAAATACGGGGAAGGCTTGAGCAGGCAGGCGCTGTTGGAAAGCTGTTTGGTGAGCTGAGAGCGTTTCGGGGCGGGAGGGGGGGGGTGTACTCGATAGGAGAGATGTACTCGATCTCATGCATGGCCGTAGTCGTATGACCATAGGGCGGGAGGGGGGAGGGGGGGGTAGGAGCGGTCGGAGCGCGTGGCTGTCTCTGTGTTGGCCTGGAGACCGAAAAGGAGAGAGGGTGTATCGGGAGAAGATGGACGCAAAGATAGATAAGACATAGATGAGCAGAGAGGGACAGAGACAGAGAGAGGAGCGGAAAAAGACGAAACGCGAACGACAAAACCATGGACAAGAGATGAGAGATATAGAGACAGACAGAGAGCGAACGAGACCCCCAAAGACACACACACGGAGAAAGGCAGGGACAGGGGAGGGAGAAAGAGATGAAAAGGCGACACGGTAGGCCCGAGTTCTCTTCTCAGTGACTGTTGCCCTTCACGTTCACAAGCACGTGAGAGGCACCCCGTCTGCTGCCATAGCAGGAATCGAGACCCGCTGACCCCCCCCCTGCCCCTCACCTCCTGGTCACCCCCCGCCCTCCCACCCCCCCAACCCCAATCTAGGCGGCCCTCGACAGGGGGGATGGCGGTCGGCCGTTTGCGCTTGTATCCGAGGCGGGGGAAGCCATGGCACCATCTTTTGCGGTCGGTGCATCCGGAATCGGCGGCAGCTGTAGAGGCGGCGTTGGCGCTCGCTATGAAGAGGGGGGAGCCGGTGGTGGCGGAAGCGGAGATGGGAATTTTGCGCTGTCTGGGGGTTCGAAGGTGAGGGGCGGGGGCGGGGGGCGGGGGACTCATGGTATGCATACCCGTAGTCGTATGACTATAGACGCTGGCATCCTCACAATCTGGGGGGGCGGGGCGGGGGGATAGGGAAGAGGAGGAGACGAAGCAGGACGAGATTTGCCTGCGTGAGCATGTTGGGTCTTTTGAGAGAGGGGGCGAAATGGTGATGAGAAGCGTCTGTCCGTGTAGGAATTTTGTTTCAGTGGCCTACCGCTCTATCGCCCTAGCTTACTCGTACGGGCCGAACGGGGGAGGTACCGATCGGTGGCCGACCCACGAGGGCGATCCTCGGCTCTGGTGCACCCAGAAAGACTATGTAGATCGAAAGAGCAGCGTCGCCGCGCGATAGTGCCGCGGCTTTGGCTCGCGTAACGGTGACACAAACAGACACAGAACGCACAAACACGCCAAGTCCGTACGATATTGACGGAAACTTGGTACCCACCAACACGCACGTTCGTGGGTTTCGCGCGGGCGTGTCCATCTGCATAAAAAAAACAACACTATAGAAAAATTCGCCTCCTTCTTGGCTACCAGGTATTTGTTTTGGTGGGAGTCGCAACCGCGAGCGTGACCCTTCCGGACCCCGGTAACAGCGACAGGTAAAAGTCAGGTGGGGTCTTCCCAACCTTTTGAGTGTGAGCGCGCAAGCAGCAGTACAGGTGCACCTCCTCCACCTCGGACGGACGGATAGATCATGATCTGTCTGATTTATCTGTCTACAGTAGATCATCTACTTCATGGCCCGTCGTTGTGAGAGGTTACGCAAGGTCTGCGTAGTACAGACCCCAACGCAGGAAACATGTGCTATAACGTACTGTAGGTCATACGGGTCCCACCCGACAACACGAGCTTGCAGTAGATCATATTATATACCAGTAAAATATCGGAAATAGATCTGCCTTGCAAGGTGGACCGTAGTAGGTCATGAAGTGGGGATTGATGGCCCGTCCGAGGTGTAATATTTCTTCGCGTTGTAGCCCGGGCACGCACCCTACCCCAGCAACCCGCGCTGCTGCGTGTGGCCAATGCTACAATCGTTTTTTTTGTCGTCGTCGTCGCCCCCCCCCCCCCCCTTCTGAAGTCCGAAAATAACTACCACACTGGGCGGAAATATAAGGAACGCTTGTTTTTCATGTTTATGTGTAAAATATCCTTCTATTTACGACCAAGAGTAGAATGAATCATCCGTTTCTTCCCCCTGGCTGGCTCCTGCCCTCGCCCCGCCCAACACACACGCACTCGCAATCATTTGCCGTCTCCGCCGATACCAAAACAAGGTTTCTCCTCGCGTCCTTTCTCTCACCCATGGGCCATCCATGCCCGCCTCCCCGCTCGCTCTTCCCCCCCCCCCCCCGACCCCCCCCGGTCCAGGAGAAGCACGAAGACGGCGATGGAGCATCTTCCCCACATGTGTCGGCTGCCGCTGCTGCTGTCGCCGCCCCCACCACCACCGCAATCAACAACAGCAACAACAACAACAACAACAACAACACCGCCGCCGCCGATGCTGTCCCTGGTGGGGAGGGCACGGCCGGTGCTGCTTTGGCATCGCCCCCACCCCCGTCTGGTAATTTTCCGACTCGCGGAGGAGCGCGCGGAACAAGCGACAGCGCCGCGGGGGGGGATGGGCCCTTCTCTGCTGTCCTCGGAGCCTCGCCCTGCCACGTTCAGACGGCGGCGTCTTCGAAGACGGTGGCTGTTGGGGGGGAGGGGGGGCGGGGGGAACGGGGAAGGGGGAGGGGGAGGCCGAGACGGGGGAGGAAAACGGAAAGGGGGGCAGGGGCGGAGAAGGGGGGGGTGGGGACGGGGGAGGGGAAGGT
Organism: Nereocystis luetkeana; assembly: GCA_031213475.1. Lineage (NCBI taxonomy): Eukaryota > Phaeophyceae > Laminariales > Laminariaceae > Nereocystis > Nereocystis luetkeana. The sequence continues at coordinate 4,236,945 of JARUPZ010000003.1, read as the reverse complement.
GGGGGCCGGGGTGGGGATGGGAGCGGGAGCCGCGCCCGCGAAGGAGAAACGCGCGCGTGCCCCTCACTGTCCTGCCTCCCGGAAGGATCAAGACCGCGTCCAGTCTACCCGCAGCAGAGTTCGCGACGAGAACGGAGACGGCGGCGGCGGCGGCGGCAGTAGCGGCGGCGGTGAAAGCTGCAACGATCGCGGTGACGGTGAGGGCGGCGCCGATGCCGTTCCGCTAGAGGCGCCGATGTCGCCGAAGATAGGAGAAAGAGAGGCGTCGATGCTGGGGTCTGGGCCGGCGGAGATGGCGCCGGAGTCGAAGGCGGAGCCGGAGCCGGCGCCGTGTGGAGAAGTGGAGGTGGAAGTGGCGGGGGTGGTGGGCATGACAGAAAGAGAGGGCCGGGAAGAAGTCGGGAGTCCCATTCCGAAATTGACGACCTTCACGTCGACGGCGGCGGTGGTGACGAGGAAGAGGAAAAGTGTGGGGGTCCGCGCGTCGAAGCGGTTACGTCAAGACTACGGTCTCATCCCGGAAGCCGTGATCGCGATGGTAATTTTTGTTCGGTGGGGGCAGGGGGCGGGAGGGAGAATGAGAAAGGGGAAGGGGGCGGGGGGGTACTCATGTCATGCATGGCCGTAGTCGTATGACGGTAGACCTTCGCATCCTTACGATGCCGGGACGGAGCACGTCGGGTTTTGTCATGCATGGCCGTAGTCGTATGACCGTAGACCCTCGCATCCTTACGATGCCGGGACGGGGCACGTCGGGTTTTCGCCGACCAGGCAGGCATTGCTTGCACCAAGGGGAGGGTGGGGATGGGGGGGGGAGAGGGGAGGGTGGAGGGGGGTGGGGTGGGGGGGTGCAGCAGGCAAGGTGGCAACGATATTTTGGTGTCTCATTGCGTGCATAAGTGCGTGCGTGCGCGTGTGTTGGTCCTGTCGCCGTTCAGTGAAGTGTATGCTCTCTCGTCGAAACGCGTGGCTTGGTATGGTTTGGTTCGGGTTTTGGGCTCGGTTGGGTTTGTTACGTTTCGTTTTGGTGCCGTTTGTTTTCGCCTCTTAATTTCGTGACGATGACCGCCCGCCCGCCTACTTTCCCCCGCTGTATGCCATGTTTTGTTTTGGGGCTTGGATTCGTTTTTTCTTATTTTCCTTGTCGTCTTTTTGGTATACATGTTTTTTCGCAGGTACCTCGACTGCTGGTGGATCTTGAGAGCTTCGTGGGCTTTCGAGTCAGCGCGGACGAGGGTAAGGCGCGCTGCCGAGAGCTGGATCGCTGCGGTAAGTGGTTTTCGTTCTTCCTTTCCCACCGCCGAAGACAGCCGGTTGGCAGTCAGTCTACTACTGAAGCGTTGACAACGTCAAGACTCCGCTAGACTTACGCCACTCGTCGGACGCACCACGATGTAGGCAACTGACTGTGCTGTAGACCCCGACCTGTCTTTTGTGAGATGGTGTACATGATCTGTGTAGTACAGATCCAACCCAGGAAACACGTCCTAGGTCGTACAGGTCGTACGGCTCCCACCCGGCCGCACTAGCTGGATCATACAGATCATACAAATCATGCAGATCATACATATCAGGAATATCAGGAATATATCTGCCCTGAAGGGTCTAGGTCATGATGCGACACTGATCTGTATTATCTGTCTGGGGTGTGAACTTAATACACAGTCCAATCTTGGTTGACGGTCTAGCGTATACTATTAAAGAACTGAACATTTTTTTCTTTAATGCAATAAAAACAACAACTCTGCTGTTATATAAATGTTTTTTTTTCAAGTATTAAAATTATCTTGCAAATTAGTCCTTTGCGGGGAATTGAACCCGTGTTTTCGCCCGTGAAAAGGCGAGCGATGGGATTCGCTCTTTTTTTCATGAGTCAGAAGTAATTACAGAAACGATAGTGGACGATTCAGGTCAGAAATAATGTGTTTTTTTTTTTGAGTGAATGTGAATGTTCTGTAATTTAGACCCATCAAGTCCCTTTTAGACTTCAGTATATTACGGGGGACCATAGTATATAGGACCAAATATTGTTATCAAAAATAGGGAAACATATAGGTGTTCGTGTGTACCGTAGGTCCTATTTGCTATGGTCCCCCGTAATAGAGGTCCCTCTATAGTGCCGGCTGCCCGCTATAGTAATGCCTGTGATATCGCTTGGCACAGATGGGATTAGCCAGTGTGGCAGAGAGCGGTGTAAATAGTGCCGGTTGCCGCTGCATATAGTGCCGGTTTTGTTGGCTGTCGCATATGTACCGGCACTATAGAGGGACCGTTACAGTAGTGATTGTACTATTACGGGGGGCCATAGTTAATAGGACAAAATATTTTTAGTAAAAATGGTTACATATACCAGGTACCTGGTATAGTTTTTTATGTATACCATAGGTCCTATTAACTATGGTCCCCCGTACTACTTACTGTACGGCAGGACTCGACCAATTTGTCCGGCCGGGCTTCATGTGTCCGAGTACGTAGTGTTTTGCCGAAAAGTGCTCGTACGAAGAGAAAAGTTGGCAAAAGTGTGAAAATTTGACAAACATACGTGTACATATAGTTTTGGTGTGGAGAGTTCCTTGACGGCTCTCCGTCAAGTCCGTCAAGGATGCCGCCAACCAGCACATTTGACGGGTGCGTCGGTCCTACACACCCCGCCGCGCCTTCATGCTCCGCTTTGCACCTCCGGCAACTCGACGGCTTCGGCTCGAATGTTGGTCGTTGCCATCGACGAAGGGATCCTTTGCCGCACTCCTCCTCTGTGTGTTGTACCTAGCGGTGTACCTTATCGCATGTATCATGGGGCCGTGCATGAGCCTCACCAAGCGCTACTTCCATGCTCCCCTGTTTGTTTTACTACCTCGCGGGTCGAGCGTCTTGACCCTTTTAAGACTGAAGTCCCGAGTGGGGGACAATTCACTTAGAATTTGACTGGTTTGTCCCCAAAACGGGACTGCAGCTCTAAAAGGGTTGAAATAAAATCGGACTTGTGCTACGTCAGGGATTTTACTTGGTTATAGTATAGCCTGAACATTTCTCACCGACCGAGCGCCTAGACTCTCTCCAACTAGCCTATTTAGTTGCGTCCGATATACCAGGTACCAGGTACCTGGTATTTTTTGTGAAGCGTTACCGCAAGGAGGCGTTTACATCGCACAGGGGTGAGTGCGATCATTTTTCAGCGCTCTTTTTTTTCGACAAAAGCGGTACGGGTGCTAATTGTCGAAAAATACTTTTTTCGGAAGGGCTCCCGGCCAGAGATCTCTCCGAAAGCACCTTCTTTCGGTGTTGGAAACCTTTCCCCGCTCTGGATAAAAAAGGGCCGCTGAAAAACGATTGCACACGAACTCAACGCTCGTTTTGCGGTGTTTTAAAAGGAAAAAATCATTAGGGATCGGGAACCGATATGATGGCGATCTGCACTTAGTTGTAGAGAGAATTAGGCGTTATGGTTCATGTTATTTGGCCGAGTAAGTATGGTAGTACGTAGCTCAGTTTAGTTTTTGGTTAACTAAAACAATGGTGTTGTGTATATATGCGGCTTATTAGCTTGCGAGACCTCTCGGGACGCTACTAACCACTCTGTCGCCAAATATAGTGTACCTTTGGACTCAAGATTAATGTACAAGCGGTCCTTATATCCAAGTACAGAGTCGTATAATATAAGGAACGTTTGGAGATTAACCTGAATATGAAACGTTCCTTTTCTTTCCGTTTCGAAAGTCCGTCGCTATCCCTATATATTCCAGCACGGGCCGTCGGCGCCCCCATCATAACGCGCGGGGGGGTCGGGGGGGGTGGGGGGGGGGCGTGCGTAACGCTGTGTCAGGTGTTTTGTAAAAAAAAACAGTCCACCGCCGCCAGGGCGGTTGAGTGACTCGTGCGCGCGTTGGACGGCCTCGCCGCAGAGCCTGGGTGCTTCATTTTGTGCTTTGGCGGGGGACGACGAAGTATGTTAACCGAAAAAAGATGCCCCTCCTCACCCCCCACCCCTCACCCACCGCCGAGCGTGGTTTTTCTTTGTTTTTTGCGGGCGGACTTCATACTTCGAAGTATATATACTTCGAAGTATGTATGTTCTGTGTAACAAATGAACCGCCCGCCCCCCCACCCATCCACCCGCCCATCCACCCACCGACCCCCGCTCCCCAACGACTCACTCTCACATCAACGGCGGCCACGCCGCCCCTCCCCTACTGCTGTGTGTCTCGGGGACTCCAACCATATATTGTTTTTGTTTTCGCTCAGGAGAGGGGTTGAGTCAGGAGGGGCTGCGTGACGCCGTGGTGTCTCTGCTTCTCCGCCGCGCCAGTCGAAACGGGGGATTTGGCAGCAGCGGCAGCGGCGGCGGCGGCGGCGGCGGCGGTGGCTGTAGCGGTGGTGGTGGTGGTGGTGGTGGTGGTGGCGGTGGCGGTGGCGGTGGCGGTGGTGATGGTGGTGGTGGTGGTGGTGGTGATGTTGGCGGTGGTGGCGGTGGTGGCGGTAGCGGCGGTAGCGGCGGTGGCCCCCGCCGCCGCGGCCGTCCCAAGGGGAGCAAGGGCAGGAAGAAGTCTGCAGGGGGAGCGTTGCGGCGGTTACCCTTGACGGCTGCTGCTGCTGCTTCTGCGTCTGGGGTGGGGTTAGAAGTGGGGGTGGGGGTGGGGGTGGGATCTGCGGCGCCAGTGGGAGGCATGGATAAGGGGGGCAAGGGCGGAGGCAAAACCAAGGGAAAGGTTAAGAGGGTCGGGGTGGAGGAAGGGGTGGGGCTAGAGGTGGGAGCTGCGACGGCGTTGGGAGGCGTGGATGAGGAGGGAAAGCGCGGGAGCAAGGGCAAGGGTCAGGGTAAAGGGGTGAGAGTGGGGGAAGGGGTGGGGTTGGGGGTGGGATCGACAGTGGCTTTGGGAGGCGTGGATAACGGGGGGAAAGGCGGGGGCAAGGGTCAGGGTAAGGAGGTAGGGGTAGTGGAAGGGGTGGAGTTGGGGCTGGGATCCGCGGCGGCGTGGGAAGGCGTGGATAAGGGAGAGAAGGTCGGGGGCAAGGGTGAAGGGGTGTGGGGAGAGGTGGGGTTGGGGGTGAGATCGGTGGCGGCGTTGAGAGGCGTGAATAAGGGGAGAAAGGAAGGGGGCAACGCTAAGGCTGAGGGGGGGAGGGCAGGGATGGGGGAAGAGGTGGGATCGGCGGCAGCATTGGGAGACGTGGATAAGGGCGGGAGAGGCGGGGGAAAGGCCAAGGGTAAGGGTAAGCGCAGGGACAAGGGCGGTGGTTGGAACGGCGAGGAGTGGATGGAGAGCGATGGGTGTACGGACGGGGGTGAAGCAGGCGAGGTGGAGGACTGGGAGCGTCCGACGAAGAGGCCGCGGCGAGCGTCCGGAATTATTCCTGAGAACGTCATCTCGAAGGTAGGAGGACGGGACGAAGTTGAGCGACCTTGAGAAAGCTGACCACCACGGCGTTTTTGTTTTTGACCTACAGCAGTAGCTGCGCTCCCGAAGGCAAGTTGCTCGCGGTGGTCGCTGGGGTGGTTGTATTGGTGTGATTTGGGGCCGCGTTCGTTGGATTTGCTGCATCGGATTTGCTTTGCTTTGCCACAATAGAGTCTCTCCAGAAACATCCGACCGGTGAACACACTCATCCTATTGCGGGGGGCCATGTCAAATAGGACCTACGGCGGTACACACACAAACCTATATATATATATATATATATATATACAAGGCGCTTCGCTCCGCGGGCGGCCTACGCCGCCCGCTACGCTCGCTCTGGAAGAAAAAGTACATCGAATTACGCGAAGCGGACAGAAGGTCGATGATTGAACATATATTTTTATGACTATTGTTGTCGTTGCAAATTGGCGACTTGATAATGCCAAGGGTCTACGTACGTACATACAACGTACGTACATACCCCAGGTAGGGTACTGATTTTCTTCTTTCGATATGCTGTATGATATGTACCTGGTATGCATGCACGTGCGAGAAAGCACAGCATGGCACAGCAGCAGCACCGCAAAAACAATGAAAATGAAACCGAAATTTTTAGAAAGAGAAAAAAATCCCCGTCCCCTCTCATGTAATAATTGTCTGCCCCTGGAACACCTCGCACCAGTCAAAGAAGAAGAAAAAAAAATGAACAGCAGAGCTTCTCTCTCAGCCTTGTACGCCGCCCGCCCCTCTCTCGACCACCTCGCCACCGATTCGGTCCGGGTAAAGCTTTCCTCCCTCTCTGTCACAGTGATCCCCGTTGCCCGCCCCGCGTGACGCCCGGTGCTTACCGTGACCCTCGTTCGCCAGCTCGACGATTTCGATGGTCAGACGGGCGTTCGTCTATGTCTATAGTTCAGCGTGGTCGCAATAATAAGCACCGCTTGAATGTTAGCTTGCAATCCCGAACGACCCTTATGGACTCGTACGTACTCATTCTAATTTTTCAGATGGAGGCAAAAGAGAGCCATTCATGCTTCCCTTGTGTCTCGAGGCACACACGACGCCTAGCCACGAAAACCGCGCCCGAACTCATTGCAACCCCCCCTCTACCCGCCAGCATCCGCCGACACCCGCGACGGCGCCGGGCTCGCCCGCGTCGCAGTGCTCCGACTACACACACGCACACGGAACGGAAGAAGAAAAAAGGAAAAAAGAACTGAAAGTGCGAAAGAAATTTCAATCAGCCGGTGAAAAAAAAAGCGAAAGAGAGCCACCCAAACCGCTGAAAAAACAAAATCGACTTTTTCTTTTTCCGAGATTTTTTTTCTATTGTACCGGGAAAAAAAGTGTGGCGCGAGAAGCAAGCACGCAAAGAAAGCAAAAAACGCGAAGAAAGCAAAGATCGTAGAAGCGACAAAAAATCGTGGGAGACTCGCTGAGCGTGAGGCAGGTGCTTATGATCAAGTGATTTTAGGAAAAGGGTAACTTTAAGTATGTGTATATCGCTGTTTTTACTAACAATATGTGGTCCTATTTTTCCATGGTCCCCCGTAGGAGTATTAAATTATTCAGGTAGAATTCACTCACCTTTTTTTGTTGCCATCCCTTTGTAAGCCTTTGCGCCCCTTACCCTCTGTTCGACGTAGCTCAGATGCGGACCCGCGGGTTGTTTTCGTTGATCACGGAGATCAGCCGTCGACTGAGAGTCGACCAACTCAACTGATTTTGTTTTTCAGCCCAGCCAGCCGTCCGCCCGCAGCACAACGTTGTATGTACGGATCAGCATGAATGTGTTTCACGGGACTTGCTGTTTCTCTGAGCTGCCGCCTCTGCTGCCGCCGCCGCTTGCGCGTGTACGGTGGCCCCGTCGCATTTGGCGCTGGGCGATTGCACCCGGGTTCGCAGGTTCCGCGCCTGGTTGTGGACCTTGCGGCACTGATGGGCTGCAAGGTGTCTACTGAGGAGGCTAAAGCGGCCTGTCGGGAGCTGGATAGATGCGGTGATTTTTTTTCTCTCTTGGGCTGAAGAGATGCGGGGACTTTTTATTTTGTTTTCGTTTTTGTTTTTTTGTGCCTGGTCACGAACGGCTGAAACTTGTATTAATAAAAACAAATTCGCTAGTTGTACGTAGAGAGCCGACTACTGCTCGCCGGCCGCTCATGACGTCACCGGCTTTCAATACTCTGGTATGTTTTTTTTTGCTCACGAACGGCGGAAGATTTGCAAGAAACAACTCTAATAGGGAGTCCACTGCTGCTCGCCGGCAGCTGATGAACTTTACTGACTTCCATTATTCACTGGCAAGCCAAGTTATACCCTGGCACCTGGTGTACCACTGTCTCCGGAAATGTAAAGAACGTTCGGGTAGTAGTAGGAATAGCCAAGCGATCCTTACATTTCCGGACAGGGAGATACCACGCATTAACTGTATCCGCGTTTTTCGGCAGAAATTACCACCAGTACGTACCACCCTGGACATGATTCTAAGGATAATTTGATGTTCAGGTGAACGCCTACATTGTCTTTATATTCCCGTCCAGCGTGGTAGACGTTCGAATCGGGTTATTCTTGCAGTGCTCATAGCATGAGGAACTCTTGACACTCTTACCGCAAAGCACCTCTTGGTCTAGTCCCATGTATGGCTCTTCCCCAAACGTGGGTGCAGTTCGAAGCGGGTTGACCAAGTCAGAACTGCATCCGCGATTTTCGGGACACGCTTTTTGGTATCGCTGTGTTTTTTGTTTTGTTTTGCTTTTTTTTTGCGTTAGCACAGGGGTTAAGGTCGGGGATTTCGGGATGTCTCTGCACCGCGACCGTAGAATAAAAGTCCGGGCCTCCGGGGGTGGAGAGTCGAGTTGCGATGGGTTACCCCTATACATTGCCGCGGCGAGGCTTTGGAATGCCGCAGAGCCGCAACGTGGAATACAGGGAAGCGCGGTATTTTGCGCTTCGTGCACAGATCGATAGACGAAACCATCGCCGCCGAGCCTGTCCATTTTTTTGTTTGCCGAAAACGCCATTTTATTTGCTGGAAGCCCATCGGAAGAAAGACACCTTCGCTCCTAGTATCAATATTACTAGTCGGTATATAATGGCGCCCCGCCCTACCACTGCCTGGTCGGCGAAAACCCGATATGCTCCGTCTCGGCGTTGCAGCGATGCGAGGGTCTTTGGCCATATGACTACGGCCATGCATGACATGAGGACACCCTCCCCCCCCCCCCCCCCCCCCCCACCACCATTGCCACCACAACGTTTGGCCACTCCCTTCCTTGGAACCCACCGATCTCCCGACCCACCCGCCTCCGGCGCGCCTCCTACACTAATACCCTTTTTTTTAGTGTCAGTATTGAATGGCGTCGACCCACCCTTGCCACCGACGCCCTTCTCCCCCCCCTCCTTTGAAACCCACCCACCCGGCCACCCGCCCCCATCCGGCCTCCTTCTGCACCCTCTTTTTTTCGTTTCCCACCTCGCAGGGGATAACTTGAGCCAGCAGGAGCTAGGCACCGCGTGTATTCCCATCTTGCTGCGGCGCGGTAGCCGGTTCGGTGACGGCATCGGCGGTGTTGCTCCCACAGAAGCAGGGCAGGGGTCTAACGCAACGGCAGAGAAGCCACCGGGGAGCTTGGCTAGGGTCCGCCCGGGGGAGGGAGAATTAGGGTCTGGATGTGATGGGCTGGAAGGCCAGGGAGAAGAGGGGAGCCGGGATGCCGGGGTGGTTGGGTTTGTCCCGGAGAGTGTGATGGCAAAGGTTAGCTTTTTTGTTCCGCACCCTGTGCTTTTTTTGCTCGGCTGCCTTCACCGGTATGTATCGGTGGAATTCAGCCGCTATAGCTGTAGTAAAGAACGAGGCGTGCTTATATGCCTCCTGGCATTTTGTTTCGATGCTTTGTTTTCTATTATGGGTGGCGTTCTAGACACAAAAAGACAGAACCGGAATACCAAATTTGTTTTGAACCATTGGAGGGAATAAGGTGGTCGTCGTCCGCTCAGTTCGTCCTGCACAGGGTTTCCCGCCTACACCGGTCCGGGCTTTTGTCAGAGAGGCGCCGTAGCGAACGCGAAGCGCCCGTGCGTGGTCAACCCTCTCGCTCCGCAATTTTTTTAAGCGTAGCTGCAACTCGGTCGTATTTTGGGCGAGAATAAACGCCGCATGATGTGGTGGGAAGGCCAAAGAGCAACCACGCGGGTGGCACTATCTGTCAGGTTTCTTGTCGCAGCAAACTCGGGCACGGTGAGTGAATAACCGAGTGGCAGACCTACAGCTGTAAGGTATGCACCTGTGTTGACACGGGCAGCCTTTGTACGTGCGCCCGCTCCAACCCCCGCACCCGCCCCTCCCGGCCGGCGCAGGTGCCACGCCTGGCGTTGGACCTGGAGACTTTCGTCGGACGTCCTGTATCCGAAGGGGAGGCTACGGCGTCCTGCCGGGAGCTGGACCGCTGCGGTATGTTTTTTGGTCTGTCGAGGGCGTAGCATTAGCATTATGCTCGCTAAGCCGGCATGTCTCTGCACTTATGATACGAGGATGCGACTTTTGTTTTGTGTGGAGGTATGGGCTACTGTCGTGATGGATGGGGCAGGCGCCTGAGCACCATGAGATATGTGCGTGCCGATGACGAACGACACGCTTAGTTTTCGTGCCGTGGTCTCGCAGAGCGCGGCTTGATCGCGACGCCCGCCCTCTGCTCGGTCAACCGCCCCGATGTCTGCGGCGATGCAGGCGCCTATAACGGGTTCCCGTATCGCTCGTTTCACGCACTAACCTGTCCGCTGCACCCCCCCCCCTCCCCCTTCGGGCTCCGGGCTCCGATGTCGCCGTTTTTCCCCCCGTCTTCCCTCTCTTTCGCGGCGTTGTGTTTTTTCCCTGTCAGGTGAAACGTTGACGCAGCAGGAGCTCTGTAACGCCTGCGTCTCCGTGCTCATTTGCCGTGCCGACGTGGCCTTGGGTATGGGGGGAGGCGGCGGCGGCGGTGGGAGCGGGAGCGGCGGCAACAGCGGCGGCGTGGTGCCCGAAAGCGCCGCCGCTTCTGCTGGCGGACCCCCCACCGCATCCCCGGTCTGTGATGGGCCGAATCCTTCTCCCGTCGGACTCTTCCTGCCGCCGCCCGCAGCGTCCCAAGCGGCGTCCGAGTCAGCCCCTCCCGGGAACTCCTGCGGCATGTCCCTTGGCGGGGCAGGGGTAGCTGGCAACGCACTGCAGAAGGTAGAATACAACCAAGAGCGAGAGCGGAGAAATGGAGGGCTCGCTGAGAAAAGGGGCAACATCGAGGAGAGTAGCGCCGGCGGAGGCGCCGAGGAGGGCGCCGCGGATGGCGGCGGTGACGGCGCTAGTGCCGCGAGTAACCATCGTAGGGAGGATGGACAGCAGGAGCTAGGGTCGCCGTGTCGGTCGTCGGCGACGATGGAGACTTCGTCTCCTTGCCCCGATGGTGCAGGTGGGCATGGGTGTGTCGACATACGCGGCTAGCCGGGGTCAGACGCGCTGCGTGTTTTCTGATGTTACGCGTGGGTTCTGTATTGTCGTCGCCGCCGCCATTCCGGGCGTGCACTGCTCGGACCTATTGAACGCTGTTTTAAGCCTCTCCGGCTGATCGGTTTTGAACGCAACAAGGCCACAACCGCTATCGCAACCGCTGGCACGATCGCCTCGTGCTTCTGTACTAAAAACGTTTTGCCCGCTACCGTAGCGCCGCAAGCACATCAAGCGGCACGCCAAAGTGGCGCGTGCGCAAGCCCGTAAAGTTTAGTTTCCCGTAAGGCGCTACCACTGCTCTCCTACGGTCGACGGCTTATGCATGCTGAGCGAGCGTCCTACAGCGATGAACGCATCTCGACTTTCTATCGAGACCTTTGACTGTGTTTTCGAGTGGCGGCTTACCATCGTTAGCAGAATCGTGATGAGAATACCGCCGCTTCGTTATGTGTCAACCCTTGGTGGTTTTCCTGGGTATCCTCAGGAGGAAACAAAAAAACACTCGGAGTCGTCCGGTAGTACTTTTTCATCTTTCACTGCACTATCGGCAAATTCTACGTACTCGTATATATGTACCATTAATCGGTACTGATACCCAATATCGTTTGTAAAAATCAATCAAAACAAAAGTAAACTAGATGTAAACATCATCGCTGGGGCTCGAACCCCGAACTTGGACAGGGTGAACAACCCCAAGCCCCCAGAAGGTGCCGCATAATGATTCTGCAGTACTTGTACTCACCCTACGAAATGTAACAATTGGGCTTATAGCTCACGATATAGAGCGAAGGCCGCATCTCACCTTCCCCCATTTCGTTTCGGTCATCTGCTCTCTGTTCCTCGCGCCGCACAGAATTGTCGTCGGCGCCAGGTGTAGCGGAAAAAACTCATTCCCCGGAGAGACCGCGAATATTGGAAGGCGCGATATCGGTGCCCCGAATCCCGGCGGAAGGTCTCCCCAGCCGAGGGTCCTCTGACTTGGCAAGTTTGCGCACCGGCAAAGATGGAAACCTTGAACAGCATTCTGCTCGAGACTTTGGGAAGCGAATCGCGGGTGGTGAAGAGGTCTATAACCCGTCCGAGGACTTCGCGTGCGGTGGCGGCTACAGCGGAGTCGGTCGCAAACGCGACTCTGACGAGAATGGTCCCGATGGAGCAGAGGGTAGTAAGCTACCCGTCGGCCTCCGCGACGGCAGCACTGCTTCTGCTGCGTGCGACCGGCCTCCGAAGGCATCGGACAGGGGCATCGGTGGCGAGCGTTCCAGCAGTCCCCTCGGCCGCAGCAGCGGTAGTGGCCCGTCGAAGACGGTGGCATCGCTTCAGCAGCCCGAAAATGGCACTCCTCCGTCTTCTCTCTCGCCCTTGGCGAGGAGCAAGGGTGGCAAGAAGCGGGAGCGTGGGGCTGCGAGCGAGGGGGAGAGAGTAACGAGGAGATCGCGCGACGAAGCGATCACTATGCCCGGTACGACCGACGGCAACAGCAGCAGCAGCAGCAACAGTAGCACCAGCACCAGCAGCGTCTGTAGTGGCAGCGACAGCGGCGACGGCAGCGGTGATGAGGAGCGACAGACCGAGCAATCGGACGCGCCGCTGAAATGCGAGGTGGGCGAGTTCGTCGTCTTCCCCACCCCGCGGGGCTCGCCAGTGCCGTTCCTCTTGGGCAAGATCCTGCACAAACGGGCTTCGGTCCCGGCCCGGGCTGGAGGGCCGGCGGGGACCGAGGTCGTTGTTCACTGGTTCACCCCGAATAAAAAAATAGCGCCCGTAAAGGGTGCTGCTGGGGCCGCCGAGATTGGGGGTGTCGGCAAGGGTGCTGTCAGCCACCGCGTCGGCGAGGAAAGGTCGTCGAGAAGGATAAAGGTTGACGCGAAGGAGGGCTTCGCTTCGGCTCCGCAGTCGGCGGAGGCGGCGGCGGCGGCGGCGGTGGAGGCCGCGACGGAAGCGACGGCGGCGGTAACGAGCTACACCGCGGGCAGCAAGTGGTCCGCAGTGTTTGTACCCGACCCGACCGGGGGTAAGGGCGTCATGAGTGACACGGGGGTGGAGAACCTTGCCGCGGCCGTGCTGGTGTTTCCGAAGCTTCTTCCGTCTAATGCGGGCATGTCCGCGAGCGTGCGCAACGCTGTCAGTAACGCAGTGGTGGCGGCCGCCGTCGCGGCGGAGTTGCAGGAGAAGGGAGCGGTGGCGGAAGTGGTGGCGGGGGCGGGGGGTGCAGAAGGGGCTGGGGGGGTGAAAGCCAATGTCGGGAACTGGGATTATGATTCGGCAGACGACTTTGAGTGACGATGGTGTTGAGGATATGTTGTATATAATTGTTGGTTTTAAAGTGCACGGTAGACGGGCAATTTGCTTGTCGTGAATTGACCATGTATAGTTGGCGGCATGTACCTGCAGGGGCATCCCGTTCGTGCCTGGCGCCCTTGCAGCTTGATTGGTGCGTGGGAGTCATCTTGCAGCAGCAGCAAGGGGCGTTGTTGCTGTCTACCTGGTATGCGTTACTTTTGTGCTTTGCTCATTTCGCTTCGGTTTTCGCTTGGGATGGGTTGGAGGTTTCCCGTTTTGTGTGCGAGGCGCGTACGCTTTGCCGTGTCCGGCTGCAAATAAAGAAAAAAAATGGGTCTGCGTACACAAGTACCTGGTACATGTAGCAATAAATATTAGCGCCCAAGTAAGGTTAAAGATTCCCCAATCACCACAAACACTCAGCAGGAGTATCAATGGTACCAGTATATTTCGCTGTGAACGTCGTGTGTATACGACTCGTATTACCAGGTATAGTGCTACTGGTATTGCGTATATAAGGCTATGCTGTCAAAGTTGTTAGGTCAGTCAGTTGTTCCCCTCTGTGTTTTACGAGCACCGCTGTTATAATGAACGCTCGTGCGAATCGTTGCTTTGGTGTATGTGCACGTAGCTAGCTGTTGTTTTGTACGATAGGGCTAATCACAGCACAGCAGCATTAATTAATGTAAATGTATGCGCTGTATGGCTGTACGATAGGTGGGGTGTAGGAAGAATACTACTATTAATATAATATGAATACCAGGCACTACGAGTACACTATTCAGACGAGTACTTTGTGAATTCAAAATTCAAGTTGTAATGTGCAGGCAGGTCTAATAACTAAAAGTGCAGTCGGGTACTCATTATTGCGGCTTCTCGAGCACGCCCGGGCAAAGAGCACTGCTCGCAGCAAGGCTCGTTCGTTTTCTACACCGAATCTCATGGTGTTGAAACCAGCTTTACACCGAATCTCACGGTCGGCAAGATTGATACTTACCAGTATATTATTATTTCTCTTGCCATCCGACAATGTGCAGCATGATCTTCAACATGGATCACTCATAACTTTCCCGAAAGAAGATATTATTGATACGCTATTTTGCCCTGGAAAGCCTATGCATGCAAAATAAAATAATAACCTCGTTGTATGGTCGTTGTATGGGGAAAACAGCGATTCAGGGCGAGGAATATAGCCGACCTTCGACCTTCGCCTGTTCGGCTCTTGTTCTTTCGCCGGATACCTTATTCACATCGCCGGATCAATGTGGTTTTTTTTTTCGCTCTCTCACGTGCAAAAAATTGCAGCATGTTCATTCATGTGTTGCAGAAATTGGTAACCTCCTCGTGCGACTGCGCGGCTGCGACCCTTCGGGCCTCACTAATTAGGCAGTACACTGGTATATTCGTAGCATGGAAATAATGCGTATCATTGGTATTACGGGGGGGGCATAGTTAACAGGACCAAATATTGTTAGTAAAAATTGTTCAACATATAGGTTTTTATGAATACCATAGGTCCTGTTAACTATGGCCCCCCGTAATAAATATAATAACGCAAGATCGAGATTCAACAGTTTGACGGACTTTACTAGTGTCCTTGTTCGGTCTGGGAATCGATCCGATGTATTACACGGTTGTCTGGCTAAAAGCTTATGGTAGCCTCCAGTCTCCAGACTCCAGGCCTGCCGCTACACAGCACTCGCAGTTTGCAGTAGAAAAAAAACAAATGCACCGAAAAGAAACGGGAACAACAACAGCTGTAATAAACAGAGAAACATCAGAAAAAAAATCAAAAAATCCACCAGGTTATTTGCCCCCTGTCCCCAGCCTGATAATCCTTCTTGACAAAGCGTGAAACCCGAAGTGAACTATTTCACCGCACATTGAATTCGAAGCAGGTACACACCAGTGCCGAAGCCTCAGACGCGCTCCCCATCTCGAGTCTCGAGCCACCCTAGCTTCTTACTCCTGACGCTATCTTACGGAGACGCGTGGCTCTATCGTTTTTTTCGAACGATAGACAGACGGGGAACGTCCTGGCCCCCCGATGGCCGATCCTTTCGATGGCCTTGTTGGGCGTCAACAGGGTGCGACGGCACCTCTAGGGCACGAGAGCGCCGGGGGCGTCGCACAGACTTCCTCACAGCCTTCCTGGCCGGGGATGGTGGGCGCTGCTCCTCGGTGGCAGCAGCAGCATCAGCAGCAGTATCCTCTTCCCTCTGGCGTTGGCGTTTCCGCTACGCAAGGTGTCGTTCAGCATGGCAGTCGTGCGGGTGAAACCCAGAATAGAAGGCTTCGTGACGGCGCATCGTCGTCGTCGGCTGCTTCAGCGCAGCCCGCACAGCAGGCGCCCCCGGGAGGAGGGTATGTTGGCTACGCGGCGTACCCTGCACACAATCAGACGCCGCCAGCGATGGCACCGTGGGGTGGTACCATTTCCGGTACTACAAGTTATAGTGGTGGTGCACCCTCTTATATCAACACTAACACTGTTGCTACTGCTGCTGCTGTGTTCCACCCAGCCTTGGGGTATGGCGGTCTGCAACGAAATCAGCAAGCTGCCTCGCAGCAGCAGCAGCAGCAGCAGCAGCAGCAGCCAGGATACTACAACCCAACCATAAACGCGACCGCCGCTTTTCAAGGGCAGGGGGCTCTTCTCTTTGCTGCCGCACGTCAGCCGGAGAGGAACGCACTCACCTCCCCGAGGGCCGATGGTCTTGGTAGCGGCGGCTGCGGCGACGGCAGTGTGGGCAGTGGCGGCGCGGAGGTTGCGGCAGGAGCGGAGTGGACGCCCCCCGCTGAACAGCTGCACGTGTACGAGGGCATGTTTGGGGTGGCCTCCGCCAGCAGCGCGGTCCCAGGGACGGTATCGGGCAGAGCCGCGGTGCAGTTCTTCAGCCGGTCCGGCTTGCCCAAGGACAGCTTGAAGACGGTGAGTTGATTGGTCGGAACGTGTCCTGTTGTATCTCTCAACAGACATACTTAAAACTCAAGAGAGGGTGATATTTCGACTCTTTGCGCCGAATTCAATAGCGCGATTTTCGTACACGCAAATCCCTCGATGTAAAACTCTATACCAGGTATCTGGTTCTTTGCCAGTAGAACGTGAGGTAAAACATGGGTGAAATGAATACCAGTAGTCAGCAAGTCCACCAACAGACACGAACAACACGAACTGCGAAGGAAACAGCATGGGATATGGGCTGGAGGTCGTAGCTGCTGCTGCTTCTCTAGGTACCTTAGCTCGGCAGGCTACAGCGCCCGCGTACACCACTTGGCTCTTGGCATAGACGAGGCCGCAGCGCGGACGCGTCTCGTGCTCGTGCTGAGACGTGTCCGCTAAAAACGAAAGGTCTAGTTGGTGCTCCCCGGTTGTTCCCGGATAGGGTGGGGCGTGCCGTGTGTTTGGGACATGTGGGCTTGGGGCAACGCCGGCAGAAAGACGCCCAGTCGGAGTACTGGATGATGTACTGGTGCCGCTGAACCCGGGCATCCCGGGCATCCGCCCCTGCCCGACCAAGGGAGCACCCGTCTGCCGTACTCATTCAACCAAGTCGTGGCGGCCACTGCTGATGTTGTTGTCCTTGCTGGCAAGGTGATGATCGGATGACCGAGTAGAGGGGACAGACTGTTTCCAATTTTGTCAGTCAAGTTCGGCTCTACCAGCAAAAAGAGAACACATGTATATGCTTGGGGTAAAAATACCCCAAGCATATATGTGTGTGTTGCGGACGACGTATCGCGATAATATAGCCTATACCCGACGTTCGTATATAACTCGGGAGGCACATAATTTGGCTCTAAACGTCAAATATCGCGATATTCGTGAGTTTTATATATGTCTACCGACCGTCTCTCGTAGTGTCGCTGCCTCGTATTCTGTTTGGTGTCGTACATATGATATATGTACGCATTATGTATGAAAAGCTCTTTTTGTGCGGAACACCAAGCTTTTCTCTTCCTGTCGTGGGGTTTCCATCGCGCTGTTGGCTCCGGGGCACTCAGGGAGGGCGCGTGTACACCACGGCGCAAGTATGGGTCCCGGCTGAGCTCTGTGGCACGTGCTCTGGGATTTTAAAGTCGCGCGATCTGACAAGTAACTACCGGGTACCTGATACGGAATTTCATTCCTCCGAGCCAGAGCCAAGCAGGACAATGGAAACCCGCACGAAAACAACAACGATCAGGTTTTCGCACGTACTCCCCTAGTTGCCAGGCCACCTCGTACCTCAAGCGTGGTCGCCTGGCAAACCTGGCCATCTCCCACCTCGGTCCTCCTCGCCTTCAACAGCAGTTACGATTCGAGCTTGTTTCTTCGTGCCACGGCGGTGCTTATGTGTGTGTACGAGCATGCATGTATTCGAGGATCCCGAATGGGAAAATGTCACAAACAGCGGTGCAATTGATTTTGGTTCGGGACTGCTGCTGCTGCTGCTGCTGCTGTTGATCCATTTAATGAACGTTCCCTGTTGATCTGGGAAGTCTCATGTTTGAATCGGCTGCCACCTCGAGCCACGTCGCATACAATGTCTGCATCACAACAGCAGCAGCTCATCTAGACAGTAGCAGCTTATTCCCGGAACACTCCCCTTGGAAGAAGGTAACCCGCCGAGAACACAGACTAGCAGCAGCAAGCAGCGGTACGACTTCACATAGACTCATATACACAGGAGGAGCGCCTGTGTTCTGTGTTATCTCCCTTTTCAACTTGCTACACCCCCGGGACTTGGAGTCAGCATCCCGGGAACCTAGTGTGTACCTATAAATGCGAGTACGCTGCTCGGATAGTCTAGACCTTACATAGAATACAATAGTACTATTAATAACTGTTCCGGTATTCACGGTTTTGATAGTTTTGTAGGAACGGCGGTCACACTGCCATTTTCGCTACCTTCCTCGGTGTCCCCTTCTTTCTGAAACACTGCCCAATCGTGTCTTCTTCCTCTTGGTAGCGCTTGACGCCCCCCGCCGCATTGACCTCGAACCCCTCTACTTCACCTCGCCTTGCATCCGGCGCGTCTGCCTGCCTGTCGCTCTGACTGTCTGTCTGTCTGTCCGTCTGTCTGTCGCTCTGCCGTCTGTCTGTCTGCCTGTCCGTCTGTCCGTCTGCTTGTCTTCCTTTGTGTCGGTCTGCCTGTCCGATTATCCGTCTGCCTGCCTGTCGCACCGCCTGTCTGTCTGTTTTCCGCGTGGCGCTCAGATCTGGTCCTTGTGCGACCCCTCGCTGACGGGATGCATACACCGACCGGGTTTCTTCGCTGCAATGCGGCTCATCGCCCTTGCCCAGAGCTCCCCCCTCACAGGGGCCAACGGGGAAGGCCCCGGCCAAGTACTGACAACAAACCTTTCCATGTCCTCGCTGGAGGCCTCAAGGTACACCCCGCTGCCGCCCCCAAGCATGTCAGGCGTTCCGGCGGCCTCCGGCACCGTCCCCGCCGAGGCGCGTCCTTCCGTTGCGGTTGCCCCGTCTTCGCCTGCGGCGGCCCCAGCAGCCGCCGCTGCCGCCGGAGAAGGAGGGGTGGGCGCAAGCGGCACGATCGCGATGAACGCCGCCGCTGCGCTCAGGGGGGGCGCACCGGACGTTTTCAGTACCCTCGGTGGTGGCGGTGGTGGTGGTGTTGGTGGTGTTGGTAGTGTTGGTCTTGGTCACGTTGCCGCGGTTGGCTCCGCGCCATTTTCGTTTAGCAGCAGCCCTGTTGCGTCGTCGATGGGTGGTTTGCAACAACCTCCATTTGCGAGGGCGCTGCCTACCGTAACTCCTGCTGTCCCGTCTAGTCCGCGGGCGGGCGGTGGCCTCGTCGGAGAGCATGGTCAAGGCGAGGCGGCGCGGGGCCTGGAAAGTAGCGGTGGGCGCGAGAAGGATAGGCCGGGGGAAAAGGAGCAAGAGGAGGAAGACTTTGGAGACTTTGCGGGGGCACAAGAGGGGGTAAGCGCCGAACGAGATCCCCCCCTACTTCAACAATCGATAGAGGACGATGACGACGGTTTTGGCGATTTTTCAAGCGCTCCCTTCGGTGGGGAGGCAGCCGTAGCAGCATCCGCGGCAGCGCTTGCTGCAGCGGGCGCAGCAACGGCAAATTCGGGGGGCGCTGAGGGGAAATCCCCGAGTTCAACGGTTCCCGTTGATCCATGGTTTGGCCCAACGGTGGCGCCGGCGCCGGCAGTGTCAGGCGGTGGCGGCGATGACAGTGGAGGTGCTGGAGTGGGCGATGATGAGGCCTGGATGATGGGGGGCGGTGAGGGGAGGGGCGTGTCACCGGCCGGTGGGAGTAGGAACAAGGATGGACTGGACTCGTTGATCAAGAGCAACTTGCAGGCGGCGACGTCGGGACCGGTTCACCTCGCAGACATGGTAGGTCTTTTTTTATTTTTGGCCTACAGGTTGTGGCGTTTATAGCAGCCCTTGCGAGATCCACCAACGCAACAATGTTTCGTTTCATCTGCTGTTTTTGTGGTTGGTGTTATGTCGTGCCTGATACACTGTTTAATTTGCGCCTCCGCGGTGGTCAGCGGGCCTCCGCTCTCCACTACCCTGGTACATACTTTCGAAGAGCGTTCGGTTACAGCTACACTTCGTAAAACGTCAAAATAGTCGAAGTCACAGCTCACGTTCTTGTAGTACGAAATAGGGGAATAGAAATACCAGGAACCCCGTAAACTTGTTGACGCCCATTAAGCCAACGACACGGAGGCGTTCGTGGTGAGGAGCTGTTCGACCCTGGGAAAAAAACGCTGACGACGCCATCTCTCATCTTGTGAGGATCATTTTCCGGCCTGACACCAACGTTAACCTAACCATCGACGCCTCCGTTGCGCCCTGTACCGTGCTGGTTGCAGCAATCCGCGCCGTCGCTTCTGGGAGCGCCGCAGGATCCGGTCATGGTTGACAGGTGAGCCGCCTCTGCTGCGTTGCATTGGTCATCGACGCCGGCACCCCCCCCCCCCCGCTCCACCCCCTTTAGCACAAGGCATCACCTTGTTTTGGCATTGCTTTCCCTTTCGAAAAGGCTATGTGCGGTATCAGCCTAAACTGTTTGGTGGGTGGCGCGTTGTTGATTGGCCGTTTCATGTCGCTGCAAGCGCCGAAGCAAAAGTTCAGTGTTTCCCCTAACCGGTTAGAGCCCGTTGCTTGCTGGACCACCCCCGTCAACCCTGTACCTTCTGGTTCCACGGCGGAGTACCTCTCACCCCCCCCCATACTCCCACACCCGTTCCTTCCTCCTCTTCTATGCAATGTTGCTAACTCATACGCGCAGAGCATCCGTCGGCCGGACGAACAAGCTCTCCGTGTTCGACGCCATGGCAGACCTAGACCTCGCCGTTGGCCAGGAGGAGTGGAATGACTTCGCCGACGAGACTACGGCACCGCCCCGTTGCCCCACCCCACCACCGCCTGCGTCGCCACCACCGACTCCTCCACCATCGCTTCCATCATCGTCGCCTCCCGCCCTGTCCGTGGCGGCTGACGCCCCTGCTGCCGCAGCTGGCGAGGAACCTGTTGAGATGGCGGGCGTTGCTTCCGCGATTGACGGTGTGACAGTCACCGCCGCGAGTGAAACCGAGGGCGTTGGCGGCGCCGAGCCGACCCCCCTGAGCCGGGAGCCTTTTAGTTATACCGGTGAGGGGGGAGTTGTGGAGGTGCTGGCGACCGCAGGGCAGCCGCGGTCTAGCGCAGGCGAGGGGTGGCCCTTCTCTGCAGGCGGAAAAGTGGAGGCGGAGGCAACCGCCGCTGCCGCCGCCGCCGTGGTTGGCGGGGCAAACGAGGGTGTGGACGCGGCAATCGCCGCGGTTGTGGCAGAAAGCGGGGACGACGATTGGGGCGACTTCGAGGACGCTGAGGTGGGCCAGGGGAAACGATTATCGGACCAGCTATCGGACGGCAAAGCAACCGAGGGGAGACGAGAAAGCGACAGCATTCCGTTTTCGGAGCCCGAAAGTAGCGAGGACGCGTGGGGGGGTTTCGTTGACGCGCAGGTGGCGGTGGAGACAGAGGCAGAGGCGATGGCGGTGGCGGCGGAGGGGGGCAGCGCAGGTGACATACAAGGTGGACCTACCCCGGACTTGACCTTGGCCGAAGATCCTAGGACAGGGGCACCGGAGGTATCGCAGGTGCCGGGGGTGCCGGAGGTGGAAGACCCGTTCGCGGCCATTGCGCCGCCAACTCCTCCCTCTCGGCCGCAGCTCGTACCTGATGGTAGTGGCCTCGGCGAGACCAGCAGCCCAGTAAACGGTGGCGATGGGGGAGAGGAGACCGAGGCGCCCCAGGTGTCCACGCAGAATCTGGGGGAGTCACTGTTCGGAACGATGGAAGGCAGCGTGGGAGGACCGGTGGGAGGTGCGGCGACGGCGGCGGCGGTGCCGGGGCTCCCGCTATCCCTGCGAGATTTGCGGGATGTGCTAGCGACGCGCGGGCGACTTGAAGAGGCTGTGGAAGTGCAGCGAAGAATGGAGCTGCCGACCCCGAGTGCAACCCACCTCGCGTCACCGGCGCGAGGAGAGACCGGAGTGGTTGGGTTCGGCGTCGGATTGAGGGTCGGAGCCGGAACCGGAGCTGAAGTTGAATTTATGGGAGAAACGTCGGACGCGTCAAACGTGATCGGTGAAGAAGGCCACGAGGGGGGAGACGATGGCGACGACGATCTCAAGCGCTGGCGAGCCGCGACGAAGCTCCCGCCGGCTCCGACCCTGGGGCAGCTTGCGGAGGCGGTGTCCGAGGCTGACTCCTCGCGGGGGGAGAGGTTTCGAGAGAGGTTTGTAGCCGGACGTCCCGCGGTAGAGGAGGAGGCGTTAGCCGACGGGGGCGCCGTCTCGCTGGGACGCGCCGTGGTTCGACAGCGCGCCGCCCGTCGAGCTGTATCGCTGTCCGCGGCTCTTGGGAGGGGGGGCGCCGGAGGTGAGGGGAGTGGTCTCGGAGGCGCGGATGGTATGGACCACGGCGTGCTAGATATTGATATAGGTCTGAGGGCGTCTGGGGGAAGGCCTCCACCGAGCTTGCCTGACTGGGCAAGCATGGTGGCGTACGTTGTTCGCGTGGCGGGGGAGGGTCTCGATGCCCTCAAGGAAGGCGGTAGTGTTGAGGGCGCGGGATCGGTGGAGGCGAAGGCGGACACGCAGGGACTAGGGGGCGGCCCGCAACGGGTTGTTGATGGTGGCGGCAGCGGTGTCGACGACGGTGACATCGGTCTTGGTGCCGCGGCCAGCTCTTTTTCCCCGCCGACACGGACACCCGCGCCGCCGGGCCAAGGCAGCGGGGAAGGTGACGGGACCAACGGGTACGTTGTCAGGGAGGTGGCTCTGTCGGCGAGGTTCGTCGCGTTCTCGCAAGGACTGCGCGAGGCCGTGAGAGTGTGCCGGATGCTTCAAGCGGCGGCCGAGGACGGTCTGGAAACCGTCGACGGGTACGTGGAGATGGAGCGGGCTTGGGCGGAGCTTCGTAGACGCGCCCGGGAGGCGGCGTCGGGCGTTGACGGCGATGGTGGTGGTGGCGGTGGTGGTTGTGGTGCCTTCGACGAATATCCCGCTGTGTTCGACCCTGAAGGTGGTGACGACGACAACGAGGAAGAAGAAAACGGTTCTTTGGAAGAGTCTTTTTTTCCGCCTGTCCTGGGTAGTCGAGGCGAGGGGGGGGGCGAGGGCGGCGGCGGCGGCGATGGTGTCCTTGTTAGTAGCGTCAAGGCTGTGCGAGAAGCTGGGGTTGGGCGTGCGCCGGCGGGATCGGCTCTGTGCGCGGTCTGTCTTCAGCCGCTTGAGGTGTTCGGCGGAGGTCGATCCGCCCCCGACGTCGTGGAGTACTGTGGTGTGCGATACTTGGCTGCCGCCGTTAACTTATGGGTGAACGTTCTGGACAAGCCCCCCCCCGGTCCGTTACCGCTGGACAGCGACGACTGAGTGATGCATCTGGTGGAGCTGATGTGCTTTCAGCGAGATCTTCAGGCCGGGCTCGAGCGTCGCCGAAACTGTTGGTGTGCGTGCTCGCACAAGTATTTAGAGTTGTTGTCTGTTGAACCCACTAACTGTTTTCGTCATTTTTTTTTCGGTTTACGGTAATCGGTTTGTTTGTGTTTTCTGTCCTGTTCGGCGAGGGGTGGGTGATGTTTTTGGAGCGATGGTGTCGGGAAGAGGTTATTGGGGAGGGGCGTGCTCATGTGTTCCTTGTCTTATAGTCATTTAACCATTGACCACCCATCCCTTTCGAGACAGAGGTGATTGGAGGGGGGGTCGGCGTTGTCTGTTATACGCTGTACCAGGTATACAGCGAGGATTTTTCTCTCGGTCTTCGAGAGACACACTACACGTATCCGTCGATTGAGAGCCCCTCAATCTTCGGGCACTGGAAAAATCCGCCGTTTATTTTATCGTTTGATTCAACGCCTGGGCGGAGGTCGGGCCGGCTCAGATTTGGCTTGGTCTACAGTGGTGTCTACGGTGGTATCGAAAAGCTGCAGGATTCACACATGATGGTCGGGTTGGGTCGCCCGAGTACGTTGATTACTCGGAGTCCGAAATTGGTTTCGTCCGCCAAACGTTTCTGCCCGTCGTGTGTTTTTCACGCTTGAGGCTGAAATCGCGAGAGAGCAGAAGATAAATACCGTGTACCTGGTACCTGGTAGATCACAGCCAACCGACGGGACGTTTTGTTATTCGTGGTGAGCTTGGACTTGTCTTGCTGTCTTGCTGTCTTGCTCTATATACATACATTCCCGCATCGTAGGATGATGGTGAGATCATTGGACGATATATGTATACCCCATGAAAAACGAAGCAGGTGCTGTAGACTCTCCCACTCTCGTCGGCGAGCGAGCGCCAAGCCTCCTCCTGTTTGTACTCCCCGGAGGTCACAGATATGACCCGAGGCTTTACGTATGGAAGCCCTCTACGTACTGATTCGCTCCGACTTACTTACTCGTTGTTTTCGCCCATTTGGTCGGCACTCCCAACACCCATGGCTCAACACCTACCTACTCGTTGTTGTTGGTGGTGGTGGTGTTGTTGTCGTTGTTGTTTGTTGTTGTTGTTGCTCTCACATTAACTCCCAAATCAAGAAGTCCGTGGTCACACAAAGGTGCTGGAGCCCTATTGTTACCAGGATCCGAAAAAAACAACCAGGTACAAAATTCGGCTACGTAAAGGAAGCACGAAGCATACGTACTCGTACGTAGTGTGTGTGTGTGTTCTTCACATTAAACCGTTCTTTCTACCCGTCGACATCCAGCACAACCAGTGTCCATGCCGATTCTTCAATCCTAGAAGAGTTACAAGTTCTGTGGTCACCAAAGCTACGCCACAGAGATACTACGTTGATGTGCAGTATGCACTGGAGTGGGCAATGCAAAGCCATGTCATCATACTAGATACGACAGGCACGACATACGCAATCTATGAAATAGTGAAACGAAGACGAGACGAGGAAAGCGCACTCAAAATGAAATCAATGTTCAAACTGAACTACCAGGTATTAATAAATATGGCCGCGGGTATCCAACCAACTACAGCCGCGGGTATCCACTCAACAACAGCATAGAGTTCCCCCGGTTCCGACAACTAACAACTCGCGACTACCGACTACAGCGGTTGGTTCTTGTCTGGAGTGCTGCGTGCGCCGTGCGAAACGCATATTCATTCCCGTTCTCGCTGATTGATTTGATTCCACGAGATCGGCTCGTAGATGCCAACAATCGTCTTTGCGAGATGCACATCGCGGACACCTAAACAAAGAAAAGCTTTCAACCCCGTAATCACATCGCTGAAGAGGATACGCTGCTGCCTCTAGGCAATCACAACGGTGACTGGCTCTTCTGTGTGCGATCGAGGCACACGAACTGAGCATAGCAAAACCAGCTGCAGCGACAGGATCACGCAGAAGATACTGAGAACGAACAAGAACTTGAATTGGGCAATTTTTTAGTAGTGGGGCCTGGAAACTGGAAAAAATAAAAAATCAAAAACTCTAACTTGATAAGGCGTTTTTGATACGGGGTTGAGCTTGACGACACTTGACCGTTTGGGGCACAGCGTTTAATTTTTGGGCACAGCAACAAAAGGTAGGGGATTCTTGATTTTCTTGATTACGACGCATTATTATTGGTCAATACCCGATTATATGAGGGATTTACCGAGCGAGATAGATTACGACTTTTGATTACGACGATGTCTATTAGCCAAGAGGCCGGAATCCCCCCGAAGTCACCCCGAAATCACTGGACTGTCAACTTTTTTGTACGAGCGGCACCTTCCTCGCGGCGACAACACATCATGGCCCACATCATGAGCAGCAGAGCAGTAGCGGCACAGCAGCAGCACAGCAGCAGTGGCAGCAGCAGCAGCAGCAGCTGCAGCAGACCAGGCAGTCAGAGCTCTCTGTGTCAGGCTCCAGACGCCGAAGAGGAGAAGCAGTGCCAGGAGGAGTACCAACAACCTCCAGCAGCAGCACTCGCAAAGCAGCCGACTTCAAGGGGAAGGCCGTGCTACTATTAATACTATGATACTGCTCTAGACAGAAGCACCAGTGCCAGCTAGCACCATCAACAGCAACCAGCAGCAACAACACCAACCACCACATCAACAGCAGCAACAGCAGCAGCAGCAGCAGCAGCAGCAGACCAGGCAGAAGTAGCAGCCGGAAGTAGCCCCCCAAGCAGCTCGAGCTCTCCTACGAGACCGGGCTCAGGATCTACGGGGCAACGGCTTGGAGCCGCCCATTCTGTTGTACTCACAGGTGGACTGCGGGTTGTGCTACTCTGTTCTTATGGTACATCCTTGATCCAGAGCAGAGCAAAACAACTATTGATACCAACTTAGCAGTGTTTTGGCGGTGGTCAAGAGCAGACTTGCCTGCTTCGTCGGAACGAGTGACGCAGTCATTTTTCTACAAAACTCGACATCGCCTCTACCGATCGTCCGTCGTCCGTCGTCCGTCTCTCGCTTGCTGAACCCACCCCCAGATGACTCCAGTGCTGACCGCCCAATACTTCAGGAGGCAACGGGGATCAGCTACTCGTAGTACATGGAGAACGAGCTGGCCGCCGTCATCCAGCTGGCCCTTCTTCTCCGAAAGCTGGGGATGGAGTCCCTGCCGACTATCGTGTTCGGTCCCCCCGCCGCCGCCGCTGCTGCTGTCCATGTGCTTCGTAAGAGCGACCAGGCGGGTGGAAAAGAAGGAGGTCCTTAGTGTAGACGCGGGTGGGAGACGGTCGATTCGGGGAGCACAAAGTGGCGGCCATCAATGCACCCCCCTAGCATGGCACGCCCTTCCTCTTCCATTAGCAGAGGGTACCTTCTGGGTTCCCAAAGGAGACGTTCCCGACTGCTCTCGAGGGTAGACTAAGGTGAGCGTCGCCTACCACGAGTGAGTGCCATTACAACTAATATCTGGGTACATTTTTTCCTGTGTCCCTTTTTTTGTGGCAGGAATACCTGCACTCTTTTGTTTTGGCACCAACTTGGACGGCGACCGCCTTTCTGCTCGATGGATCCCCTGCGCTGACTACAGTAGTACCGCCATCAAAAAGGATCCTGCGCAGGTTTTCAACAACTGCGGCGTAGAAGCGGCGAATACCTTGTACTTGCGCCCGCTCGCTAAGTTGAAATTGGTAGCATATACTCGTCTCGATAACACGCCGCTATGACGGCATGCCTGCTGGGGAAGCAGCTGCCGAACAGCGCCATTCCGTGCTCGCGCTGCACGAGCGCTCGTCTCAACGACGCACAACAGGACTAAGGTTATATTATACCTCCACCTCGGTCGTTCTGCGCAAAGCGATGGCCGACTCGAAGTGTGCCATCTCCTTGCCTCTGCGTTCCCTGAAGCTGAGGACCTGGCGCCTGATTCGAAATGTTTCGAGGAAATACGGTGGCCGGTTACAGCTCTATAATCGAACATGTTGGTACTGCAATACGTAATCGTAACGCTCAGCGCCCCTCTAGTGCTACACACAGAAGTACCCTCGTCCTTCCCGCCCTCGTCCACGCCCCTCTCCGCCAAACATCTCTCGTCTACGCCATGTCCGCGAAACAGGTATGCCTGTACAGCATCAGCTACTTTCCGCGCGTGAAGCTCTCTATCACGTGGAAGCCCGGACGCAGCTGGTCGGGCTGTGGGGAGCGGTCAAGATCACGAGGGAAACATCACTAGGTGCTTTCGTCCGTTACGCCAGGTCGCCGCCAATACCTGTGTGATGAAAGTCCGGGCAAGCGACGAGCAAGCGTTGCACGGAACGACATACGGTATCCACTGCCGCAGGCCAGGGCGCTGCGCCCCGAACCGGCGCCCTACCTCCCACCCGCAGGAAATCGCAGCAGACGGTGCCGAGGGGTTTGATGCAGCCGCGCAGGCGAGCGTGCTGCCCAGGAAGGAAGGAGGAGGGTTTGTTGAGGGAGAGGGGGGGGGGTACGCCAAGACAAAACACGGCGTATATATCATCCGCAGGCGGAATCTTACAAGCCGCCGCTGGACGATGGTGCGGAGTCACTGGCAACTTCAACAACGAGGGCCTTCCTACCGGGAACACCGCAACGGGAGAAGGTGAGTCATTGGTCGTTTGCTGGGGCTCTGGCGTGAGGATGGCGGCAGCGTGTAAACATTCTACTTTTTTTCGCGTATGATGGAGTCTGACATTTTTTATGCAAGCGAACGATATTGTGTAGCCCTTGCGTGTGATTGAGACATCGGTTTCACTGTCCTATACGCTCATCTGGCGTGGACCGCATAAATTTCTAATCAATTGCCAGATAGTGCTGATGTCGAAGGTGACGACGCTGCAGGTGGATCCAGAGCAGGCAACGAGTGGATCGGTCTCGCCCTTGGCCAGGACGACAACGTCGCGGGTCTAATGCGACCAGGCGACAGGGATATACAGGTGAGCGGCGCGTGTAGATGCTTGTATAACTATTGAAACAACATGTAGAGGCTTGTTAACTTCGGTGCGTGTGTTGACAGCCTGCTCGCGGTTACGAATCGTGCTAAGGCTAGCTAGCTTTCTTGAACAAATAGATAGCGGCATTATCGTAGTAGTATAACTTCTATAATGTGATATGTAAACTGGGTCAAATGTGCGTACCTTTCGGGTGTACAAGATCGGCTGCTCATTTAAATCGGCGGAAACGCTTCGAAGACATTTTCGGACCTCAACTAATCACCGCTGTCGCGGCAACACTTTTCTTGCCTTCTTGTTGCGTCACTCATATTCAGGGCTACCGCCGGTATCTTTGCGCCCCCTTCGTCTTTTCCATCAACAGGAAGATAGCCAGCCAACTACAAAGCTTTGGTATCTGCGAAATGCGCATGGCTCCCGATCATGAAAATCGCCGCGGGGTCGTCAGGGGGATGATGCAGCAAGCACCGCCCAAGAGTTTAAGCACTGCCGTGGCCTCGCCTTGAATGTCTACTCTCGACCCCTTAATTTGGGATTCGTTGGCGCCACCCATGGTCGCGGCCGGGACGGTGGGGGCAGGGGCGGAAACGTGAGTCCTCGCATTGCGGGTGGATATCGCCAGGGGGGGGGTGGGCGGAGGGAACGACGGTCGTACACCGATGGAGAAATCCGGAGGTTGCCTGGAGTGCGCACAACGCAAGGGCTGATGGTCTCAGATCGACTCTGGACCCACATTTGGGCGAGCAAGGACGTATCGTGCCTGCTGAACCTCGCCCAGGGACGGGAAACGAACGCAGAAGAATTTTCGAATTTCCTCCTCGGATGTTCCCGTTGGTCGTACGAGGAATCTAAATATGGCTGGCGTGGTCGCACAGGCGATTGTCTTTAGTTGCCACTGACGTTAAGCATGGGCTGACGTGCAGGATTTAGTGTAGCCCTGGCTGCTGCTGAAGATACGCTTTTCGATTGAAATCGTCTACTTCTTAAGACACGTCTCGGCGTTTTCCGTGTAATCGGGTATTGACCAATAATAATGCGTCGTAATCAAGAAAAATCCCCTACATTTTGTCGCTGTGCCAAAAATATGTGTCTCTACCGGACGAAAATAGAGGTCCCCCAGGACGATACCGCCTCTTACGGTGTGGAAACACTAACCTCCCTCTGGCTGATCGCTGATTCGCTGCGACTAGAGATGGCACCCGGATTCGTGGGAGCCGGGTACCCGGAGGCGGGTACCCGGAACTGCGGTACCGGTATCGTCCCGGTTCCCTTTTTACTACCCGCGGTACTGGGTATGCCGGGTACCCGGGTACCCGTTAGTTACGCTCCACGGAGCCCCCGATAGACAGCGCACAGCATACCCTACCTACCTTCACACAACACGCCATACACACACATACGAGACCCCTACCAGCTACCAGCGGAAGCTGCCCACTTCATGGAGCAACCGACAGAGGCTGCTGTAGCCTACTTCCTCTGCTTATTATGTATATGTTCGCTGTTTTTGGGTGTGGGCTTATCTCGCAGGGCTTTTTTGGTGGATGCAATCAATTATATTCGAAGGATTTTCCTGATGGAGTTGACTTCACGAGAGAAATAAGGGTAAATTAGATTGATACCTGGTAGTTTTTTATCTCTACTTGTTGACTTTGATTGTGTGATTGCTTTTATTTCACCTCCCCACGCCCCACCTCCTCGATTGCACCGAGAATACGCACAGCCTCCTCTCTTTCTCATTTTTATTCATCGAGAGAGACGACCTGAAGGCTTGCCCTCCCACCTTCCGCCTCACCACGCCTCGCCACCCCGCCTGAGGACCGGTCACGCCGCCCAAACACAAGAGCGGAGAAAAATGTACATGTAACCCCGGGTACCCGGGTACCCGCGGTACTGGAGAATACGCGCAGCCTCCTCTCTTTCGCATTTTTATCCATCGAGAGAGATGAAATGAAGTCTTGTCCCTCCTCACTACGCCTCGCCACCCCACCTGAGGACCATTCACGCCGCTCAAACACAAGAGTGGGGCAAACTGTACACGTAACCCCGGGTACCCGGGAACCCGGGAACCCGGGTACCCGGGATACCTAGTACCGCGGGAACCCGGGACGGTACTGGTCAAATCCCACCGAAGGTGGTACTGGTCCCGGTTCCGATTTTTGAATCCGGGTGCCATCTCTAGCTGCGACTCGTGGAGCCAGCGCCACCGAGGGAGGATAAGGTACCACCCCCGTATCATGAAACCTTCTAAACATGTACAACTCCAACAAACTTGGGATGAAAATGATAGCCTCCCAGGTTGACACCGCCGCGCACGGTGCCGAGCGCGCAGCGTGAGTTTCCTCTCGGGAAAACGTCGAGGTTCTGCCGCACCCGAGGAGGCTAAGGTCTCATGCCCGGACAAGCACTGTTCCTTGCATCTACAGCTCCGGCGAACCAGGGACAAAAACGGCGATTTCTCGGGTCGATACCGCCCCCCGGTGTGTAAACCCCAACCCCACTCTGGCTTATCTCAGATTGGCTAGGATTCGTGGAGCCAGCAGCGCCCGGGAAGGAAAGGGTCCAATCCTCGGTTCATAAATCATTCCATACATCTACAACTCCGACAAACCGGGGACAAAAACGGCAATTCCCCCGGTCGATACTGCCCAGCGTGATGGGGAAAATCCAAGACCACGGACCGATAGCTGATTGGCTGGCGCTTGTGGAGTCACCTTCACCAGGGGAGGATCAGATCCCATCCCTGCATCAGAAGCCTTTTTATGAACCTACAACCCCAACAAATCGGGTAAGACAACGGAGATTTTCTGAGTCTATACCGCCCCGCACGGTGAGAAAACCCCAACCCCAATTGCTGATCTCTAATTGGCTGGGGTAACATCGATCTTCCGCCGAATCCGGGGAGGATACGGTAGGTCCCATCCCTGGCTCATAAATCGTTTTCTACATCTACAACTCCGACGAACCGGGGACGAAAACGACGACCTCTCGGGTCGATACCGCCCCGCACGGTGTGGAAAACCCCCACTTTCTCTAGCTGGTCTCTCATTGGCTGGAGTTAGTGGAGCCAGCGCCGCCCGGAGAGGGCAAGGTGCCATCCCCGGGCCGTATATATTCCTCCATGTGCTTCTATAACTCCGACAATCCAGGAACGTAACGGTGACTCCCCGAGTCGATACCGCCCCGCACGGTGTGGAAATCCTCACCCCACTATGGCTGATCGCTGATGAGCTGGAGTTCGTGAAGCCTGATCACTGATTTTCTGAGTGTTTTGGAGCCGGCGTTACCCGGGGAAGAAAAGACCCCATGCCCGGATCATCAATACTTGCAACCCCTTTACAACTCCAACAACCCAGGGACGAACCCGGTAATCTCCCGAGTCGATACCGCCCCGCACAGTGTAGAAGCCCCAACCCCATTCTGGCTGATCGCTGATGCGCTGGGGTTCGTGGAGCCTGATCAATGATTGACTGAAGTCTGTGCAGCCAACAACGCTTGAGGAGGAGGGTAAGGTACCATCCCCGGATCATAAATCCTTCCATACTTCTACGAGTCAACTTAGCTAGGGACGAAAACAGTGGCCTCCCGGGTCAATACCATCCTGCACGGTGTGGAGCCCCCTACCCCATTGACCGATCGCTGATTTTCTGAGGTTCGTGAACTTTTCGCGGGTCGGGTCATGACCCGCAAAAAGCCCAGGAGAACAAGGTCCCATCCCCGGGTCATAAGTACTTCCAGACGGCTGCAACTCCGACGAACCGGGAACGAAAACGTCGTTCCACTCGGTCCATACAGCCCCGCACAGTGTGGAAACCCCGACCCCGATTGCCGAACCCTGATTGGCTGAGAGCCTCACACTCCTCCCACTACGTGAGCTAGACGTCCAGGGTGCCGTTTGTCTGTTTGTTTTTGCGGTTATCACGGCTGGCGGTCGAGTTAGATCATGTTTGCGCGTGGAGATCCTTCACTCCGCACAAGTGGGATGATCGTATCACGCAGTGTATATATCATAAGGCACCCACGAGGCAGCTGCATAGTAAACCCACCGCTGCCTCTGGAAGTGGCCACACCAGAAAATAAATCAATTCATTGACGCCGTCATCGATAGGCGTGAAAATCCACCTCTAAAGCGGATCTTAGTAAGATGCAGCTCACCCTTCATGCGACTCGCTGAACACCTCACTTCGCGCTTGGTGCAAGCAATGTATGCCTGGTCGGGGGAAACCTGACGTGCTCCCTCCCGCCATTGTAGAGGTGCGAGGCTCTATGGTCACACGACTACGGTCACGCATGATAATAAGTACCCCCCCCCCCTCATCATCACCATCACTCCCACCACCTCCCCTACTGCCGCCACCGCCAGACGCACCATCACCATCCCCATACAATACTACTCCTACTACTACCACTACTACTACTACTACTACTACTACTACTACTACTACTGCCACTACTACTCCCACTACTACTACTACTACTACTACTACTACTACTACTACTACTATTACTACTACTACTACTACTACTACTACTACTACTACTACTACTACTCTCACTACTACTACTACTACCACTACTACTACTACTACTACTACTACTACTGCCACTACTACTACTACTACTACTACTACTACTACTACTACTACTACCACCACTACTACCACTACCACTACCACTACTACTGTCAGCGCTACTGCGCTTTGTTGTTTTTTTGAACAAGAGCCAGCCCGAGATTCCAGGGCTTAGGAAAGAACACGACGGGCTCTCGAAGCTCTCCACAAGGAGGTCAAAGGAAGGTGACGACACCATAAAGGGGGTAAAACAAAACCATGCATGGATAAATCGGACGCATTTCAGAAGTATTTCAGACTTCTCAACCTGGCAGAAATGCGAGCACCCCACCCTACAAACTCACAGAGGTGACGCCAGGGGAAGTTTCCACAATGTGTTATGCTTGGTCTTCATGGTGGTACCCAAACGGTCCTTACATGCGTGGAATGTGGTATCGTATCCCCTCTCCCCTCTGCGGGCGATTATATCATAAGTTTCCCCTCACCATACCTGGCAGCCGACATCAGCCCAACCAGGGTAAGCCTTAGAGCACACGCCGAATGTGCAGCACAAGTTTCGATTGCTTGCAAACAACTGCAGTAACAGTACACAACACCCCAAAAAAAGTCACATGAAAACCCATGCCTTACATTAACCTAACCCACGCGATGGGTTTGTTAACCGGCGACCACTTTTCAAGTTCTGTTTGTTTGACCCTTCTTCTGGACAACGCTTACTCTGACTCCTGGAGGGACAGAACATACCTCCTCTCACTCTGACCAACCCCGTTATCTACCTTTGTGTTTTGAGTTGCGCGTCGGACAATTTCGGGACAAGTCACCAACGCTCATCGGCATGCGTCAACCTCCCCCCCCCCCCCCCCCCGCGCTCGCCTTATCTCCCTCGTGGCCACCGCAAGAAAACATCGCTCGTACCGGAACGCTGAAACGAACTGTCTGTCGTGGCTTAGAATTGCCAGGGGTGCGGGTCCTTCCTTCCACCCTCTGTCCATCCTAACATCCCCTCCCCCCCGTATGGCCATGTATGGGATCGAGCACATCTCTCCTATCGAGTACACCCCTCCCCCCTCCTATTCCCTCCTCCCTCTCTCTGCCTTCCCCCCTCCCCTCTCCCCCCCCCCCCCCTCTCCACTCCCCACTGCAAAACAAAACTTGCTTGCTGCAAAATGAACCAACACAGGTGTCCTCTCACGACAAGGCCATCTCGTCCCTGAGAGAGGCTTTGCACACGGAGAGCCTGCAGGCCGAACACGCCTCCAAAATGCTGGCCTAGTACGTCAAAAGAGCGGCGGTGACAGCCGACGCTGCTGCCGCTGTGCTGCTGGTGCTTTTTCGAAAGCTTCGGCACCTGCTGCTGCTGCTGCCGCCGCGGCCGCCGGGAGGAGTAGGAGTTCCACTCGCGGAGGCGGTGGCGGTGAGGTTGGTGGTGGTTGTGCCGCGCGACGGCGGCCACCGGGAGGAGTAGGAGTTCCACTCGCGGAGGCGGTGGCGGTGAGGTTGGTGGTGGTTGTGCCGCGCGACGAGGAACCACTCTGGCGCGCTGAAAGGGGCTGCGGCTGCTGCTGCTGCTGCTGCATCTGCCACCTCCGGGAGAAGTAGGTCTTCTACTCGCGGAGATAGTGGCTGTGGTGGTTGTGGTGGTGGTGGTAGTGCCGCGCGATGAGGCAGTGCCCTGGCGCGGTGCTGAAGAGCAGAAGAGCCGAAAAGCCGGCGATAATATTTTTTTGTTACCATATATATGTTACAGTTTTGGTTTTTCGCTACCGAGCTACTGCTGTACTCCTCTTCTGCTGAACTGCCACTCAGAAAGGCCTTTGAGGATCCCTATCCCCAGGGGGCTAGGGTTGTATAGGAACGCATACATATCTATTTATAGGATGTATCAGGTCGCGTAGTACTTGGAAGGCCTGTATCCTACAATATGTATCTTGGTGATCACAATGTTGTTAATACGGGGGACCATAGCTAATAGGACCTCCTGAGGTATACATCAAAACCTATATATCCAACCCCATTTCTAATCGTCCCCGGTGGCTTGGTGGGTGGTCCGCGTGCCTATCAAGATCAACTTCGTGGGTTCAAGTGTCACTGAGTGCATGCTCGTGGCTTTTTCTTGCAAAAAAAGAAATTGATTGGCGGAAAGCGCGAGAGCGTGAGATAGCTACATTCGATGGAAATCGACGAGCAGTGGGAATGCTGAACCCTATGTGCGCGACCGAAAATAAAGGCACGTACCGGGGGGGAGAAGGGACGACACCAGGTGTACCTGTGACCACGGCTTGTCCAGAAGATCGCTGAAGGTAAAACTCCTACGAATTAGGCTGGAAAGTAAAAGTGATGACTATAAATAAATGAATAAAATAACAATATTTGGTCCTATTAACTCGAGCACCTTTAACAATCTGGGAGAAGGGATCTTTAGATCGGTAGGCTGTTCAGGTGTTTTGGTTCCTGTTGGGATCAAGGTACGGGCGAAGGCTCAACCCAACCCCTGGCTCTAACCCTAACCCTAACCCTAACCTCAACCCTGACCCCAAACCGCAGCCAAAACGGGCCAGAACTCGCCATGGACGCGGCTACGCCGCGTTTGCATCGAACAAGGAAATTTCTCAGTTGCGGACGACGATTCCGAAGTGCAGACCACGGTACGCATTTTTCAAGTCAGAAATATCCCTAAAGATCTCTTCTCCCAGACTGCTAAACCTACTCATTAACTCTACAAGTCCTCCGGAATAATTGTTGTTGTTGTTGTTCTCACAATAACTCACAATACAATGCAATCCGTGGTCGCAGGACAGGCTCCAATATCTCTGGAGTGGAAGAAATACCTCAAGTAAAACAGAGGTAAAAACAAAAAACAAGCATACGCACTCCACCACTGCGGACACCAGGGAAGCAAAAAGGAGACTATTAATAGCAGACAAAAACCTAAAAAAGAAGATGAAGCGAAGAAAAAAAAACAAACAAAAAAAACAGAAGCAGATAGCAAAACGCAAAAAAGGCAAAACGGACCATACTAACAAAGACACAAAGAGGTACAAACGGGAATGAAAGAAAAAAAATAGAAGGAAAGAAAAAAGAAGGGACAAAAAAGCGATAATCACGGGCGGGGGGGAAAGAAAATACGAAAGGCAGGCACTGGAGCATACAGACACGCAAAGTTGCCCAGGTGGCACCATGCTAGTTACTTGGGTCCCAAAGAAGGGAGTGCATCATGACGATGATGGCCATAACCAGGCTTCAGTCTGTTGGGCAGACCGCCTCCCCCACCTCCCCCCCCCATTCCCCCTCGTCCCCCTTTCGCCCCCCCCCTCTTCCCTGCCATTCTGCGCACTCGTGTTGGCGTCAACGGCTGTGGTCGTGGTTGAAGCTATTCTATGCCGTTCTGCTGATGCCTCCTTCTCATCTGTATGCCATTTCCGCATGAAGGCCTCCGCCCCTTCCTCGACCCGTCGGAACCATCTGCCGGCTTTCTGTGCTGCCTCGCGCCACCCTTCGAGCTTGATGCCGAACTCCTTGAGGTCCTCCTCAAGGTACCTCATCCAGTCCCACTCTTGTCCTCCGGAGTAACCCTTACCCCCAACCATCTCCCAAAACATCACCCTCTTCGGCAGACGCTCCTCTCCTATGCGTGCCACAAAGCCCGCAAACAAGAGCCTACGTCTGCGTACCGTCGTCTCAACGCTTTCAGGTTTTGTCCTGAGAAGCGCGCTAGCATAGGATAGAATGTGGTCTTCGCGCTTTCGTTTTCGCCAGCCGATGCATCGGAGGAGAGTCTTGTGGTGGACCTCCCGTAGCCTACCGTAATCCGTCTTGCTCGGGCTCCAAGTAACGGAACCGTAGAGCAACGTTTCGATCACCTCGGCTCTCAGCTTTCGCACCTTCAGGCGTAGGCGCACACCCGGGCGGTCATAGATTTCCATCTTATACCGTCCGAAGCATGCCCATGCCCTCTGGAGTCGACGCGTTACCTCGACACTTCTGCCCGTCCAATCTGCGCTGATAGCCCCGCCCAGATACACAAACTCGGTCGTTTGTTTGTACACTTGGCCGGCTACGGTGACGGTGAACGGCACGTTCCCCCCATCTTTCGTTTGCAGACACATTATCTCCGTCTTGGCCTCCGAGACCGTCAGGCCGAAAGCGGCACATGCAGACACGACCACCGTCATCATCCTCTCCAGGCCGTTGGGTGATCTCGATGCTATGCCCGCATCGTCAGCATAGAGCATAGCCCACAGTGTCACGGCCTCTTTATCATTCCCCTGTCCGTCGGCGTGCCCGGCCCGTGCCTTCCCCCTCTTCTTTTTCTTCTTCTCCTGCTTTTGTTGGAGTTGCACCAAGCTGTCCGTGATGGCTTTATCAGCAGCGAAACGTTTCTCCGCCACGCGCAGCGCCGCTGTAAAAAACATGTTGAACAACAATGGCGCGAGCACACACCCTTACCGTAGGCCCTGTTTCACGTCGAACATATCTGAGCACTCGCCGTCATCCAGCCGCACGCATGCTCGCATGCCGTCGTGGAATTGGCGGATAACGGTGAGCATTCTAGGTGGCACGCCAAAGCAAGCCAAGACAGCCCACAGGAGGGTTCGGTTGATGGAGTCATAGGCTTTGGTGAGGTCGACAAAGCACGTGAACAGCGGAGTGTCCTTCTTCCTTGCCAATTCCTGCAAGCGTCGCACCAGGAACATCGTGTCGACCGTCGATCGTTCGGGCCTAAAGCCACACTGCTCCTCTGGCAGGATGCCTTCCCGTTCGCAGTAGTCGCTGAGTCGGCGCGCGATGACTTTGAGGAGTACTTTGCCGGCATGCGCGACAAGGGAAATTCACGATAGTTACCACACTCCGTCCTGTCTTTCTTCTTTGTGCAGCTCCTTAATCGTTGCATCCTTCCATTGCTGCGGCACGACCCCTCCCCTCCACACAGCGACGATAATCTCGTAGAAGCTTCCCAAGGTGTCCGAGTCTCCCTCGTCGGCCAGGACCTTCAGAAGTTCAGCTGGGAGACCATCAGGCCCAACCGCCTTGCGGTTCGCCATCGCCCTGATCGCGTCTTAAAGACTTCCACCTCGTATCTAGACGGGACGTCGTCCAGCGGACTGCACGAGGGCCAGACCTTGAGCTCATCGACGATAGTCGGGTCGAGGGTCGATGACTTGGTGTTTAGCAGCTTATGGAACCACCTTACCCATCGTTCCCGGATGAGGCCTATGTCTCGTAGTAATCTACCTTCCTCGTCCCTGGTGTACTGCGAATGGAAAGTCCTCTTTCATGCACCTGTGATTGCACCATACTGGTACCAATGATTGATTGCTGCTGCTTCGCAATTGAATTAATGAAGCCGTGGGCATTGTCGGAAGGCAAATATGGGTCTTTATTTATTCTTCGCAATTGTATGTCCATATTTTCGACATTTTTTTCGCGCAATTTTTCAACCTTCCATATTTTCCTGTTTTTTTTTACAAATATTGGAATGTTAACGAACTTGATATTTTTGCTCCTGGAGAATTTCACGAATAGTGACAGAACGCCTCCGTATATCGATACATATCTCCAATTATTTCCAAACTTTGGAAATTTTGGAAAAAACGCTCTCCAATATTAAAAAGGTATAAAATTTTGAAATACGTCAGCTGTGAGTTCGACTGATTGTAGAAGGACAGAGCCACAGCCAGCCGTTAACGCGCGGGATCACTATTATTAGTAGTGCTGAAGAACAAGTAAATATGGTTTCCAGTTTTACTTGAATATCAACCACTCAATCGGTCGAGTTCACAACTAACACAAATACATGTACTTGGAATGAGACTTTTGGATCAATTTGCAGCAGCACAACAAGGGCTTTGACTGCTGTAAATGCACCCGGTACCCTGGTATGGCCAGTCCCAGCATCCCAAGAATCAGCGGGCCATATGGTTTCCAGTTTTAGTTGAATATCAACCACTCAATCGGTCGAGTTCACAACTTTAACCCAAAATAAATGCACTTGGAATGATTCTTTTGGATCAATTTGCAGCAGCAGCACAACAAGGGTTTTGACTACTGTAAATGCACCCGGCACCCTGGTATGGTCCAGCCCCAGCATCTAAAAAACCAGCGGCCCTTCCGCGAGACCTTCAAGGCAAAGATCATAACCACACATCAGACAGTCGCAAAATATACATGCTTGACTGTCCCTCTCCCGCAACAGCGTCGTCTGGGTCATCAGCAGTGGCGTCACAGTCGGATCGCGACGACCTTATGTATACAGGAGACGTGCTCAGCAACCAGCCAGCCGTACAGCTGCTGCTGCTGCTACTGCTGCTACTGGTGCTACTGCTGTACTAAATACTACCTGGTACTGATGTTGTACCCAATACCTGGTACCTGGTACCTGGTACTGGTAGCTGGTACCTGGCACCTGCCGGCATAAAAGATTAATGGTACCTGGTGTCACTTGAGGCCAGAAATATAATACCCGTTTGACTTGTTGGATAAGCACAAAACGCATATTATATTTCCGTCCGAAATGGTACGTATCCGTTCAGCCTCTGTTTCAGGTTTCATTGCCAGTTAGTACTACAGTTACACAATTATCATAACCCGAAACCGTCCACGTTTTGTTTC
Source organism: Nereocystis luetkeana (assembly GCA_031213475.1). Classification (NCBI taxonomy): domain Eukaryota; class Phaeophyceae; order Laminariales; family Laminariaceae; genus Nereocystis; species Nereocystis luetkeana. The sequence continues at coordinate 4,197,740 of JARUPZ010000003.1, read as the reverse complement.
CGTTCGTCGAAACAGCACAACTTTCTGCGGGCAAAACCGAAACCTCACAGGCTCAGCATTATCACCACGAGCAAACACATTACCTAAAACACCAGAGGAACAAACAAAACGCCCAGCACACAGCAGTTCACCCAAGCGCACACAGCTTACAGCAGTCGCGGGAAGAAGAGAGGAAGAACCGTACAAATACGTCGAAGAAGAACGACCACTTCGAGTACTACTATTAATACTGTACGCTTCGAGAGTATGGAGAGCGACGCCGGCCGTGCCGCGATCATGGTGGTGAACCATGAATATTGGAGGCACGAGGTTGACCTCACACTTCGTAATGCCCAACATATCGTTGAAGGCGACTACAGCTCTTGCCTCGATTGCGGTAAGACACAGACACGTCGAAAAGCACGTCGCCGCGGCGCAGACCGACGAACAAACTGACCAGATGTTCGGCGGTAAACAGTACAACAGACGCACGACACCTTACTTGTGACGAGGCGCGAAGCGGCCGACGGAGCTGGCCGCGTCTGTTTGTCTCTAGGCGAGAGACGAGTTGAGCCGTGTTCTTCCCAGAGTAGTACTCTCTTGTGAGTTTTTGATAGAGCAAACCGCGTGTGTTTCTCATGGTCCGCCTGCGCGTGTTTGTCATTCGTTCGCCGAGCGTTCGCGCGGCTCGACGAAAAAACGGCTCTTGGCTCTCTCAAAAAGCAGGAACCGGTGTATGACATGTATGTGCGATCCATTTCAAGCCTTCGAAGGTCCGCGGTGCTTGTTCACGCCGCGTAGTCCTCGCCGATTGTCTCTCGGCTTGATGCTTCTTCCTCCTGTTCCCTCGCTTTTGGTCGTTCGTGGTCGCGCTCTTGCACGTTAAAATCAGTATAATTCACCACCAAGAGCGTCAAGCGTTTAGGACGTATTATACCTAGTGCAGCTAATTTAACGGGGTTTTGGTTGCTCCCGTAACCTCGCGGTTCGAAAGGTTTTGACTCGTACTTCTCGGCATCACAACGAGCAGGAACGGGTGTTCATTGTATGCGCTTCCGATTCTACCACATTCGGCGGTCCGTGGTTGTTCGCGCGAACTAATAAAAGGGTTCTGTTATCTATGTTCACACCACGAAAATCAATTTCCGTCATATCATATCATACCTATGCCGTACGTACGAGTAGCATGAAATATCTGGTATACTCCTGCAGATGTGCTTGCGGCTCGCAAGGTTTTGCCTCTGTAAGCCAGGAACGGGTGCCTTCGGAAGTCCCGTACCGGTAGTTGTTTGCGCTAAGCAGTATGCGCTCGCCGTTTTCTGTTGTAGGTATCGACCCCCTCTCGTGGCAATGCTCCCGCCCTCCCGCTGCGCGTCGCAAAATTGGGTGCGATTGTCTGACTTAGAATCATTACGTACGATTCGCAGGAAAAAAAAAAAACGCTGCTCACGTTTGAACTCGCGGCAGCCAGCAACCATCGCACCGAAGCAGCAGCAGCAGCAGCAGCAGCAGCAGCAGCACGTAAATCGCTGTGTGCAGTACGAGTAAAGCCTGATTCCTTTTGTATGTGCACAAAGTTTCTCATCGCAAGCAACCTCTGCTCGTACCCGCACCCGCCTCACGCTTGTGTTTGATTTCGCCACACGTTCATACGTTGCAGGTGAGGTGCTAGACTATCGAAGTCCGCCCAGAAAATGTGCGTGCTGTGGTGCGTGGGTGTGCGCCAAGCACTCCGACCATGCCGAGGTAAGCAAGAACACCAGGCGACAATATTGAAAAACTGGAATAACTGAAGGATAAACGTGTCCCTCTCACTGTGCGTTGAGCTCTGTGCGCAGAATGGGTGGTATACCCGAAATCGCCCTTGTAAAGCCACCCCTGCTTTTGACCCTGGCATTGCTCCTATTAATAGTATGTAGCCAGACGTATCTACTCTAGTATGTAGTATGTACTGGATGTAGTATGTAGTATTGTTATTGCCTGTCGTATGTCCTTCACGAGGAGTGTAGTGTAGAGCTCGCGCTGCCGATGTACGTACATATCACCTACTCTTACTGTGCTATTATATCTCGTACCAGGTACCGGTACGTACTTGTAGGTTTGCCTTTTAACCTAAATTCCGTCTGATCTTTTGAGTATTGTTTAAGAGGCAACACCACTAGTGAGTACCGTACGAGTACAGGCATACTGGTATGCATACGATCGCACCTACCCGTGTTATAATGCACCCCAGTACCTTACGAGCCCCTCCCGCTAACCAGTTTATGTAGTCATATAGCCATGGGTGAAGGTATAACCTACCTACTGATCTATAGAGGTAGAATATCGATCGATTAACACATTAACACTATCTAGGCGGCGGGGTCTTTGGGACGAAACGGTACCGCTACCGGGATACGGCCGTACATTAACCTACCCAGTAGAGTTCCCCATGTTGTAGATATATAACTTTCGAGGAATATTCTTCATAAAAGGCGGGAAAACACAACAGGCCCCTTTTTGGCTTTCCTGATCCCACTCGGACCTGATCCCACCCATAATATGTGATCCCATCGAGCACCCTGCTCCCACCCACAAGGTGCAAAAATATAAGAGGGCCTCCGCAGGAGCCTCCGGAGGCCGTGAGCGCGAAGCGCAAACCGTAAAAGGTCAGAAATCGTCGAACGATCAAAATCATCGGATGTAAAATAACAAAAAAACGTTGCAACCCGGAAGTTGAACTCAGCATCGAAATCATGGTGCTGGGCACCGTAGACGGATTGAGATATATCACCCTCCACCCCCCCACCTCCTCCACATCATTTTTCGGCTATTTGTAGTCGCAGTACGTGTACGTACAAGCATATACAGAGAGAAAGAATATTCCTGGAAAATTATCTCGTTCTACACAGTTGTGAACTCGGCTCCTCGACCTACCCGCTTCGTTTCATTACCTGGGGGACCAGGGAGATATGTTTTTAAGGAAACACCTGCAAGCGTTTCTATAAAAGAAACGTTCGGAGTGAGATTCGAACCCGTGCCCTTGGCGACGTCAAATGTGATGGGCTTACCGAGGTGTTCTACGATAGAGGTTCACCCTATTTGCTCGGTGGCCCCCGAGGTATACCGAGGAGTGAAACGGGAACAAACATATGAATACGACTGACTGATGCTTAGGATGTGTGGGGTGCGCACCTTCAAGAGTTAGATACAGATACACCCACGTACGAACTGTGGTACCGTACCTCCTTCAACTGCCGCCCGGCAAGGACGCCGTGGTGGCCTAGAAAGTTTTTTGTTTTCCCCAAATGTGACACCTCTATCGGAGAACGTCTCTACCCACTGACCTATAGGGATGTAAAACATCGATCGATCGATTACCCAGTCCAAGGTGATCCTTGTAGCACAAACAGTAGTCTTACATGGAGATCGCGTGGGAATATACGGATCGTGAAGGCTCTTGGAAGAATAAAATGCTTCCCCTCGTATTATTCCATCATCTGTATAGCTATATTATAGGCAAGCGACGTTTCGCGGATTCTGGCGGTTCCTCGGCAAAATACCGTCTCCTCGTAACAGTTACCACCACACCTGGCATACGGGATGCACACATATATACATAAAAGATGCACTGCATCGTCAAGCGAACAAAATGGTTTACAGTGCGTGCCGAAAAATAGGAATAATGCGAAGGTTACGCCGGTGGGGCTCGAATCCACCATATGTTTTCTTTTTTTCTTCACTTCAGGTGTAGGCAGTAACATCCTCCACCCTGTTAGAGGTCAGAACTTTCTGGGAATATTCCCGAGAAGAAAACGCGAGGAAACGAAAGATTCCCCGCTTGACACACGCTACTCCCGCTTGGCACCCTGATATCGCGCCATTGTACATAATGTACATGTAATGAGCTGACTTCAGTCAGTTTTTTGTTGTTGTTGGGCATCTTTCGAATCGCGTATTGTCATAAAGGGATACACTCACTCGTCCCCTCGACCAGGCCCACCTATCATATATCTACTATATCTATCGCAGTCTCCTGTGTATCTCTCTCCCTGCTACGATATCAGTCGGGTTCCTACCTATACTACTACCTATACTACTACCGCCTCCTCTCTGTACAGAGGTGGTTGTCTCGGATGACCAAGCTTCCGAATGGTACAGCTTAGTGCCACAATATCGCTCGACAACTCACCAGGTACTCAAAACACAAGAACCTGGGAAAGAAAAAAGAAAACAGAAGCCCGGCGACTCGTAGCTCTATCCCTCCCACCCTTCGAAAATGAACGTGGCGGGGAGGGGCGGGGGCGGGTGGGAAAGACAGGCACCAACTTATCCGACTTGGTTCACCAACCCAGCGACCACACCTTAATTATTATGTCCGCTCACAATCTCAGCAAGAACCACGGAATCGCTCTTGGTGGGTTTCCTGGTCTGCACGTATGTATGCACGTCCTCGTGAGTTAGACAGGCTGAACTCGTTTCTATAGAGTCCCACTCTGACCCTGAGCCCCGATGCAGACATATCTAGGTATCTTCGCCAATAAACCACGTTTTTTTTTATGCGGAGGCGGTAGCTACAGCGTCAAGGGATACACCGATAAATCGTTAAACAGCAATTTCGTAAAAATTGTCGTTGTAACACCTTCATATTATATGAGCGTGTGCAACGTACGAAGGTATACCTACAGTGTATATATAGCTCTACGTATCAACTTCTCGCTTAATCAAGAAGTACAGAGAGAGGTATAAGAGGTTTGAGACCCGCCGGCGACACCTCTCTTATTCATTTTTTTTCTTTTCACTCAAACGTCTTTTTTTCTTCTCGGATTGACGATATCAATACCTTATGTTTGATGTGTCATTCACGTTTTTTACCGACAAAGGCTAGACCCGAAATGACCCAAGGACCCCAAACGTTGCGCGTATTTCGGCTGCTGCTGCTTTTGCTGCTGCATTAACAAGTCGAAGACCATTTTCACAGAAATGTGCTTAAAAACAAATTGGGTGAGTAAGGCCCGGTCTTAACGAGGGCAAAAAAAACGAATAAAAAACGAAATAAAACGAACAGACTTTCGTTTTTCGCTAAAAACAGCAGGTTGAGTCCTCACGAAAACAAAAAAACAAAAAACAAAAACGCAACAGAATGAAGAAGCCTAGTCGATTTTTTACGCGGTGCAATTTTTCGGAATGAATCAACCGCCACAGCACGTGATTCCCGGCGATAGCGCTCGACAGCGATGGTGGATAGACAGAACTCACACACGTGAGGCACCCTCCACAGCAGGCGGTTCTCGTGGTCCAACCCGCTCCCTCCGAAGTGCTTTAGAACTTGTGTATCGGCCTTCGCTGTTCGATGGCAGACGTTTGAATGTTGAGTGGAACTCATGTCGAAAAATATACCACCACAGCCGCTTCCTGATCCCCCGGTTTCTTGTGAGGGCACCCCATGGTGATTCCCTACCCATATGTGCTCGCGCCGTCAGCAGACAAGCCGCGTGGCAGCCACGTGCACTACCTCGGCCATCGTGCTCTTGCCAACCGGTCGTAGAAACTTGATCAGAACTTCATCCCAACGCTTCGAGCTCCTCCTATGTTCCTCTTCGACCCTGGGTATCCCATCTTTCATTTATTTGTCACCCATTTCATTTTTTTCAAGTCCTCTGGGGCTTAAAGAAAACGGAATGTGAAAATGGAGGTATCGGGATATCTACTTCTATTTTTTTAAGTTGACCAATAAACTCACGTGCTCTTTAGTTCTGTTCTTCGTTTTTTACTTCGTTTTATTTCGTTTATTTTGCCCTCTTTAAGACCGGCCCTAAGGGCCCATCTTAACGGGGACTTTATTTTTTTCAAGTTGATTTTTTTTTAAATCTAATTTAATTTGCATCTGATTGGCCGTTGAGTGAACGACCAAGAAGGCAAATTATAAAAATTGAATTTGAGTGGAAAGTCTTTTGGGACATTTTTCGTGTGATATTTTTAGTTTCAATTTGGAATTTGGGAGTTCTTCGGTCTTGATAAAAAATGTTCATGGTGGGTCAACACCCTCGGTGGAGTCTGGGGCAATTCTTGGTCACTTCGGTGACCGCGATCGAGGCGATAAAACGGGAACCTCAACGAGAGGTGACCGGAGCAATAGCCGCGCCCACGCCCACAGACCACAGAACATCGTACCCCGGCGGTGGCGCCTCAAAAGTAATCATGGCGGCCGCAATCCCAATTTTTCGGTCTGCTCGATCGGTCAACAATCACGAAAACCTAGCAAAAGAGCAAAAAAGCTGAGGATACGCTCGAGACCTCGATAGCTGCATCACCGCTGCTGTTCCGCACGTGGCGCTTGAGGGCTTTCTCAGCCCACCCAAGACACCCTGATAGTGATAGCTCCCTATCCTGCGCGACCCAAAAAGAAAAAGAGGCTGGTTGCGGCGCGCACGCGGCAGCGCAAACCTTCGATCTCGTCTACGCGCGTCGCTGTTTGTCGGCTGGGCGTTGTGTGACGCGGCGCGTTCTTCCAGATTTGTTTTTTTGATGGACAACTAGTACGCTGTTGTTGTTCCCCGATAGGACCCAAACACGTTTTTTTTCGAAATCAAATTGAAATTCATTGATATTAAATTTTTTACTTCCATATAGCGTTCCCCGTTAAGATGGGCCCTTAGCGTGGACAGTCTTGCTGATGAAAAAGAGACACAGCAGTGGATTTTCACTACACGTGGTAAAAGCTTGACCCTTTTAGAACCCCAGTCCCGTTTTGGGGACAATCTACTCACAATTTGAGTGATTCGTCCCCACATATGGGAGTGCGGTGCTGAAAGAATTAACGACACACCAGAGATATTTCTTCCCCGACCGAAATCGAAGCCGACTATTCGAGTCAGACCTGAAATGTTTTGCACACCGTGTTCGGTGAGCCCTCGCCAAAATTTGGCGGAACATGTTTTTTTTCACATTGACTTTTCGTCATTCCATATATTTTTTCCGGGGAATTTGGGCCTCCCTCCTTGTACCCAACATTTTTTTTGGCGAAAAACAAAAAACGAAACGAAAGAGAAACGTCGTTTCTTCAAATTTCGGCAAGATCATAGAGACCATGTGCGCTAAACTTCAGGGTTTGTCTCGTAAACACGGCGTGAAAACATCGGCTCTTTGTGTGAAAAATGTACCACCCTGGCCGCAAATATAATGAGCGTTCGTACATTAATATCTATACTAATCGTTTCTTTTATTTACCCTCGGAGCGGTATACTTTGTGTTGCTGCGTCTTTGCCTTGCAATTACCAGTACCTGATTTCAGTGTAGGATGGCTTCTAGGCGTTTCACACATACGTCTTTTGATTTGGTCCTAAGCAGTCAGTTCTTCGAGTTTCTGCGCCAAACGCTTGGCGGGACGTTCGACGGGCATGCTTTCGGAGCCGGTTCGATCATTCAGAAACAAAAATCTGAACAAACATGTTTTCTTCCAACGGAAATACCTGAATCTTACTGACCTCTGTTGAGTAAAGGCAAAGGCATGTGGTTGATCGGGACACAGTTTCGCCGCTGTATACATATAGATAGATAGCGCCAGCCCTACGCGTAGGCCGTCAACAAAAGAAAACGTCATGTCAACGTGTTTCGCTGTCTGTGGAGGCCAGCATGATACCAAATATGCGACGGTCGAGTAGAGTAGATATTGCAAGCGGCATTCATGGGGGAGAAACATTGGGGTCTTCAGCTTGAACCAGCTTGCACGGGAGCAAGATCATCTTGATATATACTGGTATGGTAGAAACAAGCCTCTTTTCGATCACCGTTGATGATTGTCAATAACAAAAATTCCACCACCCATCCATGCTCAAGCTTTGCTTCAATCGATCCGTCCGTCAACCTCGCATGAAACAAGTTCGAAGCTTGCGACCCCTGCCACTGTCTCCTCCCCCCTCCTTGCCCCCTCCCTGCCCCCCCCGCCCCCCATCCCCCAAAATATATGCAGATGTATGTGACAAAGGGTCAGGCCGGCGGAGGGAGGTACACCTTCTGTACCTACTGCCTGAACAAGTTGAGGCTGTCCGAGCAAACGGTCCTCACGGATCTAAACACCCATGCCAATGCGACCATCCCCCCGACGGCGAACCGTTTTGCTGCCGTACCATCGAGGACCTCGAAGTCCATCCTAGCCAGGGTGAAGGGTGACGGTGTCTCCACGCCGCCAACAAAACCATCACCATCATCATCATCATCACAGCCATCCCCCGCTTCGACTCGAAGCCCAGCATCCTACCTGGGACACCATAAGAGTGACGAGTCTCGGTGGAGGGACTGCTCGTCCCTGTTGGGTTGCACGAGGCGGAACCACCTGCCCCTCGGGCAGGCCTCGGCGACGGCGATCACCAGATGCGCGGAGGGGGAACTCCCTCTGTCTGTGATGAGGGCTACACCGACGGCGGTCGACATCCGGGTGGCGAGGTGCAGCCACGAGCGCCGCGTCACCTTCAGACTCGATATCCGCGACACAGTCTCGACGCAATCGTTGAACAACCCGGTACTCAAGTCCATACTGAAGACGGAACGCGGAGGGGGCAGGAACAGTAGCGGCAGTAGCACCAGCAGCAGCACCAATAGCATCATCAGCACCAGCAGCGTTAGTAGCATCACCAACACCAGTAGCAGCAACAGCAGCAGCAACAACAACAGCAAAAACAGCCGCACACCGTTGTGGGCTTCGGGGATCCCGATATTCCCCGTGCGTCCGAAGAAAAGCGGATGGGACGGCTGGTCCAGGCCACCGCCCGAATCAGGGTCAACCCGACGATCCTCTGCTGCAAGAAAAGCAAAGGCCACACGGACACCGCCGACGGGGGGGTGCGGAGGCGAAGGGGAAGGCAAAGGCGAAGGGGAAGGACCGCCGCGAACATCCAAGTCCGGGTTTTTCCCGAGGAGCCTGCCGAAGATGGCCGGAGGAGCCATGGCCGTGATCGGGGTCGCGGCTACCGTGGGCGTTATGTTTTTGCGCCGTCGACGTTGAGCCCGCACCCCCCCCCGATCGCCCCCTCCCTCTCCCCCCCCCGCCACCCTCCCGTTTAGTTGGCAGAAGGTTTACGGTTGACCACTCGGGTGTAAGGCACTACGTTACTTAACGCTTCGAGCCTTCCACTCCCTCCCTCCCTTCCATGTTGAGGATGAAACATGACCCCCCCCCCCCCCCTCTGTATTTTCCCCGGAGATCGTTATTGAATTTGCCAATTGTTGAGGTTGTTGTTGATGAATGCTATACAACATTTGTTATGCAGGGAGGAGGGGAGTGGGAGCGGGCTGGTGTCCCGTAGCAGTTGCTATGGTAGCAGGGGGGGGGGTATGATGCCATGATTTTCCCTAACGATTAGCCGCCACTTGGGCGAGTGGGTCTGGCCCTCACTCAACATTGGACACAAAAAATGTTTTTTTGTCGCAGGGGAGCGAAAGCCATTCCATGGCGGTGCAAGTCGCGAATGCAAAAGGCATAGGACGGTGGACTTAAATGTGATCCACTTCCCGTGGCACCAGTCTCATCCTCATCTAAGAATGGGGGTGGGCTGGGCTGGGGTGGGCTGGGGTGGGGTGTGGTACCCCTCCTCCCTCTCTGCTCTCAGGTTTGGTTTCTAGTGCCATCGGATCAGGGTTGTTTTAACGGTGGGGGCATCCTTTGTCAAGAGACTCATGCATGTCGTTTTCTGTGTGCTTTTGTTCGTCTTTCGTGGTGATGTGTTCGTTCGTCACGGTGGTTTGGTTTGCGTCGCGTTTTCTGTGTAGTTTGGACTATTAATACGTGGTTACTGGTGCTATATATCGTACCAGGTATGCTGTTTCCTTCTTTTTCCCTTTCCATTTTTCTTTGTGTCTTTTAGCCGTCCGAAAAGAGCACATCCCACCGATATCGGTATACTTTATGTGATTCATGTGTGCAGTGCAGTGCAGTGTTTTCTCCTTTGGTTGGAGTCGAAATCAATCAGTTCGTTTGCGGTCTGACACTAAATGTACATGGCGTATTTCAAGCCAATGTGATATAGTCCACCACTACGATCACGGGCTGCCACAACGTGAATAATTACTACAACAGGAACGCACATCTAGTTTTTTTTGTGTGGTATTTTAGTCGTTGGCAACATCGGTTCACGATTTAGCTTTTCGTGGTCTGCATTACTGTAAAGACGTATTCCATCATGTTTTTGGTTGTAGACACCCACGCTACACATCCTCAGAAGGCACTCGAATTAATACCAACGATAATACTAAAACGATATAGACATGTGTTTGTACTCCTCCTATGTCGATGGCCAATGGCCTCCCCAATTTATGGTCGCTAATCGTTCGTTGTCTTCCTGTCCAACACAAAACATCTTCCTGGGTCACAATATACCGAGATACACCTCCCCCCTCAGAGAAATCTACTGTAGTAAACACTTGCGCTCGGTAGCTAGGTAGGGTAGCCGCGGCATCGACGCCACATGGACTACGGTTTCCGGTCGCTGGTTTGGCATTACTCATCCCACGGTGCGACGTGGGAGTTGCACGTTCTAGGTCATCATTTTCTGATCTGCTGAGCTTCTCAAGCGAGTAACTACCGCTTGCTGTACACTGCATGATATTTTTACTGCTACTGTTACTCGGCAGAGCGCATACAAAGAAGTGTTGGTCAGGTTGCGCCTACCAAATTCTTCGAAGTCGGGTTTTCGGGTGAGAGGCTGAGCTCCTCATGAGAGAACCTCAGGAAATAAGCCAACACCGCTGCCGCACCGTCGCCTTACACGTAGTTCAGCGCAAACTCTCACTCTGCCTCTCACCAAACTACCCTGCGCATACCCCCCCCCTCCGTCCCTCCCGACCCACCCCCGTTCCGCCGTTCATGTATAGATACTCTGCTTGCGCTACCCACCCACTGTAGTTCTAGCTGGAAGAGTCACCACGACATCGATACCATGTGTACATATGGACTACGATTACTGGTTCATGGATACTGACCTCTTTTTTGTTTCGCCAACACATGGTCTCACCCGGGGTGCCATAGGACGGATACTCTCCACCCCTCCTTTATCATCCCTGTACATACTCCATACTGCATCCCTTCTTATTTTGATACCGCGAATTCAATCCATCCCTCTCTCAAAGGTTTTCCGCTCACTACATACCAGGTTCATGCATGTAATACAGTATTAACTTTCAATCCAGCGTTTTCCGAGCTCCAATTCCATTGGCCGAGGGTCCTCGCCTCGCCCGCCCTCGACCAATGGGCCTGCGCCTGGTGTGCGGCGTGAGGTTTCACTCGGGGGAACGTCGAGGTCCTGCCGCACCCGGGGAGGATAAGGTCTCATGCCCGGACCTGAAACCCTTCCATACATCTACAAATCCGGCGAACCGGGGACAAAACCGGTGACCTCCCGGGTCGATATCACCCCGCACGGTGTGTAAACCCCAACCCCGCTTGCTGATTACTGATTGACTGGCGTTTGTAGAGCCAGCGCGACCCGGTGGCGATCAGGTCCCATCCCGTGATCAGAACTCCTTTAATAGACTATATCTACAACTCCGACCAAAAGGAGGCAATTTTGTAGTAGTGGGGCCTGGAAAAAAAAGAAAAAAAGAGAGAAAAAAAAACTCTTAAGGCTTGATGAGGTGTTTTCGATACGGGGTTGAGCTTGACGACACTTGACCGTTTTTTTTTTAAACAAAATTATGCGTTTGCAGCGCGCTGTTCGCCCGTCTGCTTGCCCTCGGGCGACGCACTTTGGCCTCTGTCTTTGTCCATCACCAATCCTCAAAAAGATGGTTGTTTGTTTTTGTGATACTATACTGTTGTGCTCGTCCGTAGTATCATATGTATGCAGCTATGTACGAAAACAAAAAGAGGGGGCGTGTTACCTGGTACCTGGTACCTCTTTGGACGAAATAGCTACGAAAACGAAAAGAGGGGGCGCGTTACCTGCTACCTCTTTGGACCAAAAAATAGGGCCCGTGACGGTATTAAACTGAGTATCAAGTAATTGTCCTTTAATTTTCGTCCATAGTTGTATCAAGGTATTTGCGTAATAGGATTACATAGTGTGACATTCAGTCTAAGCAGTCGCGTGGTATATACCACTGCACGTGGAACTCTCGGGTAAAATAAAAATGTTATCGGTTGCTGGTACGATCGCATCATGCAGAGTGTTGTGTTGTACGATATCTCGTACATTTCAAACCACCCCCCATTGAGGCACAGAGGAATAACCGATCAGCTGGTCCATGAAATGCAGAACACCTAGACGCATGACACGTCCACCAGACCGACTACAACAGCAGTAGTGGACCACTAACAATAAATAGTAGTGTAATATTAATAGTCTAGGTTCGTACACAAAATAAATATCCAGCGGTATAAACGCATAGTATGACTGCTGCAACGCCAGCGGGGCCGGATACGGGCACGGCTGATACGTCACACGGGCCCACCCATAACCAACCCATCCACTCACCCACCCACCTACCGATCCACCTACTCACCCACCCATGAACCCACCCCAACCAACGCACCCACTCACCTATCCTTTCCTAACCCTACAAAAATTCAATGCACAACTATAATACAACCCAAGGAAAATGAATAGCAAACGGGAAATAACCGAACGAAAAAAAAGCAAAACAAGCAAAAAAAAACGCAAAGCGAGGACGGGACTATTCGAGCAAGTAAGTATTGTATGCTTGCCTTCCCACAAAAATAGCGTAGATGCCATTCCAATATAAACCTAATACCCTTCCGTAAATCAGCAGTATTCCTCATACACTTTTCTGCCAGCCGATTCCCAATTTCCCTCCCCCACATCATTTAATTATATTGAAGATCCAAACGGACGTCGCTACCTTAGCGTATTGCATAATACAGGTGCTTAGGTTATTCAATTATCATTCCTTCCTAAAATATTCGCGCCATCCGGCATACACGAGACGGAGGTCGTCAGTGCGTCCCCTTCATTCCTAGCAAGTTCGTCCCATTCCTTCCTGGCCCTTTTCGCCCGGCACCTCTGTTGTCTTTCGTTGCTCGTTTGCGGTCGAGTCTTAACACTTTTTTTGGGCTTCTACTCCCCCAAGCCCAGCTGACCCAAGACCTTGCCAGCATCCCCCCAATCCCGATAAGAGTCCTCCAAAAACCAGGTGCGAGTCCCCCGACACCAGGTGCCGGTACGAGTCCTCCAAAACCCGGTAAGAGTCCCTCGACACCAGGTGCCGGTTGTCCTCCAAGACCCGGTAAGAGCCCCCCGACACCAGGTGCCGGTCCGACTCCTCCAACGCCTGGTAAGATGCCCATGACAACAGGTGCCGGTACGAGTCCTCCAAACCCCGCAAAGAGCCCCCCGACACCAGGGGCCGGTAAGAGTCTTCCAACACCCCGTAAGATCCCCCTCACAAAAGGTGCCACTCCCCATGCGCCCTGCACCGCTCGACCCACACCCGCCGATCTGACACCAAATATCGACCTCCCGACACCCGGGGCCACCTCCCACCCACTAGGTGCAACTCTCCCCGCACCCTGAGCAACCTGGCTCATATCTGTTGATCCGACACCAGGGGCTACTCCCTTCATCCCCCGGCGTCGTCCCCCCAACACCAGGTAGGTGCCAAACGGCTCACACCCGATCCGGCGACTCCCTCGACGCCTGGTGCAACTCCCCCCGAACCCGCCCCTCGGTGTTGGTCAGCGTCGCCAACGAAGCCGCCCATCGAGATTGGCTGTTGGTTAGAGGCAGCAACAAGCCTTGCTTGCGTGTAGGACACCTGGCGCGCGTCCTCTTCAGCATCACCCCCCGTTTTGGCATCCCCAGCCGCCCCACCGGAAGTTTGTGCAGATGCCACACCTCCTCCCCTGCCAGGCGAGGAACAAATGCTTGCAGTCGTGCTGCCACATGAAGAACACAGGCCTGCCGAGTAAGGTGCAAAGCGTTCTTCGCCCCCGCTCAGTCAGTCTGTGCGGACAGCAGTGGGCAGGACACCTAATGCTTTAGCGACATCCGCGAGAAACGGCCACTTCAAATATAATGGGTACATTGTTGAGTCTTCGCTCATGAGGAATGCCCAGAAAACCGTGGTACACCGTCTGCGCGAGCGTGTGCTGCACACCCTTCATCTCTTTCAACAGTTTCGTCACGGAGTGGGGGCTCGATCCTGTAAAACGGCGAACGAATAACGTGCGCGGCGTGCGCGGTCAGTTCTGAACACGGCCGCTTCATACTCAGTACTGTACAATGATTATTGCATTTTTCGGGAAAACTTGCCTGAAGTAATCAAGCTCTTGAGCAAGAGTGCCAGATCGAGGGTCATGGCCGTCTTGTTAGTGCATGCGACCACCAGATTCACGTAAATCTGCGTGACGCCCGGGTCGTACGACGTGAACTTGTAGAGTGCTCCTTCAATTTGACGACTCGCCGTTACTTCTCGCCGTCCTCGCCCTTCCACTCCTGCACACGGACCTGTACACAAAACACCCAGAAGCCGGGAGGACATTACTTGCAAAAAATATAGGATACCCGATATTATTTAGCACGTACAGAACGGTGTTGTGCATGGTATCATAACTGCAGCAATGACACGGGACACCATGCAGAACACCGGCACAGATTCACCCACCTTTCACTTGTCATGGTCAAGATGGCAGAGCTTGCAGATAGTCTAGTGCCGATCATCCACCAGTCCTCGGCCACGCCTGAAACCCGCCGACTTTGCGTCCACCCCTTGCTGATCACCTGATAACGGAGAACAATGAACCAGCGTCAGCGTCAACCGCAAACTCATCGACCTGAGTTCGCTATCCTGTACAGGGTTCGCACGTTCGAGTGCGTATTCTTGTCCTTCCACAGGGGCCGTCCAACAAATGGTTATCCTACGAGTTATTACCTGCCCGTCTCCCACGGCCTTCCATCCGTACTTCTTGCACGGGGGTCGGTGTGGCACACCCTGTGAGGCGAAGCACAAACGGTTGGCGTGTGCGTATACGGCCGGATGAAGATACCCTCCCAGGCGTGTTTTCGACGAGGACTTTAGCGGGTCGATAGGTCGGACGACAGGTGACTGCATCTTCGCCAGCCCTCCATTTCGGCAAGCAACTGTAACCTGCACTGAGTAGTAGAGAGGAGACAGTTCACCATGTTCCAATCGACTTGAAAGCGCGTGCAGACAACAGCAGCAGAAGGTAATCTGCAGTACCAGGTTGTTGTTGTTGTTGTTGTTGTTGTTGTTGTTGTTGTTGTTGTTGTTGTTGTTGTTGTTGTTGTTGTGGTTGTTGTTTTTGTTGTTCTCACATTAACTCACAATACAATGCAGTCCGTGGTCGCAGGACAGGCTCCAATAGCTCTGGAGTGGAAGAAATACCTCGGTAAAACAGAGGCGAAAAACAATAAACAAGCATACGCACTCCACCACTGCGGACACCAGGGAAGCAGGTATATAGGTGTTGGTGAGCCTGACCGGGGAATACGTTTCACCCGCTGGCACCGTTCTTTCACCGCCGGCGACATGTTGAAGTAGAACGCTTCCCCGGCCTCCTTGTCCACCTTCGCCTCGCCTCCCCCATACATGCCCCCCTCCTCCTCCTCCTCCCCCTCCTCCTCCTCCCCCCCCTCCTCCCCCTCCTCCTCCTCCTCCCCCTCCCCCTCCCCCTCCCCCTCCTGGTCCCAGCATGAATCGCACCCCTTTCAGAATCTCTGGCTCCAGCTCCTCCTCCTCCATTGCCGTGTCCATCACGCAAACGGTCAGCCTGTTTGTCAACCTCGAATCGCGTTGCGTAGGTTGTGAACGCTCACCCAGGCACACCGGCCGTATACTCCTAGGGGCAGCCAGATGGTGAGAGAACACACTGGCTCCAAGGCTTCGCAATTCATCCGCCGTCGGTTGTGGTTAATATGCCCACTCGCCAGGAAGGATACCGTCCTGCAGGTCTGTATATCCTTCCTTCGCTCACGATAGAACCGCAACGAGTTCGAATGGGGCAGAGGATGCGAGCGATTTCGTACGTTCAGTCTGGAGTTTGGACGTTACACTTTGGACACCATAAAAAATGCTGGGCTGGAGAGACGCAATTGACGCCGAGCGAAGCGAAGGAGTCTATACGTCTACTGCTGTGTGAGGTCTACTGCTGTGTGGACCTACCGTAGTAACATACGACTACACGGCATGACTACGACTACATACGTGTACGTAACAGGTAATGCTGCTGTGGGCACTGCTGCAGCTCTGGAGTACACCAGGTACTACACTAAAAAGACACGTAATGGACGGGAATACAATCACCGTTTGATCTCTAATCGAAATATCAAACGGGTATTATATTTCCGGCTATAGTTGAATGCACAATATAATAACGTGGTACCTGGTAACATGCAACGAGCCTGCTAGTACGCCGTAAATTCAATCCCGACAACGCCACAGACCACCAATGCACACTCTTCTACTACTCACTTGTGGCGTCCCTACTTGCCAGTTTTGGTGTCCTCCAGCACCTTCTCGCACCTCGATATCTCCCTTTCAGTAGTTTCCTGTCGATCCTTCGCGCCTTGTTCGCTGCCTCTTTTTTCTCTTGCAGCCTGCTACCGCAGCTTCTTCCTCGATTGCCCAGTCACATAATTCACCCACTCCATTAGTGCCCCCGGCCGGGTTGGCCCCGGGGTCGCCAGATGCTTCCTCCATCGAGCTTTCTGACCTTGGTGAGGCGCTTCTGCTGCTTGCGTTCGGCGGCAGGATCTGCTGCATTCGGCGGCAGAATCAGCTTTGTTGTGATTGGCCTACGTCACGAAAATGATTGTAGTTTTGTGTGTGTGATTGGCCTACGTCACGGGCTTTTCAGGACCCAATACTGCGAAATTGATAAGCAAAAGGGGAAAAATATGTGTCTCTACCTCTACCTCTACCGATAAAACAATTGCAGCAACCCCGTCAGAAACACGCCTTTTGTTACTGGAAACTCATTTTCGCCTCGCAGGAAGTGCGTGCACTGCGAAAGGCCACACAGAAAGAGCGCTCGGTGTTTCCGGGCGTAACAGGGTGAGGAAACTCTTTCAGTCTGGACACGACGTACACACTATAAGCATACGCAGGGTGTCCTGTCTGCGGGTGTTCCTGCATTGCAGTCGAATCCACGCAGCAGCAAAGGACCCTCAGCCAGCGCACCGGTTTTTGCTCATTCGAAGATGTTTCAGAAAATCTGACTGGTATTCTCGCCACAATTCAAACCGTGTACAAGCCATTGTGACTGCCTCATATTGATGCACCTCTGCTAACCTCGATGCTCTGACGGTATGCACTCACACGTGGGCCCTCTCCATGCCGTACGATATGTGGGTCAGCAGGAAGCGGAACCGGCACGAGCACCGGGCAACCAAGTAGCAAGACTTCGGGCAGGCCCGGCGCTGAGCACCAGCGCCACCGCAGTGTGTTGCTACGAGCACTGCCTGTGTTTGAACGAGGCACAAGAAATTCAAAGAGGGAGATATTTTTGAAGCGAAAAAAACGATACAAATTCGTTGTTGATCAACTGCTGTGCATTATCAACGATGCCCAACATGTCGGTGAAGAGCAAGCTCGAGTACGGCCTGCAGCACGAAGGAGCAGAGCACGCGGAGAGCGGAGGAGGGTCAGCGCCGGATGGGGGTTTCGGTAGAGGGGGTGGTGCGGGCCGTGGCGACGCCGGGGGCGGCGGCGGCAGCAGCGGTGGTGGTGCTGGTCGTGGGGGCAGCGGTGGTGGCCGCGGGCGAGGAGATGGGAGAGGGGGGAGGACATCTGGAGGCGGCCGGGCCCCCTTCCACCACGACTACCGCCACCACCACAGCAACCACCACGACCACCACCAGCAAGCACAGCCGTGGATGACACCGCATTCGGACGGTAGAGGAGGAGGAGACTACAGCAGGGGAGGACGAGGGGGGCACCTTCAGCCCCATCCCTACCCCCATCGCCACCCCCACCCCAACTCCCACTACCAGCAGGGCAACCCGCACGCCGACAGAGGCCACGGTGGGGGGGGGGGGGTTGGCACCATTGCTCCCGGCAGTAGCATAACTCCCAGAGGGCTGGGACGCGGAGGGTCTGGACAGGACGACGCCGGCCCTGGTGGCGGCGGGGGTGGCGGTAGCAGCAGGAGTAATGGACACGATGATGGTCGGGGTGGCGGCGGCAGCGGGGAGGCGTTTCCGGGGGCCGGGAGCAAGCGCCCGGCTCCGTCGCCAGGGCGGGGCGACGAGGGCGGCCGGAGGAATCAGCATCGAAGCGGCAGCAGAGGTGGCAACGGCAGGAGCGATAGCCGCGATCGGGGGAGTGGTCACGGTGGTGGAGGTGGTGGTGGTGGTGACCATGCGGGCGGGGATGAAGGCGGAGGCGGGAGCGAGAGTGGGGGGCGGGGTGGTGGTGGAAGTGGTGGCAGCGGTGGCGGCGGTGGGGGCAACAAAAAGGCACGCAAAGAGAAACAACGCAAGGCTCGCCAGGCCGAGCATGGTCCCAGCCGGGGCGATGGTGGGGGTGCCGGTGGTAAGGGGGCGGGGTCTGGGGGGGGCGGTGGTGATGGTAGTGGTGGTGGCGGTGGTGATGGTAGTGGTGGTGGCGGTGTTGAGGGAAAGGACGGCTCGCCTGGTGGGGGCAGCGTCTTGGAGCGGCGGGAGGCGAAAATGAAGGTGGGTGTTGTTGACCTTGACACTATGTTAGTGTCATGTCAGCATATGACATGATATGCTATCTTGTGGTATCATATGGTATCGGTCTGTTATCTTATATACACAGTTGTGTCGTATCGTATTCCATGATATCGTCGGTTATCATGTGCTCTCACTTGTTCTCATGGTATCATACGAAGTATGATGTACCAGGTACCCGGTATGATATTTTGTGTATGGCAGCACGTGATATGATACACGTTATTTCGTGGTGTCGAGTTGTATGGTATGTTGTCATTTGCTATCCTCCGTTATCGTGTATCAGGTGTCGTCGTGTGTGCCTGTCTTTCTGTTATCATGTTGCTGTGCACCATTTGGTGCGGTCGAAGCTGCCGCGCAAAGAAATCGACTTCCCGTATCATGTGTATATAGCATACGTCCCGCTTTCCCAAGTACCACTGTGTCCGTAAGTATAAACACCCTCTTGGTGTTAACATGACATTCGAAACGATCCTTTCATTTGCGGGCAGGAAGGTAAGGGGCTCAGACGTATGTGATGCACAGCAGTCATGTAAGAGCATTATATTTTCGCTGGCGACAAGCGTCGCGTTAGCTTGGCGTTGCTCAGACCGCGAGTTGCGTCCGGGCCGGACTCGCTCGGGCTGCTGTTGCTGCTGATGCTGCTGATGCTCTGGCGTTGTATCTAGAGAACCGTGTGGAGCCAAGCCGCGAGAGAACAGCAGGGGCTTCCTTTTTGTAAGCTCTCGCGCTGGGCTGTTTAGTTGCACAGCAGCACTGAGGGGGAATGAGCGGGGGTGCCGTGGTATAATGCAGCGCTCAGCAATACATTTGGTGCCCCGGTAGGGATCACCTGGCGAGGGCCACGCAAGGTGGTGGCTTGCACCATACACGCTGTCTAGCGCTCGTGAGGTCGGCTGTGATCTGAGCCTGAGCCGCGGCGCATGACGGGGGTACTTCGTAAAAACAGGCGACACTGCTGTGGTGCTTCGGCTAGCAATGGCAGTGTGAGGTATCGAATGAGAAGCGAGTTCAATAAGACACCTGGTACCAATCAACGAAAAATCAAATCGACTGGTACGATTTTGATCATCGACACGGAAAAAAAAAATCGGCATACATTAGCTTAAAAAGTACGAGGATGCCAACAGGGGGATCGAGGTTAAAACGTGTTCTTTACGATACAAAGAAAGTCCGACATTCGATGTATCGACACTTTCGATACGACGTCCCAAACTATCTTCGGCACGTGAGGTGCATTAGATGGAATCTCTTCGGGTGAACTGGACCGCATTTCCGTGCACCCTCGATGAGCTTTAGCTTTATACCTTCATGTACCGCCCTCGATAGCGAAATACTCCTTTTTAAAAATAGGGGCTTGGTTTGCTCGTAGCCGACTCCAGGCGGCAGTAGTGCAGTCCGACGGCGCGCACCCGGTGCGATTCTGCGCCTGGAAGCAGTAGGTTGATACGATATCATCGACAGCAGTCCAACCCCGCGTTCATCATCCCTTCCTCCTTCTTTCCCTCCCTCGCTCCCGCGCCGTATCATGTATCATGTGTAAAACGGCGTGTTTTTCCAGGAGCTGAAAACCCTAAAAAAAAAGAGGAAAGCGTCGGTGGCCGCGGGCGAGGCCATCGCCAAGCAGGTCGAGAAGAACCGCTTGGAGCAGGAGGAGATCGCCATCCAGATAGACGCGGCGAACCGATTCCTCAATCTTTACGACTCCAAGCCCACCGACCCCCCGCCTTTCCAAGGAGGGGGCGCTTCCCGATCAGCAAACGCCCCCTCCTCCTCAGGGGCTGCGGAACCCCCGTCCCCTCCGCCTCCGCCTTCCAGGCGATCCCCACCGTCGGCATTCGGGGCGGCCGCGGTTCCGCCGGAGTCGCCCAAGACGCCGTCGCCGCCGTTATCGGCATCACGCTTGAGGTCGGAGCCTGCAGTGCGTGGGAGGGGGGGCGCAGCGGTTCGCGGTAGAAAGTCGGCGTCGCGGTTGGCGCTTTCGTCGCTGTCGTCGACGGCTACCGCCCTCGGAGCCGGGGCGGGAGGGGGAGGAGGAGGAGGAGGAGGGGGAGGAGGCCGGGAGAGAGATTCGGACGGGGTGCGCGGGGGCGGCGGTGCGGGGGAGTCATCGCCGACAAGGGAGAGGAAGAAAAAGTCGTCGTCGTCCCGTGCTTCGGGCAAGAAGAGCAAGCGAAGCAGCAGTAGCAGAAATAGTAGCCACCGCCGCAGCCGCAGCAGCAGCAGCAGTAGCAGCAGCAGCAGCAGCAGTGAGGACGATGCCGCCCGCCGACGCCGTAGAGGTGGCACGGGGGGCGTCGGGCGGAACGGGGAAAGCCTGTTCGGGTTTATCACGAGCATGCCGCCGGCGGGGGGCGGCCGCAAGTCCAGCAGTTGTGGGGCTGGGGCCGGTGCCGGGGCCGGGCTGAACACAGGCGTCTCGAGAAAAGCCCCGGCGAGCGTAGACGCCAGCGATGACTTCCCGGCTAGGGTGCCCACCGACGCGGGAAGCAGGGAGGGGGGAGGGGGGAGGGCGAAGGCGAGGGCTGCGGAAGCCGCTCTCGGGGGTGGGAGCGGGAGCGGGAGTGGGAGGGTGTCCCAGCGGGGAGTCCAGGTGAACGCTGGGTCGTTCAACATGCTGAAGCAGCTCATGTTCAAGACGGCGAGGTGGGTGGGTTTGTTAGCTGGTTGGCGGCGGTGGCAAGCTTGGGCTGGGGCTTCGTGTTTTGTTTCGTTTCGTTTTCTTTTCGTTGCTTTGATCCTTTCTCGGGGGCGCGCGACAGCGATGCTACCACCGCGCTGGTCTCGGTAACCTGCGCGGCGCGAGCGATTGACCTTGAAGTGTCGTGCCACGTGCCGGGTGAAGTGAAGACTGGTAGGGCGCCGCCCCTCCCCGCGGGTGGCTTGCTGTGCGTCTCCTTGTTTGTGTTTCGCGTTGGTTTGCCCGTCCGTTCCCACGCGTAGCAAGCTGGCGGTGTTATGTCCCTCGACGCCCCTACGTTCGGAGCGTTAAAATTGCCACGAATTGTTACTTTCGAAGCCGACCACGCGAAAGCGTCCGGCCATTATTGCTCGCGAACGTCGTCGTCCCTCGTTATATGCCGGTGGCAACGTCTGTAGATTTTTTGCTTACCCAATCCCCCCTCCCCTGCCTGGTCGGTGAAAACCCGACGTGCTCCGTCCCGACGTCGTCGGGATGCGAGGGTCTATGGTGAAACGACTACGGCCATGCATGACACATGAGTTGACCCCCCCCCCCCCCCCCCCCCGCTATGGTAACGACTACGACCATGCATGAGATCGAGTACATGTCTCCTCGAGTACCCACCCCCCTCCCCCCCGCCGCTGCTTGTGGTATGTAGGTTCCTCTTCCTTTTTCCTGTGTTCGTCCTCCACATCGTCTTCCTCCTTGTTCCCCTCGTGACATGTATTCCCTTTGCTGGTGGTCAATGCGATTTTCTATCCCACCACAATCGCCACGAGCAACAGCCTCACCAGCCCTACCACTAACTCACCATCGCCACCACTATCACCCCCAACACCAACAACAACAACAGCAACAGCAGCAGCAACAACAACAACAACAACAACAACAGCAGCAGCAGCAACAACAACAACAACAACAACAACAACAACAGCAGCAGCAAACGACCGCTACATACGTGATAAAAAACGGATTCTAAACCCTGTTCGCAGCGGTACGTATGTGCGATACGTCAATCTGAATTGCTCGCAAACAACGCACAGGTCGCACAAGTCGCGGTCGATGGCCTTCAACCCGGTGGACCACGGGCTGTTCGCGGTTTGCAGCGCAGACCTCTCGGTGGACCTGTGGAGGTACAACCGCCGGGGCAACGAGATGTCCAAGGTTTCGGACCGTAACGACGCCACTCCGGTCGGAGGGGTGAGCGACCCAGAAGTTTAGTGTTTCACGACTTGGCCTGGCTTCGACAAATATGGTTGATGGCCCTCACTAACTCCTCATTACATCCGGAACATTCCAAGAAGTTTCCAGCTTCGACAGCATAGTTGATACTCCTCACAAATTCCTCGTTACATTCTAAAA
Source organism: Nereocystis luetkeana (assembly GCA_031213475.1). Taxonomy (NCBI): domain Eukaryota; class Phaeophyceae; order Laminariales; family Laminariaceae; genus Nereocystis; species Nereocystis luetkeana. The sequence goes on along the minus strand of JARUPZ010000003.1, from coordinate 4,175,075 downwards.
TATGAATATTTCGAGAAATTTCCCAGATGTTCACTGGCCCAGCTTCAACACAACAGTTGGTAGCCCACACTATCTCCTCTCGTGACATCTCCGTTCCGGAACTTGTGCGCGTTGTGGTGGAAGGTTCCAAGAAGTTTCCCATAAACTTGATCGTAGAATTACGCGGTCGTACATACTGTATCATGCCTTTAAAGTCAAGTGAAATCCGACTCCTGCCAGGCTCGAATGGGCCCCCTATTTTTTGGAGCCGTGTGAAATTGGAAACTCGCATTCGCTCTTTAATGTTTCGTACGGTTACCAGGCCCACACCCAACCCTAATAATGACGCGGTGGCGTTTTTGTTGTTGTATTTTCGTACGATTACCAGGCCCACATGGCGTGGAACCCTTCTGGTACCCATCTCGCGATCGGGCACACCGGGACTACCCTGGACAACAACTGGGCGGCGACGATCATCGGGTGCAATCGACGGACTCATACCGGCATGAAGCTTCGCTCGGACAGACATAACAAGTGAGAGAGCGAGAGAGAGGGAGCAGGGGGGAGGGGGGGGGGGAGATAGGGGTGTACGCGATGTAATGGGGGGGGGGGGAAGAGAAAGGGGGGGAGAGAGAAAGAGAAAGTATGAGAGACACATCAGGTGTGGACTACACCCGCCTTTTCGGAACAAACTACTTGGAATTAGAGTGGGAAATATTTTTGCAGGAGGTACGTAAGAGCGTCAAGAGTATGGGTACGCGTGTAGCATATTGCGCCACACCAGACAGATCACGATGTAGATGTTCAATAACATCACCAGCCATTGTGATACGTTGTGCTGCGGGATCTGTATAGTACAGCTCCAACCCAGGAAACACGCCATAGATCATGCAGGTTATACGCCCACCATCCGTCAACTTGGTGAGCTAGACCATACATGCCAGGAATATACCTGCCCTGAAGTATGTAGATCATGACGTAGGAAGCGATGGCTTTGCCCGAGGTGGCAGATTATTGGCATACGGTGTATCGTACTAAATTCGTTTTTCTCGTGTACCGGCGCATGGTTGTCCACCGGCCTGTACAGGCCTGCTCAAGCAGTGGCTTGGGTGACCCCGTCCAAGAATAACCAGGACCACCTCGTCACGGGCGGGGAGGACGGCCACGTTGTCATCTGGACGAGAGTGCTGGACGCAAAGTCGGACCTGCACAAGGTCGCGGTGAGAAGTAGCCCGTGGAGGTGATGGTGTTGGTAGTGGTGGGCGTTAGGGTGGGGATAAGGGTGGCGGTGAGGGTTGGGGTGGTGGTGGTGGTGGTGGTGGTAGTGGTGGCGGCGGTGGCGGCGCTGGTGTTGTTCAAGACGTGTAATCACGTGCGTACTATCCACGAATGATGACCGCAGGGATACACGAGTACTTCCTCCGAAATTGCTTTTGCTGGTTTTGTGCGTTTGTGCTGATGTCTGCTTTTTTTGTTTTGCTTGTGTTGCTCGTTTGTTCGTTGGATTGAAGGTTTGTTCTTCTGTTCGTTTGTTTGTTGGTTTGTTCCTTGGTTTGTTTGTTCGTTCGTTTTATGTGTGTGACACCTTGTCGGTCGCGTTCACCCCCCCCCCGCCCCACTCCCCGTCAGATACTTCACAACAAGCACACGTCGGCGGTGCGGAGTGCTTGCTGCCCGTCGATCTCTCCTACTGTCATCTCCGGGGGCGCTGACGGCCGCGTGGTGAGCTACAGCATCGAGACAGCCTCCGTGCAGTGGGAGGAACTGCTACGCGTCAGCAAAACCTACCACCCCATGGTGAGCCAAACCAGCTTTAGTTTGCAGGAGGTCGCGATGTAACCCCTTGACTGACCGCCCACTACACTAAAACCAAGGGTACACGAAAAAAAACGACACCCCTTTTTTGTGTCCCAGACAGAGCAGGTTACTATATTCAGGTAAAACAAGAATGAAAAAAATACCAGGTACTCGTATGTTTTATTTAATTTCTGACAAAAATCCCAACCCGCTTGTTTTGCTTTCAATTCCGACATGGTGGCGACTTTGGCTCACTTTCCTCTTTTTTTCGTGTACAGTACCCCTGCTTGAACCAGTATCGTATTAGGAGATCGCGGTTTGAACCCTTGACTGACCGCCCACTACACTAAAACCAGTATAATACCAGGAGACCGCAGTTTGACCCCTTGACTGACCGCCCCTACACCAACACCAGTATAATACTAGGAGACCGCAGTTTGACCCCTTGACTGACCGCCCCCACACCAACACCAGTATAATAATAGGAGACCGCAGTTTGACCCCTTGACTGACCGCCCCCACACCAAAACCAGTATAATAATGAGGGACCGCGGTTTGATCCCTTGACTGACCGGCCCCCCTGCACTGAGGCCGTTATGAAAAATGAATACTTGAAAGAAAATGAAAATGATCCATGATTTGAATTGAGCTTCATACAGGAACAGGGGTATGTATCCTATGTATGAGTGGAAGACCTTTGTTCGAATGGCTCTACGAATATTTTAACTCTTTTTTTAGTCATGAAAGTAAGAACCTGTACCTTGAATCCGGTATATGATTGAGGTAAAATAGATACTACGCGCCCATGGGATTTGTGGGCGAAATTACGAATAGCGAGTTTTTCCTTATTGCAGTTTGCTTGGTTTTAGTATTCCCCCCCCCCTGGCTAAGTTCATGAGACTCGCCAGACTCCTCACGGCGCTTCGCGCTTGGTGCAAGCAATGTTTGCCTGGTTGGTGAAAACCCGATGTGCTCCGTCCCTGCGTTGTAGGGATGCGAGGGTTTATGGTCATACGACTACGGCCATGCATGAGATCGTGTACATATCTCCTATCGAGTACACCCCCCCCCCCCCTTGGCCAAGTTGATAGAGCTGTATGGGAGAAAGCAACAAAAGGGCGAGCTGGAATAAGGTTGGATAGCGTATTTGAAAACGTATGGAAGGATACAGGGGGGAGCTGAAATGGCAATATAAATTAAGGAACATGCCAAAAAAGAGGTTGCCAGCCATAGTTGATAGAGCTGTATGGGAGAAAGTAACAAAAGGGCGAGCTGGAATAAGGTGGGATAGCGTAGTTGAGAAAGTTTGGAAGGATATAGGGGGAAAACAAGAAGAGGTGATGTCCGCCGGGGAGTTTGGGAAGTACAAGGCAGAAGTAGAAGAAATGATAGAAAGAAGGGAAAGGCTAGCGCTAAGAAACACGGTGGAATCGGAAAAACACTTGGAGATATACGGGGGATTGAGGGAAGATATATGAATGAAAACGTATTTGCACGGTCCAATGGACTTCGCAAAAACGCTGAAACTGCGCTTTCGTGCAGGTGACCTGGATTTGCCAGAAAGAAGAAAGAGGTACGAGGTATACCAGTAGCCGGGAGGAGGAGGAAATAGATCCACAGATGTGCCCGTGTGACAAAGCAATAGAGAGCAGAACTCACGTAGAAGGAGAATGTGAGATACACAAGGAGGAACGGGATGTGTTAGAAGAGGAGATGAGGGAAATAGACGAATGTGACATGGAGGAGTTTGATACACTAGGTAGCAGCGAGAAAACGATCGCTATCCTAGGCGATAGATGGCGGCCACAGGCGGCCAAACAGGAAGGGGATAAAATTAGCAAAAAGTTTTTATGTATTGTATGGAAACAACGTAATGAGCGCCCAATTATTGGAGGTGTCTCTATCAGGAGTAGGAACGGTGCTCCGTCTTAAAAAGGGATATGTGGTCTATGGTCAATGACTAAGGCAAGCAACAAATGAGTACGCCCCCCCCTCCACCCTGGCCACACCGGAAAATAAGTTAGCTCATTGAAGCTATCATCCATTTGCAAGTCCGCCTCACAAGCGATTCTTAGCAGAATGTAGCTCATCCTTCATGCGACTCGCCGAACACCTCACAGCGCTTCGCGCTTGGTGCAAGCAATGTCTGCGTGGTCAGTGAAACCCCGACGTGGTCTGTTCCGGCATTGTAGGGGATGCGAGGGTCTATGGTCATACGACTACGGCCATGCATGAAGTCGAATACCCCCCCCCCCCCCCGCTGTCTGGGTCTCGGAACTGTTTTTTCCCGTGGACCCCTTTTCCTATGCACGTGTCATGAATGCCTTTGGGACGGACCCCTTTGATAGCGACCGAAACAATGATAGGCCTGAAGCGCCGGTGGTGGCAGCAGCCTGCTCTGCTGCTGCAACGAGAGCTTTGGGTTAAATTGACACACGACACGAATTCTGAACGTGGAAGTGTGGTAAGCTTGAGCTTTTGTTTTTTCCAATCCGCTGGGCGATATATATATCTATCTATTTTTTTTCAGAAAATAAACGAAGTTGGGTGTTTTCAACATCCTACCTACGCGCAGCGTGAGCGAACAGCCGGCGGTACGGGTAAGAGCATGCTGCGCCCGCGTGCCGTTCAACTCCTTTGCATTCGTGTCTCGGGGGGCACCAATTTTTATCATCCCCCAATCACGCAGCGGCCATAATGGTTGCTGTAACCGTCAATTTACATAATCAGTTTCCCAATACAAAACCGCGGTTCGAGCGTGATTTTTTACCGACCGCCCCCTAAACTATGGCATATATAAGAAGAAGGGCAGAAGAGGCCTTGGCGCTTGGCGCCCTCTCGTATACGACCGGTTTCCTGTGCGATAGCGTATATTATGGCGGGTCCTCTTTTTCCGTCCGACCTGCTGCTGTGTTGTTTCTGTATACAACAGGTGTTTGGCGTGCTTACTTTAATGGACTGTTCTTGCAGTGCTTGTGTAATTTTTCGTGTAATTTTTTGTGTAATTTTTGTTTTTTTGTTCGTCCACGCTGCTTGTGGTGTTTCCTTATGTAGAGAACCATGTGTTCTGTATACACATTGTGTAGACTCTTCCCGCGTTGTACTTGATGTACGAGGATAATGGTTAATGTGCTCTTTTTTCTTGTCCAGCCTGCTTTGCTATTTCTGCAACAGGTATATATACTCTCATGGTAGTGTATGATACGTTGAAACTGACTACTCCACCCTATTGCGAATAAATAGCTTCCCTCACCCAAGCGGCTCGCAGAAACCAAACATCGCCGCCACCCTATTGTGAATAAATAGCTTCCCTTACCCAAGCGGCTCGCAGAAACCAAACATCGTTTGCCCTGCTCCGGTCGCCCTTCCCTGTTCCGGCCTGTTCCTCGGCGCGACCTCCCCCGTGTAGGTGAACGAGCTGCTCGAGTTTCCGGACAACCCGCACGCTATCCTGGTCAGCACGGTGGACACCGCTCGGAGCCACTCCATGTTCACGTGAGTAGAGGGTATGCTCCCATGAAAAATTGAAATAAAAAGTCGACACCCCGCGCGGCTATTTCCTGGTCTGTTTGAAATACAGGGCGGGGGCTTATCCTAAAATCAAGCGAAATAAATGTTAGAAAACGCGTTTTTTTTTTGTTTCTGTTCGTGCACGTATAGAAGTTCCACCCCCGATGCTTCGTGAGGCCGTTTTTGTCCTCTCTTTGTTCCGGGGTATGATTTGATGCCCATGCGTAAGTCGGTGACTTTTGTAGTATTTTGTCTCACTAAGCGGAGCGACCTTCGCAGAACGTGGTACGCAGCGTGTCATGGAAGCTGTGCCTTGTTATTTGGAAGGGGCTACCTGCTGGGTTACCCGAACTCTTACTTGAGTCAATGCTGACTAAGAGTCGTTAAAGTCGAAGCACTTAGTTGTCCCAAATTTCCTGATTTTCCGAGGGGAGGTTTCAATGTTTATGTTCGCTCTTTCCGCATTTTCCTGTCTTTTTTTTTCATGAATGAGGAATGCTACGTAGGCGCTCCTGTTTTTTTTTCCCGGTGCAGGAGTTTTCCCCGGTTTTTCCCGCTGATGCTACTGCTGCTGCTGCTGCTGTTGGTGTTGTAGATTTTTCTGCTGTTGTTACAGTCTGCTATTGTTGTTGCTGTTGTTGATTCTGCCTGTCGTGTCCATAAGGCGAAACCAAGGTAGCACAAGGTAGATTCGATCGTGAAGAAGTGAGCCCAGGTTCCACGCCCCACGCGTCGGGTATTCCTATGTGAAGTATATCCTTTGTATTGCGACCGGCGCAGAAAGAGCCCTGGAGAAAAGGTTAGGTACTCTCAGCGGTTGAGTACGACGGGTTGCTCGTCGCTCGTACTCAGAATCGGCGTTGCGTGAAGGGCACCGTCTCTAAGGCAGTCCCGTCTCGGTAGGGCGACCGCACAAGCGGGTACCCCCCTCCGGCGCGCCTCGCTACGCCTCCGCACCCGCTCCTTCCATCCTAGTTATAGAAGGGCGGATGCCCTGCCCTTGTCGGCGGCGCCTTGGACAGACCCTTTTCCAGTACCGTCGTCGCTCCAAGACTGCCGCCGTGTTTTAAGGCCTGAGTGCCATGCACTTCACAAGTGTGAAGTATATATATATATGTTCGACGCGTCGAGGCCTCCCCTCGCCTGATGCTTGCTCGCCGCGTAGGGCTCTGTCACGCCCTGCGCTTTTTTAAAAGGCGACGTACCGCATTCAATCCGTATTTTTTTTCGGCGCGTCACTTCCCCCCCCTGGTCGGTGAAAATACGTGCTCCGTCCCGGCGTTGTAGGGGTGCCAGGGTCTATGGTCAAACGACCACGGCCCTGCATGGCATGAGGCCTCCCCCTTCGCCTCACGCTTGCCCTCCCCAACGCCGCCCTTCCCGCGCCTTGCGTATGTTGTTGCTGCGTTCCCTCCTTTGCCACCACCGCCGCCGCCGCCGCCGCCGCCGCCATTGTTACCGTCGCATGCAGAATGGACACGCGACAGCCCACGTCGCTGATGCACACGGCGAGACGAATGTCATGGAAGAGAAAGGACGACAGGCACTCGTTCAGCAGCTTCATCTACCCGACAATATCCCCCTGCGGGCAGTATGTGGCCTGTGCCGCAGACTGGAATGGGTGCTTCCACATCTGGGACGTGCGATCGGGGCGCACCGATCCAATGCAGGTACGCCGCACGATATTGACCTCGCTTCTCCCTTTTTCTCTTCTCTTTTCTCTGCCTTCTGCTCTTTCTTCTTTTTCTTCCTCTACCCCTCCCGTCGCCTCCCCCTCGTCTCTCACCCCCCCCCCCCCCCCCCCCCGGCCACCTCTCTCTCGTTGTTTGCCTCTTTCTCCCTTCCCCTCCTTGCTTATCTCCGCCCCTTATATCCCCTCGCTCTTGGTGCCTCTCTGTATTTTATGTCTTTAGTTCGCTAGTTAAGGTCACACAAGCTTCCGTATATATTTTGTGCGGGTTGGCGAAAAGAAGCCGGTATACTGCCAATCTGTCCGTTTTTTTTCGTGCAGCACGCGTGATATGATACGATAACACACCCCCTGGGTTGAGTTTCGCAGCCGATGTTCTCCGCAACAAGCGGGGCCCGCACGCAACAAAAAATCGGCGGCTTTGAAAAGATCTTCCCGAGGTTTTTCCACAAACGCATCACTCGGCGTTTGTGCTCTCGACGTTGTCGAGAAAATCAGGCTGGAAAAGTCAGGCGTAATTGACATACTCTATACGGTTAGGACCGTGACCGTGAGAGAAACTTCGTGAGCTAGATCGGCAGACCGTGCTTGAAGAGCACAAGGCACATGGCGAGGCAAGCAAGCCCTACTGTTTCATACCTGGGGAGCATTAAATTATTTTCGTGAAAAACACACGTCGTATATACAAAAATCATTCGATGACAACGATATACAAAATCATTTGATGAGGACGAAGAGGTTTTGGCTATTATAATATTTAAATAGATCGATACCACACACTTGTAGGGAAGTAGTATAGACGTGGGTACGAGACTACTCTGTACTCCTACAATTTCAACCGATAATAGCTGTCTCTGGGGTTCACGAAATGATATGAGCTATCCTCTGTATATCGGAATTGTTCGATGATATCAATTGTATAATTATTTATTATCCGAGTTCGGGGGGACGAAATCATCCGAGGGTGTGTGTGTGCTATTTTATCAACCGTGTGATGCGGTATAAGAACCGTTTTGGGGTACATATTCGAGTACCAAAACGGTCCTCGCGTTTTCGGGCGGAGGGGGGGGCACGTACGTACTAAGGCTGCGTGAGCCTGCTCATGTCGCGGCACGGTTGCATGGCGGCCCACGTCCGACACGCAATCCGTGTGCGGACGGGTCAACGTGCCGCCTTGTCCTGCGAAAAAGTGTCTAGCGCATTTCCATCGCAGTTGGATGGGCGACGGTGTGTCGCTTGCCTGGTCACTTCGTCAGTGTCTACGGCCTGGCCCCAGCTTGGATCTATTGGTTGGTGGTCTACGCTACTGTAACTCCTCGTTACATCCTCATTCAGTCATTCAGAGATTTTTACGAGAATTATCCCGGGCGGTCGGGATGAGGGTTTGCTGAATCACAAGAATAATAGTAGGGCTTTCTGTCTGCCATTGAGGATTGACTGTTGGCAGAACCTTACCGCTGAACATCTGTCTTTGCCCGAAGTTGTTCGAAAGCCATAGTGGGTTCTCCAGCATGAGGCGGTCAAAATTGGGGGGCGGTGTGGGTGACAGGCCTCGTCCAACCTTCATGTGATAGAGAAATCTTCCTATGGATCTCAGATGGAGGGGTCACTGTTTCATCCGCTTTGGGTCATAGCGTCTTTCAACAATTTCGTCGAGAACCTGGCCCAAGGTCTGCACAGCCTCCGACCACGTCGATCGCGCACAATCCGCGCTATTGACAATACTGTTTTACTCCTGTTGCTGCTGTGCCTCCATCTTTTCGTGTGCGCCTCTTTTCTTTCTTTTTTTGTGCATGCTAAACTGCTCCTTCCCTGATATTGATGTGCCTCCCGAGTTTGTCACTCATGGCATTTTTTTGTGGCTTCGATGGAAAACTACCCACAGTGTTGTTGTGCCGCAAGAAATCATTTTTTCGCTTTTTTTTTGTTTCTCCTTTTTTGTGGTTCGACGGTAAAACTACCCTCTGCTGTTGTTGTGCCTCACGAGCTCGTTATGCCAATTGTGCGTTGTTTTCAATGCAAAATTACTGTACTCCTGTTTTTGCGATCCCCGAGCTTATTGTACCACCCCTTTTTTTGCTATTATTGTTTTTTTGTGAGCAGAGCGTCCTGGTGAACTCGTCGGCGCGAGTGGTGCATACGGCGTGGCATCCGGACCCGAATGCTCGCGCCTTGCTGTCGCTCTCAGCCGGGACCGGGCAGACCGGGAAACACTTTTCCCTCCACCTGCATGGTGGGCTGCGGGCGTGACCCAAGCGCCGCGCCTTGCGTGTTGCGCCTTGCGCCTTGCATGTGTCTTGTGTGATGAGAGTGTTATGTAGCTTCATGGGGCGGCGGATGTCACCGGGCATGGGCGTTACCCGTCCTGCCATCGTAGTAGAGTCTCCGTTTCGCTTTTAGGAGTGTAGCTACAGTGCTGCCGTCGGGTCGGGGCTGCAGGTGGTAGGGTGAGCGCGTGTGTGCTTCGGCTAGTGCTTACCAAAAACGTACCATCTCATGACGCTAAGAAAGGTAGAAAGCGTTCATTGGGTGGGGGAGGGGAGCAGCGTGCTTTCTAGGTGAGGCGATGCGAACGATCGCCGAGAGCTGCTCCCGTACTTGACAGCATGTTTCGATCCGGGTCGCGCGTGGTTCATACACCACGCGATGCGACGGAGTCGGCTGAAGGGTCCATGTTGTCGTGGGAGATGGAGCGGGGAGGGTGTTCCACGTGCAGGAGACAGGGGGGGGGGGAGGGGGATGACCCCAGAGATAATTAGGATTTTTCCCGAACTTGACCCCTTCAACCACGAGCAGGAGGGGGGGGAGGTGTAATCATTATCATGGGGGGGGGGGGTGATTCTAGGGAGGGTCGAACCTTTTACCGGGGTTGATTCCTATACCCCTCACCACTGCACCCAAGTTTTTCGAATCAGAGTCGGCGTTTGCGTTCGTAAATTGTTCAAGGTATGTCAACGCGCAAAGCCGGTTGTGTCGAAAGAGTTGTGGTGTTAAACAGCTGTACTAGCTTTAAAGGATCGGCAAAGGCCCAGAAAAATACACCAAAAGTACAAAATGGTATGACAGCGCGCAAATATGGGCGTGCCGATGAGGAGCTGGTGCCGGACGTTCCGCTCCGACCCCCGTGGTTTCACCGAGTGCGGCCAGCATCTGCCCTCCAAGCGAATTGGAATGAGAAATTCGGTATTTCGGCAATTCGGTAATTATACGTACATCGTTTTCGCGAAGTGCGCTCTGTTGTGTACCAGGTGTGCAGTTGTGACTGCAACGGCAGGGATGGCAGAGGAAGAGTCGAAACGACTTGTCCCAGGATTTGTTTGTTCTGGGGGCTTGCGTTGCGATTGTTTCACAGAATGACGAGAACAGAGAAGATGAGCGGGGTCATCCGTCCGTGTGTTTCCTGCACGCATTTTGTTCGAGTGGTCCCCGAAAACACGGGTGTTGTACTCTTCTAATCCGTAGACGTACGTTGGCACTGTAGATAAATATACCAAAGCGCAGGACTTACTGGTATGTCACTGGGCCACGGTCTGCGCAGCACATACACCGGGTACCTATCAAGTATATTCATGGAAGGGATCGAAACCACAAATTCGTTGAATTGGTACGGTGTGTTTTTGTGTGATATTGGTATTCTCACTTTGTAAAACTGAGTATCTGTTTCGGTAACTGCGAACGTGTCTGTCTGTCTGTCCGTCTGTCCGCATGCCTTATGTTTTCGAACACGTTTCAATGATCGATATATAAGGCCGTTACAGATGATATTCGTACGACGTATTCGACTCTTACGGACCTTATATACTGAAACATACCATACCACCAGGCAGTATTTAGCCATACCACAAACCATACCACATACCGTGATTTTTCCATTTAGTGTATCCACCATCATACAATACCAACATACGACATCACATACCGTGCCCCACATCATCCCGTACCACGTACCATACCATGTACCATACCACACCCATACTGTACCTACACCACCCGAGGGGTTCAACCATACGAGGACACGAGAAGAGCATGCCCAATAACAAGGATAATGCTGTTGAACCGAGGGGCTCGACCATACGAGCACAGCTCTGCCGCAGGAGCAGCCGCAGCTCTGCAGCAGGAGCGCATATATATAGCACCACCACACAATCCAAATCCCCAACCCAACCAAGTACAATCTGCTTCGCGGTGTATTGTATGAACTCGCAGCCACCACCCTGCAACACCAATGCCGGCGGCGTTGAGAACAGTATTAAGACTGCGCAGGCTAACAAGAGAGCAGTCACGCGACAAGCGTGTCAGGTCTCAGGGACTGCAGAGTTCACCGGGTGGGTCGCCATCGTGTGAACGCTTACTATCCGCGAGGTGGTCTTGACTTGGGTAGGGCGTTGGAATTACGGCCTATGTGTCGCGTTGTTGTGCTGTGTATGTGTGCGTGGTATTTGTTGCGCTGCATGTGCTGGATTTATAGTCGGGGAAGTGTTGTGGTCGACCATTCCAGTTCCTATGAGAGGCTGTCGGTTGAGTCACGAGTGCTGGATGCCCCTCAACGCTGCCGACATAGCTGCTGCTGTTGCACCTGATGGTTGCGAGTTCATACTGCACCGAGAGGCGGGTTGTACTTGAGTTGAAGGTTCGGATTATATGGCGGTGCTATATATATATACCAGGTATATGCGCTGTTACTGCAGAGCTGTGTGGCTGCTCCTGCTGCATGCTACTGCAGAGCTGTGCCGCGTGCTGTGCGTTTTTGCTGTGGCAGGACGTGTCGCAATATGAAGATGAAATGCCCAGAATCTTGCTACCAAATGATATTATAATGAGGCCCGCGAGCGCGAAGCGCGAGTCGGGGAAATATTGTGGTCGATCATTGCCAGTTCCTACGAGAGACTGCCGATTGGGTCACGAGTGCTGGATGCCCCTCAACGCCGCCGACATCGCTGCTGTTACAGGTGATGTCTGCGAGTTCATACTGCACAGAGAGGCGGGTTGTGCTTGGGTTGAAGGTTCGGATTATTTGGCGATGCTATATATGCGTTGTTGCTGCAAAGCTGTGTGGCTACTGCTCCTGTGGTGCATGCTGCTGCTGCAGAGCTGTGCCGCGTGCTGTGCGTTTTTGCTGTGGCAGGTTGTGCCGCAATACGAAAATAAAATGCCCAGAAGCTTGCTACCACCAAATATCATTATAATGAGGCGCGCGAGCGTGAAGCGCGAGCCTTTTTCTTGGTTTTCCAAAGGAAAAGCGCCTCTTTGTCGTACGAGAGTAGGGTGCCTCGCCCGTGTACTTTTTCTGCTCGTGTGTGTTACTGCTGTGCCACTGTGTCATCGTGTGTGATTCAACATTGTTTTCGGCCACGTTTGTCCACCGCGCTCAACACACACGACACGAATGCCAGTCCCGGCGGGCTCTGTGCACTCACACACGCAAACGAAACCTCCTCGTGCTGGTGCGGTTGGAGTTTGTCCAGAGTTGGTCTAGCTACAACAGTAGCGGCAACGTGTGTAGGCACATATGGCTGAACCAAACATAACCGAAAAACATGAAAAACTGTTTTGTTTTTTGGTGCTACCTATTAAACGAGTACTCGTAGGCAGACTGCTGCAGCAACGTGCGGGCCGTGTCTTAGGACATGCAGGCGGTGTTGTCAGGCCCATCCTTCTCCTGATGAGGGGACGGAGAAGCAGGAGAAGATCTGCTGTAGATAGATGTCAGTACAGTAGCAGTAGTAGTAGTAGCAGTGGTGGCACCTGTCATAACGGTTTTGTTCTTCGAGTCCTAACGAAACCCAACTCTGCGGGTACTCGTAGGCAGAATGCCCACAAAATACGCGGGGAAAAAAAGTTCTTGTTGCGGAACAGTTAACTGCTTGTTGGGGATCACGATGCCGAATCGTCTCTCTCGTCACTCTCATCAACTCCAACTGCGACTGCACAGAAAAAAGACAAGCAAACTGAGAACAGTGAACGCATTTCTTCGAGGGCAACAACAGATGGATCGGGGGGAGCGGGGGGTGAAGGGGGAACGGAGGGAGCGGGGGGAGCGGGGGGAGCGGGGGAAGCGAGGGGAGCGGAGGGAGTGGAGGGAGTGGGGGGGGCGGGGGGAGCGGGGGGAACGGAGGGAGCGGAGGTAGCGGGGGGATCGGGAGCAGCGAGGGGAGCGGGAGGAGCGGGGGAAGCGATGAGAGCGGGGAGAGGGGGTAGTGCGCCACATTCGTCAGCAGGCAGGGGGTGGGAGGGAGGAGCGGGGGCGAGGGGGGGGGCGAGAGAAGCGAGGGGACAGGGGGGGGGCGGGGTGGAGGGAGGAAGGGAGGCGGGGGAAGCGGAGGGAGGGGGGGGGGGGTACCAGGAGCGAACCTACCAGAGAGGAGAGAGATAGTGAGGGTAGAGGAGAACCGGAAACGGGAGGGCCGCGGAATGGGGGGGGTAGAGGGGGGAGAGAAGGGAGAGAGACGGGCCAAAGAAGTGGAGGGAGAGGAGCCGCAATGGAAGACAGGGGGTCCGGGATGCCAAACGACGAGGGTCCAACCGGAGGATCTCCCAGGGCGTCGGGGAGGAGACCCGGGAACGGGACGCGCCCCAGGGCCTTCCTTGGCGACACCACAGGGGAAGTGGCGTGCGGGGTCTGCGGTGTAACGCTACAACTAGGGCACCGGGCGGTACGCTTTCCATGTGGACAAGGGCGCCACGTGCTTCACGCCCGTTGTGTGGTGGAGACCCTTGCGAGAGGCGCAGCCCCGGCACCTCTCCGCTGCCCAGCAACCAACTGCGGGGCACAACATCCAAGACGGGAAGCACTGCAGGCAGCGGTCCAAGCGGACCCGGGGCTTCGTAATCGGGCAGCGAGGATGGGAGGGGGGACCATAGGTGACGAGGACCTCCGCAGCCGGGGGCTTTGGTACGGGTGGGACCAGAACAGCTTGGGTATAGCGCCACCACTTGATGCCGTTTCCTTGGATGACCTGGGCCAACGTTTCGCAACCGGGAAAACTGTGCAACCGCAGTTGGCTGGCGCACACGCGCGCATTAGCATTCACGTGCTCGGCATCCTCAACCACGCTATGGGTGAGCACAGGCCGAACCGAGAGTCGGCGACGCCGAACTCGCTCCTACGGGCGATCAAGCTATGGTACCTCATGCCAGCCCTGCTCCACTCACCGGACGGCCGAATCAAGAGGCGACAGAGGTTCGCGTTGGTGGAGAGCGGGGATATAGTACTCCTGCTCCCATGGCTGATAGAATTCACCAGGGGAGGGGACCTGAGGCGACGGGATGCCGCCAAGAAGATTCGGAGGAGACGAAGCTCGAACGGGCGTCGTCGGCGTGTCGCCACGCAGGAGGGGTCAAAGTGGCAGCTCGGAACCTGCTAGCAGAGCCACGATCAGCTGGAAACGAAACGACGTGGAGCACACTTGTGGCCAAGTTCCCCTCCGAAGATCGCGCCGCAGTGTCCGCGGCGGCGGCGGCGGCGGTGTTGGCGACCGCCACCGAGGTGGAAGACGGAAACGCCCCTCCGTGGCGCCCTGACGATGAGTACGCCTCCGAGGTGCTCTTCGACGTCATCAGCTCCCGCAGTGCCCTTTCAGGCCCCGGAAACGATGGTCAACGCTTTGCGCACCTGCAATCCATCATCCACACCGACATCGGGCGGGAAGAGTTCGGGAAGGGCATGACAGCCTTCTGGCGGAGAATCGTCGACGAGCCGGACGCGTTCCCGCCAGAATTCTGGCAGCTCTTCTTGCAGTCGAGCCTCACTGCCTTGGGGGAAAAGTGCCGGCCGGTCTGCGTGGGCATGACATGGAGGCGGCTCATCACCGCGGGGGCTATGCGACAGTGGCGGCCGCGGTTGGAGGAGGTCAACCGAGAGGTGAGGCAGTTTGGGGTCGCAGTACCCGGAGGAGTGGAGCATGTGGGACTGAGGGCTAGGACGTTACACGAGACGGGCAACTGGGTCGTCCTAACGGACTGCTCCAACGCCTTCAACACGGTTAAACGGACGGCGGTGCTTGAAGAGGCGGCCAACTGCGTTCCAGCGCTCACGCCGTTTGTGGCGAAGTGCTACGGCACAAGACCCACCGACGTGTATTTCCGGATGGACTCAGGGGAGACCAGGACGATCGCCTGCTCCAGCGGTGTCCAGCAAGGGGACCCCATGGGGCCAGCAATGTTCTGTCTGGCGTTGAGACCAGGGCTGAAGCGTTTCCGACAGGAGTTCGCAGGAGAAGGAGTGGAAGCCTTCGCATACATGGACGATGTATCTCTCGGCCTTATGGGGGTCACGGCCAACACGATTAGAGCTTTTGCCTTTCTCCGGCGAGAGCTAGACGACATCGGCATTGTGGTCAACCCCGCCAAGACCGTAGCACTACCACCCAAAGGACACGTCCCGACGGCGGAGGAGATATCGCTCCTGGAGAGCGTTGACGTCCGCATCGCAGACGAAGGAGGGGTGACGGTGGTTGGTGTCCGATCGGCTCGGATGAATACGTGCTGGGGCGAGCAATGGAGGTAGTGAGGGACGGAGGCGCGGACCGCCTTGCACGCTGCCTCGCTAACATGCCAGACAAGCAAGCGGCGGCCCTCATCACCGTCGAATCCCTCGGGCAGCGGACGGGCTACCTCGAAAGGGCTCTGGACCCGGGGCTGTCACTCGAAGCATGCCGAAGGGCCGACAACGGGGCTCAGTGGGCCTACGAAAATATCCTAGAGCTACCGGGAGCGGCGGGCGCACAGTCGTTTTTCCAGGAGGGGTGCCCGGCCAGCCAACTGACTCTAAAACCCTACCAACAAGCCCAAGCACGCCTTTCGACGGGAGCAGGAGGGTTAGGGCTGCCGTCGACGGAAGCGAGGCGAATGTCTGCCTCCATCGGGAGTAGGGTGGGCATCCTGCCGGAGGTTCTAGCAGACCTCACGGGCCCGCTAGGAGACAGGGTAAAGAGGGGTCTCCCTCATTCGAGCATCATTGCTGAGCTCGGGGGCAGCCTGCGAGAGATCAGGGACACGTGGGGCGTGACAAAAGAAGCGATGGAGGGCATCGTCCCCGAATCCTGGCTGGAATGGAGCATGGGTGCAGAGGGGGACCTGGTCCCAGGGCCCCCTGAAGCCGACATGCTGGCGGCGCATGATGCCGTAACTACCAACTCCCGGAAGGCTCAACAGAGGTTGGGCAAGTTGGTGAATCAGGGTCGACACGCTGCACACACAGCTTCGCTGGAGGGGCTACCGGAGATTGCACGCCCACCTGGACCAGGCGACCCGCTGGGGGGGAGCGAGACCAAGGCCTTCGCCAAAGCTCGCTACAGGCGCCTACAAGGAGCAGGAGCCACTGCTTGCCTTCGGGCGAGGCCAACAGACTCGCTCCGTGTCATACCAGCAGAGGAGTTCGTGGGCATGGGAAGGCGCTTCATAGGCATCGAGGAGCACGTGGCGGTGAGGTGCCCCTGCTGCGAGGCAGTCGACATAGACACACGCCACGCACGCATCTGTCCCAGAGCAGGGGCACAGGTGAACCAACATCAACCGTTGGTTCACGCGATCTCCCGCACGCTGAAGCGGCTGGGAATCCCTCACCAAGTGGAGAGCGGCGAACCGTTCACTGCAGACCGGAACCTGCGGATGGACATCGTTGTCAGGAGAGGAGGTCTTCGGGACGCTCCTAAAATGGAATACAGGGAAAAGTCCATCCTGCTGGACGTCACCCATGCAGGCCCGCAAGCGCAGGTCCACCTGCGAGGAGGCAGCGCTGATCATGATGGATCAGCTGCCTCTACCTCCGAGGCGCGCAAGCGCCAACACTACGCGCGTCCGGGACATGTGTCCTTCGACGAGCGGAGCCACAAACTAGCCACCTTAGCGGTGGGAAGCTTTGGGCGCCTCGGGGTAGAGGGCAGCAACTTCATCGACCAGCTGGCAGCTAGCGTCGTGGGGGGGAGGGGTGGTGGGTCGATGGCAAGGAAGGGGGTAGTGAAGGAACGCCTGCTCCAAATCGTCTCGGTGATCACTCAGGTCGCCGTTTCGAGGAGGGTGTCGAGGTTCAAGCTTCAGCTTAGGGACCGCCAAGAAGGAAGAAGGAACAGGGGAGGGAGGGACGACAGACCCACACCGATGGCGTGGGGATGGAGCTTGGATGCAGTTTAGGATTTAAGGATAGAACGTAATCAGAAGGAAGGAGCAAATACAGCAAATAGAGTAGACAAGCTGAAAGTTGGCACGGAAGGGAGGTAGACTTGGTGCATGGGTTTCTTTTTGTTTCCGAGGTTTTCTTCTTTCGGGAAAGTTATGAGTGATCCATGTTGAAGATCATGCTGCACATTGTCAGATGGCAAGAGGAATAATAATATATTAGGGTCTTAGTCCGATAGGCTACTGGTAAAAGGTTAACCGATCGCCAACCCAATCTAAGGTTCATTCTTATCGGAGAGCGTTTTTTCCATAATTAATTTCCAAAGTTTGGAAATAGTTGGAGATATGTATCAATATACGGAGGCGTTTTGTCACTATTCGTGAAATTCTCCAGAACCAAAAATATCAAGTTCGTTAACATTCCAATAAAATGAGAGCTTTTTTTCCATAATTTGCAAAGTTTGGAAATAGTTGGAGATATTAAGCTCATTCTTATCGGAGAGGGTTTTTTCCAAAAATTCCAAAGTTTGGAAATAATTAATTGCAGATATATATGCATCGATATACGGAGGTGTGCTGTCACTATTCGTAAAATTCTCCAGAAGCAAAAATATCAAGTTCGTTAACATTCCAATATTTGGAAAAAAAAACAGGAGATATGGGAGATTGAAAAATTGCGCGAAAAAAATGTCGAAAATTTGGGAAAAAAGCTCTCCGATAAGCCTATAAAGGTTTTTCTGATCGGAGAGCTTTTTTCCATAGGTTCGACTTTTTTTTCGCGCATTTTTTTAATCTCCAATATTTTCCTGTTTTTTTTGCTTCTTGTTATGAGCTATGATATACTGCTTTGTATGAGGTTGAAAGCCCGGTACCTGGGTCCTGGCACTGGGATCGTATTTGTAATCCTTGGAAGGCGTATCTTAGGTGGAAAGTCAGGGGTTGTCCAGAGAGGCACGAGCGTGTGGTCTCAGTCTCCGTGTACGAAAGGAATATAAAGCTGCTCTTCTATCTCTAAGCAAACAACAACGTGAGTACCAACGAGTACCGACTTACCAAGCAGACCTGTCCATGGATACAAAACCTCCCGCATGTATGTCCTGACCTTAACAAGTAAGTGGCGTCTGTCGGCTTAGGGCCTTTCGCTTTTTTGTCAGTAGTACAAGTTATTTTGTCACTATTTTTCCGCATGTATGTCCTGGCAATCTGGAGATAATGGCAGAATGCCTCCGTATATTGAGACGTATCTCCAATTATTTCCAAACTTTGGAAATGAAGAGTGGCGTCTGTCGGCTTAAGACCTTTCGCTTTTTTGTCAGTACAAGTTATTTTGTCACTATTTTTCCGCATGTATGTATGTATGTTCTGACAATCTGGAGATAATGGCAGAATGCCTCCGTATATTGAGACGTATCTCCAATTATTTCCAAACTTTGGAAATTAAGGGAAAAACGCTCTCCGATAAAAATGAGAGTAACACTTACTCCCCCAGGAAAGGATACACGGGTCGACGCGTGACACCGACACGCGGTTCCAATTTTTGGAGATCAAGAAGTATTTTTCAGATTCTTGACACCCGAGGAAAGCCACTATTTCAGGGCGTGTCTTAACTCCCTCCAAAGAGCATGGGAACGAGCGAAACGGAACGAGGCTGTTCGTGGTCATTCGTTCCGTTCCTACCTAAAAAAACGTGTTTGGGTCCATGCAGAATCCTGGGTCTCGCCAGCCGAATCGGCACGAACGGTATATTTTGCACATGCCACGGCAAATAGGTGTCCACATCCATCTTCGGTGGTGCCTATATCTACGTCAAATAATCCGCTATCTGTTCCCGTTCGGTCGGGCCGTTCGGTCGGGCCGTTCGTTCCTCCCAAACAAGAAAAAGGGGTGCAACACTTCTTCTTCCTCTTCCTAG
Organism: Nereocystis luetkeana; assembly: GCA_031213475.1. Taxonomy (NCBI): domain Eukaryota; class Phaeophyceae; order Laminariales; family Laminariaceae; genus Nereocystis; species Nereocystis luetkeana. The sequence goes on along the minus strand of JARUPZ010000003.1, from coordinate 4,156,071 downwards.
ATATATACCAGGGTACCTGTGGTTCTGTTTTTCTCGGGCTGCACCGAATCTATTCGTTTCTCACGACCAATCAACACCAATTCATGCGACAAATAAATAGTATTCCATTCGGTTCGTTCCAATCAATGCTCTCTGGGCGGGGTTAAGACACACCCTCATGGTGGACGAGAGATTCGAACTCACGACCAGCGACCAACGTACTGCCGATGACGGCATTAATCCGTTGGGCTACAACTGGTAAAAGGTTAACCGATCGCCTACCCAATCTAAGCCTTACAACAAACACAATATACTACTGGTGGTATAGACTAAACCCCAACTACTAAACACCACGTACGTACGTGACGACATCCCCCCTCCCTATAATATGCCGCCTTTTCGCGTAGTCCCTTTTACTTCCTGGCTCCGGGTCAGTTCTCCAGTGCGTCTCGAAAAAGCGTGGAAAAGCCGTGCGACAAAAGCGGCAGAATCTTTATGGGCCGTTTTGGGATTTGTTGGTATAGATTCATCACTCAACTCTCGCAGGACAGTCGCGCTATCATCATAGTATTCACTATTAGTATGCAGTCTTCTGAACAAGCCGTGGTCACAGGTATCTACGTAACCCGTCCCACCCCGTGACATGACGGTCTTCATCTTTCCCGCAGTGACTGCTGGTCGACATCTACGTCGAATTTGTCCAACAAACATAGCTTGACCTTCGCGATTTCGATGACCTCTTGAGACACAGTTTTATGCAACCAGCCGAATCGACAAGGACGATGGTAAAATACTGCGGTACGTAGTAGACCGGTCGTTGTGGTGGCGTCGAGGCCTCTTTTGGTCGTACTATACTGTTTTTAGTGTAGAGTCGGTGGGTCAAGTGGTAAAAGTTTCCTACGTACCGGTAGTATATTTGAATTACGTGCGGAAGCAGAGTCCCATTTAGGTGTTAGTTGCGCTAGGGCAACATTTGTCGCGAAATGGAGCATATATATGCGCAACACGTAATTGTAATTGCGCAACGCGTTTCGCCGCAACCGAAAAAAATGTCGCGGAGCCTTTTGCGCCGCAGGCGAATTGTTTGGGGGGGTACCGTGCTCCTTGCAACTGCAACAACTTGGGAATACGATGTATTCCCACATACATACAGGTATGGGGTACATTTCGGCTGCCTAAGGGTCATTCTTATCGGAGTTTTTCCCCCCATAATTTCGACATTTTTTTCGCGCAATTTTTCAATCTTCCATATCTTCCTGATTTTTTTTTCCCAAATAAATATATATGTGAAATTTTCGATAAAAGGGAGTTCTATCAAGCAAACGCCCAAGTTGCAGCATCACATACGATTGACTCTGAATTACAATCAAGCGCAAGGCTCATAACTTATCGGCGAAAAAACCGAGGGTTCTTCACGTACGTAGGGGTTTCGTTTTTTCTAGATTCCCACCAGGTACCCTGCAGTAAATTCCTGCGATGCAAGGCTCATAACCTGGCAGTGCAGCAACAGCAGCAGCAGCAGCAGCAGCAGCAGCAGCAGCAGTGCGCATACCGTACGCAAGCTGGCGCTGTGTAGAGTTCGGGCAAAGGCACACCGTCACATTGCACATAGCACTGAAATCGAGCGGACTGACGGACCGGACGAAAAACTAGTTCCCGTTGCAGAGACAGCAGTTGAGACGCTGGGGAGCTTCTCGGATACCGCTTTACCAGATTACCGCTGAAAACGGTCAGTCGATTCGGCGCTGAAGCCACCCGACCTCTCCCACGATGCAGCACGGGGATAAACCCACGGCGTTCGTTCAAATCGGACGCGCGCTACGGCAGAGGGAACACATTTCGGCTATTTTGTTTCTGAAAGACGGGGTTCCTTAACCCAAAATCGTCGGAATGCCTTCTTGTTTCGCGAAATAGATATTTTTTTTTCACCTGTATACTTATTCTTAGGCCTTCAGACTACTCAATGGGTGTCAATATCAGTTTTGGGGTGTCACTAGGATAGAGAGTTCCTCAAGCGAGGAGCCTGAGTAAACAGATGGTGTGCACCTCTACTGTATGATTGAAGAATCGGCACGGACCCTGGTTGTGCTTTGGATGTCGACGGGTAGAAAGAACGGTTCAATGTGAAGAACACACACACGCTGTAGCATGCATCATCGCACCCATGTATTGCACCCCCAAAATCAACGCCAATGGCGTGCTGCTCTCCCCAGCGTATTGCTTTTTGTTTTGGCTGAGATTTTTATGGGGCGCTTTCTTGTATCAATTATGTAAGTCGAAAGGACTGTGGAGTCTTCTCGCGATAAAAAAGGCAAGGCATGAACCGTGGTGGGGAGGAGGGAAAAGAGCCTGCTATGTGACCCCGGATCTGAGTTATGACTAAGAAGGAGAGAAGAGAAGGGCGAAAATAATACAGTAAATTGGATGGAAAAACAAGAACAAAAAAAACAGCGGAGCGGGGGATTCAAATCCAGTAAAAAAACTCAGGCCAGCGTGAAAGAGGGGGGGTCAGACAGACAGGTTTGGGGGTTTGCCAACAGAGGCCACAGATAAATCTGTGGCACGGGGGGTGACCGGTCGAACGAAGAACTTGCGCTAATTTCAGCAACAATCAGTCTGTACCGGTTCACATATTTGACGTTTCCTTTGTACAGGCCTCTGAGCAATAAACTGGAGCATATGTCTTCAGCATTTCAATCGGGCCTGGACCTCTGGTAGACCTGACGCGACGCGGACTTCTTCCCTTTCATTAACAACGCAACTCGTGAAAACGTGGCGGTTCCCCGCTATATGGACTCCTTCTACGTATCACCATGAAAAAGGTCACGTGCGTTCACGCATTTAGCGGTTTTCTGTTAAGGCGTAAGCCCTGCCTGTTCTAGCCCTTCCCAAGAAACGCCATTGCTTATACCTCTAGGCGACCGAAGGCACCGGAACGCACGAGCCAAATCAAGAGGCTGGCAAGCTCCCTCGAGCGTGCGTAGGGTTATACCGAGGCCCACATATAGGTTTCGCATTTAGTCCTTTAGAACTGATCCCCCCACGCTTCGGCGACCACCTACTTGAATTTAGAGCTACGAGTAACTACTTGGAGTCTAGAGCTGGGTATATTTTGCAGTAATAGCAATGGCATCCCTGGTCCCCGATTCCTTGGAGCCTTTTTTCGTTGCAACGTCTCGAACGTCCTTCCAGGAACGTTCCCTCTTCGCCCGCTACACCTGCTAGGAACAACAAACAGTTGTGTGGTGCCGTGCCAGGATATTACAACTGTCGCTACTTGTGCAGCAGAGACACATTTCCTGATCGATTAAGACCATCCAGCAAAACGCTCTCCTTACCGGGTGCCACTATGTACGGAAATACAATGGTCGTTTCGGTGTTCAAATGAACACGCAAACGACCCTTACATTTTCGGGCACAAAAAAAGCCACCGAACAAACTTGGGGCGACAAATGTTTTTTTATTAACACGGACGGTCGACACGAGTCAGTCAGAAAACTTTTGAAGAAAAAACACACCGGTTGTCCTGAGGCAGTGGCGAAAAACAGAAAACGGTGGGAAAATCATAACCATCCTAGTGCTGCGGTGGCTTCTGCGACCGCGACTCTCGACAAGCCAAACACAACCGACTGGTAACACCGACATCAACGCTACATACTGCTATAGTAGTTGTGCCGCGATCGACAAAATAATACTATGCGCCCCAAATACAAATAGCACGCACACTAAAGGAAACACACACATATATATACCATGTATTGCACCAGGACACAGTCCCGGGGCTGTTGCGCTCTGTTGATGGATCTAAAGCTCTATGAACGGCGTCAAAGTGTACCAGGTAGCACATTTGATGCGTCCGCACGTTTGTTTCCATCAATCCGCAATATACCAGGTAGCTAGTAGAAGCCCCATGTTTAACTTGTTCGAATATAACCCTGAAGAGGGGGCCACGCACTCGCAGTGAAATCACGTGCATATTAAACACAACGATCACGGAACTTAATACACCGTGCTTGAGCTACTGGCACCTACAATAAGGCTGGCCTAGCAATCCCGTTTCCCTGCCAAAGCGCAGCGCACCGTGTGATGCGGTGGTCCTGTAGAGGTTCTCAACAATCAAACCGCCCATGAATAGTCGACTGAAAAACGGCACGCGTCGATCGTGCGACCAAGACGTTACGTGTTTACAATAAACCTGCACGCGTGCTACATCTAGACAAAATACGTACCGAGTGTGGCCATACAGTGACTGCTACCTACTGTACAGTAATCGCCCCACCAACAAAACGTGACATCTAGGGGGCACAACTCGAGCGATTTTAACGCGTATCAAACAACCAAAAGACTCTGCGAAAAAAAACAACCGCATCTATCTTGGGAAGCGCAACAACTCCAGGTCTTACAGCCCTTTTGGGAGCACCGACCAAAAACACACCAGAATTGCTATCTTGCCAACCGTCTAATAGGAGGAAGAGCGCGTAGCAAATACGAGCATCCGCATCCTGCGCGCGAGACGCGTAGCTCCTATCATATCGCTTCGGACGCATCCCCCATCCCCTACCCCAGGCCGGGCTGTTATGATAACTCGTCTGGCCGATGCTGTAACAATAGTCGACATTTTTGTTGTGTTGTACGTTTTGTTTTTCCTCTCACTTCCTAAAGGGGTAATCACGTCTTCCTAGGCAACGCACACAAACTTGCCCGCGCTTCGGGTCACCAAGCGTACTTCCACACACACCAAGGTGCAAGAAACGACGGCCCAACGTGCGAGGCCAACACACCACACACACCACTCAACGCGCCCCGCATCACTCAAAATCACTCTGACTCCATATCTCCCCCCCCCTGCCTATTACAGTACATACCTGGTGTAGGTTTGGTTGGCGTCGGTTGACAACAACGCTGTAAAACATGCCACTCACTACTTGAGCTAGAAAACCAGGGTATCGCTTTTTTATTTTCATTATTTTTGGCGGTCGGTCACAGCTGGTAGTCTAGTTGGATCATTTGTGCGAGGTGAAGAACCTTTACTCCGCACAAGAGGAATGATCGTATCACGTAGTACTCATGGTGAGGCACCCAAGAAGCGGTTACATATTACTCCCACTGCTGTCTCTGGAAGTGGCTACACCGGAAATTAAATTAACTTATTGAAGCTGTCATCCATATGCCAGTCCGGCTCATGGTTCTTCTTAGTAGGATGCAGCTTACCCTCCATGCGACTCGCCGGACACCACACGGCGCTTCGCGCTATGTGCAAGCAATGTCTGCCTGGTCGGTAAAAACCCGATCATCTGCTCCTTCCCGGCGTTGTAGGGATGCTAGGGTCTACGGTCATACGACTACGGCCATACATGTGATCGAGTGCATCTCTGCTATCGAGTACACCCCCCCCCCCCCCAATTCCTTGGCGGCGAGTATCCTCCCTCGGCGTGAGATAACAACACCATATCGAACACCCTTCTTGATGTCGTTGATCTCACATTTGCTCACTACCGCAATCTAGCAAAGGGTCAAGAAAAGGTACAAGGAGTGTGGAGGTGTAGGTATGCGGTGGGTATCCCGCAACAAGTCAGTCGTCGACGAGGCAAACGTAGAGATAAGGCACGCCAAGTCGGCTTGTCCCGATATAAACTCAAAACTTGTGCGGTGCCCACGCGATTGCTCCCGCTTAAACTTGTGCGGTGTCCACGCGATTGCTCCCGCTTCAAGGCCGGTTTCGGCCTTTATCTCCGGATTGAAGCACACGTGGCCTTAAATCGGGATACGGAAAAAGTAGCAATAAGGCAGGTTCAACTGTGCCTTGTCCAATACCTGCCTTACTGCGGGGTACCCACTGTAGTAGGAAAGCAAATCTAGACAAAAAAAACAATCGGCGTACAGCAGTGCTTGCACCAGGATGACAGCCAGTTCCACGACCCCACACAGTTCCTCCTTGCTCTTGGCGGGGAGTCTCCCCTCAGTAGACCTCCACTTGCAGGTTGATCCCGGCGGCGCTGACCTTGACGCTGTTCACCACGACTTCCAAGAACCGGTTGTTGTTGGAGTGCAAATCGTGAACTTTGAACACCGGCTCGGTGTTATTCGTGCCGCGCAGGACCGGACGCCGCGAGTGCTTGCGCATCTGAGTGTAGTCACTGACTGTGTTGTTCAGGATGCTCATCATTTTGTCGGTGGAGGGCGTGATGCGCACGAAATAAAAGTCCACGCCGAGCTCGTACTGCGCCCGCGGGCGGGTCGACGTCGAACAAGAGAAAAAGAAGCACCACGAGGAGCAGAGACGGCTTAGCAGAGCAGGCAGGGGGGGGCAACCCCGGAGGCAGCAGCCGCAGCAGCAGCAGCGGCAATAACAGCGGCAGGTACAGAAGCACATTACACTCGTTCATGATTGCCTTTTCGCCGAGCGACCAGCGAAGAAACAGCCGAAACCAGAGCCCCGAGCCTCTCAACCATTAACGTATGATAGAACTTGCGATGTATCTCACCCACAGAGAAAATGGAAGACAAGGTGACTATTGTAATAACCGAAGGCTCCGTTTGATGGAGCCGCGGCCGTCATGTCATATTAGACATAATATATACCTGGTAGCAACCTAGCGGTGGGAATGCTCCCGTCCAACAACAGGGCACAAGGGCACTTGCATTCAGTTTGCGCTTACCGCTGCCACGGCGGCACCGTCGAGTACTAAAACGTCCGCTGTGTGCTACAGCAGCGTTAAATTGACACACGACACACATTGTTTGGGTTAACGTGTGGTTTATCCATGCGACGGAGAGTTAAAAAAAATGCAGGTATTAAAAATTCACAGATCGAAACTGCAGATCGCTGGTGGGAGCGGCGCAAAGTAGACGAGGCAAGCCAGATATTGCACCGTACGATCCCTCCGCACTTTATGGTGCACTGTGCAAGCGGGAAGCGGGGCCGAGCGGAACGAAAGGCGCCACAATGCCCCCACCCGTACGCAAAACTGAAGCCTGCCTGATACGCAAGTTCCTTTCCGCCCAACAGCACCGCCTGTGGGTACGAACAATGCAAGTTCCTTCCCGCCCAACAGCACCGCCTGTGGGTATGAACCTTTGCCGCGATTCCTGTCAATGGAGCGCTCGCGTAACACCCTCGATTTTCGTCGACTATGAGTAAACAATCATTTCACGCTTCGGAAAAATCATGATCTATCTGATCTGTCTACAGATAGATCATCTATTAATAGTTACTCTAATGCCGTTGTGAGAGGCTGTTGAGCAGGATCTGTATATGGGTAGTACAGATCCAACCCAGGAAGCGTGCGCGCTACATCATGCACATTATACGGTTTCCACCCGCGGCAACGTAAGCTAGATCATTTAGACCGGGTATATTATCTGCCTCGAACGACCTACACCCTTACGTAGGGATGGATGAGTGCATGCGTCCCATATGTGAAACTATTGGAACGGCTGTAAATAGCCCACAAGACCTGATCCATTGCAAATACAGCATATGACACTATGAACAAATATATCACAGACAGCAGACACCCACGTACCATCAGGGTGTAGAGCAGCTCGGATGGGTCCAGTCCCTTGGGACACCCCCCCGGGTAGTTGTCTCTGAAGCTATGGTATTGCGAGCCGTGGCATGGCGCATCGCCGATAAGGATGCAGAGACGAACTGGACTCCTCCAAGACAGCTCGGTGGCATGCTTCAGCCCCCCCGCGATGTCTTCGGGCACGTCTTGACCTGCATGGGCGGAGAACGGAACACGACTCCGCATGTCAAAGACGAATCAATGTTCTCCGCCTGCGGAAGGCTAGCGGGGACTGGCTCCGAGTGACGACCCGCGATGTGTTGACGTTTTCAGACACGTTGAGGTCAAGTTTAGGGCCTGTTTCTGCCACGCAGCAAACCCACGTCAGCAGAAGTCTGAGCACGAAGCATCTGACAGGAAAAAACACACGAAAAATCCGTCGCTGCCATAGGATACACAGCACCGAGTGCTTCCCGGTCCAGACAGCGGAGAGTGCCCAGAAGAGGAGGGTCTTCCAGGGGTGGGTCCCTTGCCAGCTTGACTCGTTATCTCGGCGGAGCGAGATGCGCGCGCGCGGGGGGGGGGGGGGGGGGCACGCGCCAGCACGGCTTCCCGTACACAAGGCAAAGCGGATCAGGCGCGGGTTGAGCCGCCTACCTCCCGTGGCCTTGATGTGACTGAGCTTGGCGAGAAGTTTGGATATTTCGTCCTCCGAGTGGAAGTCGTACGGGCCCTCGCAGCGCACTTTGTCTCCAAAATCGCGGTACCTGTTGTGTCGGTGCGTCGGGTGGCCAAAAGTCGTTTCTGTTGATTTAAGTGGCCAGAAGTCTTCCTTGGGGTAATTGTCTGCATAACCATATTGTTGGAAGCGCTCGAGATAGACGGGTGCGCATCACGTGGTACCATTTGCGCGACAAGTGGACCGAATCTCAACTTTGGACGGCAAAAATTGACAGCACCAGCAACATCTTCGTTGGAGCATGCTGCTAATAGACGTTCGGTGCTAGATTGCTTCGACCCTAGAAAATACCAAAAGCCCAAAAGCCAGACCAAAGTCACACCAAACCACACCAAACTGGACCAAATCATACGCCAAATATATACGGAATGCCGCGAGATAACACAAAAAAACACGCATGCACGTCCTCACGCAGACAACATACACGCTCAGCGTATGGTCATACGACCATCGTACGACCATGCACGATAACGATTGCACCCCCCCCCTCCCGTATCTGCTCCACGGCAAGCCGAGGACCTGAATTTCTCTACGTTACTCGGAGTCGTGATTGGAGCCGTGCTTCCGTGGTAGGTGTTGGGGGACCCAACCATTGCCCTTTCGAGCCCAACCATTTCCCACCCACGGCGTTCCTAAACCATTGCAACTGAGGACTTACCCCAACATATTTTGATCCGATATACCAATTTCAGTAATATTCGTTAGGTACGTGACCGTAGAATCGCGAGCCAATCAAGATGAAACCAAAAACCAAGAACCCCGTTTAGGTCCAAATTACTCTAGACACGCTACGCAGGAGACGATCGCTCCGTCGAAGCCTAGCTACCCTACAAGAGTAGGGCGCAGGAAAAACATAGAGGATTTATGCGAGGCCTCGCCCACCGACGGAGTCGACACCTAGCAGCGCCCCGGCGAGGGGCCCGACTGTAGTAGAGTATATATCGGACTTTCATACCTTAAATTTTCTCAAAAGTTTATTATTGTTACGGGAGGTATGGTATATAAATCCTCGATCGAGGAGCTTCTTTCAGCCGGATCTTCCGTGGCGGCTACCCCACGGTGTTCGGTTGGGCAGAGGCGGGCCGGGCCGGGCCGAGCGTATAAAAAACATGGAAAATTGGGTGCTACGTACACACGTTCTACTTGGCGCTACCGTAACACGCGTCTATTTGATGTTCTCACCCGACGAACGCCACGCGAAGCTGAAGGTTGGGGTCGTCCCTCTTCGCCTGCGCGATGATGTCGTTCAGCTTGTCCTTTGCCTGGTCGATCCAGCTTTGCATCTGAGAGGACGAAAACGAAGGAACCGCCAGATGGTTGATTGGATGGAATGAGCCCATGAGAGAATCACGCGGGGGCGGCGACGTGCGCACGGCATGCAAGCAGCGGCATGGCCGCCCCCCCTTCGAAAACGACATGTTTACAAGCTCGTATTTACAGTCGCAAGTCGTACGAAGTGTGGGTGTGGGCCATTGGATTGCGAAAAGGGTCGGCGTTGGCTCGAGACTGCATCAAGCACGTAAATCAGACCCTCGCTTACAAGGGGTGAATATCACTGCGCGCAGATAACAAGACAGTGGGGAAAAATAACCAGGACACATCCATCCGCACATCTGCACGCCCCGCACGCCTCCAATGCTCCGCAGGACCTTCTCCCGTGCGCGTGTCTACACGTTGAAAGAAGGTGCCTTCACAACTGGCCCCCTTCCACCCACCCACCGAGGAGACGTGGAGCAACTATCCTTTCCTGTCTTTTCATGACTTCCCTCTCTTTTTTAAGTTGGTCTCTTACCGAGCGAGTACAGTCCATCACGAAGCACAGGTCAACGCTGGTGACGGTCGGCCCGGCCGTCCCAAGGGCCCCCGCATACTTCATCGCCTCGGTGTCTAGCTTCGCCAGGGCCGCCTCCACGGCCCCCACAACCTCTTCCCGGTCAAGCGTCTTGTTCGCCGACGGCGGGGATAGCTTCAACGCCACCAACATCGCCTCCGGAAACTGATCCCCGAGTCCGCCCCTCGCCTGATCGCGAAGCCCCATCAGCGACGTTCGCACCGCGCCCACGTCCATTCGGTCGCCGCAGCCGATGACGGCGTCTGTCCAATGCTTCACGGCCTCCCCCGGGTGGCCGTCGGCGACGCACTGCGTCCCGCGTGCCGCTAGCACCTGCTGGCGGAGAATCGTGAGGGGTGGGGGCGCAGCGACCTCGTGCCCCCCCCCCCCCGCAAGGGCGCCAACAACACCGACGCGGCCGGCGACGGCACTGTCGCCGCTGCCGCTGCCGCCGGCTCCCCCGTACGCACGAATCACGCCGTCGGCCGTACCCAGCGCCTCCTGGGCTGCCTGCTGTCGCCCCGGCTGGCCTCGCTCGAGCTTCGACAGCTGGAGCAGGCACTCGACGCGCCTTTGGTCGCCCTTAGCGCTCTTCCTCTCCGCGGCGGCGTCCGCACACTCGTGCATGAGACGGCGCGCGTCGTTGATGGCGTTCAGGTCCGGGCTGCCCCCGGCCGGCACGGTGATGCTTCCCTTCGCGGCCAGGCACAGCGCGAGGTTAAGCTTGCGGTTGGCGAGCTGGAGGCCGAGGGCGGAGGACGAGCACATGTCGTCTTCGGCGTCTCTGACGATAGACGTCGTTCGCTTTCCGGCCTCGAGCTCGGCGCCGGGGTTGAAACTGGTCGACCGCCGCACCTCTGTCTCCTCCTTCTGCTCCGCACTGACGCCGCCGGAGCCCTCGCCGGGAGGCGGCGACGTGCCGTTGACGTTCTCCTCGCCCTGGTTGTGCCCGGCGCAGAGGATGATGGCGTCGTCGATGGCCGACTGATAGCTGATGACGGCGCAGTCAAACTTGTCGATAGCCTGGTCCACAAGCTGCGCGGCCGCCGCCGGGCTCTCCTCGGCAGCCGCGCGGGCGACCAACTTCCGGGCCTGGAGGGTGTACACGTTGCCCAGGTTGTTGTTGACGATGCTCACCTGAACATCGCATCGCGGCGGCGGTGCCGGGAAATGCGAGTAACGTAAGATGCAGCCGGGGGGGGGGTGGGGGGGGACGTACTCATGTGTTACTTGCCCTAGCAATCTGACCATTGACCACACGCCCTTTTCGAGACGGTGGCGGGGTACTAAGAAGGCGGAAGTTTGCGTTGGGACGCGTTCACGATGGAGGTAGCACATTCCCGCTATCATGTTTCTGAACGACGGGGCTCCTTAACCCAAAACCCGAATGCCCATCTTGTTTCGAAAAATGGCGTTTTGGTATACTTGGGCCATGGAATTATTCATCGGGAAGAAAAACGATTTTTGCTGAAGTCAGTTTCCGGGCGACTTACTATTAATATGGAGCTCCTCAAGTGAAGAGCCTCAGAAAATTTAGGGTGAACCTCTATCGTAGAACGCCTCTTGGGTGAACAGGAAAAGTACGGTTTCAGCACGTGCGTTTGCTACAAGGAACGCATCCCCTCTATACTTCCCAAGGACTCGACTCTCGCCAGCTCTACTAGCTAGTAGCTTAAGATTCAAAATCCGAAGGCTGCTACTGAAAACGACGTATCTGGGCGGAGCATACCATTGTACCGTATACCAGCTATACACGCAGCAACCCGCGAAACATGTGCATTGTTCATGGAAAACATATATTTCAAATTTCACAGCGGACCCAAGCGTGCTGTATGTTGACGTTTTCACACGCTGTCCCGCCCTGTTGCTGACGGCTCAACCTTACACAAAGGCGCCAAGCACCGCCGACAAAAACCGATACCAGAGGGTGGACGTAGCCCTGTCCCGCCCTGTTCAATGCTATACATACAAGTGCGCAGCGAGTAGAGGGTCTGCTCACCCCCCTGTCGTTTCCCAGTTTGGTAAAGAGAAATTTCGCGTCGATGTAGTTCTGCTGGGCGACGTCGATTTCCCCGGTCCCCATGGTGACATTCGCGAAATTGATTACGGTCGTCATGGCCTCGAAAGCCGTCATGAGCTCCTCCACCTCCGACGAAGTGATGTCGTTCAATATCCACGTCCCGGCAGGCTACAAATCACAGCCCGCCAGTCAGGCAAGGCGAGCGACGACAGCCGATACGGGATCGGGGGGTCAGCGGGTAAACAAAAAAAGAACATCGGAAAGGACCACGCTGAACTATCGACCGACCTTGCAGAATCACGACTTATAGACGCAACTAACTTCGGACGAGCAATCGTCGGGATTGGAGAGGGGACTTTTCCAGGGGACTGTTAGACGTCGAAACAGACCACGCCGACCCCTTACGTAATCGACCCAGAAAAAATATCTATTCGGACACGCCACCAATGTCGGGCGAACATGCGTCAGGACTGGCGGGGGAAAATTTCGGCAATTTTTCGAGCGAGGAAATAAAACGGCCACGGCGACTCCTCAACAGACATGCGAAACCCCGAATTCCAATACACCACTACTATTAATGATATTACCATGTCAGATTCGGAGGAACTTACAGCAAGGAATCCATTTTCGGGCGCCAGAAGCTACGACCACCTTGACCTTCAAATATCTCGCAAGTACGAGACACCAAACCAATCGGATGAGGGCCAAGTGGCTTGTACGGAAGCCTAGGGCAGTAGGAAACCTTGTTGCTGGTGTTTTATATCGTGTTGGTTTTAAAAGTTGGGGGCAAGATGCTTGCGTACCGAATCTGACTATACTTTTGTTTTTCCGAGTCTACCCGTACTAGCTTTGGGTCCTAAAAGATGACCCCTCCAGAAAAAAACTAAAAGTGGTCAGCTACGCCAGCACTCGTAGCTAGTAAGAATCATAAATCGGTCAGTTTTCCGCTTTACCTGCAAAAAAATATCGTCCGTGGGAAGCCCTACGGCGCAATAACACCGAACACAGACCACCGACAATAGTCCACACACGAAAAGGAAAGACAAGCACGAGAGAGCACGGCATGGAAGATGCGCAAAACATAAACACCCGCGCTATTCCATCCGATACACACCTGTTTCGAGAAGTCCATGCGGTTCAGGGTTCGCAGGACGTCGACGAGCTGGTTCACCGGCTCGGTGACGCACTTCGCCAGGATGTGGGTGAAACTGCCGACGAAGCAGCCAATCAGCAGCAGCGCCGCCGCCATGACGAGGCTCGCGAATACCACGACTTTCCCGATTTGCGACTCCGTCGAGGCGAAGATCTTCCTCCCGAGAAAGCGACGGAGGCCGAAAGCGGGCAGGAAAAGGGGTGGGAAGGGGGTTAACAGCCAGCGGCGCCATGCGCAAAGCGCTACATCGAAGTGTTGGGGAAAGTGCTTGCAATCCACGGCCATTCCAGACCGCCGAAATAGCAGCGGTGCAGGCTCTCACCGGCACCACCAACCGTGCTCTTGCTTGCTTGGAGAGACAGGGGGCGACGGGGGCTGCACTGCTAGAGCGCACGTCGTGTACAACGACAGTGGTGATCGCACAATTCCGTGTCCAAGGGATGGTAAAGGTTTTATCGCAATTTGCCACCGGTTTGTTCCTACCCAAAAACAACCAAAATCACACCACACGCGGGACTTTCTGAAGGCTGGGCGATGACTAGGCAGACATTTTGTAAACGCAAGAGATCTCGCACCTGGTCGTGTGCATCAACACGCCGAAACAACCCACGACAGCTGTTAGTAGCAGTCGTTTAACAACAACGCTACGCCTTTTCTTTTTATCCTTTCTCCCGCTGCCCACCCTTAACCCGCCTCTCCTTCTCTCGCCAAGGGCTACACGACGTATGCCCGTCACGGCAAGGAATGCGCCGTATCTGGTCTGTCAAATTGAGCACTGTTGTCCTCTGCCCAAACCACGGTGTGTGTGGTCTAGAGTTGGATATCGTATAAAAAATTCCGATATATCGAAATGTAGAAGTTCGACATAGCATAACGAACGCGTTTTCCCCACCACCGGGCATCTCCGTGTGCTTTCTTGCTGATGCCACACGATTTGTTGACAAATTTACTATCGACAAACCGATTTGATTTTCGGTAATCCTCACTCGTGGTGCTCACCTCCAGCAGCGCGTCTTTGCTCACAGCAACTACAGTGATGTAACCTCCGCTGCCGCAGACGCCGCTCCCGTCGGCTCCACCCGAACTGCTCGCGGTCTCGTGGTTCCACGCCAGTATCCAGGTGGCCTCGTTCTTCGAGTACGTCGCGCTTCCCGAACAGTCCCTGTTCATCGTCGCGACGATAAGGTTAAACTCTTCACGGTCTACCTCGGGCTCGAGGTCGGTGATGTACACGGCCTCTTCTTCCAGCGTCGAGAGACCCCTGTGCACTAGCACCTCCCCGGTTCCACCCGGGGCCAGAAGGAAGGCGTAGCCCTCGTCATCGACGACCTTCAGATCGTTGATAGACTGCTCGATGTCGGAGAAGTCCAAGTCTATGCCGACCACGCCGAGCGGATGGGTCGTGTCATCGCCATCGTACACCGGAGCTGCGACGGTCACTATTCGCAGACCCGAGTCGATGTCCTGGTAAGGGTTCGTGAATATCACCCCAATGTTGCCGTCCATCACCGCGTCTTGGTACCAGGGTCGGCAGCGGGGGTCGTACGCCAAGGGGTGGGGCCTGGTTTCGTACTCAGCAGTCCGGGGATCGCATACCTGTTTATACGACACCGCAAGCGCAAATGAATTGTGGGCGCTTGTTGCCTGTTACCGAGAAGGGGAGGGGGACTTCGCGCTGGGGAGGGGACCGAAGCCCAAAGTGATTTAAACTGGTGCTAAATCCTCCCCCCAGACTACCACCCGCCATGACAACGAGTGCGCCTGCCCCTCCCCCGAGTATAACGACGAGGAGGCGGCACACCCCCGCGGCTTTACACCTTCCCTCACGCGCCTGCCCCCGCCTCACATTATTCCCCCCAGAAGTCCGGTATCCGGCTTGTTCCATGTCCACTCCAGCGAAGACCCGCATGTTGGCTGCCGACAGTTCGTCGTCGGCGGCGGCAGAGGGGTCGTCAATCGAACCGAGGTAAATGATCTCGTGCTGCCGCTGCATGCTCCGGAAGGGAACATCCATCAGCGATGACCGGTTGATGATACCCTCTAGGGAACTGTTTCTCGGGATTTGTTCCACGGCGTTGCCGTCCTCATTAATGAACCTGTACCCGGCGCAGAGGACAAGCGCGAAGTACGGGGGGACAGAGACGGACAAAGGGGGGGAGGGAGGGAGAGAGGGAGAAAACGTGCAGGGAAGGGTTAAAACACATCGTATCGGTGCGAGCACAGCAACGAGGGACAACAAAAACAAGCAGAGAGCAGGGACTGCTGTTATGGTGTCCACTTACGACATCTTTAACCGATCCCTGCGTTCGTTTCCCACCCTGGTGCTTATCGTTAACAGAAAAATACAACTTAAACTATTAATAGTCTCTCTTCCACTGCCACTGCTGTCTCCCTTTGTGGCACAAAGTAAAAACAACGCAAGGTGTACCGGTGGTGAGCTATCGCGGAGCGTGGAGAAGACCAGGGCACACGATGCCGACGTGGTGTTGTGAACCTATAGCATTGTTTTGAGTGCGCATGAGTTCTAGGAATATAAGCCGCCACGAGGAAGGAGTCTGCGTGGATCATCAACCAAGTCGTCAAGCTGGGGGTAAGTCGTGAATACTGCTCTCGTCGCCCCCTCCCGATCCCGATTTCCTGGGAAAATTCTCGGAATATCGTGTAAGATGTAAGGAGGATTTCCAGTTTCACCTATAGATACGTAGAGTGCACTATCAACCATTTTGTCGAAGCTGGGCCACGGCGTACACACCACACGTACTCACTCAACTGTCAAGGAGCCAAGCAGGAGGGTGGGTTTCCACACACCAAAATACATGACATGCCAGTATATACTTGCAAGCAGAATTATTATTGTTAATAGTCGTAGCGGAGAAGAAGTGGGGCGTTCATTGAACCTACTCGTTGCATACGGCGACAGGGTGACCTCAAGGGGCCCGGTATTTCTATACCAACTATTAATAGGGAATTTAATAACTTGCAGTCAACACAACATGGGGAAGTGAACGGACACTTGGTCGTTATATTGTATTTGGGCATTTTTCTCAGTCCAATCAAGAGGCTGATCGGGCACAAACATTTTGAAACGCGTTTTCTGAACCTTACAGTCAGTAACAAGCCTTTTACGTATGAACCGTTTCAAGATGGCTGTAGACTGCCGCTGTGGCGCTGTGGCCCATATCCCCTAAGAATACTGCTTGTGGTCTACCCTACTATCAACACTTGTCAAGGATTGCGACATGGAAAGACGGGAATCAATCAATACGTCAATCCATCGATCGGTCCTCGGAACGTCGCGTCAGCCTCTTCGCAAGACACGACCGGTCACCAACTGGTCGACTTTTTCGTCCAGGGTTGGTCCCATTTTTGCTCCATAGACGATGATTGACGATTGATGCCTTCGCCAACCCCAAATAATCCGAAAAATCAAAACCCTTTGGCTGCTGCTAATACTGCGAAAACAAGCCTAACACTATTTTGAAGATACTAGTCCGCGAAACGTGGACGCAGGAAGCAACCGTGTATTTTTTTTCGTTTTTTCCCTTCTGCTAATACTGCGAAAACAAGCCTAACACTATTTTTTTTCGTTTCGTTCCCTTCATTTTTCACTTTTTTTGTTATAGCATTTATCACCCTATCTATCCACAATAGATGTGAGGGGGGAGTAGGAGGGGATCTCCTACCCACCATCTTCCATCACAACCCGTCTATGACGGGGGACCATAGTAAATAGGACCAAATGTTGTTGGTAAAAATACTTAAAAATATAGGCATTTGTGTGCATCGTAGGTCCTATTAACTATGGTCCCCCGTAATAGTACAACTGCAAGAAGGTTGTCTTCGGAACCGCATTTGATTGTAACTTGTTTCTGACATGAACGTTTTTTTGGCTTTCGTGTGGATGTGACGACCCTAAGACGGGGCTATGCTGTGGGCTTGAAAGTTTTTGGAAGTACGCCAGAATTTAGACATTGTTTTGTCGTTGTTGTTGCTGCGGATGGTTGTGTGTAGTTGTGGCTTTGGTTTCGGTGGGCGCGGTTGTACTGTAGTCGTCGTTGTTGTGGTTGTAGCTGTTGGTGCTGTTGATGCGTGCGTGTCGGCACGTCACCCACCGCGGCGCGATTGCAATACACCTTCCTTATATGAGGACCTTTAACAATCTGGGAGAAGGGATCTTTAGGTTGGTAGGCTATTCAGGTGTTTTGGACCCTGTTGGGATCAAGGTACGGGCGAAGACCCACCCCAACCCCTGACTCTAACTCTAACCCTAACCCTATCCCTAACCCTGACCCCAAACCGCAGCCAAAACGGGCCAAAACTCGCCATAAACGCGGCGCAGCCGCGTTTGCATCGAACCAGGAAATTTCTCAGTTGCGGACGACGATTCCGAAGTGCAGACCACGCTACCCATTTTTCAAGTCAAAAACATCCCTAAAGATCCCTTCTCCCAGACTGGTAAAGAGTGCAGCGTATCGAACCAGGAAATTTCTCAGTTGCGGACGACGATTCCGAAGTGCAGACCACGCTACCCATTTTTCAAGTCAAAAACATCCCTAAAGATCCCTTCTCCCAGACTGGTAAAGAGTGCAGCGTGGTCTGCACTTCGTCATTCTGGGAGAAGGGATCTTTAGAGGTGTTTTTTGCTTGAAAAATGTGCAGCGTGGTCTGCACTTCGGAATCGTCGTCCGCATCTGAGAAATTTCCTGGTTCGATGCAAACTTGGCGTAGCCTCGTTTATGGCGAGTTTTGGCCCGTTTCGTCGGCTGCGGTTTGGGGTCAGGGTTAGGGTTAGGGTTAGAGTTAGAGTCAGGGGTTGGGGTGGGTCTTCGCCCGTACCTTGATCCCAACAGGGTCCAAAACACCGGAATAGCCTACCAACCTAAAGATCCCTTCTCCCAGATTGTTAAAGGTCCTCCTGCTAAACCTACTCCCTTATATACTTCGTATAGCCTTATATATAGCCTACCCATGCCGTACGCCGTACCTCTGATGCTTCGGACGTTCTGGACGCTGGAAGCGTTTTTGGGTTCTCATTCCCCGAACGCACAGTAAATGATGGTGCGAATGAATATGGGCATTCTTAAGTTCGGCGGATAAATCATCATGAAGTTTGTTCCGCGTACCCCCTGGCAAACGTCTAAAATGTTCCCCGATCGTCTTGCTATACGTGAAACCCGGTACTGTAGTTTTCTTTTCACGAAGCGAAAATACGAAAAAGCACTTCACCTCAGCTGTGAGACCAAGATTTTCGTCGAAATGTACGTTTTCAAGCTGCTTGTGACGTGCAGCTGGTGACGTGTGATGCCAGGATCTTCATCTATACGTGATACGAACGTACGTGTATTTTGAGGCAGCCGAATTTTCGATTTTTTTTTTGTTTTTCAGATCTTCCTAGGGCTCCAGCACCTTTGTGTGACCACGGAGTCCTTCGCCATAGAGTTATTAATGTGAGAACAACAACAACAACAACGTACAAGATACCGGTATGTTGTTGTTGTTGTTGTTGTTGCTATCGTTGTTCTCACATTAACTCACAATTCAATGCAGTCCGTGGTCGCAGGACAGGCTCCAATAACTCTGGAGTGGAAGAAATACCCCGGTAAAAAAAAACAAGCAAAGAACAGTACACATGATGACTGAAGCACATCTACACTTGTATTAACAGTCAACAGCAGTAGTAGGAGAGATGGCGGGGACTATATATGGGACATGGGCCATTACACAAAAATAGCTACGAGTAGAGCAGTCAAGAGATAACAGTAAAAATAACACTACAAAGTACGTCTACTGCGTCATACCGGGTCTCATATCTCACAGCTGATGGCTCTTGCCATTTTTCAACTAAAAAAAAGAAATATCCGCGGGTAGCCCGTGGGATAAGTCAGACAGAAAAAAGCAGTAGCCTACCAGGTATATATAGTGTGACCACGGACTCCTTCGTCAGAGAGTTAATGTGAGAACAACAACAACAACAACAACAACAATATAGGTACCATACCAGGTCCGTTCCCCTCGCTGCCTCGGCAAGGAATGCTACGAGGCATGCCCTATCAGGCTTATAGCGAGTGGGGTAGGTCTTTCTGGCGGGTGTAAAGCCGGACTCACCCTCAAGGAGTGATACCTCCCCCTGCGCGAGAATTTTTATTTTTGAGATCAGAACCGCAAGTGCGAGGAGCATTTTGTTTTTCAGGATGACGGAGAAAGGGAATCGACTGGAAGGGAATGGCAACAAGTGCACGCGCAAAGGAGCGGGTGGATTGGGCCAAGGCGATGAGGCGGCCATGAAGAGCGGCAGGAAGACGGTGCACGGAGACCCATGACCTGCGCGCACACTATCATCACGAGAGAAGCAGTCATAGTTTGTTTTTTCCTGGTATTGTTTTTCACGAGGCAGACTAGTATCTACCGGTACTTGTTTATAAAGTCGTCACTGGTTTTTGTAGTCTAACGAGTTGTATAGCCTTCATGGGGAATAACCTACGCAATTATCAAGGACGTGGTATCATATCTGTGCTGCTCCTTTTTGTGTCAGACAGTCCAGGAAGAGATGGCGATCGTTGATATTCGTGTGGTAGTAAGGTTCGATTGCTCCTTTTTTCACTGCATATCCGCGAGTCTTCACTCTGACAGCACTCCAGATAGCAGGCAGGCGTGTTCCTCTTTCGTGTTCACGACTACCGTGCGTTTCGTACGGTGCAGGCAGCATTTCAGACAGCATCCGCTGTAGTCAGCAGCCACGAGTTGGTTAGTGGTGGGAACGGGGATACTCTTATGTTATAGTTGAGAGGATATCCCGGCGGCCATGTTAGTTCAGTTTGCACATTGGTTTTAGCTCGTGTGCGCTTTCTTCGTCTCGTGTATTTTGAGGCAGCCGAATTTTCGTTTTTTTTTCGGATCTTCCTAGGGCTCCAGCACCTTTTGTGTGACCACGGACTCCTTCGTCAGAGAGTTAATGTGAAAACAACAAACAACAAGGATAGGACGGGAATGTAAGGGATGTGGCCACACGTTCTCCAGTTCTCGAGCGAAGTGAAATATGTGGGGTTTCGGAACCACGGCACCAGTTCCAACTTCCAAGATCCTCGAAGACCATTTAATTTCTAGACGTCGAAGTTGTGGGCTTTCGGAATTACAGCACCAGTTCCGGCCTACTCTTACGTGAGGACCGTTAACCCGTTTAGCACCGCAGTCCCATATGTGGGGACGAATCACTCAAATTATAAGTAGTCTGTCCCCAAAACGGGACTGGGGTTCTCAAAGGGTTAACCATCCGGGAGAAGGGATCTTTAGGTTGGTAGGCTGTTCAGGTGTTTTGGTTCCTGTTGGGATCAAGGTACGGGCGACGACCCAACCCAACCCCTGACTCTAGCCCTAACCCTAACCCCAAACCGCACCCAAAGAATATTACGTATAGGGATTCTTGTGTAGTACTGACTCGATCACTTCCAATGCCGGTCGCCCCGGTGGTTCAAGTGGTAAACCTCGAATTCTACCTGTGTTTGAGTCCTGGGTTCGAGCCCCAGGTGGGTCGGGCTTTGACTTTATTTGCAAAAATAAAAATAAAAAGGATTCAATTGTTGAGAGCGCCTTGCAGCGTGGGTAGGCACAATTCGACGCGAGTCGACGAGGGAAGAAAAGGCTGAAATCTTCTCGCGATAAAAGTGAAGGGTACCGTAGCGGGAAGGGGGTAGAAGAGCCTGCTATGTGACCCCGGATCTGAGTTACGAGTCGGAAGGAGAGAGAGAAGAAGATGTGCGAAGATAATAAGTGGGAAGAGCAAAATAAAAATAAAAATGTTATGGGCTTTCGGAAACACAGCACCGGTTCTAGCCTCGGGATCCTCGATCTTCGTACTGGTAATGCGTGCGTGCGTGCTGACCGTAGACTCGCAGAAGAGGAAACACTTACTCGTCCCCCTCCCAAAACTTGAGTTGGTGGTGTTTCCGAAAACGACAAAGAACGACACCGCTCAGGGAAAAATATGAGTCTTGAGGAAAGTTTACAATTTTCGATATAAACAGGTGAGTGTTTATGATTTCCCCATGCTTATGAAATATAATACCCACCAGACAGAGGGCCCGGAATG
Source organism: Nereocystis luetkeana (assembly GCA_031213475.1). NCBI lineage: Eukaryota > Phaeophyceae > Laminariales > Laminariaceae > Nereocystis > Nereocystis luetkeana. The sequence continues at coordinate 4,134,755 of JARUPZ010000003.1, read as the reverse complement.
ACAGCAGTTGCGCTCCCCACCCCCTCTTTGGTAACGCGTGCATGCAACTGCAGGGTATTGCAACTCCTCTGGTGGGAAAAAGATGCAAGAGTGCTATGTCATGGCCAGGTGGTACGCTATTAATAGTACGAGGTACTGCCGTCGATTATTCGAAAGAGCCGTGTCGAAACGTGTTACGCACCCCATGGTAAAATAAAAAGAGCATTACGTACGAATCAACCACAAAAAAAATCGGGTCGTGCAAAACTAATAAGAAAAAAGAAAAAAAGAGTGTTACCTGGTACGTTTTTCACTCTTCTTGCGGTGTTGTAGTGTAGCAAGCGAGTGCAGAGTTCCGCATACAGTACCGGTCCCTCTATAGAGCCGGTATGTATGCGCCAGGCAACAATACCGGCAATATAGCGACAACCGGCGCAACTCCGCACACTGCCACTGGTCAATCCCACATGTGCCGAGCGAAAACACAGGCACTATTTATTGTGGGCAGCTGGCACTACTCACACTGCTGTAGAGGGACTGCTATATTTTTTGTTCGTTCCGTTCGTTCAAGCCAATATTTTTCTTTTCAGAGAAACCCTGACAGGCTAAACAACAGACATATGGCAAGAGAAATAATAATAAATAGACATACACTACCGGTACAGCATGATGCCAGGCATACAGTACTTTTGTGATACGTGATACTCCTCGCAGTGTTATAGTTTAATTAGCCGGGTCCCCCGAATTTTTACTCGTACCCGATATCCTTCCTTCCGGCACAAAAAAAAAAGTTTGATTGAGCTTCATCGAAACCAGAACTGCAATATATTTTACACCATCATCCATCGGAGACAGGCAGCTTGCAACAGCTAAAGTCAGAGCACAACCATAGCAGTGTTGCCGGGGCTATCTTGATTAATGCCCCCCCCGCCTACGAACTCGGCTCGAAAGCGTTTCAAATCTCGTACCAGGAAGGGATAGAGAGCAGTGTGTTTCATCACAGCGCTAAAATAGTTCCCGCCCCAGCTTTGCGACACACTGGGCCTTCAAGTGCGTGACGCCCTCCCTTAACTCTTTTAGTACTGCATTCCCGTGGTGGGGACGATTTGGGACAAAGTACTTGGCGTTTGACTGGTTTGTCCCCAAAATGGGACTGCGGTTCTATTCGATGTACGACCGCAGTCCCGATTTTGGGGATAAATTACTCATAAATTGAGTGGGGTTGTCCCCAAAACGGGATCGCAGCCCTAAAAAGGCCAAGCACCGCAGCGGCAGTAGAGAGGGTGGAGAAGAAACTTCAAAAAGGGTCGCTCATCGATGAACGTTCAGATGTCCTCTGCCTCGTATGAGGGTGTGTCTTGACCCTTTTAGAACTCCAGCCCCGCTTTGGGGACAAACCACAAGTAAGTTGCCCCCAGTTGTCCCCAAAACGAGACTGCGGTTCTAAAAGGGTTAACCCCCCCCAGAGAGCATTGGAAAGAACCGAATGGAATATTATTTGCCGCATGAATTGGTGTTGATTGGTTGTGGGAAACGAATAGTTCAGTGCAGCCAGAGAAATACAGTATATCTAGGAACAGGAAGAAGTGTTGCACCCCTTTTTCTTGCTTGGGAGGGCCGAACGGGAACACTTCGCAGATTATTTGATGTAGATGGACACCGCCGAAGATGTATGGATGTGGACACCTATTTGCCGTGGCATGTGCGAAAGGTACGGTTCGTGCCGATTCGGCTGGCGAGGCACAGGATTCTGCATGGACCCAAACACGTTTTTTTAGATTGGAACGGAACGAATGACCACGAACAGCCTCGTTTCTATCCGCTCGTTCTCATGCTCTTTGGTGGGAGTTAAGACACACCTTGATACAGCAGTACTTTGTGACCACGGAACTTCAGTCTCTCGAGGGAAAGGAGCGTTTAGGGAGGAGGGTTTTTGGCTCTTGCGGATGGAGTGGGTAGGGCCAGGAGAGGTGTATGTGTGTACACATAATACATTCCAGGCCGTACAGGTCGGTTTTTCGTTCTTTCCGGTTGGTGGAAAAATCGCTTCACGCTTTTTTTGCTTTCGTGGTCTGGATTTTCTATTATTTCATCGTGGTTTCGGTTGCTGACACTCACGACACCAGTGGCAGGTGGCGAACAAAATAGAGCTACTCTGTACCTTTCAACTCGCTTGGGCTGTTACTTACCTGGTAGCTGTCATAATTATTTCCTCTTTAGCTTTCAAGAGTTTTTTTATGCACTTCGTTCCTGCCCGGTGGCTACGTACATAGCTGGTACGGAGAACGAACGCCTGCTGTGTTCCCCCCTTTTCAGCTTGCGACATCCCCGGGATTACAAGTCAACCACAATCTCGAAGGGGAACCTTGTAGAAATAATGAGTACTATTAATAATAGTAATGATAATAACCTTGTAAACAAATATATAATTATAGTCAGTTCGAGTACGGACCCTGGACCCTGGCCGTGCCGGATGTCGTTGGGCACACACACAACCAAGACAACAACACCGACACCGACACTACCATCACCAACACCAACACCAACAACTAGTAACGCTGTGACTTTGCTGGCTACAAGTTGCCGACTGCAGTGAGTGGTTATTAGTCGGCTACAACCACTTGGTCACCGACGAACGTTTGCAATACATGCTGCAGCAGTACGTACAGTAGTTTGTTGAAGCGAACGCTTTCGGTTATACTGTACGTATATCAGAGCCCTTTCATCGTGCGGTGCTGCAACCAAAGGTCGTCAGAGTATCAGCACCAGTGACTACCAGTCGTTTCAGCCCCTGCTATCCTGGGGGCACGCGAGGACTAAGCCATTTCAGCTTCTGGTACCACCCTGGGGACCCGCGACGACTCAGTCATTTCAGCTTCTGGTACTCTGAGGACTCGCGAGGACTCAATAATTTCAACTTCTGATAACCTTGGAGACGCAGCACTTCAGAATGACTCGGACTCACGAGTCATTGACTGAGTCCGACGGCTGGTACGGTACTACTGCAGTACTGGTACTCTGACTACCTTTCGCAGCCCTGTTTCAAAGGGCCATATCAGAACGCACAAAAAACGAGTTTCCTTTGGCTCGAAAATCGCGAGGACTCAGCCATTTCAGCTTTTGGTACCCTTGGCACATGCGAGGACTCTAATCACTTCAGCTCCCCGTACCCTGGAGACTCGCGAGGATTTGGTCACTTCAGCTTCTGGTACCCTGGGGACTCGCGAGGACTCCGCCATTTTAGCTTCTGGTGCCCTGGGGACTCCCGAGCACTTCGCCATTTCAGTTTCTGGTACACTGGGGAAACGCCAGGACGTGGTCATTTCAGCTTCTAGTACTCTGGGGACTCAGCAGTTCAAAATAACTCGGACTCTCGAGTCAATGGTTGGTGCAGGTCGTCAGAGTACCAGCACCAGTCATTGGTATTCAGGCGATGGGTCGCGAGCACCAGCCGTTTTGAATGGCTCAGTCCCTGGAGCACCAAAAGCTTGAACGACTTGATTACGCGCGAGTACCTTAGTTTCCAAAATATTAAATGACTTGAGTACTCGCGAGTTTCCAGACCACCAAAAGCTGAAATAACCGAGTACTCGCGAGCACCTGCAGTTTCTAGTACCAGATTGTGAGATGGCGTCGAGTGCTCGCGAGTATATAGAGTGCCAGGAACTGAAAAGACTCAGTACCTGCAAGTACCTGAGTACCAAAAGCTGAAAATGACTGCCCCCCTCCTGCACCACCGATTACACGCCTGTTGCATCCACAATAATAGCACCCCACATGATTGATCTCGAGGCCTATGCTAACGACAACGCAGTGCAGCAGCAGTGCCATCTACAAAAGTCGTTGGTACTCATCATTGACTCGCGAGTACCAGTCAAGTTGATTGACTCGGTCCCTGGAGTACCCTGAGCTAAAAATACTGAGAAATCGCAAGTACCTGGGGTACCAAAAGCTGAAATGACTGAATGCTCGCATATAGCTGGAGTACCAAACGCTGAAATGAATGAGTACTTGCGAATGCCTAGAGTACCAGAGGATGAAGTGACTGAGTACTCGCGAGTACCTGGAGTATCAAAAGCTGAAATGACTCGTACTCGGCGAGAGGGTTATACTTAGATCGTGCGGCGGTGTACTGGGGCGCTTTTGTTTGCGAGAATTTTGCTTAGGGTACCATAGCGCCGGAGTCAATGTGTGGCTTGCCGCTTGCCGCACCTCCGTTGTTCGGTGGCGCATTTTTTTTCGCCGCAGGCGAAAAAATTGTGCGGCCCGGCGAAAAAAACAATGGGGCTCCTTTTCGCTGTAGGCGAAAAACGTTTTGGGTCCGTTTCTGACTCTGACGGCGGGACCTTGCCCCACCGCGCTCAAGTATAGTACAAATGTGTTTCTCTCAGGAGTGTGTCAAGTGGATGAGGAAGCTTGGGTGTTGGAACGATGCTCGCGCTGGGCTAAGCGTTCGTCCACACCCATAATGTGTGTGTGTGTTATTCACATTAAAACGTTCTTCCTACCCGTCAACATCCAGCACAACCAGTGTCCGTGCCGATTTTTGAACCCCAGAGATGCAAGGTGCGTGGCCACAAAGCTACGCCACCGAGATACTACCGTACATGCCTGGTATGACCTTTTGTAATGTGTGTGCGGTCAAATGTTCGTTTCGTTTCATTTTTTTTCTTGCTTCTCCTTCCCGCGTATGTTTTGTACTTCGTACCAGTATATCAGAGTTTCTTTCCGCTAAAAGGAGCCTGAAGACCGCCTACTGCGAGAGGGTAAAGGCGCCGGTCGCCCCGGTGGTTCAAGTGGTTAACCTCGAATTCTGCTTGTGTTTGAGTCCTGGGTTCGAGCCCCAGGTGGGTCGGGCTTTGACTTTATTTGCGAAAATAAAAATAAAAAGGATTCATTTGTTGAGAGCGCCTTGCAGCGTGGGTAGGCACAATTCGATGCGAGTCGACGAGGGAAGAAAATGCTGAAATCTTCTCGCGATAAAAAAGAAGGCACGTACCGTAGCGGGAAGGGGGGAGAAGAGCCTGCTATGTGACCCTGGATCTGAGTTAGGCGAAGATAATAAATGGGATGAGCAAACAAAAAAAAAAAGAAGCGTGGAAGATGCACATTTTGAGTGTATTCACGCATTTTTTACGCAAAAAATGCCAATTTTTTCGGGGCTGTTCGCGGGTCACGACCCGACCCGCGGGATGGGTCAGGAGGTGTTTAAAATGTCACGGATCGAGTCGGGTCGGGTCAAGAAGTGTTCAAGCTCTCATGGGTTTTGTCGTGTCGGGTCAAGCAAGAGGTTTCCAAATCTCGCTGGTCGGGTCAGATCCGGTCAAGAATTTTCAAACATCACGGGTCGGGTCGGGCCGGGTCAATAGTTTTTTTCATCTCACGGGTCGGGTGGGGTCGAGTCGGGCCGGGATAAGAAGTTTTTGGATTTCACGAGTGGGGTCGGGTCGGGTCAAGAGGTGATGAAAAGCTCACGGGTCGGGTCAGGTAATAACCCGCGAGAAACGGGTCGCTCGCGGGTTGGGTCTGCACGGACCGCGAATTGTTTTCTGCTGACCCGCGGGTCAGACCCGCGCATCTGGCCCGCGGATCCGACACTTCAGAAACTTCCCTCTTTCTGCCCAAAGGCCTCCCTCGTACGAATACTCAATACTACTCCTTTGGGATAATATTCAAACATTAAAACACCTCCAACTCTATAAACGCATGTTCGCATCTATCCACACCACCAAGTCCTCTTGCGAGTCATTGCCTTCCAGCGCTGACTTTGTACTGACCACTCCACCCTCTCGTACGCGAAGGCCTTCAAGATGACCCGTTGCGAGAACATCGAAACGACCATCCGTAAACGGCGGCTCTTTATTGCGGGGGCCGTGGCAAGGCAAAGCAAGGAGCGACTACCCAGTCGGGTAATGTTTGGAACGATGGCTGGCGGGGATAACCCGAGACCTGGCGAACAGTTCAAGACTTGGCATAGATGCACAGTCGAAGACCTTAGGGAGTTCCGAGCCACCGAAGGGTCAACGGAACACTTCCACTTGGTATCGGGAGTTGAAACCGCGCTGTGGTCCACTGCAGCAAAAAAACGGGGAGGTGGTACCGGGGGGTCCTTGAAGCAGCCGAACGGTTCATGGTGAGGTGGCACAAGGATGAGGCACAGCTGAGTAGGCAGCGCCGCGCATCCGCCGTGGGTGGTGCCCAAGGGAATGGGGGGAGGGGGGGCAACAGGAGTAGAACGGAAACCGCGGTGGACGAAAGTAGGAAGGAGATGGCAGGCAGGGTAGCAAGGCACCAGGCCGACTATTAATAGTATGTAAAACCTTTATATGCTACTCGTGCCGTCAACAGGTGCAGCTGGTTCGAACGTGGTATTTCTTTGTCTTTTTTTTCTTTTCGCGCTTGATCCTCCGTGATAATCATTTTAATATTTTTATATTTCTTCCTTCTTGTCCTTAGCAAAGGAGTCACGTGGCGTGGGTGGATGACGAGCCTACTTTGTTTGTTTCGTATTGTCTGAAGAACACACACACGCTGTAGTGGGGCATAAGTGAAGAACGCAGGACGGAGACGGCAGAGAGAGTAGCAAGGCACCAGACCGACTAGTAGGGAGAACCTAGGTATGCTACTCGTACCTCAAACTGCTGCGGCTACCTGGAGGGTGCTTTGTGCTTTGGTGTGCCTGTTATTTCCCTCGGTTCTTAGTGTTACTCTGTTCATATGTATTGTAGTATGTAGCGGTGTTGAGTCTTCGGCTAGTTCTTTTTGAGTGTCCACCACATCTCCTGAGGGGAAGGACGGTAGATTTTTCATTCTTGTTTGCTTTATTTTTCGATTATTTTTCTTCCTTTCGTTGGTTTGTTTCTTTTTTGTTTTCTCTCTTTTATAGAATATGTATGTCGTGCCTGTCGTATCCAGTCGTCTAGAGGACATGGCATTGCATTGTCTACTCTGCTTAATACTGCGTAACAATGTAGCATCTCTGTGGCGTAGCTTTGTGACCACAGAACTTGTATCTCTCGATTAATAGGATTGAAGAATCGGCACGGACACTGGTTGTGGATGTCGACGGGGAGAAATAACGGTTTAATGTGAAGAACACACACGTAGTATTACCCACTACAGCAAGGCCACGTATCCTTTCGGGGTTCAAAAATGAAAAAAAAAATGTTTTCGAAGAGCCGACCCACGGGTTCGGTACCGCGGGTCGAAGCCGCGGGTCGAGGTAAACGGTTTCGCGGGTCGAGGTGACCGACCCGCGACATGACCCCTATATCACGGATCAATCGGGATCTGGCGGGTCGGGTCGGATCGGGTCGAGTCAGGAGGTGTTCAAAATGTCACGGGTAAAGGTCGGTTCGGTCAGGAGGTTTTCAAATCTGACGGGTCGGGTCGGGTCGGGTCGAGTCGGGTCCGGTCAGGTCCGGTCAGGGGGTTCTCCAAACCTCACGGGTCGGGTCCGGTCGGGTCGGGTCGGGTCAGAAGGTTCCAAAAATCTCGCGGGTCGGGTTGGGTCAGGTCAAGACATGTAAAAAAAATCACGGGTCAGGCCGGGTCAGCTGACCCAACCCGTGAACAGTCCTATTAATAGGCCTCCCGCGGCCTTCCGGGAGCCCTCCAGGAGCCCCCCGGGGGTCCTTCAGGGTCCTCCGGGGCCCCTCCGGCTCGTGGTGCGGGGGGCACCACGTGCCGGGAGTTCACGTAAAACCCTGGACGCCGGTATTCCTGGTACTCTGACAACCATTGCGACACCGGTGTAGTCTTGGCATCGTTTTCATTGCTCGTCAGCGCATAATGCTGAGAGCCGAGGTGATCGAAACGTTGCTCTACGGTTGCGTTACTTGGAGCCCGAGCAAGACTGATTACGGTAGGCTACGGGAGGTCCACCACAAGATGCTCCTCCGATGCATCGGGTGGCGAAAACGAAAGCGCGAAGACCACATTCTATCCTATGCTAGCGCGCTTCTCAGGACAAAATCTGAAAGCGTTGAGACGACGGTACGCAGACGTAGGCTCTTGTTTGCGGGCTTTGTGACACGCATGGGAGAGGAGCGTCTGCCGAAGAGGGTGATGTTTGGGGAGATGGTTGGGGGTAAGGGTTACTCCGGAGGACAGGAGTGGGACTGGATGAGGTACCTTGAGGAGGACCTCAAGGAGTTCGGCATCAAGCTCGAAGGGTGGCGCGAGGCAGCACAGAAAGCCGGCAGACGGGTCCGACGGGTCGAGGAAGGGGCGGAGGCCTTCATGCGGAAATGGCATACAGATGAGAAGGAGGCATCGGCAGAACGGCATAGAATAGCTGCAACAACGACCACAGCCGTTGACGCCAACACGAGTGCGCAGAATGGCAGGGAATGGCATACAGATGAGAAGGAGGCATCGGCAGAACGGCATAGAATAGCTGCAACAACGACCACACCCGTTGACGCCAACACGAGTGTGCAGAATGGGAGGGAAGAGGGGGGGGGCGAAAGGGGGACGAGGGGGAATGGCGGGGGGGGGGGGGGGGAGGCGGTCTGCCCAACAGACTGAAGCCTGGTTATGGCCATCATCGTCATGATGCACCCTTCTTTGGGACCCAAGTAACTAGCATGGTGCCATCTGGGCAACTTTGCGTGTCTGTATGCTCCAGTGCCTGCCTTTCGTATTTTCTTTCCCCCCCGCCCGTGATTATCGCTTTTTTGTCCCTTCTTTTTTTTCATCTTCTTCATTTTTTTTATTCTTCTTTCATTCCCGTTTGTACCTCTTTGTGTCTTTGTTAGTATGGTCCGTTTTGCCTTTTTTTTGCGTTTTGCTATCTGCTTCTGTTTTTTTTTTTTTTTTTTTTTTTTGCTTAGCTTCATCTTCTTTTTTAGGTTTTTGTCTTCTATTAATAGTCTCCTTTTTGCTTCCCTGGTGTCCGCAGTGGTGGAGTGCGTATGCTTGTTTTTCGTTTTTGCCTCTGTTTTTACTTGCGGTATTTCTTCCACTCCAGAGTAATTGGAGCCTGTCCTGCGACCACGGACTGCATTGAATTGTGAGTTAATGTGAGAACAACAACAACAACAACAACAACAACAACAACAACCCTCGCACAGAATACAAACTCAATGCTATAATACCAGGTACAGCAGTACGTGTACCGGTATATTATTATAGTGGTCTACCTGGTATATACCTGTGGCAGTAGTCTAGAACTACCGTTTCACCGGTAGTCTAGCTAGAGAGCTACAGAGGCATCTACCCGAATACAGGGCAATATTTTTTTTTTTTTTTTTTTTCCATCCCATTCATTATCTTCGCACATCTTCTTCTCTCTCTCCTTCCAACTCGTAACTCAGATCCGGGGTCACATAGCAGGCTCTTCTCCCCCCTTCCCGCTACGGTACGTGCCTTCATTTTTTATCGCGAGAAGATTTCAGCCTTTTCTTCCCTCGTCGATTCGCATCGAATTGTGCCTACCCACGCTGCAAGGCGCTCTCAACAATTGAATCCCTTTTTTTTATTTTTGCAAATAAAGTCAAAGTCCGACCCTCCTAGGGCTCGAACCCAGGACTCAAACAAGTAGAATTCGAGGTTAACCACTTGAACCACCGGGGCGACCGGCAATATACTGACTGCTGACTGCGGTTGTAATCATAGTGGGCTTGCTGTTTGCTGGTTGTCGATGTGCGTCGTACCAGTAGGTACCGTACCTGGTATGGTTTGATATTTACCAGGTACCTGGTATCTTGCATTCCTGCTGGGGTTTGATATTACCAGGTACCTGGTATCTTGTATTCCTGCTGGGTACATGTGAGTGCTGTACATGTATTGCGGTGTACCTACACAACAACACGGTAGGCAAGCAAATGTACGGAGAATCAACAGGACACGTATGCCCCCTGTCTGTGGCTATCTGTAAACACCGAAATGTGTCTGCGCTCAGATAGATGATGTTGCAGCACGGAGAGGGAAATGAGGTCACGCTGAAGAACAGCAAGGAGAGCATTTGCACCCAAGTTGCGATCGACCTACGAGTACATTACGTGTTATTGAGCATTTATTATGAACGCTCCGAAAAGCGTCGTCTCCGCACCCACCAAACACTGTGTTCCCAAGTTGATCCATCCTGCTCGAGCCCCGGATACGACATCACATAGTTATCCACCACCATCGTCACCGGCACTTCCAGCAGCGCCTGCGCGGCGAACGCTTGCAGCTGCAGCACGCTCTCGCCCACCCTTCCGAAAATCTCTGTGATGAAGTCTGCCTTGGCCGACGCCAGCCTCAAAATGTTCTCCTCCTCGAGCTTGGTCATGGCGTCTTCCGTTTCCGCGCCCCACTCGGGGACGGCTTTCCTCGTCAAGAACACTTGCATCAGGAGTATTAGAATCACACCAGCGGACACCACGCACAGGACCGAACATGTCAGCTTCCTCGCGAGGCCCTTCTTGTTGCCGTTCCGGCCTTCGCTCGAGAGCGAGCTTGGCCCCCCAGCTTCCATCGGGGCTCCTTGTCGTTGGCCCCCTCACTCCCGCTGAGAAGAATAAATATGACGAAATTTAAATCTATTTGCGACCCCGACAAACCAAGGGTACGCTCTCCCTCACGTCGCAGAGCGCAGTGTGCGCGACCGGACGCACCGTGATGCCGCTGGGCCAGCGCCTCCACTGTGTCTCTGAGAGTGCTGGCGAAGGATGCCACCTGTGCTCTGCTGCTACTGCCGCGCTGCCTCTTCTCTTTTGGGGCTAGACTTCGGGACCGAGCATTGAGCAAAACTGAGCAAAAGATAAAGATGCAAATTTTTGCATTACAAGAAATTTTATTTTTTTGCTGCGCAGAAATCATGGAACGTGGAGCTTTCTCCTCCACTCTCCAAGACACATGAGACACGAGTCCAAAAACAAAAATCCTCAAAAGTCATCAAAACTGAGCGTAGGGGGAGGAAAGCGGGCAGTTTGCATTTTAGTTCGATTTTTTATTTTTTATTCGGGGAGGATGCAACCTGATCCAAAGTGGAAATTTTATTGAACGGAGGTCTGGGGTTTGTGGAGAGGTACTGGTACATATTATATCGAAATTAATTGGCATGCTTGAACAGAGAGAAGCATGGGCGAGTATAATTACAAAGTTTTGGTTGAACTGATGGGAAAAAAAGACATAGTCGACTGTTGTGGGGTGTTAACCCCGTTTGTTTGTAGTGTACAGTGTGCACAGCCCCGAATTGGGGACAAACGACTCTAATTCCAAGTGATTTGTACCCAAAACGGGACCGCAGTATTAATATAGTAGTATACTATACGTATTAATACAGCAAGTAAAGAGGAGGGGGTTTTCATTTCCAACCTCTGTACCTGGTATTTCGTACTGGAAATCGGTAGTGTATTTCGTACTGGAAATATATACTTGTTTATTTATTTATTTATTTATTTTCCGAGTTCGGGCATACAGCACAGCAGCTGCTGCAGTATACCAAAAATATGTACCGGATGTCAAAGAACACACACTGCTGTTCTCGTAGGAACGATTTGTTAAAACTAATGCGAGTACATATTAATAGTACGTACATCCTTCCTTATATTCCCGTTCCGAGTATACCCATAAAAAAAGCAAGAGCAACGAACGAGAGAGATATAATACCTTCGACAGGGGGCAGACAAATAAATAAATAAAATTTTAAATGCAGAAACCTGGGGAACTTGGCGCACATACATGGTGGTACCCAGCCCCCCCCAGCCCTGCCCAGCCCAAAAAATATTATGGATCCGGGTGTTTGGCGGGCGTCCGGCGCTCCTCGAAGCGCTATTAATAATAATGTGGTTTGTTTCTGCACGTTTGTGGGTGAGAGCAGGGCGGGGGTAAATGGGAAGATCCCACTTGGGGGCAAGAGTACCAACCGGGACCAAGGTGCCACAAGCGCAGCAGCTCGGCTGCACGATATATTTTGCTTGCAAATATAATTTTCTTGTACCCACCTCCACCCACCAAGGAATTTTCCGTGATTTAGAAACTTCCGCAGGAGGTGTGGGGACATCACAGATCACACTGGTTTCATGTGTTGCTTTCGGACTGCAGGTGGCAGAGGCATGGAGGGACGAATGACATCACAGCAGTAAAATAAAACACCGGTTCTCTTCACCCCCCCATTACTTTCGTACACTCGCCGCCTCCAATACCTTCTGTGCACCACTCGTACTGCTGCCCATTCAGTCCCTCTCGCGCCAAACCTGAGGCGTTGCTGGCGCTTCCCACATACCGATCGACGATGGCATCAGGCACATCAGCAGCATCGTATTCGACCGAAGATGCTCCTTTGGAAACTAAGAAGGTGCTTGCGCGAAAGCTGACCTGCTCCATCCTCGGAGCGGTGTTCGCGGGAGTGCTTCTTATCCTCCTGATCCAAGTAAGCTTGACGCTGACCGCCGTGCCCGACTGGGGCGCAGACGCGAAGCAAGCCATGATCGACCTCGAGCAGGAGAACATCTTGAAACTGACTTTGGACAAGGCCGAATTTGTCACCGAAATTTTTGGGCGCGTCAAAGAAGGATTGCTGCAGGCTCATGTATTTGCTGGCGAGGCCTTGGCCCCCGCGGTGCCCGAGACGATGGTAGTGGACCAGTACTTGATGGACTACCCCGGGCTGGAGCAGGTTGACACGACATGGGACCACAGCGTCTGGTGAGTGCAGCTTCGGGCACGCCGACGAGAGGAGCATAGTAGAGGGCCTCGAGGGTGCTTGAAGAGTAAATTGACGTTCCTCTCTCAGCAAGTTGCTGAACGTTTCGTACGTAGATCTACTGCTGCAGCTGCGGCCGCTTCTTTGCTGTAGTTGTTCGTACAAAGCAGTTATCACAACCGCAAGGACACGCAAGGTAGCACACCCGCTCGGACGATCTTCTAAGCTAGGTGTCTCGACAACGGGGAGAGTGTATACGCCGAGCGATGCGTCTATGCACCCTTTCTCGACGAAATATTTCCAAAGCCACCATTTTCGTTCTGTGTACCCCCCATGTTTTGGAGGAAACCGGGCCTGAAATTCGTCCCAGGGGTGTTTGTCATCTTGCGTGGATACCGTATCGTTGCTTCTTCTTCAACATCTGTCTAAAAACGAAAAAGAAAACCACAGGCAAAGCAGCAGGCATGGGCGGCACAGCAGTACCGCGCGCAAGCAACAAGCATGCTTCAGAGGTACTACAACAACAACAGTATATACCAGGGTATACTTGTAGTACGCAGTTGCCAGGGTTCCACCATGATATGCCGTGGAGGTCCGTGGAAGGTTTTGCCGCAGGTGGTGCGACGGCATGCCACGGCTTGTCGCTCAAAAGGACAGTGGATGATGGATCGTAGGAAACGTATTGCAGTTCTATGTACCTGCTTGTACATACCAGGTACGAGGTTCACAAAATGTTGTTGTTCATCAGATGTACGAGTTCGAGGTCTGATCCGCGTACTGATCCCAAGAACCGAGAATAACAAGGGTGAATACTCGTACGTGTGTGTGTGTGTGTGTGTTCTTCACATTAAACCGTTCTTTCTACCCGTCGACATCCAGCACAACCAGTGTCCGTGCCGATTCTTCCATCCTAGAAGAGATACAAGTTCTGTGGTCACAAAGCTACGCCACAGAGATACTACGTTGCCACGTGTGCAGTGTGAACTGCAGTGGGCAATGCAAAGCCATGTCATCATACTAGATACGACAGGCACGACATACGCAATCTATGAAATAGTGAAACGAAAAGAAACAATCAAAGAGAAAACAAAACAAGGTAGACAAGTCGAAAAAGAAAAAGAAGAAAAATGAAAGCAAAATCTAAGAGAAACAATCTGTCGTGCCCCCCCCCCCGCAGGCGAGGTGGCCTACACTTGAAAAAGAACGAGCTGGAAAAAAGAAGAAATAACAAAAGACACCACTGCTTGTGAACAGAGTAAGACAAAGAACCAAGGAGAAAGTAACAAGGAAAAATAACAAAGGGGAAATAACAGGCAGACCAAAGCCCAAAGCACCTTCTAGGTGGCGGCAGCAGCTTGTGGTACGAGTAGTATAGCCAGGTTCTCCCTGCTAATCCGCCTGGTACCTTGCTACCCAGACTGCCGTCTCCGCCCTGCGTTCGTCAACTATGCCCAGCCCCTTGGCGTCAGACAATACGAGCCGAGCAGAGCAGGTTCGTCTTCCAACCACGCCACACGGCTCCTTGAGTACGGCTTATCAATCAGAAAAGGAAGAGGAAGAGAAAAAATGAAATGAAAATCACGGAGAGTCAGCGCAAGAGAGAAAAAAAAAAAAAAAAAAAAAAAAAAAAAAAAAAAAAACTAAAAGAGAAGACAAGGGAACGTGAATTCGTACGTATATTACTATTTCTTTTGCCATCCGACAAAGTGCAGCATGATCATCAATCAATACCGTAATCATGCGAAGGTTCACACCGGGTGCGATCGCGTTTTTAAATGGTTCTACGTTGTGCTTTTTATCGCACCTCGATGCTATCTCTCCGATGGGTGCGTTCTCTCCGATGGGGGTGCGGAAACACAATTAAATCATGCCGTTCTTCTATTTTGGCGCACCCCCGGTGCTATCTCTCCGATGGGCGCTATCTCTCCGATGGGTGCGAACCTTCGCATGATTACGGTACTACCACTGATACAAACAACCAGTACCAAGTTTGTACCTGGTGGGCTGCATGGAGTCTGCAGAGTGCTCTACGCCAAACTCCCAACTCTAGGACTGCAGTCGTCCCGTTTTGGGGACAAAGTGTGTGTGTCCTCCTTTCTACCCGTCGACATCCAGCACAACCAGTGTCCGTGCCGAGGAGAATCACCAAGCAGGCATTCTCAAGGCAAATTTAAAATATTCAATTTGAGGGAAAAGTCTTTTGGGACTTTCTTTTGTGATTTTTTTTAATTCAATTTGGAATTTGGGAGTTGATCAGCTTTGATGTAGCATGTTCATGATGGGTAAACACCCCCGGTGAGCTCTGGGGTGATTCTTAGCCACTTTGTTCTGTGACCACGATCGAGGCGATAAAACGCGAACCTCAACGAGAGCCGATCGGGGCAATAGCCGCGCCCACGCCCACAGACCATAGCACATCGTACCCCGGCGGTGCCGCCTCGAAAAAAAACATGGCGCCCGCAAGCCCCAATTTTTCGGCCTGCTCGATCGGCCAACCATCACGACAACCGAGCGAACGAAAAAAACAGAGGATACGCTCGAGACCTCGATAGCTGTATCTCCGTTGCTGCTCCGCACGTGGCGCTTGAAGGATCCCTCCGCCCACCCAAACAGACACCCTGAGAGTGATAGCTTTCTATCCTCCCTGCGCCACCAAAAAGAAAAAGAGGCTGGCGGCGGCGCGCACGCGACAGCGCAAACCTTCGCTCTCCTCGTCTACATCGTCGCTGTTTGTCGGCTGGGCGTTGTGTGACGCGGTGCGTTATCCCAGGTTGTTCCGAGTTCCTTTTTGTTTGACAATTCTTACGCCGTTTCCCGATAGGACACGAACACATTTTTTTTTCGAAATCAAATTAAAACTCATCGAAATTCAAAATGTATTTCCAAATAATGAAATTTTGCGCCCCCCATTTAGATGGATTGAACGGAGGGAGTCTGGGGTTTGTGAAGAGGTATTGAATCGTTGGCATGCGTGCACAGAGGGGATGGGCAAGAGGTTCATAGAGTCGATGATGGGTTGCAGTTGGGTGAACTAGGAAGGCAGAGGCTGGGAAGGGTTGACACAGTCAGGAAGAAAAAATCGTGTTTTTTTCGTTTTATTCGAATCAAATGTCAAAATGCCTGCTTGGTGATTCATTTTTCGACCAATCAGATGCAATTCAAATCAGAGGGAAAAAAAAATGGCGGAGTATCATTACAAAAAATTCTTGTTTATAAATAAGATAGGCCGTTTTACTACAGGCAAACCGAAGCACAAAAAAAAAAAACACCCTCCAGGTGGCCGCAGCAGTTTGTGGTGCGGGTACGTACGTCGCATGTTTCCAGGTTTTACCTACTATTAATATGAATAGTGGGTCTAGTATATATAGTACCTTGCAACCCTGTCCACCGTCTCCGTCCTGCTTTCGTCAACTATTATTGGTTCGCCGTAGTTGCTGAATACTGCCGTATGGCGATTCGAGTGCATGCAGTGAAGTGCCTTCTGAGGTGGCGGTCAAGAAGCCGTTGTGAGCTCCTCTGCTCGAACTTAAAGTTCTATTTATAAATCATGCTCATCGCCCATATCCCCCCCCCCCCCCCCCCTCCTCCCTCCCTCCCCCGACTCACGCCGAAAAACGAGGCCGAAACGCCCCAGTACGGCGCATCTGCAACAAAAACACAGAACACCAAGTATGACACCAACACCAACACCAACAACGTGAACATTAACCACTATAACCCCTTCGGTACATACATCGTTATGGTGTAGGGGCCTAAACTATGCCGGATGCGGTCTCATATACACATCAAAGTCAAGTGGAAGCGCGCATCAGTGTCGGAGATTTACTTGCGTTGTATCTACATAGATAGATCCGTACCTCGGGTACACTCTTACGGTAGCTCGGGCTGCGTCGTCGGACCGCCTCTGTCTATAATCGTCTCTTTTTTTTCGGCACTTTGGCCCATTCTTATCGGAGGGTTTTTTCCCAGAATTTCCCAAGTTTGAAAATAATTGGATATGTATCAAGTACTGTCACAATTTGTGAAATTCTTCAGAGGCAAAAAAAACAGGAAAGTTACGTTTCACATGTTTGGGAAAGAATATTATGCGGAAAAATCTGGAACAAAAAAAAAATCGCGAAAACAATATGAAAGTAAGTGTGGAAAAAAAGCTCTCCGATAAGAATGACCCTCACCTCTTGGAGTCCCAAAAGAGGTTTGAATTTTTACCAAGTACCTGGTAGGTATGTACGTATTTAGACTTCCTTACTTTAGTCC
The DNA here is from genome assembly GCA_031213475.1 of Nereocystis luetkeana. NCBI lineage: Eukaryota > Phaeophyceae > Laminariales > Laminariaceae > Nereocystis > Nereocystis luetkeana. The sequence goes on along the minus strand of JARUPZ010000003.1, from coordinate 4,117,885 downwards.
ACCCCAGCTCACTTGTCTCTCTCAGTATATTCCCCCACCTCTCAGCCACGCTCAGCCCTTATTTACCGACGGGGAAATAATGTTTTCAGGATCGATCCTCCAGTTATTTTATCCCGAAGTGAAATATTGTTTTCGGGATTGATCGTAGACTGCCCGGCATAATTTTTCGTACACCACTGTATTTGCAAGTCACCCATTGCGCTAAGTCGCGGGCGTCCTCATCCCTCGGTCTGCTTTACAGTTTGCTTTGTCTTCTTCCTTGAGCGAGCGCAGCGGACGGCGTATAGCCGCCCGCGGAGTATTACACATAATAAAAAAACACACACACAACAGCTGTGAGATCGAGGATTTCGTCGAAACTCGTCTTTGCAAGCCGTGTGTGATACTTCGGTCGCGCGAACTCGGGTTTTATTTTATTCTGGTATACAGCAGCTCTATTTATAGGTGAAGTCGAGGTCGGGGGGGTACATGCTGGAGACAGCACGCGGTTACGCGATTTTTTGTTGAAGACAAACAGGGAAAAACCAACAAACGAGCAAACACACACAAAGGGACCACGGCACCTTAACTCAAACTCATGAATAAAAATGGTGCAGATTCCACAGCGCGTCACACGAGCAAGTTTTTGAGTTAAACGTAGTGGATGGTCAGCCGACGGGAATGACCACGGTGATCACATTTACACGCTCTCTCTTCGCCTGCAGCGGCTACTTGACCTTTTTTACATAGGACTGCAGTTCCTTTCTGGGGCAAACCACTCGAATTATAAGTGCTTTGCCCCCAAATCGGAACTGCGGCCCTAAAAGGGTTAAAAGGGATGGGAGCCCGGCCAGTACAGGGCTTGATTCTCCGTAATTGCGACGTAGTTGGAGAAGCGGAGGAAATGGACGACTATGCGCGTCATTGTTTCTTTGGTTTTGCCCCCGTTAGTGTTGCTGACCTCAATTGTCCCGCCCTCTCCGCTCGATCGGGTGGATGCTCTCCCTAGCAACAACGTCGTGTCCATCCGGTCACCCCCATGATTCATGCACTTCCCAAAAGAGCGCATACTTGGTACATCCATTAATATTCCGCAGCAGAGTTTTCGTCGAAGTCCCGAAATTTGTGTGAATATCTCGCCGAAGCCCCCCCCCCCCCTGCGCGCCCTGTCCCAAAAGAGGATGCGTGGTCTATGGCCAAATGAATAAGGCAAGCAACAAATGAGTACGCCCCCCTCGCCCCCACCCCCCGCCCCCCCCCTCCCCGTATCTGCCTTTTGTGGGCGTTGCTGCGGGTGACTCGGCTGCTCCTATTGCCCCCAACGGCGCAACTATGTATTTGTAGACACGTTTGACTCGGGTTGTAATGGCGTTGTCCGTAACCGCAAGGCCGCGTTGATTTCCTCCCTCTCGCAAGGTTCATCAACGGACTAGGCGTCGGAGAGGTCCCTGAAGCTGGGAGCGTCGTGGAAGGCCTCCTCAACCGCTCGTCCCTGATGGACGTCCCGTTCCGAGCCATGCAGCGTCAGCACCAACTCGTGTATCTAGCAGCACTGGAAGACCCCTCGCCGGCAGATGGCACCGTCTCGGACATCAATATGCAGGGTTATCCTGGCTCCAGCCACGATGGGTACCTGGAAACACAGGAGGTACGGACGCCCGCCTTATCTCCTGCGCCCGCACCGATTGCCGGGTGAATCGCGTTTAGGAAAGTACGTTTGCTATCGATTTCCCGTCCCAGAAGTTGCCAATTTTGTTTTTTCAGGAAAAACGTCTACTTTTTGAGCGATGTCGGGGGGCTAAAGAAGAACATGTAGCGTGATGGCTTGTAGTTGAAGCGTTCTTTGCATGCGAAGGCGATGTGTTTGGTATCGCGGAGTGTCCCACCTTCCCGACACGAGGATCGACCCGGTGGCGCGATCTCCACAAGGGCGTGGGGTCGGTGCCAACGCTTTCCACCCTCCGCGGTAGGACTCGAACCCCCCTCGCACTCGGCCGGCGTGCTGGTGTTCAGCAGAGCGCCCGAGGCCCGTCAAATCCCGCAGTGTGTCACGCACCAGCCCGCAGCTTATTCCCATGGCTGAAAGCAGGAGTGTGCCGAGCTACACAGCTGTAACCGATGTCGGTTGTCCAAACGAAAAGGCTGCAGCCTACTCTCTTTATAACTCTTTTTCGTGCTGCACTGTGGAAAAACCTTAGATCTGAGTACAATCCCAAGCGTTTTGTCCCCACAGTGGTAGTGCGGTCCAAAAGGGGGTAAGAGTCGCGTTCTACGGTAGAGGTATAGCACATTTCCGCTAAAAACTTTTCTGAATGACGGGGTTCCCTAACCCAAAATCGTCAAAATGCCAATCTTTTTTTTCGAAAAATGACGTTTTTTGTAGACTTGGGCCAAGGGATTATTCATCGGGATGCAATTTGATTTTGTGCTGACGTCAGTTTTGGGGTGAGGTATGGAGCTCCTCAATTGAGGAGCCTCAGAAAAGTTGGGGTGAACCTCTGTCGTAGAACGCATCAAGGGCCTTCTATATATAACCGCACCTCCTCCTCTCCACGCCTCCTTCCGCTACGAGCGCTTAGCTTCTCGTCTGAGAGCTACTATTACGGGGGGCCATAGTGAATAGGACCAAATATTGTTCGTAAAAAGAGCGAAATATATAGGTTCTTGTGTGTACCGTAGGTCCTATTTAATATCGTCCCCCGTAATAACGCGGTTCGGCCCTCCGAAGTCGCTCGGCATTGTTTTCTTGTTCCGAGTGCGGCCTTGCTCTTTTTTTCTCTGGTGACGAAACAACACCCGACCCCATCGCGCCTGTAACGTCACTGAAACAGGTATGCGATGAACGGACCGTCGAGTACGACGTGGGAACCATCCCCCCAGTTTTCGATCCCCGCTGCCGGCCCTGGTACCAAGATGCGATAGAAGACGGCAACACCGAGGTTATATTCACGAACCCCTACGTGGATGTGGGGTCGGGAGAGCTCATTGTTACCGTCTCCGCTCCGGTGTACGACAGCAGCGACGCGACGCTCCTGCTGGGTGTAGTCAGCATAGACATGGACTTCACGGACATCGATAATTCCGTCAAAGATCTGAGGGTGGTCGATGGTGAGGGCTATGCTTACCTGCTAGCCCCGGGAGGGAGGGGGGAGGTGGCGGCGCATAAGGACCTGCAGGCGCTCGACGGCACACAACTTATCACGGACCTCGAGTCTGGAGTAGACGCGGAAGAATTCGGTGCCATTGTCTCGTTGATGAGCGAGACATGCGCGGGTTTCGAGACATACTCAAGGGATGGAGACACCTGGATGCTGTCGTGGAGTCACGAACTCACGAGTGTGTCGAACGCAGATGAAACCAACGTCTGCGGCGACGGAGGGTTCGTCGCCGTGATCACCGTGAACGAGGCTACTCTCCTCGAGGTACGCGTGAGGTGAACGAGGTAACGAGATATCTCGTACATACAGGGCAAATCCTGTAGTTGCTTCCGCTCCCCTACCCGCGAATTTTGTCACTTATCCTTCGATCCCACGATTTTGTCACTTTTTTTTTGTGGTGTCGGGGAATTCGTTTCTCATCGTACTGGTCACATTTGCCGATTGAGTCACAGATGTATGGGTTGATAAGTAGCGGAAATGTCCTTTTTCTTGGTAAAACGAACTGCTGCTCGTCAAGTCAACAACCAAACCGTAGCCACGCCTCAGCTAGGCACGGCGGTACATGCATCATAAACGCCAGCCTCACGCATACGTTGCACTTATTTAATGACGCCTCCCTGCCCCTGTGGAATCCACCTGATTCTTGTCTGTTTCGCAAGGCCTTCTCCAAACTGGAATCTGAAGTCCCCCGCGTGGTTGCCGTGGCCAGCGCAATAATGGCGCTGGTGTTGGTCGCGATTTCCTGTGTCACGGGGTTCATCGCTCGGTCTATCTCCATCAGAATCACAAAGCCCGTGAACCAGCTCACGGAAGTCGTGCACGCCCTCAACAACATGGACTTCTCGCGGCAGGTAGATATGTGCGCATGAGTTTTTGTTGTTGTCCTGTCCTAAACATGAAGTTTTTATTTTCGAAAGAACGGAGAGCAAATCGATCCTCTGGACGGCCATGATAAGGCCAGTGCGGTATTTTTTGGCGTTTATTGGCAGCGGTAAACCTAGTCAGCTCTATACGTGCTGCACATTTTTTGGCAGTTTTTCAGACAAGAATTTTGCGCATCCCTGACAAAGGCGATGGGACTATTCTTTCCTTCTTTGTTCCATCCCGTCCGTTTTGTTTCGCCCTGCTTCTCCAGCTCCCCCCCTTTTGTAACTCAGACCCGCCTTTAAGGTGATATAACGGGCACTTATCACCCCTCCCTACTACTACGGTGCATGCCTCCATTTTATCGGGAGAAGAGTTCAGGATTTTCTTCCACCATCCTCGAGCACAGATCGAACGCCGGAGTTTCCATTGTTCCCCCTGGCGAAAATTATGCTCATGGTTTGCTCGTAGTGTGCCTGTATGCGACAAGAGGGATGAGGCCATCTAGGCATTTATGCGGTGGGAGCCGTACGCTCGACGTATTGCTGCAGCCGTACTTGTTTCAATTTTGATGCTGGCGCAACCGAGCTTGCCGATTGTATTAAGAGAGTGCTCCACTCCGAGAACACGCACGTTCAATCGCTTCCTTTCTCTCCCACCAATCGCGAGAGATTCACCACCGCCGCTTCGCTTGTATGCCAATCCTCTTCGTCTGGGGCCGTTTCCGAACACACAGGGAGCGGGAACGTGGTTGGTGAACGAGATTTCGTGCCCGGAATTGGAGGAGCTCTTGGAAGCGTTTGAGTCCATGGCGACCGTCGTCAAGTTCGCTAACGTGTCCCTAGAGGGTGGAGACATCGATCTTGCCGAGCAGAATTATGTTGATGCGCTAATCCTCTTCAAGAAGCTGCGAAATGACAGAGGAGTGAGTGCATGCCTGTTACATCATAAAAACCGCGCCAAAGGGTTATCGGCACTGACCTTTTGCATGCGTAGCCGTGTACAGTCGCAGGGTCAGTCGTGCGCGCGTATTATATGTGGACGCCATCAATTTTCTTGAGTCTGCTCAACGCGTGTTAAACTTGTCCTGAAGAGTTGTATTGCCCTTCAGTTCAGCCGTGTCCCTTGCCTTGCCCCGAAATGGTTACCGGTGCAGGACGTTTGAATGCGTAGCCATGTACGGTCGCAGGCCCAGTCGGTGCGCGCGTGTGATTTGTGGACCTCTTCACTGTTCGCGAGTTTGTTCTCAACGTGTGTTATGCTTCTCCAAAAACGTTGTCCCTCCATATCTTTCAGCCGTGTCCCTCGCATCATCACGCAGAGCCTACGCTTGCTGTGCTGCGAACAATGCACGCCATACGCTCAACCATGGTGTTAATTTGTATTCACGACTATCCTGTTGGCCAACACGCGAAACGTTTCAGGTTGGCATTGTCAACAACAACCTGGGCAACGTGTTCACCCTGCAAGCTCGAGCGCTCTCTGCCGAAGCTGCCGACGCACAGAGCAAAGCGAAAGCCGAAAGTATCATGGCACGAGCGAACAATTTGTACTGCGACGCCGAAACCAACTACCGCCTGGCGATCGAAGATGCCCGCATGCTGTGCGCTGCGATCGACCAACGCAGCAACGGTTCGTCTCCGTTGCCGAAAGCGCTGCACTCCAATCCCTACAGCAGTGATTTGAGTGGCGGTGACAGCAAGTCCGAAGAGAGCTTGCTTACGCAGTTATCCCCCGCCGATGTCGAGTCCGGAGGCGCTACTTCCACCAATCATGTGGACGAGAATGACCTCCGTGCGGACGCCGCTGCCTTCCTCCAACTCACCAACCGCGAATTCAACCTCGCGCTCTGCCTCGCCGCTAAGGCTAGCAGCAATGCCTCGAGTGAAGGAGACAGCCCGGATCCGGCGGCGATGCAAGAAGCACGCGACCTAATTATGGGCTGCGTCCGAATGACCGAAAACGCTAAAGACTCCAAGAGCAGCCAGAGGCAGGTGGAGTTCCTCCTCGAGCTCGCCGCGGTCGAGCGCGAACACAAGGGCGGGCAGCGAGCCGCAGCGGAAGCGATACATGCGGCCGAGCGCGTGGTCGCTGCCTACAGTGCGCAGGTGGACGGAGGCGGCGATGCCGACAGAACTTTGGCGACTACAACACCGCCGGGGGATTCTCCGCCCGCACCGGCATCGATGCTCCGGCAGAAACTGCTGGCGGCGCGGGGGGAACTTTGTGTCGCGGAGGGCAACCCCATCATGGCGATCGGGTACTGGACCAGCGCTATCATCGATTGCGGCGACCTAATGGATGTACCCGCGGTGCGATCTTCTCTTGAGGGGCTTCGCGGCCTGGCTTCGAGCGGAGAGCACGGCGGTAACTTTTCCTCGGAGCTGTTGGTGGCACTCAATTTGCCGCAGGGGGGGGGAAACGACGCGGATTCGATGAGAGGTGCCATCGACGCCGCTTTGATCAAGGTGGAGCGCCTGGAGACTAAGGCGGGGATGGTAGCGGCGAAGTCCGGCCACCACGCAGGGAAGAAATACACGATGACAGATGTGGACCTGTGTTTCGTCATGGACTGCACGGGGTCGGTAAGGAGTAGTATAAATGTAGGATGAATGTGTTGCGTTCGGTTTCCCCCTCGGCGTCGGAGTTACGTGCATGTCTGCAGCAGTTTAAGTTTCTACAATTATTAGCAGTTGTCGAATTTTGCGTGTGACAATAATGCCGACACGCGCCGTAAATACGCTGATCTCTTTCTTCAAACTCGATCAACCTTGCACTGAGGTATCACGGGGAGATGGGCGCCCGCCAAATTTGTACAGATACCCCGGAGCGAAGCACGATGTTACCTGCTTTCAAATTGGTCTATTCTTGCTGCACTGTTTCTCAGATGCAAAGCTGGATCGACCAGGCGAAGAACAAGCTGATGGGTATTATTGAGCAGGCCAAGAAGGACGTCGCCAACCTCAATCTCCGGGTGGCTTTCGTCGGGTAGGTTTTCGCGATGACTCTGTGTACGCCTTGTGTCTTCATGACGACCCCCACTCAGCGATTTTTTGTTGTTGCACTACAAATGCTGCTGCCCTCGATTACCTCTTGAGACTACGGTAGAGCCGTGCTCGGGTAGGGGGCTGCACTTGCGAGCCCAAAAATGCCTCCCGCTCACGGAGCTCCCCAACTGCAAGAGCTATCCAATATTCTTTGGGTCCGATGCATACGATTTTCAAAATCGATGCGTACCCTGGTAGCTCTTTTAGGCCGGATAATTTTTTATTTACGGGGCTTGACAGCTGAGGGACTACCCGGTAACCCTTTTGTGCTGCAATATTACCCGTTGTCTATACACGTAGTCTAGACCAAGGGATTGCTCACGGGGCCACGCTAAGATAGTTTTTTTTTGCCAAAGTCAGTTTTGGGTGAGGCATGGAGTTCCTCAAGAGAGGGGCCTCGTTTTTTTTTATTAATGCCACCCCCACCGTAGGGCGCGCCATGAAAAAAATGAAGCTATGTACATATCATACCTAGCCCATGGGATTATGATTATGTAACGTAACGTTTTTTTTTGTCAAAGTCGGTTGTCAGGTGAGGTATGGAAGCCTCAGAAAAGGTGCAACCTCTTACCGTAGCACTCGTCTGTGTCTACCCAATATGGGAACCCCCGGCATTCCGCAAGCAACGTGTACCAGTCGGTTGATCGCAGACCATTGCTATCCCCATGAATTGGCCCGCAGATACCGCGACTTCGGAGATTCTAAGCGGTTCGAGGGGCCGTTCGACTTCTGCGGAGAATCCGAGCTACCTGGGCTTCTCGCTAAGCTCGATAAAATCAGGGCGTACGGAGGTAACAATCGACCGCCACAAGTTGCTCCTTTCTGTGTTGTATCTACTCAGCGTTGACGACGTGCTGTATCTGAGCGTACGCGGCGCTATTTAGCATAGGCCTGCTGTTGCTAAGAGCACGCGACTGTGCAGGGCACCTTTTACCCTGGCTGCTGCTGCAGAAATATGGAACGAACGTCGGCATATGACAGTTTATCGCCGGATGTACGGATGCGCAAAACTTGCGTGCCGAGGTGCTTGACTTCACGGGCCTAATCCAAAAAATATACCTTCCCCTCGAGGCATCCAACACCACCACCCCATCTTGAGGCAGCATCATCACCGTCTTGGGGACATCCACTGTCGTTATCTTGACGCGTCTCTCGCTCGTTGCATCCACTTTCGTTGCTGTCCATTTTCAGGTGATGACATCCCGGAGGACGTCGCCGGAGGGCTGAAGCACGCTACCAAACTCTCCTGGAGGAGCCCTACCCGCCTGTGCATCCTCATTGCCGACGCACCCTGCCATGGCCAGATGTTCCACGGGAGTATGCGGGACAGATACCCCAATGGTTGTCCTAGTGGACTGAACCCGTCGAAGTTGATGTACACCTTGAAGGTACGAGCATCCCTTCGCGTTTATTCTGTCGCATATATATTGCCGGCGTCCCCGGTGGCTTGGTAGGTGGTCCGCGTGCCTATCAAGATCAATTTCGTGGGTTCGAGTCTCAACGAGTGCATAGCCGTGGGGACTTTTTCTTGCAGCCAATTGACCAGCGGAAAGCGCGAGAGCGTATATTAGTAACGTTCGATGAAAATCGACGAGCAGTGGGAATGCTGAACCCTACGGCGACAAAAAATAAAAGCACGTAACGGGGGGGAGAAGGGACGACACCTGTGACCACGGCTTGTCCAGAAGATCGCTGAGGGTAAAACTTCCTACGAGTTAGGCTGGAAAGTAAAAGTGATAAAAATAATTAAATAAACATACCAGGTATTCAAGTACGAGCGAAGGGTCTACTGATCGGCAACCTACGACTTGATCCGGGTGTTTTCTTGGTAAACGTGGTTGACGCAGTTTTTTGCTTGGTAAACCTTGGTTTTGCGCATTTGTTGATGAGAGGGGCGGATTTTTTTAAGAAACATCGAAATCGGCGCCTATCTAGACGTCGTCAGGCTCGCGCGGCAAGCTTGTGGGCATGTTGAAGTCGTGTGGTGCCGCTGGTTGCTGAACTGAACGTGACGGGTTGCCCCTTTGAGCTCCACAGCCCAACGTTTTTTGGAGGCGCCTATCGCTTAGACCTTTTTTTTTGCCGGTTGTATTTTGACCTTACTTTTGTCCCGGGGAATGGGAAATGTCTGGCACCCGGTACGGCTTTGGATCTTGCCATTTTATTCCGCGAAAAACAACCAACGTCCGGTGCTGCAAAATGTCGTTGCCGGGTAGTGCGTAGTCTCTGCTGCTGTAGCAAAGCGAGTTGAACCAGCCATCGCGAAGAAGTGACTAAAAGGCACCCTTTTATGGTACCCTTTACCCCCTATGAAATGTACCAGGTATGACATTTGCTCTACCGCGGAAGCCCTCGGTTTTGTGCAGACTCTATGGCTACGTTAACCGACCACTGACCGTCGTTCGCCCCCCACACCCCGCCGATCCCATTCGCCATACGCGTACCCCCCGTCATGAACGCCGCCTTCGCAGTACGAGCGTAGCGTCGACCTGTACTTTGTCAGCATCACACGGCACACGGACATAATGATCAGCACTTTGGAGAATCAGCTATCCGCTCTCTGCAAGAACAACTCGAAGAAGTCCGGCCGAGCCCGCCCGGCAAAGGGACGAACGGAAACACCCGAGCCCAAAATCGTCGTCCACGAACTTGGCTCGAACGACAACCGCTTCCTGGAGACGGTGGTGAAAAGCCTCAAGCTCAGCATTAACCTCCGCATGGAGACGTACTCATGATGTGCGAGTTGTCACGAGGCATTTCGCCGGCCTGCCGAAGCTGCACACCACCTCGAAGAAGAAGCCGTGACAGGGTTGGAATGAAACCCGACTTGTGTTGCGTGTTGAAACTTCGTCCACAACGAAAGGAGGAATACAACAGCATACCTGGTACAGTAGGTAGCCTCTCTGCACACAACTGGGCCACTTTGGCCCAGCGAAGGACACGAGGTCTTGCCACAGGCAAGCACCCACGAAGTGTGGCAGTTGAGAGTTTTTTTGGGCCCTGTATCATACGACGATATCCAGAGTGTGATAGGCATTTCAAATTTTACGAATACTCAGCGATTATAAAAAACAATCGCCGCAGAAATTGTAAGTATCATATTAAACTCGAATGGGCAGATGGGCATGTGCCCATCGGTGCCCATGGAGTACCCATTGCCCCTTTTTAGACGATTTTTTCAGTAACCATATCACCCTGTCCCCCTTTCGGGGGACCCCATGCAGTGCGTCGGGACGGAGAGGACCCTTGTATGCCCCACACCAGGGGTTTAGGTTCCTTAAAGTGGACACGACCGTTTCTTGGGGGGACTAAAGAGCCTTGCAAAGGGGGTCCACATCTGGCACTTGGGGACACGTGTGGCCATTATCGAGCGGGAGGGCTGTGTTGGCCCGTTTTAAAGAGGCCTTGGGTCCATGTTTTGAGTGGTGCGTCTACTACAAGGGATGATGTCCCTTGATGTGGGGGGAATGAAGACGGTGCGCAGAAATTTGAGGTGCTTTGTGTGCCGTTTTCTACTCACTGTATGTGTATATATCGGGGAAGCGAGAGTCTTACGGTTGTCCCAACCATGGTGATTTTGGATTGGGTTGCGTTGCGTTCATCGAGGGGACGGCGCAGTCAGTCAATGCCCACGTATTGATAACCATTGGAACCGGTTTTGTTGGTATGCTCAGTTTTTGGCCCCTATTTTGTTGAAGGGTCAAGTTCTTCTTGATGCGTTTGCATAGGTTCTGGCAGCGAGTTCGGTTGCCGTGTAGTGTAGAGTTGGTGTGAACAGCTGTTAAGATTTACCAGGCAGGTTTCTGTCAAATTGAACTGTCGAAACCGCCACACGAACTGAGACTTGAGCTAAGGTTCGGTACTCGCTAACGTTCCAGACGATCGACTCGGAATGTGCTTGATGCGCGCCCTTTCGACTGTTGGCTCATTGGCTGTGTTGACGTTTTTTGCTGGCTTCTTTAGTCCGTAATTACTTCGTAGGTAATTACGTTGTGAAGTAATGGCCTATTTATACCTTGTCTGTCGGCAGTACTGCATACGTCTGTCAGGAGTACTGCATACGCAAAATCTTCTCCGCGGCATCAGGTTTGTGTGTTATGTTGTCGTATAATAGAAATAACAGCTATTAATAGCTGGTAAACCGAAGGGAACGGCACAGGTAAATCAGCGAATAATAATTTGTCTACTTTGACGTAAGGCGCACATCTTGGGGGACGCTACACAGGTGGTCGGGATCCCCCCCTTGCACAATGTGGGTGTAAAACAAATCGTTGCGGAGACGTCGAACAATTGTATCACGCCATTAGGCGTACCGAATTGAGAGGTTTTCGACGGACAAAGTAAACCTACGTACGAAAAAAGATCGAAATGCAGCGATCCAAAGTTGATGCCGGACGGTTGCACAATTCGGTTTCTTTTGTTGACAGTTGTGTGCGTAGTAAGTTGTTGTCGGCGTACCGGTAACAGGTGAACCAAAAGGGAAAGAGGTGCCCTCTGCGTACACCTTCGATTTATCGGAATATGACTTCGCGTTGCCACTTCGTCGTACCTGGTATACGCCAACGCGAGTGTGCAGAATGGCAGGGAAGAGGGGGGGGGCGAAAGGGGGACGAGGGGGAATGGCGGGGGGGGGGGGGGGGAGGCGGTCTGCCCAACAGACTGAAGCCTGGTTATGGCCATCATCGTCATGATGCACTCCCTTCTTTGGGACCCAAGTAACTAGCATGGTGCCATCTGGGCAACTTTGCGTGTCTGTATGCTCCAGTGCCTGCCTTTCGTATTTTCTTTCCCCCCTGCCCGTGATTATCGCTTTTTTGTCCCTTCTTTTTATTCATTTTTCTTTCATTCCCGTTTGTACCTCTTTGTGTCTTTGTTAGTATGGTCCGTTTTGCTTTTTTTTTTGCGTTTTGCTATCTGCGTCTGTTTTTGTTTTGTTTTGTTTTTTTTGGTTAGCTTCATCTTCTTTTTTAGGTTTTTGTCTGCTATTAATAGTCTCCTTTTTGCTTCCCTGGTGTCCGCAGTGGTGGAGTGCGTATGCTTGTTTTTTGTTTTTGCCTCTGTTTTTACTTGAGGTATTTCTTCCACTCCAGAGTTATTGGAGCCTGTCCTGCGACCACGGACTGCATTGAATTGTGAGTTAATGTGAGAACAACAACAACAACAACATATACGTGTATGGGTTTGAACGTACAGCCCGTACTGCTGTAGTTTTTTTAGCAAGTCAAGTTTGCGGGCCTGACGCTGTAGGTAAAGTGCGGCGAATCGGTTCGGCGACGTCCTCGATCACTGACTGTAGCAGAGCGGTGGTACGGCAGATATTGGGGTTGCGCCCAACCACCTGACAATTCGTCACTGACCGGGATCCTCAACCCTTGTAACGTTGTAACTGCGATCCTCAACCATTGTTACCGAGGAACTACCCAGTATGTTTGTATTCAATGTCACTTCTTCAAAAATAGGTAGCCAACGGAATGGTTTTCAACCTTTTCAGGAATTGCATTCCCGGTGTGGGGACGAAGCACTTTTTGGAGTTTTAGCCAGATTTACTGTAGGTTTTTTGTACAGTGCGGTACTAAAAGGGGTTAATCATCTTGAGCGTACATTTTTTCTCTTGGTCGTGTTGTTGGGTGAGATTTTTCGAGAGGTCCTCAAGTGAGGAGCCTGCCTCAGAAAGTTATCAGAAAATGATACGGGTGCACCCCCTACCGCAGCACGTTTCAGCAGGACGCACATGGAATAGACAAAAAAAAAATCGATACCGCCCGCTTTTTTATTGCCAAGACTTCCTCTTGTGGTTTTTCCAGCTACACTATTAATAAGTGAGTGGTCCGTGACACAAAGAGGGTAATCGGTAGAACGCACACACAGAGCCGTCCGTGGTCTTATGCGTCACGTTGGTCGATGCCTTTCATTGTCTGGAGAAATGGCGCTACCGTTGCTTTTTGTTCAATGCCCAAACTTTCATCTTCTGTGGTTGTTTCAGCTGCACACAAGAAAGTCAGGAGTGACCCGTGGCACACGAAAAGAGTGGCCCGTGTGACGCCCACACGCACACACAGTGGTCCGTAATTTCTGTGCCACGTTGACTGATGGCTTTCTTTGTCTGGTAAGATGGTACTACCGTTGCTTTTGTTCAACACCATAACCCCCCTCTGTGGAGGTTCCAGCTGCAGAAGAAAGAGCGGCCCCTGACACGCAAAGAGCGTGGTCCGTGTGGCACGCTAAAAAGTGGTCGGTGTATTCATGGTTGAACAGTGTCAGTCCGTTGCCCTACAGGGAGCCATGCTCTACCACAACCAGCACCACCGTTGACGCGAGAGTACGTTTGCACAAACTTGAGATCTTCCACACCGGGAGTGCGCGGGTTTCGTCTGTTTTCCGGCAGCAACAACGCCTCTGGTCGTCCGCCAATTCCCAGCGGTGGCCTATTGTCCCGTACGTTTGTCTTGTTTAATTTGTTCGTGTTAGTTTGACTACTCTTGGGCGTCCCATAGGTCGTTTCCCCCCTCCGATTGGCGCGCAGAAAGCGTGATGATGTCGCCAGCCTGATGGTATGTTCTCCACGCCATGGACCATAATAGAAGAAGGAGCCTGCCCCGGGGTGGTCGCCCCTCGGTCCGTTGAATGCGTCGCCACGCGACGAGCACTGCAATCGACGGAAATATTTTCATCGAAGCCGGCACTGCGGTTATTCCGTTGACTGAATGAGATATCGCACACTCCAATAAACAAAAGTGTTGTTTCCCGATGCCGGTACTACAGTTATTTCGTTGACTGGACGCGATATCACACAGGATTTCCGTACGGAGTTCGCAACAAGGGACTCCCCGACGCAAAAGCGGTGTGTGCGTGTACAAGCGATGAAGGGGGGAGGACATACTCCTTCGATGTGGATATAAACGTACCCAATCAGAGTGAATACATGTTTCGGAGGTCACGGAGCACCAGCCGCCGACGCATTTTTTCCCACCACCGGTCCGAAAACAGAGTACCAGCAGACACCAATGTACCTGGTGCACGTAAGGGTGTGTGTGCTAGCGTCCTGACACGTCGTAGCGCCTGACGCTGTTGAGAATCGGGGGGCTCGATTCTGCAAAGGAGCTAACAATACTTGCCAAGCCCGTCTGCGTTGGGCGAGGCACATTCACCCGGCCGCCCCTCGTATAGGACAGCCACCTTGGTGCTACACGTATCAATCAGCGGCGCGAAACCATTCCTGCACGACCGTCACGCGACCGGTGCCGTTTTTTGGTTGTTGTTGCTGTATTTACTCGCTCAAACTTGTTTTGGTCGACCTATGTTCGTCGCTTCTGTGCTGCCGTCCTGACCAGGCCAACTGCCGGCCAATCTTTTCCACCCGTGGAAAAGGAAAAAAATACCTAGGAAGCCCAGCTTTGTCAAGGGTGGACGAATATTATACCCCCTCCTCACAAATTCCAACGAACCATCAAATTTTTCAGAGAGGCCTCGCTTCGACTCTCGCGGTTCCTTCCATCTATACCTTGCGACGGCCCCGCCTCGGCGCTGCGGCCACCTGCCGCTCACGACTCGTGCGCCAAATGCCCTCAGCACAGCGGTGGGCCTTCTCCTGCGAGGGTAACACCTTTGCCCACAGTACCGTTGGCTGGCGTATACGCGTAGTACCTGGTACTTTTGTCATGTTTTTCTGGCGACCAACGAAACAGCTTCCTACAGCTGTGAAATGCATGCGGGCGCACCTGCGCGCGATATGTGGCCCTCAATTTTGTGTGCCTCCCAGTGTTAGCCAACACCTGTCATCGTCCGATCGGGGGACATGGGCTGCAGCGCGTACCGAGGCATTTTCTGCACTAAACACGATCTACTGTAGGATAGTGATTTTTCCAATGCAATCCCCTTTTCTTGTGGTATTTCCGTCGCCCCCGGGCGGCGCTCTTGCCATCTCTCTCAGCCCCGCATCGCGTCAGCCTTTTATCCCCGCCAAACCGGTTATAGCTGGTTTGGGTTGATTTTCGACTATCGGCCTCATTTGCAGCCCGACATTGCCGTGGTCGACCCTAGATAGCCATCTGGCGACGACCGTATGGCGGTGATGCACAGGGAGATGGTCGACGTTGGCAAGCCAATTCAACTCGGAACTCCTCACGTATGATATGAGTACGTATAGCGGCTTTCCTGGCTTTTCTCTAAAAGCGGAGTTGCGCATTTTTTTTTTCTCGAGCGCCAAACTTACTTCGCCTTCCGCAAAATTAGCCGCGCGCGAAGAAGAAGAAGAAGTGCTGCCCCTCGACGCACAGTATCACGACGTCTTCGACACGCCTATCCAGCTCTTGAAACGGCTGGGAACACCTGAACGCAGCAGCATGACGCCTGTGTGTGTGATGCTACGGATCTTCTGGGGGTTGCGTACATGAATAATGTACTGCCTATGTTCGCGCCATTCTCCTACACGTGTGAAGCCACCGATGCTAGTAGACCCAAAACAGACGCTCTCCCTGGTCCCCTATGCCGTGGCACAGCATTTTCGATCTTTTGGGGGGGGCGTGCACTCATACCATAAATGGCCGTAGTCGTATGATCACAGACCCTCGCATCCGGGGTGGGGGGGGCTATGCTATTCGACTACGGCCGTGCATGCCTTTAGGACACCTCCCCCCAGCTACCGGTATGTTATACGACTATATACGGCCGTGCACGACATTAGTACCACCCCCCGGCTGGCGATCGAGTGATAGATCATTTGTGCGGGTTGGAGCACCTTTACTCCGCACAAGGGGAGTGATCGCATCACGCAGTCTATGGTAAGGCACCCATGAGGCAGTTGCAAAGCACCCCCATTGCTGTCTCTGGAAGTTACCATACCAGAAAATAAATTAACGTTTTGAAACTGTCATTCATAAGCAAGACAGTCCGGCTCACAAGCGGTTCTCCGTAGGATGCAGCCCACCCTTCGTGCGACTCGCCGAACACCTCACGGCGCTTCGCGCTTGGTGCAAGCAATGTCTGCCTGGTCGTTGAAAGCCTGACATGCTCCGTCTCAGCGTTGTAGGGATGCGAGGGTCTATGGTCATACGACTACGGCCATGCATGATACTGAGTACACCCCTCCCAGCTTAACCGCGGAAGGAACATAAAAAATAAACTCATTGGTTTGGTACCCTTCGTCTTACGCGAGCATTGCTCCGGGGTGTCCTCCACGAAACTCGCCCGTATCGTCAAGTCGATCGACTACTTCGGGTTTTCCCTTTTATACAGTTTGTCTCTTTTTGTGGCTATGCATGTTTCATGAGTGGTCAACGTTGAGGCTCATGTCCATGCTGCACGTTGTCGAATGCCAAAACACAACGAACAGTTTTTGTACATAGCGTTGTTCAACATTTTATTGTATGGCGGCGCTACGCGCGGCCGAGAAGCGCTCCCTCGCGGGTGCACCGATCGTGAACCTCATGGTGCGACTCCAACGAAAGGAGGAGAATGGGCGAAAAACAGGGCAAGACGTGAGCCGATAAAAGCTGACGGGGAGGTGAAAGAGGAGAAGGTAGGAGGATGAGGCTCCGACGCGGTGGGGAACGCCCTACCGCCGACGATGCGGGTCTTGCTTCGCGGTCGTTTCAGTAGGAAGGCTACAAATAACAACGACGATGGTCGCGACTGCGTGGGCGGCGTTCGGGCTTTTGATGTCGTGAGGCCAATACGGAAAATCGAGTGTGTCTGCAATTGAACGGCGTCGGGGTGGCCAGCTACACAAACAGGCGATCGAGTTTCGTGTATGTGGGCGGGGCTACCAGCGTCGATGACGACCTCGGAGGGGAGGTCATGCGTCGTATGCAGAAGGCTTGATCATACCTCCAGCAGGAAATCATGGAACTGTATGACTGCCCGAGCGTGCGTGAGCTTACTAGCGAAGGTGCATATGCCGAACCCCGAGATGGACGACACTGTCTTGGACGGGAGAGTCACGTAAAACAAGATTAAGGGCCATTCCTAACGAACAAAAAAACTCACGATTCATCGTGAGTTTTTTTTTGTCTTGAATCGTGATTTTTTTTGTGGTGAATCACGACAAAAAAAATCGCGATTCATGAAGACATTTTTTTAGATTTTCCCGAAAAACAAAATCACGATTCATGACGTTTGCCGAGCCTCGAAATACGCCTGATCAAGGCACTACGCAACCCACGGGCACCAACGGTATCGGAAGGCCGGTATAGTAGGGGTATGGCAGAATCTGCTTCGTACGCCACTTGTGGACACCGGGCGGCCCCCCAAAGACAACGCTGGGCGCGGGCTAAGGGGCACGTTGGGGCCTCCAAATTTCGAGGAGGAGGAGCCACAGCTCGAAAACAAAAACCCAAAAGACCTGAGACTGTCACAGGCACGGCCGGGCAGACGGCCTGCAAGATGGAATCTCGCGAACCGGGCTTGGCCGACGGTCGGTGGCATTGTAATCCCGCAGGCTGGGTCAGGCTTGCCCGTGATTCGAATATATCACGGGCGGGGCCAGGCGCGGTCGGCCCGGCCCGGCCTGGCCGTGCCCCACTCGCGAGAGTTGGCTCCACCCCCAAAAATCGTTGGGTTTGAAATATCGGAAATTTTGCACGAAACGTGGCGTTTTTGCGGATTTTTTCGTTAGAACTGAGATGTCACGGATCGTGATCTTTAGCCATGCCAACAATCACGAATCGTGATTTTTTTCGGTTCGTTAGGAACGGCCCTAAGTAATGTCTACTACGACAAGCTGCGGCAGATCCGCCACCTCCTTGCGCCTTCGATGCTTCGGCTGGCAGAAATGGAAGCGCGATGACCACACCCCGTCGCAGAAGGCTGTGCGATTTCTCAAGACAAGCTCCGAGAGTATCGAGGCGACGATGGGCTAAAGGAGGAATATTATATCGTGGGTTGTTGTTGCATGAGTGGGAGGGCCGAGAAGAAGTGAACCTCGTGCGTCGCCACTCACAACCTCGGAAGCCAAGAATCACATACTCCACAATAAGCAATGGCACCAACCAGTACGGATCTGTCGTTTAAAGAAACAAAACGAACCTAAAGTATGCAGAGTCACCCAACCAAGATGCGTGTACGCTTACCGTACAATGGTCCCGGGGATGCGGGTAGTTCACGTACGTAAATCTTAGCAGAGACGGTCAGACCGAGTTATTTATGGTGTATGGGGTCAAAGATAGTCGTATGGAGGAGACCTCGGAGTTGGAGTACAGTATTTCAATGGGTTAACACTGCCATTGGGGGTACCGATCGCCCGAGACTGCGTTCATTGTAGAGCCCCGGCCAGTTGCCGTTGGCGAGAGGGAACTCACGGGCGCTGTGGCATCAAGGGTAGGAAACGAGAACACAGGGAGCGATCGGCGTCCCGGTTCTCCGACGTTGCATCTCAGAGCATAAATAGATATAGTATTTTAGCCGTTGCTATATAGGAACTCGTAAAACAGGATATTTTGATATTTTCAACTGCTGTCAACTTGTGTGCGCGCGGAGTGCGGATGGCGTGCTACGTGGGACGCTTCAGTGAGCTCGAAAGAGGCTCTTGGGTTTCGCGTATATGCGTATTATTTGACTTTTTCGTGGCAGTGCCCGCGGCAGTGCCCGCGGCATGTCGCGGCAAGGTGCACCGGCAACCATCTGCCGCGGGACATGCCACGGCTGTGCCGGCGGATAATGCCGTGAGACTTGCTTGCCATGGCATCCCACGGCAAGCTCCGCGACAACGTCCACGGCAACCCCCACGGCAAGACCCGTGGCAAGACCCACGGCAAGACCCATGGCAATGCCCACGGCATGCCACGAAAAAAACAAATAATTTAGCACGTGAAGCTTAATATATTATCCTGCCATACGTATTGTAGACTAAATTAACACACAACATTTTCAACAATAATATACAAACACGTCAGCTGTCAGCTGTGAGTGCGACCGATGAATGGGTGAAACTCTCAAGTTTTGCAAGGTGCGTGGTACCGATATGTTAGGCACGCTCGTTTTTGTTGGAGTTTGGTGGTGTATATATACTGACTATTTATTTAGTACTGGTGCCCAGCAGACGACGTCAGGGTTTTTCAAGCCACCGAGGAGTCCACGGAAAGCTCCCCTCTGCTGTTTGAGTAGAGACGTTGTTATGGCCGAGGGCGGCTAAGAAGAGCGGGAAGGGGTACCGGGGGGTCGTCGAAGCGGCGGACTGTTTCATAGCGAGGTGGCACAGGGGCGAAGCACAGAAGAGCCGGCTGCGCCACGCAGCAGAGGACGCCAAGAACGGCGACAAGGGGAGGGGGGGAGGGGGGAGGGGCAGCTGCTCTGATACAGCTGTCGACGATTGCAGAAACGAAATGATAGATCGGGTGGCTAGGTATCGGTTCGACTAGCTCTCACAGACGTTTGCCTGTATCTCCCTCTCTTCCGTGGTGCTTCGTCCTTGCAGCAGATACCTGCCCTTACTGAGTATGTATGCCGTCCGTCTAGCAGCCTTTCTGAAGTCCTTGCGTCGTTTGTATTCTGTTTTTTTTTTTTTTTTCGTTTCAGATTTTTTTTGTTTTATTGTCTTTTTGCTCTTATTTTTCCGGTCTTGCTTGTGTTGTTGTGTTCTCGTACCCGTTACGCTGACACTTCACTTGCTTGACATTTGAATTTGCGATTTAGTTTTATTTTTGGTTTTCCTCTGTCTCACAGTCTGTGATCACAGAATCAGTATCTCTCTAGGATAGGGAATCAGGACGGACACTGGGTCTACTGATAAAGCTGGGTAGAAAGGACTATTTAATGTGAAGATAACAACAACAGCAACAACTGGTGTATAACCGATGGTGTATATCTAGTAGTAGTGCGAGTATACACTATTCATACACGTCATGATAGGGAAACAAGGCAGGGCAAGAGGCGGAAAAGAACATCAGGTGGATGGAGTAGATCGAGGATACAGAAATGAGGGTATTTAGATTGGGTGAGTGAGTAAGTGTGCACTATGCACTCCCACGCGCATACAAACAAACGACCGAGTTTGTGTATTTGGACGGGGGCTATCAGCGCAGATTGGACGAGCAGAAGTGTCGAGGTAACGCGTCGACTCCAGAGGGCATGGGCGTGCTTCGGGCGGTATAAGATGGAAATCTATGACCGCCCGGATGTGCACCTACGCCTGAAGGTGCGAATGCTGAGAGCCGAAGTGATCGAAACGTCGCTCTACGGTTGCGTTGCTTGGAGCCCGAGCAAGACTGATTACGGTAGGTTACGGGAGGTCCACCACAAGATGCTCCTCCGATGCATCGGCTGGCGAAAACGAAAGCGCGAAGACCACATTCTATCCAATGCTAGCGCGCTTCTCAAGGACAAAATCTGAAAGCGTTGAGACGACGGTACGCAGACGTAGGCTATTGTTTGCGGGCTTCGTGACACGCATGGGAGAGGAGCGTCTGCCGAAGAGGGTGATGTTTGGGGAGATGGTTGGGGGCAAGGGTTACTCCGGAGGGCAGGAGTGGCACTGGATGATGTACTTTGAGGAGGACCTAGAGGAGTTTGGCATCAAGCTCGAAGGGTGGCGCGAGGCAGCACAGAAAGCCAGCAGATGGTTCCGACGGGTCGAGGAAGGGGCGGAGGTTTTCATGCGGAAATGGCATAAGAATGAGAAGGAGGCATCGGCAGAACGGCGCAGATTGGCTGCAACCACGACTACAACCGTTGACGCCAACGCACGTGCGTGCGCAGGATGGCAGGGAAGAGGGGGGGGGCGAAAGGGGGACGAGGGGGGATGGGCGAGGGGGGAGGGAGGCGGTCTGCCCAACAAACTGAAGCCTGTGGGTGTGGCCATCATCGTCATGATGCGCTCCCTTCTTTGGGACCCGAGTAACTAGCATGGTGCCACCCGGGTAACTTTGCGTGTCTGAATGCTCCAGTGCCTGCCTTTCGTATTATCTTTCCCCCCCGCCCGTTTTTTGTCCCTTTTTTGTCCCTTCTTTTCATATTTCCTTCTTTCCCGTTTGTACCTCTTTGTGCCTCTTTTTGTATCTTCCGTTTTCCTTTTTTTCTTTTTGCTTCGTATCTGCTTTTGTTTTTTACTTCGTCTTTTGCTTTTTGTTTTTTGTCTGCTATTAAATAGTCTCTTTTTTGCTTCCCTGGCGGAGTGCGTATGCTTTTTGTTAATTATTATCTCTGTTCCACGCCCCTCGCGAAGCGTGCCAGCCTGCAATCTGCGAAAAATTGCGCATTCTCTGGTGTGTTTCCTTCCTTGATTCATTGCTTTCTATTGCTTCCTTGCCTGGCTTGAACTTTTTTCTGTAGTGTTCTGACTCGTAGTCCTGGATCATTTGATGTGAGTATTGGATTTTTGGATGAGGCCTCCTGCGCGGCAGGGGTCCTCGTCCGGTATTTCGCCCCGCGCTGAGAGGACGCGCGCGTCGCCTGCACTGCGCGGGGCTAGTACCTGCAAATGATCTAGGAAACCAAGCCTATAAATACTCATACTACTACTGAAGGGTGGGTGGGAGGTCTCAGTAAATATTTCGTGCCCACGTCTGCTCACGAGGTTTTGGGAACGAAAATGACGAGTGATCGTACGCGACCACTCCACAATACAAATTCAAGACATTTCTGATGTTACAACTAGTTGCATGATTTGTGCCTTATCATTTCCTTTGTTGTCATCGCCAATTTTACTCTGTTATCATCTCGCCAATTTTACTCTCTGTTCCCTTTTGGATGTGTGATTTTTCGATTTTGATTTCGATTTTTCGACGTCGAGTATAGTTATTTTCATCCTGTCTATTTTTTTCTGGGTAGTATGTGGTCTTCTCGGTTTCTATGGCGACTTGTACAGCGTACCGCTTGTATCTGATACGTACTTGCGCGGACCTCCCTTTTTATATGTTTTGCCTGAGGTTTAGATGTGCTTCAGTTATCATGTGTGACTCTTTGCTTGTTTTATTTTTTTACAGAGAGGTACTTCTTCCACCTCGGAGTTATTGGAGCCTGTCCTGCGACCACGGGCTGCATTTTGTATTGTGGCGATGAGGTCATGTGAGAACACAGCAGCAACAACAACGTACCGTAGGTTTGTTTCCTTTTTTTTCGCTCTCTCTTTGTTCGGTTTGTTTCCTTTTTTTACGCTCTCTCTGTTCGGTGTTCTTCGTTATGAGTGGTCGACATTCTGAAGAAGCTGATGAAATAAAAGGTGAGTACCATGTACCGGGCACACATATATATGTGACATCATATGAAACGACGTACTCCGTACTATTCATACTTGTTTGTACGTGCAGACCATAGACCAACCGCTGTGCTGCTGTACGTAGCAGCAGCTGCTGTTTTTTTTTTTTACTCATATCCCATTTGTTATCTTCGCACATCTTCTTCTCTCTCTCCTTCCAACTCGTAACTCAGATCCGGGGTCACATAGCAGGCTCTTCTACCCCCTTCCCGCTACGGTACGTGCCTTCATTTTTATTGCGAGAAGATTTCAGCCTTTTCTTCCCTCGTCGACTCGCATTGAATTGTGCCTACCCACGCTGCAAGGCGCTCTCAATAATTGAATCCTTTTGCTTTTTATTTTTGCAAATAAAGTCAAATGTCCGACCCACCTAGGGCTCGAACCCAGGACTCAAACACAAGTAGAATTCGAGGTTAACCACTTGTGAACCACCTGTATATAGTTCCGTTCCCCTCGCTGCCTCGGCAAGGAATGCTGCGAGGCATGCCCTATCAGGCTAATAGCGAGTGGGGTAGGTCTTTCTGGCGGGTGTAAGGCCGGACTCACCCTCAAGGAGTGATACCTTCTTGCTGCTGCCTGTGGCCGCGAGGCTCAGGCGGCAGTAGAGTTGGGTCGTACGTGGTGCGTCAGGCACGGAGACCTACGATTCGCGCGTCTTTTTAGGCAGCTGCGGCAGAGCAGCAATGCTCAATCGGGGTGTCCATGCGCGGAGGCAGGCGCCACCACAGGCCACACTACGGCACAGTCTATTGCGCCGGTAGGAGGCTGGATTCGACGACGAGGGAGGAGGGAGACTGAGCGTCGACGTGCGGGGAAGAGACGGATTGACCTCCCCCTGCGCGAGAATTTTTATTTCCCAGATCAGAACCGCAAGTGCGAGGAGCATTTTGTTTTTCAGGATGACGGAGAAAGGGAAACGACTGGAGGGGAATGGCAACGAGTGCACGCGCAAAGGAGCGGGTGGATTGGGCCAAGGCGATGATGCGGCCATGAAGAGCGGCAGGAAGACGGTGCATGGAGACCCATGATTTGCGCGCACACTATCATCACGAGAGAAGCAGTCATAGTTTGTTTTTTCCTGGTTTTGTTTTTCACGAGGCAGAATAGTATCTACCGGTACTCGTCACTGGTTTTTGTAGTTTAACGAGTTGTATACCCTTCATGGGGAATAACCTACGCAATTATCAGGGACGTGGTATCATAACTGCTGTGCTGCACCTTTTTGTGTCAGACAGTCCAGGAAGAGATGACGATCGTTGATATTCGTGTGGCAGTAAGGTTCGATTGCTCCTTTTTTCACTGCATATCCGCGAGTCTTCACTCTGTGACAGCACTCCAGATAGCAGGCAGGTGTGTTCCTCTTTCGTTTTCACGACTACCGTGCGTTTCGTACGGTGCAGGCAGCACTTCAGACAGCATCCGCTGTAGTCAGCAGCCACGAGTTGGTTAGTGGTGGGAACGGGGGTACTCTTCTATATTATAGTTGAGAGGATATACCCGCGGCCATGTTAGTTCAGTTTTGCACATTGGTTTTATCTTGTGTGCGCTTTTTCCGTCTCGTGTATTTTGAGGCAGCCGAATTTTCGATTTTTTTGTTTTTCGGATCTTCCTAGGGCTCCAGCACCTTTGTGTGACCACGGACTCCTTCGTCAGAGAGTTAATGTGAGAACAACAACAACAACAACAATATGCACTATTAATACCAGGTATTATTCATAAATAGTACGAGTGCCAGTATATTATCAGCGGCGGTTTTCGCCGCTGGTACCTGGCATGAAATCTTCTCGCGATAAAAATGAAGGCACGTACCGTAGCGGGAATAAGGGGGGAGAAGAGCCTGCTATGTGACCCCGGATCTGAGTTTTACGAGTTGGAAGGAGAGAGAGAAGAAGATGTGCGAAGATAATGAATGGGATGATGAGAAAAAAAATACTGAGTAATAATAATAATAATAATAATAATAATAATAATAATAATAATAATAATAATAATAATAATAATACCAGTATCATACATATGATAACTACGAGACGAGTGAAAACGAAGATCATCAATCAGCAGAAAACCCCCCCCCCTTTGCTCCCCCGTTGCCCCTTGCTTCTTTCTTTGCCTTTTTAAATAATGAAATGCGTCAGCTGTGAGTTCGACTTGGTTTATTTAGTCGATACTCAACTTTGTCTTCACAAGCAGCTTCGGAGTCGGAGTGAAGACAATTCGTTGGAGTGACAATTCGTCTACTCGTACTCAGTTGGCGTCAACCGACATCAGCTTCTGCCTGCTTCGGCCTGCCCCGTCCTTGGGGTGGGCCGAGGAAGTCTGCCAGGACCTGCAGCGGTCTAGCGACAGTCACACGAACATCGAGCTTCGGACTACGTAGGTAGGGAACCTTGCGCGGTCCGGCTGGTGGCCTGCTCGCTTTAAGGACCGCGTGGGGTGGTGGTGATGTTTTTTCTTCTTAACCCCGACGCCGAGGAGTTCATCCCTCAGGCGGGACGGGTACATCACCACAGCAGAGAGCGCTACGTGGGCAGCCGGTGGAGTGGAGAGGCTGGCCACAGCGTGGGTATGCATGCACGACAGGAAGGATGGGATTGTCGGCGTGGGTTGGGACGGCTGCACCCAGCCAACGGAAACCAAGGCGCGTACCGGGCTACGAAACGGAGAGCCACTTTCGCCATAGAGAAAAAAAAGAAACAAAAAAAGAAAAAAAAGAAGGCGGGGACGAGCCTCACGTCGGCTGGCAAAGAAAGCAGCACGCGAGGCTCGTAAGAGACAGAAGGAGGCACTTGTGACGGTAGCGACCTACAATGTGCGCACCCTGGCTGTAAAGGGGAAGAACGGGTACGGACATGACGAGCGGGTACTGGCGAAGGGACGGCAACTCGGCTGTGACTTCATTGGCCTGCAAGAAACTCGGAGGTCCGGCAGCACGACGTTCCGTGCGGCAGGGTATCGTGTTTTCTGTTCAGGACAGGAAACAACAGCCACCAGGCAAGGGCTGTACGGAGTAGGCCTAGCTGTCAAGGAATCGTTGTGCAGTAAGTCTGTGTATACTCATCAGTTCGTTGACGAGCGGCTAATGTCTATGCGCTTTGAGCTGGCTGGCAAATGCGAGGCAGTCAATTTCGTCGTTGCGTATGCTCCAACTGATTGTACCAAGGACGCCGAACTGGAAGGTATCTTCTGGCAGAAGCTGGAGTACTTGGTGAAAAAAATCCCGACGAAAGAGTGTCTGTTTGTACTGATGGATGCCAACGCGCGAACTGGACAGAGGAAGGAAGGGTGCGGTGATGATGAAAGCAGAGTGCTGGGAGCGTATGGACGTGATGTTCGTAACGATAATGGCAGACGGCTCCTGTCGTTCGCCACCAATTGCAAGTTGGCTCTCACCAACACGTTTTTCAGCACGCGCAAGGGTGGGATATCGCATACTTACAACGGCACCGGCCCGAATGACCGTAAGCGGATTGACTACATCCTAACCCGTCAAGTCCATCGACCTAGAGTACAAGATGCGAAAGTCGTCCCACAGCCTCCTGCCCCAGCTAAGGCTGACTCAGACCACAACATCTTGTATATCAAAGTCCGACTCGGTGGTCGTTTTGCGCCCAACAGACAAATACGTAGACCGACGAAACGCCGAGAGTTCGACAGGCAGCTTTTTATGTCCGATGGAAATTGTCGTGAACGAGTAGTCTCCAGGATCATCTCCACTCTCAACCAGCCTATCCAGCCCCGTAATACGTCTGGTATGGTTGAGATTTTCACTGCGGCTGTTATTGATGCGGTCGAAAAAGAGGTACCACCCCCTGCACGTCGCCACCGCAGACATGGATGGTGTGAGTCTGCCGAAACCTTGGCCGCATTCATGCCAGCATGGACAGCGAGGGAGGATGCACGACAATTCTTGCGTGCCCACCCCCGGGACAGAACCGCGTGGAAGACCCTGAGATCTGCGTGTGCGAACCTGCAGAAGGTGATTGCCGCAGGACTGCATGCGTACTTCGAAGCGTACCTTGCCGAAACCGAACGACTCCTAGCGAACAACGACCAAAGAGGCTTTTACAAGCACCTTAAGAGTACGGTAGGATTGGAAGGGACTAAAGCGAGGAGCGAACAGTTCATTAGGGACGAGGATGGCACGATCCTACGGGATAAGGTGCGAATTCGTGAACGATGGGCGGGGTTTTATCACAAACTCTTGAACACGAAGTCGCTGAAACTCGATCCCACGATCATCGACCTCTTGCCACCGCGACCGCCTAAACTGTCGCTTGAAGATGAACCATCCATAGACGAGATGACCGAAGCACTTAAGGGGATGTCGAATTGGAAAGCTGTCGGGCCAGATGGTCTCCCGGTCGAACTCCTAAAAATCGACCACCCGGCATTCGCCCAGCGCTTTCACAACATCCTTGTCAATGTTTGGTTAACAGGAGAAGTCCCTCAGCAATGGAAAGATGCGATCATCAAGGTCCTTCACAAAAAGAAGGATCGAACTGACTGCAACAACTATAGAGGGATCTCGCTTGTTGCCCACGCAGGCAAAGTGTTGTTGAAAATCGTCGCGTCCCGCCTCAGCAACTACTGCGAGACCGAGGAACTACTCCCCGAGGAACAGTGCGGCTTCCGCCCCGCACGATCAACGATTGATATGTTGTTCGTCGTGCGCCGGCTGCAAGAGCTCGGACGACAGAGGAAAATCCCCTTATACGTGTGCTTCATCGATCTGCAGAAAGCGTACGACTCTGTCGACCGAGAGCTGTTATGGAAGGTACTCACACGCTTTGGCGTACCAACCAAGATGCTGAGAATTATCCGTAATTTCCACGATGGCATGCGGGCTCGCGTGCGTACTGATGACGGCGAGCTCTCGGAATGGTTTGATGTCACGCAGGGGCTGCGGCAAGGCTGTGTACTGTCACCGTTACTGTTCAACGTGTTCTTCGCTGCTGCGTTACACGTCGTACTAGTACGCTTCAGCCAAGACGAAGCCATTGTAAGGGATTTGGTCCAACTCTTGGAAGCTGGAGTAGTTCGAACAGGGAAGGAGGAGCCATTGGCGTGCGTGCGAAGGTCTGTATGGGGCATGTTGTACGCCGACGATGCAGGAATTGACTCGAAGTCGGCTGAAGGGCTCGCAAAAATGATGACAGTCATCGTGACTGTCTTCGAAGCAGCAGGCCTCACGGTGTCGGAAAAGAAGACTGAGACAATGGTCCTACAAACACCAGACCGGACAACCCTCGCACCACCGCTCGTCATCGAAGCGGCAGGTCAGAGGTATAAGCAGACGACCCAGTTCTTATACCTAGGCGGCGTTATCCACGAAAACGCTGACCTCTCGCTCGAAATCGACCGACGGATCCGCCTCATGCGAGCATGCTTCAAACGGTTCGGCCCGGAGTTGTATGATAGGACGACCGCCCCCCTTAGCCTTAAAGTCCGAATGCTGAAGGCCGAGGTGATTGAGACCCTGCTGTACGGGTGTGTGACGTGGACCCTCAGAGCGGAACACTTTGCCAAGCTTCGAACGGCTCACCACCAAGTCCTGTTGCGAGTCATTGGCTTCCAGCGCCGACTTCGTACTGACCATGCCACCCTCTCGTACGCGAAGGCCCTCAAGATGACACGTTGCGAGAGCATCGAAACGACCATTCGCAAACGGCGGCTCTTCTTTGCGGGGGGCGTGGCACGGCAAAGCAAGGAGCGATTACCCAATCGGGTAATGCTCGGGACGATAGCTGGTGGGGAGAACCCGAGACCAGGCGGACAGTGTAAGACTTGGCATAGATGCATAGTCGAAGACCTTAGGGAGTTCCGAGCCACCGAAGGGTCAACGGAAGTTGCCCCCTTGGTGTTTGGAGTTGAGACCGCGTTGTGGTCCACTGCAGCCAAAAAGGTGGGGAAGTGGTACCGGGGGATCCTTGAAGCAGCCGAACGGTTCATGGTGAGGTGGCACGAGGCTGAGGCTGAGATGAGTAGACAGCGCCGCGCATCCGCCGTGGATGGTGCCCAAAGGAACGGGGGGGGAGGGGGCAACAGGAGAAGTGGCATAAAGCCCGACCGAGTGAATGCGGAGAGGGGGGGGAACAGGAGGGGTAGAAGGGAAACGGCGGTAGACGAAAGTAGGAAGGAGATGGCAGACAGGGTAGCAAGGCACCAAGTCGACTAGGAAGTAGAATATGACCATACTACTAGTGCTACCAACTGGTGCAGCTGGCTCGAACGTGGTCTTCCCTTGTCTTCTCTTTTAGTTTTGTTTTTTTTTCTTTCTTGCGCTGACTCTCCGTGATTTTCATTTCATTTTTTCTCTTCCTCTTCCTTTTCTGATTGATAAGCCGTACTCAAGGAGCCGTGTGGCGTGGTTGGAAGACGAACCTGCTCTGCTCGGCTCGTATTGTCTGACGCCAAGGGGCTGGGCATAGTTGACGAACGCAGGGCGGAGACGGCAGTCTGGGTAGCAAGGTACCAGGCGGATTAGCAGGGAGAACCTGGCTATACTACTCGTACCACAAGCTGCTGCCGCCACCTAGAAGGTGCTTTGGGCTTTGGTCTGCCTGTTATTTCCCCTTTGTTATTTTTCCTTGTTACTTTCTCCTTGGTTCTTTGTCTTACTCTGTTCACAAGCAGTGGTGTTTTTTGTTATTTCTTCTTTTTTCCAGCTCGTTCTTTTTCAAGTGTAGGCCACCTCGCCTGCGGGGGGGGGGGCACGACAGATTGTTTCTCTTAGATTTTGCTTTCATTTTTCTTCTTTTTCTTTTTCGACTTGTCTACCTTGTTTTTGTTTTCTCTTTGATTGTTTCTTTTCGTTTCACTATTTCATAGATTGCGTATGTCGTGCCTGTCGTATCTAGTATGATGACATGGCTTTGCATTGCCCACTGCAGTTCACACTGCACACGTGGCAACGTAGTATCTCTGTGGCGTAGCTTTGTGACCACAGAACTTGTATCTCTTCTAGGATGGAAGAATCGGCACGGACACTGGTTGTGCTGGATGTCGACGGGTAGAAAGAACGGTTTAATGTGAAGAACACACACACACACACTCGTGCTTTACTACTACTACTGTACGTTCGTTCCAGGTCCTTGCTGCGGTACTGGCAGGTCGTGCGCACGATCTCGCTCCAACGAATTTTCCGAGATTTTGTTTTTTGTTCCATGGGTGAACCTGGATGGTGAGAAATTTCCGCGGGCCATATTTCGTTTACGTAGACCTATACCACACCCAGAGGGGTAGATCTCGATGTACGAGTACTGCTGGACGGTATATACATCCTCCATGACTTCCCATACCCATCGCCCGGTTCATTTGTTCCTCCTGCGCCCAGCCTGCCCACAGCTCACCTGTGTTGCACTGCCCATAAAAAAAAAAATGATATGGTACGTATTGCCAAAAGTCCGGACAACAAAGCCTGGAAGCACGTCTGTCGCCTTTTTTTTCCTGGGGACACTTCGTTTTTCTGTCTAGCTCCGAATGTTTCCAGACTTTGACTTTATTTGCAAAAATAAAAAAGGATTCAATTGTTGAGAGCGCCTTGCAGCGTGGGTAGGCACAATTCGATGCGAGTCGACGAGGGAAGAAAAGGCTGAAATCTTGTCGCGATAAAAATGAAGGCACGTACCGTAGCGGGAAGGGGGGAGAAGAGCCTGCTATGTGACCCCGGATCTGAGTTACGAGTTGGAAGGAGAGAGAGAGAAGCAGGAAGAAGATGTGCGAAGATAATGAATGGGACGAGAAAAAAAAAAAAAAAAAAAATCGAGCCAAAATTTGGCAGACCGGATATGAGCTCCTTGGTTCACTCCTCCCGTGAGTGTGCCAAAGCGACAGCACTTTTGGTGTCCTCCTTCGGGGCGGACCTTGTCGCTGAAGGTTGAAAATGTGGTTCCAGTCCCTTGAATTTTCGGTTTCTTGCACTGTAGCCAAGCATTTTTTCTGCTGGAGTACGAGAAGGAGGAACGTACTCGTTTTTCTGGGTTCCTCCAGCTCTCCCTCTACAGCAGGAAAAAATACTTGACTACAGTAGTATTATTACGGGGGACCATAGTTAATAGGACCTGTGGTTTACATAAAAACCTATATATTTAACCATTTCTACTAACAATATTTGGTCCTATTAACTATGGTCCCCCGTAATAGTAGTACAAGAAACCGAAAATTCAAGCGACTGGAACCACATTTGTAACCTTCAGCGACTAGATCCGCCCCGAAGGAGGACACGAAAAGTGCTGTCACTTTGGCACACTCACGGGAGTGCACCAAGGAGCTCATATCCGGTCTGCCAATTTTTGGCTCGATGGAAGTATTCGGAGCTAGACAGAAAAACGAAGTATCCTCAGGAAAAAAAAAAGGCGGCAGGCGTGCTTCCATTGGCTTTGTTGTCGGGACTTTTTTTTGTGTTTTTTTAGGGCAGCGGTATATTTATTTTATACAACGTTCCAATATTTCTCCCCTGTGGGAATACGCCTCCTTTCGCGTCGCATTCCAACGACCGTTCCCCGAACTCATGATTTGCCGGACTCCAGATTATTTGCCAAATTTCCAAGTTTATTATCGTCAAGTCTCGATCCATCTGTGCAATCTACGACACATCTCCACCCATCGTCTTTCAATAGATATACTGAGCAGTATCACATCTCAGCGCCACAGCAGTTGGGATACTTACTTCTTCTGTTGTCTTGTTGTGCCCTCTCGATCACACACACCTGCCGAGTTTGGCCGGGCTTGTGCTTGGTTGAGCTTGAGCTACTCCTACTACTCCAACTACTACTACTCCTGCTACTTTTACTACCTACACATACATGCCATCATCGGCCGCTGTAGGTGAGCGCACTTCGGCTTCACGGTCAAGAGCCGGATCTGCGGCGTCATCCACGGCCTACGACGAAGAAGAGGAAGCTACGCTTCGTCCGCCTCAGGTCCTCGCTCGGAAGCTAACATGCTCGGTCCTTACGGTCGTGTTCATGGGGGGGTTCCTGATCATCCTGCTCCAAGTCGGCCTGACGCTGACCGCTGTGCCGGACTGGAGCGCCGACGCGAAGCAAGCCATGATCGACCTCGAGCAGGAGAACATCTTGAAGCTGGCCTCGGACAAGGCCGATTATGTCGACGAAATTTTCGGGCGCGTGAAGGAGGGCTTGCTCCAGCTTCAAGAGTTCGCTGGTCAGGCCCTGGTCGCGGTGCCCCAGACGATCGTGGTGGATCAGTATTTGATGGCCTATCCGGGGCTGGAGCAGTCTGGGACGACGTGGGATCACAGTTCATGGTGAGCGTAGGTACTGCTGTGTAGAAGCACATCTCCGAGCCGGCAAGTTCTGCCGGTACGGCAACAACAACAGCAGTAGACCTGTGGCATTGCGGGTCGTTTTCTCCAACATGAACATTCAGTTAAAACGGAAAAATTAAAACGAACGCTGGATCGCTGGATCCAACCCAACAACTTGTAGCACTCACTGCAGTAGTACGTGGTATTAATAGTATATAGCAGCAGTACAGCTGTGTACTACAGCAGCAGTGTTCACTGCTTGCTGTTGGTTGTAGCAGCAGTTGCTATAGTCGCTCCTCATTCATGCCTTGCCATCATCGTACTTTGTAGTGAGAAGGTATACCGGTAACTTCTGCTATGTATTACCTCACAGGCACTCTCTGCGACGAGGTGCCGCGTTGATTGCCGTATTCGCGGGAGTAGTAACCCTGGGTGAGAGCCCCCGGCTGGTCGCAGCAGGAGGCCTCATTGATCCCAGACTATACCAGGTATACGAACTCACGTACGATGCGATGTTACAACAGTTTACAGCTCCAGGTAGGTACTTTGGGGTCACTCTTTTATTAGTCTTTTGTTTGTTTTTTATTAGACTGCTAAAAGGGCAGTGCTGACTACAGCATCATAAAGTGCAGCGCTGACTACAGCTGCATCATACAGTACTCTGAACGAAGAGCCTATATCACAATATGCTTTGGGGTTTGGGGCCTCCCAGCACGAGCCATCTCCGCGGCAAACTCTACGGGCCTCTCCCCTCGCCGCGTGCTGCTAAGCTGTGTACGCAGTGCATTCATCCGTATGTCAAAGAGCCTTTTCCACTCTCAAGACAAATTAATCATCGATCAACATGCTGGGAATTGAACCCGCGCACGCATCATGCTCAGAACAGCGGACAATCTGCGATCTACAGCAGATCAAGCTATTATACGAGTCGTACCTGGTACACGTACGTACCAGGTATGAGCCAAGGATGTCACGCCCGGATCAAGATATCGGTGGTTGGAGTCGAGCATACTCCCAATCTACAAGCACACCTGGTAGGTATGACAAACAAAACCAGGATGTTGTAGCCGCCAGTCGCAAGGCTCGAAGTGCACAACACCTACCGCTATAATACCGCAAATTTGCTTCAACTTCGCTGACAAGTCGCACAAAATGTTACCAGGTATTATCATTTACCACAGTAGAACGACACGATTCGATATATCAGTATAGAGGAGTATAGGCGTACTACAGCAGCAGCACTGCAGTTTCATTGTTGACAGATCCAAACGGTGCAACAAACAGCTTCGATACTTCAATACGCATCCGTATTGAACTGTTGAAATTTCAGCCCCACCACTATACTGCTCTACTACTACTGCCAAAATGGTGCACAGCAGTTTAAGTGAGCCCTGCAAGCTGTGGGCTGTTGTTCCAGCCCCAGTATGTACAATAATGCTGTACTGCGGTGATAGTGTGATAGTGTCCTGGGATTTGCGAGCGGACAGTCTAGGTGAACCCTGCCGGCTGTGGGCCGTCCTGGCTCGGTATGCGCACACTCTGCCACTTCCACGTACCTCGTATATGTATACTAGATATCATGTGAATATAATATACTGCAGCAGTATCGGCCGCCTCTACAGACTTGCAGAAATCGAGGCGACGAAGAAACAGCTATAAAAAAATGAATCACAGTATTTGGCCTATACACTCGTAGGCGCTCACCGTCTACAAGTAGACGGTGGGTAGCACCCTGTGACGAGCCGAAACAAAAACAACCCTTCTATTATTAATAACAGGACCGCAGCCCCGTTTTTGGGACTCGCAACTTAGAATTTGAGTGGTTTGTCCCCAAAACGGGACTGCAGACTACAAGGGTTGGATTAACCGCGTACCAGGTATTGCTCTAATCTGTACCTGGTATTCGACAATATGTAGCGCTTATTCCACTGCCGTACATAGGTGGGACAAGTCCCTTTGGCTGCTATTAATTCCGGAACGCTCCTATCTTGGGTGATCGTCTTATCTCGGGGTACCCACTGTATAGAAAACTGTAAGAAAATATTATCTCCCCTTCTCGCTCTTCGACAATAAGGATGATTAGCCTAACATCTGATTTCAGCTTTGTCACGAGAGGGGCTACAGCTTGTGCTCGGAATGAGGTGGCGTTCCCGGCTATGGGTTCCTTGAAGACAGTACAAAAAACGAGATTCCCTCTAACCAGTCACGAACTCTTTTTTCCTTGCTCAATTGTGGGAATTTTGGGCGAAGAGGGTGCCTCCTCAGGCAGTAAAGCAATGTTCGATGGCTCGCTTGCTTCGGATCCGACCTACCAGTGCCGTATTTGCTGACGCGGTTCGGTACAGTGGTGCCGAGGAAACACCCATAATTAACACCTCCCTTTTTCGAATTCGGCCCTCCGGGAGGGGGGAGGGGGCGTACTCATTTGTTGCTCGCCTTAAGTCATTTGACCATTGAAGGGGGGGGGGAGGGTACACTCAATATCATGCATGGCCGTAGTCGTGTGACCATAGCCCCTCGTATCCCTACAACGCCGGGACGGAGCACGTCGGAGGGGGGGGTGTAGGGGGGGGTGTAGGGGGGGGTCAGTTACACTAAAATCAAGTGATACGCTGAGTAGGGGATGGTTCATTTTCATCCCCTCCCCTACGAACGCCTCGCGATTCATGTAGAATCCAATCGCATATACCAGGTATTCTCTTTTAGTCGTTGGAGGACCGAATGCCTCACCTCGGATGAAAAAAACAAAAGGGGTGCTCGAAAACGATAGGCGTCGTTGTGTGTGTCTGAGCGGGCAGTACACCATGTTTTTGTCTGTGTCTGTGGAAACTTGTCATGAGAATGTATTGATTTTATTTTTTAGCTTCTCCAGGGAGGGGGGGAGACTCGGGGGGGGGAGGGGCATTGTTGGCCGTAGATGTTATACTGTATTACAAAGATGTATCTCATTCAGGGGACGCTATTAATAATACCCTCACGGATGCGTCAAGTGCACGCGCGACGGCGTTTCGGCAACATGTCCATACGAATTAGCGTAAGAGATTTGCAACCCAGATCCGTATTTTGAAGTTTTGGGGTGAGTGGTGCCAATATACAAGAACCAAGAGCTTTTTAGTTCTCTTTTGCCCTTTTTTGGCCCAATAACATGCTATTAATCCCATTCATGGGAGCGCAGTTTTGTTACCCTCAGCATCTTCGACGACACCTCGAAAAGAGATATATCATTCGCCTGGAGAATAGCAGTATTTTAGTGAAAGCCGTTTCTTCATCGGTGATGTTGTCATCGTACTCTGCTCCCGCGCACGAAATGAAACATTTTATCAATAGCGATTTCGGGTTTTTAGTACTACTCGCTTGCAACTTCGAGAAAACGAAAATACCTCATGAGTCGTTTCTGGCTACCTATGACTGCTATCTGGCGCAACCGACGCCCTCATACATCCCATCAGGAGCATTCCTTGATTTCGCGGTCTTTAGTTTCGTGTGAGCAGCTGTTGCTTTCCGCAAATGAAGCGCAAACGTTCAGTTAGGGGTTGTTTTTTGTCTCATTTTGTGCACCCCAATTTTTGACCGATTTCGACCACTGCAGCACCTCGAAGTCGAGGAAGTTCTTTCGAGTCACGGCCGCTCTTTGGTAGGCACAAAGTAGCCGAAGTTCTAAACTCAGCGTGCGAACATTTTTTCTTTTCCGATAAAGCATCTAGAGTCACCGGAAACCCGGGGACCTGGAGGCGTTGGAGAAATAACCGTGGCCTTAACTCCATTATTGCACTCGTAGCCGTTTCGGCGAGTAACCCCACAGCAGTGCCTCCGACAGTTCCTCCACTAGCATCTGTCTGGGGGTCTAGAGGCGGCGATTTTCACAACGCAAGACTCCTACTAACCTTCTGCCCCCCCCCCCCCCCCCCGCTCCCCTCGCCGCCTCTTTCAAGGTTCGTCTCCGGCTTCGACATCGGAGAAGTCCCTGTGGCTGATAGCGCCCTGGAAGGTCTCCTAAACAGGTCGTCACTGATGGACGTGCCGTTCCGGGGCATGCAGCAGCAACACCTCCTGGTGTACCTGGCGTCGTTAGAAGACCCCTCGCCCGCTGCGGGCGTGGTGTCGGGCGTCAACATGCAGATGTACGCAGCATTCGACATGGAAGAAGCTGGATATCTGGACTTTGGGGAAGGACAGGTGCGTACACACGAAATAAGCGCATTGCTTTGAGGTACCAATATGAGTATGCCGACTGTTCGAAACGACAGTTGGGTCCCTGGTATCACTCTGTTCGGAACTTTAAGGACCTAAATTGGGTATATACAAAAGAATACGCGATTATTCCGTACACTTCCGGAGATATTTTGAGTACCTGGTATCATGAGTCGGGTAGAAACCAAACCCCTTTTGAAACTGCACCCCGGATATGGGGACAAGCTACTTGACAATAAAGTAGGATTATTTCCGCAGTAGGTGGACCCTTTAGGGGCCTGTATCTGCCGAGGCAAGTTTCGCGTCGCACCCTTGATATGTGTTCACTCAGCAGGTCAGCTCTGCCTATCGTGTTGAGCACAAAGAGCAGCAGAGCACGGGTGGGGCCGTTTTTCTAGCTTCCCAAAAATGGCGGCGGCATATTATTTGTTGTTGCTGAGCGCCCCACCTATTTCCGGCACGACGGATCGACCGAAGTGCCCGAAGGCATTCGCCAGAGCGTGTGGAGTCCCTTCGCCAATAATTTTGTGTCGTCGTTGGTAGGGCTTGAGCCTTCCCTCTCGCCCTCCTTCGTGCTTGAGGTATCGTCACCATGGCGAAGTATCCTGGTCATGGCAAAGTGTAAACGCTACCTTTCTCCCACCCGTATCAAGCTACCCGCCCACCCCTGCGCCTGAGGTGGCGGTCGGGGTTGGTTACACATGAAGGGCAACTTGCACAGTGCGGGTCTGTGAGGATAGCCCGGCAGTCTAGCTGTACGACGCCTATCTGTCTACCCCCGAAGGGCCAGCGAAGCCTCAGGGGACACGTCGGGGGCGTGCTCGCGCTCGTTGTCTAGTCTTCAGATGACGCCTGTCTCAGAATAGCGCTGTAGCCTAGGAATCGGGCAGAGGCAGGATACTCGAGCTTGAGGCAAGGGGAGAGGAGGATTCGTCTGTAGAGAATACTTGACTATATCGAAGCCGAAATGCCTCTCTGTGAACGTGCCAGTAGGGAAATACGTGGGGGCGGCAGGAAGCCTAGATTACCTGTGGGAAAGGTTACCCCAGATCTATAGTATAAGCTGAAATGAACCGTGGAATGGCACGGTTTCCGACCCTCTGCACCCGATACGTTGTTCTGGTATGTACATATTTTTTCGTACTTGTTAGCTTCGCCTTGATTTCGGATTTTCGGGTTCGTTGTGGGTGTCCCGGCTGGCCCGGAACGGGTTTTCCACCCGCCTCCCCTCCCCCGTCCCCCCGCGCGCCCGAATTTCTCGGCGAAAACAGGTATGCGATGAGCGGGCCACCGAGTACGACGAGAACAGCAGCCCGACGACGTACGACCCGCGCTGCCGGCCCTGGTACCAAGACGCTGTGGAGGCCGGGCTCATCTTCACGAACCCCTACTCGGATGCCGGGACGGGGCAGCTCACGATAACCGTTGCCGCTCCGGTGTACGACGGCACCGACACGACGCTCATGCTGGGCGTCGTCGGCATGGACGTAGACCTCTCGGACATTGAAAACTCTATCAAAGACCTGAACCTCATCGGTGACGAGGGCCACGCCTACCTGCTAGCCCCGGGAGGAGGCGGGGAGGTGGCGGTGCACAACGACCTCCAGACGCTCGACGGAACCCAGTACATCACGGAGCTCGAGTCTGGAGTGGACGCGGAAGAGTTCGGCGCCATTGTCACGAAGATGAGCGAGGAGTGCGCCGGGTTCGAGAGTTATTCCAGAGACGGGAGCATCTGGCTGTTGGCGTGGAAGCACGAGACCACTACCAGTTCGGGGACGGGTGCAAGCGACGCCTGCAGCAACGGGGGCTTCATCGCGGTAGTTGCCGTGAGCGAAGACGTTCTTCTCGAGGTGAGAGCTTGCGACGGAACATTTGATTTTCGCGAGTGATCACTCGAAGGGAGGATGACTGGACACGATGCGTATAAGAGGCTTGAACAGCAGATGCACAATCGAGCCAAGAGACGAAAAAACAAAAGCGATTTATTCCATCACGTGTCACGGTCAAGCAAGCCAACAAACCAAGCCGCAGGCGTTCGCGTGCCGCAACACGCTACTGCTGTGTACGGCCTTACGCACATCACGACCGCCACCAACTTCGCGTGCACGGTGTATTGCGTTCACTGATGCCCATTTCCGTCACCCTTCCATCTGTCGCCTGCTCCCCGTTTCTTTCTTCTGCACTTGTTCCTTTTGTAAGGCCTTCTCGAAGCTGGAATCAGAAGTTCCCCAGATCGTTGCCCTGGCAAGCGTAGTCATGGCGCTGATTGTGATGGCCATCGGTTGCGTCACGGGGTGCATCGCGCGGGCCGTCTCCGTCAGAATCACGAAGCCCGTGAACCAGCTCGCGGAGGTCGTGCACGCTCTCAACCGCATGGACTTCTCGCAGCAGGTATGTCCGTAATTTAATACTTCGTTGCCTTACTCGCAAGCTTAACGCTAAGATCTTACCTCGAAGCGCGGCAAGGGGAGTCGATCGGCCAGACGGCGATCAAACTCCCGCCGCGGTATTGTGTGCTACGAACTCTTAACAGGTATTGGTACAGTAAATTCATGATGGTTCTGTGTTCTCGGCAGCAGTTTTCTTTCTACGAAACGGTGCCGCTTTAGAGCTTGCTGATATTTACTTGTAGGTTTATTGGTCGAGAAACAGGCAACTTCATGGGGGTTCCACATGCTTCTACCAGTCGCTAAATAATCGCCCTTATCTACGCCTTGCTTAGACGTTTGTGACTTCCATGTATCGTTCCATGTCCTTGGTACTGACGATGGGTCCAGCGGTGAAAAAAAAGAAAAGAAGCAAAACGTGTGCTAGGATAGGGGTACCTAGCAAGTTTTTTTTTAATCGTTTGTTTCTGATAGACGGGGCTCTACACTGCTGTAAGAAACTACTACTCAATACCCACCCACCTACCCACCCACCCACCCACCCACCCACCCACCCACCATGCGCGCGCGCGACCGACGAGAATGGCGCAAAAGGCTCCCCACCCATCGCTGACCGCGAGGAGTTTATCTCGTATTAACGCGTATGGCGAGTGACGAATTAACGACTTGGGCTATTATACGTACAGTAGTAGTGTGTGTGTATTTTTTTTCAGGAGACGGTAAGAGAAGGGGTGGGTAAGATCAGTTAATTAGCTACTTGAGCCACAGTATGAACTCATGAACACTGTATATTTTTAGAGATGATGTATCGTTTCAATCCCATTCGTGCTTTACAACAGTTGCCCGTTTCATCCCCACGGCATATTAGAATATTGTTTCGCCCATGAAAAGCTAGTCGCCGCACATTGCTTTTGAAATACAGGGTTTCGAAGTGAGGAGGCTCAGAAAATTGAGGGGCACCGCTCTACGCCCCCCAACCGCTTTTCGGGCAGCCCCCCGCAAAGCCGGCAGAAATAAGCACAGATCGAGCGCCACCCCCCCCCCCCCCCCCCCCGCCCTCCAACCGTTTTCTACTACAGCAGTAGACCTTTTGACCGTGAACGGCTGGGACGCAGGAAAAAATATCAACCCGTCTACTGTAGCGACCAATGTCCATGTTGCTGCTTGCTACAACCGAACTTGACGAGATGGGATGTATGCTCCAGGTCGAGAACACGCAACTCCATGAGGTTCTACAAAATATTATGTCGATGGTGAGATAGCCACCCCCACATCTGCCTGGTCGGTGAAAGCCCGACGTGCTCCGCCCCGGTATTGTGGGGGTGCGAGGGTCTATGGTCATACGACTGCAGCCATGTATAAAAATGAGTGCTCCCACCCCTCCCCACAGGCGGCGAAACAGGGAGGGGATAAGATTAAACTTAATGTTTCTATGTAATATATGGGAAAAAGACGTAATGAGCGCCCAAAATGTTGGTGGTGTCTTTATTAGGAGTATAAACGGTGCTCCGTCTCGAAAGGGATGCGTCGTGAATGGTCAAATAGTTAAGGCGAGCAAGAAATGAGTACGCCCCCCACCCCTCTCCCCGCGCTTGCATGCCAATCCTCCCTGTCTTGGTCGCGTCCAAAACACGCAGGAAGCGGGAACGTGGTTGGTGAACGAGATTTCTTGCCCGGAGTTGGAGGAGCTCATAAAGGCGTTCGAGTCCATGGCAACCGTGGTGAAGTTCGCCAACATGTCTCTGCACGATGGAGACTTGGAACTTGCGAGACAAAACTATGTCAACGCGCTCATCCTGTTCAAAAAGCTGGGAAACGACAGAGGGGTGAGTGCATGCCGTTGTGGTGTCTTTGGACTATGTAACGCTGAACTGTTGTTACCGGGGCAGAGCCCCCCACGCTACCGTGTGGCATTGGTAGTATGTATCACTTGTGGGTGGCCAATACTCCGATTAGTTCACACATAGGGCAGATCACCGCTCCCCACGTCATGATCTAGACGTTTCAGGGTCGGCTTATTCATGGTCTGTACGATCTGCAGCTCATGTTGTCGGGGGGGAGTCGTGTAATCTGCATGATCTACCACGAATTTCCTGGGCTGGGTCTGCACTATATAGATCCTGCACAACACCTCATATTGGAAGGTTAGGATTCATATTCGTTAGATCGTGTCCCGTTCGATGCTGTGGAATAGTTCACGTTGAGTACCACCATGTTGTAGTTCGATGTAGGGGCCAAGTGGCGGGTATAGACCTTGCTGCAGGTAATCGCGCGGTGGATATTTGTACACACCTAAAAAAACTCGCTACCGAATAGGCCTGGATGTGAAGCATGGGCGTATTCCACACCCGTATCGGCATGATAGAAGACCGCGACCTGTCCCGCGCTCGCTCAAGCATGGGCTCGTCGATGTATTCCACCATCTTCAGGCGAACGCTACATATTATCCCTGTGCTCTAGAATGTGACGCACTACGCTCAGCCGGGCGCGGAATATCCCCCGACATTACGCGTTCAGGTGAACATCGTCAACAACAACCTGGGCAACGTTTATACCCTGCAAGCCCGGGAGCTCTCCGCCAACGCCGCCGGTGAAAGAAACAAGGCGAAATCCACGAAGCTCATGAAACAAGCCAACGTCTTGTACAACGACGCCGAAGCTAGCTACCGTCTCGCGATCGACGACGCCAGGATGATGTGTGCCACGCTCAAGCAACGAGACGAAGACGACTCGACGCCGCTACCGAAAGACAGCAAGCGCGAGGATCACTCACCCATGACGTTACCGCCGGATGATATCGAAGCTGGGAGTGCTCCGAGCCCATCCGGCGGTGTTGACGAGTGTGACCTCGACGCGGATGCCGCTGTCTTCCTCCAGCTCGCCAACCGCGAATTCAACCTCGCGCTCTGCCTCGCCGCCAAGGTCAGCAGCAGCAGCAACACCGCGAGGAGTTGTGATAACCCCAAGACGGCGGCGGCGACCAAGGAAATTCGCGCGCTGATTATGGACTGCGTCCAAGTCACCGCCGACGTGAAAGACGCCAAGAGCAGTCAGAGGCAGCTGGAGTTTCTCCTCGAGCTTTCCTCCATCGAGCTCAGTCAAGGTCGGCAACGAGCCGCGCGAGAAGCCATAGATGCGGCCGAGCGTGTCGTCGTCGACTACGGTGCTCAAATGGACCGCGAGGACGACGGTGACGGCAGCGGTGGGATAACAACAACACCCGAGGGGGAGTCGCCACCCATGCCAATCGGTGTACTCCGGCAGCAGCTGCTGGCGGCGCGCGGGGCCCTCTGTATTGCGGAAGCGAACCCGAGGGCAGCGCTTCAATACTGGACCAATGCTGTCATCGGGTGCGGCGACCGGGTGAGCATAAGCGCGGTGCGGTCTTCTCTGGAGGGACTGCGCGAGCTGGCCGCGGGCGGGTATAATGACGATCAATTTTCCTCGGAGCTTTTGGTGGCACTTAGTTTGCCGTTGAGGGGGAAAAAGGACCCGAAATCGCTGACAGGTGCTATCGACAGCGCTCTGTCCCGGCTTCAGCGCCTAGAGGCCTCGGCGGGGGTGCGGATGGCGAAAGTAGGCAGGGGCAAGACTTCTTGGAAGACGAATGTGGACCTGTGTTTCGTGATGGACTGCACGGGATCGGTAAGAAGGGATTTGCAACGAACACATTTTATCTTACAGGGTTCAGTCCACCTTAGCCAAAAGCAAAAACAAAGGCCGAGAATATTCGCGCCGATTTAACAAAAGGAAAGGAAGAACAACCTTGAGCTTCGTCGCTGGGGTCGATGTTTCGTGTGGGCATTCAGTGGCGTGTTCAGTGGGTTGTTTTCTGTTAACTGATGTTGCGTTTTGCTAAAATGTCGGTCTACAAGTTGTTATTACGATACGGGGTGTACGAATAAATTTTGTGTGAGGATCAGCGAAATCGTCATTTATTTATGATACGAGTGCCCGCCGAGTGCACCGATAGCCCCCATCAAAGTACTCGTTTCCTTGCACTGAATTCCGTTAATTTTGTCCTACGGTATCTCAGATGCAAAGCTGGATCGACCAGGCGAAGGAAAAGCTGATGGAAATCATTGAGCAAGCCAAGAACGACGTCGCCAACTTAAATCTGCGGGTGGCTTTCGTCGGGTGGGTTTTTTTTTTCGCGACTGTTACGCATCATGACAACCCTCGTTCGGCGTTTCTATAAGTGACCCATCGAATAGAAGCTGCTGCCCGTGAGGGCAACCAAGCGAAGGTGCAAGAATGCTACGTCGCGTGTCTCGAGTAGTTGTACGATATTCCCATCAGGCAAGATATTGCTCCCGTGTATACGTATATTTCGGGTATGTACTTGCAAACATTGAGAAGGCACCTCAGATATTGACATCAAGGATTTCGTTTAAACTGGTCTTTGTAAGTCGGGTACGAGTATGGCAGTCGGTTTCTACCAATACCTTCATCTCAAGCTTTCAGCGCCGACCCGACCGATCCACAGATATCGCGACTTTGGAGACAAAAAGCGCTACGAGGGCCCATTCGATTTCTGCGGAGAGGATGAGCTTCCTGGACTCCTCGCCAAGCTTCGGAAGATCAAAGCGTACGGAGGTGATAAGCCGACACCGGCACGTTGAAGTTTGATGTCAACGATTAATTACCACTACATTCTGCCGTACTGCTGTAGAAACCATTGCTACCAATAGTGTTTGCCGAAGGGTCGTGTATGGGTATGAGGGCCTATGACGCGTCCTTCTTTATCCTTGGGGAGGTGAAGCTTCCGCAGAACACACTCTTCCGCGCAGATCAGCTTTTTCCACTGATACAGATGGGAATCGCCTAAACCAGATAAGCATGACACACGCTCCGGGCATCACCGTGAATTGCATCTACTTCATAAATAAGTGACCTTCTTGACGGTCGGGGCGGGGGGGGGGGTTACGGGGTTCCATAATTCGATAGTATGCCTTTCCCGTTCGTGTTGATTCTCGCCGCTAAACCCCAACTCTTTCAGGCGATGACGTCCCGGAAGACGTGGCTGGAGGGCTGAAGCACGCTGCGGAGCTCTCCTGGAAAAGTCCCATCCGCCTGTGCATCCTCATCGCCGACGCACCGTGCCACGGTCGGATGTACCACGCCAATATTCGCGACAGATTCCCTGCTGGTTGCCCGTCCGGGCTCGACCCGTCGAAGCTGATGTATACCTTGCAGGTAATATTTGAGACCTTCCTCAGAAGTTGCACTTATGTTGTATGCCGATGATCAGGCTGTCGCCTGATCCCGAGTCATGTGAACCTTGGCCTGTGCACCTATATAAGAGCGGCGGGGTTCGTGGTTCACTCCGCGGCCAGTTGGCGCACTCCTCGGCAAGATACCGATAATTCGGGGCGTAAGATGAAGAGGAAATGCATGATGTTTCGCAGGACAGAAGCCTGCTCGTGCAAAGTATGATGTCACTACAGTAACTACTATTGCATGCAACGCAATGAGTCGTCTCTTTCAAGCCCCACCGCCAAGAATACGTGGGGGTGGTTCCCACCATAGTAGCTTGTTCCCGAATCTTGCGTTGTTCCACGCAAACACGTTCAACACCCAGCGCGGCAGTT
Source organism: Nereocystis luetkeana (assembly GCA_031213475.1). Classification (NCBI taxonomy): domain Eukaryota; class Phaeophyceae; order Laminariales; family Laminariaceae; genus Nereocystis; species Nereocystis luetkeana. Next base: position 4,074,210 of record JARUPZ010000003.1, on the reverse strand, counting down.
GGGACGAACCGTTTCCTCTCGAGCGCCACGGTTTGAAGCAGCCCTGGTCAAGGCACGACCTCGACACTCTAACACCCTTCGAATAGTCAGCCCTGTGACATGTTTTCGCTCGCGTGAGAGGAGGCACAGTACAGTACTCTCGGTATGTGTAGGCGCCATTGGTGCAACACAACCACCTTATCCTGATCTAGCCTCTCTGACCCTTCTTTGCTGCTGTCGCTTGTGGCACGCGTATCGTCACCATGGCGGGAAACGCGCCTGCAGTACGACCTCGGCGTCGACTTCTACTTCGTCAAAGTAACACGCCACACCGACACCATGATCAGTGTCTTTCAGAGCCAGTTGGCGACTCTCTGCCAGGATACGTCGCGGAAGAAACGCCGAACCCGCGGCGCAAGGAGAAAGACCGAGCCGAAGATCGTCGTCCACGACCTAGGCTCGAGCGACCACCGTTTCTTGGAGACCGTGGTGGCAAGCGTCAAGCTCAGTATCAACCTCCGCGTCGAGACTTACTAGGCCTCAAGTTCAGAAACTAATCGCCGCGTCGACATGTACATTGTGAGTAGTATAGGTCATGAGCTCAGTGTAAACTGTCTGTGTCGTCAAGCTCCGCATTAAGCTCGGCGTAGAGACGTACACAGCGTCAAGCTCTGTACTAGCCCCCAAAGCGTTGAAATGTAAACTGAGAGCTTAACGGGTTTGTTTGTTAGGGCGGAGGGGGGAGGGGCGTACTCATTTTATTGCTTACCTGAAGGCATTTTGGCACTTTGACCAAGCACCCCTTTCGAGACGGAGCTTGGGGGGTGGTCTCTTGTCTGATGTTGCCGCAGCTGCAGGTCTCTGCAACCCGCAACACCAGAGATGAAAGCGCGCTACGACTGGGGAAGCGCGTTTTGGAGTCAACTTATATGTTGCTGACGGGGAGCCTCAAGCGGAGGACTACCCGATATCGTGGGAATCCGACCATTAGTGGTTGTGCGATATTTTTTGTTTGCTAGTCCACGCACATAGGGCAACCTTGATGTTTGTCGGATTGAGCGTTTTTTGTCTTCTCCCTTTCTTAAAGTCAGTTTTTTTGGTGAGATCGCATAGAGGTCACTAACCCTGTTAGGACTGCAGTCCTGTTGTGGGATCAAACCACTCAGAATATGTGTAAACTGTGCCCAGGACGGGACTGCAGTCCTAGAAGGGTTAGACGAGGAGCCCCAGAAAACATGGGGGCGCACCGCACCCCTACCTTCGCGTGCGCCAGAGTTGGGATCGAGACTCAAAAAGTGCGGCGCGCCGAGCTTGGTTTCGGAGGAGAGGGGGGAAGACACAGTAGCTGTACATAGAAAGCATGTGCAGTGGAACCGAGAGTTTTTCGAGATACCCAGACGATGTAAGCTATGAAAAGAAGCGTGTGACATCAAATAATGCGGCCGTCGGCTAACCTTGCCTTACATTGGTCGGGTAGCAGAATATTCTAATTATTTTTGAGCCTTTTGCGTGAGGAGATTTTGAGCATAAACAGTGTCTTCGGTTTGACGAACCCTTGACGCTGTCTTCTTCGATGGTAATTTTTATTTATTTATTCAGTATGATACGTCTACTGTGCTTTATGTCAGCGTGTTGAGTTGACGTATACTTGTTGGGCAATTGGCTGCTTCTTCGAGCTATGTGCGATGCCGTTGGGTTGAAGCGTTTGACATCGCAACATAAGCTTGACGCTAGTCAGGGCTCGGCGTAGTTACCACGGTATCTACGGCACCACCGGGTTGACCAGTAGTAGTGCTTGTCAAGCATGTTCGATCTTTTGCATATTGCTGTGTTGTTTTACTCTTTTTGTTTTTTTGACCTGCCGGCAGTTCCTTTTTGCTGGTGTTGTGCCTAGCTGTTTCGCGGCAGCGTACTGGAGAGCGAGTAGCTTGGGCATGAAATGGCGGTATGGAGGGAACGGGGGGAAGAGGGGAGGGGAGAGGGAGAAGGGGGGGGGGGGAACTCGCTCGACACACGTTTGCGTGTAATAAAGTGGTAGCCACGACGGCTATAGCGAAATAAAATAATTTGTACGCCATAGTCGTGCTTCGGAATCCAAACCGCCTTTCAGCTCAAGCTTGTCATGGGACTGACACCTGAGGAGGTCAATTCGAGAGTCCGGCCTCTCGGGGCTGACCTATGGGACCGCTTCTGAGACTACTTATGTTAGATAATTCCTTTAACTTTTGTTCCGGGCACCGCCTTTCACATTGGGACCATTGTAAATTAATTTCTGTTTTTGATACTTGGGGCTAGGATACCCAGTTTGCGGTAAATGACTGGAAGACCGTTTTTGGTATCTTGGTAGAGGAGACGGTTTTTCATGCTTGGGCCAGGAGACCCTCTGTTTTGGTGTGTAAACGATTGGTCAGACCAACATATTAGTGTTGATGTTCGTAACAAACCTAATCTGCCTGCAATAATAAGCGGAGTCGTCCAAACTAGTTGGAAGCGTATTTACCCGCGATACGGACTCGCACGGCAAGGCTGGGGGAGGGGGGGGGTGTACTCGATAGGAGAGATGTACTCGATCTCATGCATGGCCGTAGTCGTATGACCATAGACCCTCGCATCCCTACAATGCCGGGACGGAGCATGTCGGGTTTTCACCGACCAGGCAGACATAGCTTGCACCAAGCGCGAAGCGCCGTGAGGTGTCCGGCGAGTCCCATGTAGGGTGAGCTGCATCCTACTAAGAACCGCTTGTGAGGCGGACTTGCATATGGACGACAGTTTCAATGAGTTGATTTAATTTCCGGCGTAGGCATTTCCAGAGACAGCAATGGGAGCACTATGTAACTGCCTCTTGGTTGCCTTACCTTGAACACTACGTGATACGATCATTCCCACTTGTGCGGAGTAGAGGTTATTTACCTCGCACAAGTGATCTAACTCGACAACCAGCTGTGGGTAACCGCCAAGAAAAAAAAAAAACGGTACCCTGGTTGTCTAGCTCACGTAGTGAGCGGCATGTTTTACAGTGTCGTAGCCAACCGACGCCAACCCAACCTATATAAAATAGGGGGGGGGCTGGGGGAGGGGGGGGGTAAAATTTTAAAAGGTTTGCTCGTAACACGCTCAGGTAGCTCCTATTTTAACGGGGTGAGTAAGTTCGATAGATACGTAGCAGTTTCTGTATGCAATTGTGCGGTTCGAAATCTCGTACTTCAACGGGTTCCTTCGAAGTTTAATGTTTCCTCATCGACGAAAGGTACGATTTAGCCGGGTTTGGGTCTATACGCCCGTAATACCTTCGTCCTACGTACCAAGGAAGTGCTTCCTAACGCCGCAATAGTGAACGGCCCGACCCCCGGAAGATTTTTTTCCCAACGAGTTGTATTGTTTAGAATGCTACTGTAGCCTACGACGTTCCCGCGAGCTGGGAAGATCAAGCCCAGGCCGCGCGCCGAAAAGGTCAATAGCCATAATATAGTATAGTACCTGGTACGTTCGTTTGCTTGTGTTTCACCCACGGCCCATTTATCTGGGTTGCACGGGTTTTGCACCACGCGATACTTATGTGCGGTGCGTGCCTGGACTTCTGTCTGTAGTACTCTGGACTCTCTTCTCCCTGCTCCTTTTGTCCCGTCCCAATATCTGTACTTCGCCCTGTTTCCTTCATCATCATTGCGCTCTATGCGCTGCTCCTCAATACCAGACTCATCGCTCCCGCGACCTGACCCCCCCGCCTCCTCCTCCTGAGTTGTATAGTGAGCTATAGTATGTGGGCATGATACGGGTATCTACAGTGCAATACATGTTGGTAGGCATCCTCCTCCTCCTCCTCCTCTGCTTCGCAGCTGTACTTCAGCGACTGCATGCTACGATGCCCGCCCACAGCCGAAATCAGTGCTTCAACATAGTAGGCCTCCCGCTCGTCTGTCCATACCTCCCTGCGTAGTTTGAACGCAGCCATCATATAACATCTACCTACAGATTTCAAACAGCTGCAAAAATATATCCGAGACAATTTCGGGGAGTAACACACTCGCCGCGCAGTGATTATACCAACACATATCAGGGTAAGCACAAAAAAATCTGGACTCCCACCCCCCCCCCACTCGACCGGCCCAAAACATGCATACCGGTATATTTTTCCCCAATCTGAAAACGTGTTTCGGTTGATTTCGAAGCCTTATCAACGGTTTTACATCGGTACGAGTATACGTGCCACATCTAAACCGTACCGACGTACGCTTTTGTTATATTGTTTTTTAGAGCTGCGTTCCAACTTGAGCAGACCAGCGCGCACATCAAGCACATATGTATGTATGCATGCATGTATGTATGCACACATGTGTCCAGTGTGTGTCCAAGTGTGTCGGCAAAAAAAGTTGGCTAAAAAGCTTGCTTGACAAAGAGTGTATTGATCAGATTTAGTGTGTATTGCAATATGTATAGTGTATATATAGATTGCAAGCAAGACGAGTTTAGAGTTTATACTTAAGTACATACCTGGTAAGTAATTATTATTTTCTGTTTTTGGCAGGGGAGATGGAACCGTCCACTCCACAGCCCACGTTACTTGAATGGGTGCCAAAAAGGCAGAGGACACATACATAGCTATGTAAACCTCCGACCCGGACTCCCTCGGCCAAGTTTCGGCCGTTGCAATTATCCTCCTCCACCCCGTCCCTGGCAGGGCGCCGCCCCCTACCCCTACGTCCCCTATTCATCATCAACCGATGATGATGAGCCCTCCTTCCACTTCCTCTTCGCCAACACTGTCTGGTTGGCCTCTGCTACTACAGACACAACTGTGCCTTTTTTTTTAGACGTCGTGCGGTCACTATTCCCCCTACCCGTTCTTCTTCTTCTTCTTCTTCTTCTTCTTCTTCTTCTTCTTCTTCTTCTTCTTCTCCTTCTTCTCCTTCGTCCTCCTCGTGGCCTGCAACGCGTCCTCTTCTTCCTCGCTCTCGACGTCGCTGTGAAATTTACAGTCAGATTCGCTGAAATTGCTGACGTCGCCCCCAGAACCTTTGTTACCCTTCCCGTCTTTGGTCAAGGTTTCTCCCGTCTGTTTGCCACGGACTGACACCTGAGTTATGTGTGCACCCACTGCTCCACCCCTTCGTTGAAGATTTTTTTGACAATGCGCCCTTACCATTATTTTCAACTTCGCTGACAACAATACTCGCAAGAAACTGTTGATGGTCCGGGACCTTGCTCCTCAGCTTCGCGCTTGTGGCGTGCTTGGTGTCCACGTGGCTCTTCATAGAGTACACCTATTCCCAATGATCAGGACAGAATATGCACTTCAGCGGCGCATTTGTACACGGTGAACTTGAGGAAGGTGTCTGTGCCGAATGCAGCGTTATGGAAACAAAGGTCTCTTGATTTTTTGCCGTTCTCGGTACGAAGCGGCGTTTGGAGTAAACCCGCCCTCCCGCCTTTCCCGTCTGCGGCTTGCACACCCAAGACTTGCAACCGCCGTCTCTCTTTTTCCGGTGGCTTAGGTGGCTTGGTGAGGCAGTAGGTGATGTCAAACAGCCAAACATTTGGCTCGTCACGTGTTTTCAAAGCGGCTTGTACACAAAGATAGTGCAACATCATCTTGCATTCCGAGAAATGGTGGCTTCCGCCGGCAATACCGGGGTACTTGCAGCCTGCAGATAGATCACATTTCTCCATGGGCGCCACAACTTGCGCATGGATCCACCCCGCTTAATTGGGATGTGCTGTGTGGGCCGATTCAACGGAGACGGGAGGTGTACGTGCGCGCGCGCGCGCGTGTGTGCGTGGTTGATCTCGCCGCGTTTTTGGACGGCTTAAAAAACCGGTCCGCCGATCTCGCCGCGTTTTTAGGTTCTGGCTTTTAGTAAGCTCATGTCGACTGCACTATTCACGTGGCCTAGACTGCCGGATTGCTCAGTCTATCATCAATTGACTTAGAATGTATAAGAATCAGTGTTGCATCGTCATTTATGTAGGATTTAGTATACCAGGAGAATTGCGCCCCCCCCCTTCCCCCCCCGGGCCTCCGTGCCCAAAATGAAAAAAAGGAGTGTGGGTCCAATAATATTTTTTTTCCTACCCTTGACACCTATCATATGACGTAAACCCACTCTATCCGCCTCTTCCAGGTCACCACGAGTACGTAGGGAACCTGGGATCTGGGGCTTGATTGTATGTTGTGGTCGTGTCGCATTTTCTTGGGCAGTTTTAGAGGGAAACAAATCTATATGTCGAACATAAATAAATAAATGGCGGTGACAGAATAGATAGGCCCAAACTGCAATGCCACAGGCCCTGCTGTGCTGCTGTGATACACGCCCGCCGTATGGTGACACTTGGTCCTGTGCCACTCGCCCTTCTTCAGATGATAGATGCTCGATTAAATTGCACTCGTCGTTTTGTTGATTGGTACCGGTTGGTTGGTATACCGCTGTTACGGGAAGATGAAACATAAGACCGATTATATACATCGAGGTTTTCATGTATGTACGTTAGTTAGTGTGCGTGACACACACGATTAGTTTTAATGTTTTGTTATTGCAGATCGTACGGGCCGGTAGACTGATGATCTATATTGCTCGAATGCACTTCCCCCACATCCCACGCGATGACCTCATAACGGTACAAAAATGATGGAGGAAAGGGAATAATTGTAACAGCAGGAGAGATTGGTAAAATGGCCACAGCCCGGGGGAATCACTTCAACAACAAGCAGTGACTATATTATATTACTACTGATCGTCAAGCAGCCTCAGATCGAGGCTAGGGTTAGCCTACAGGCGATTCTATAAGGTAATTAGAAGTGGCCACGCAACGTCTGGGTTTTCCTACTCAAGTATACCAGGTACTCGTATTAATATTAATAGTATACTCGTAGTAGTGTACCGTAGGGAGTAGCGGTTGTCCACACCGCGCGACCATGTGACCTGTCGCACGTGAGCCCAGACCGTTGGCGGTATGATGTGGCATGGAGAGTAAAAAAAAGTATCAGGTATACGGAGTCTAATAATAATACTCTAAACAGCAGTCAGTGTGTTACGAAGAAATAACGAAAGCTAAACCCCACGCGGATGGCCAAGAAAGCGGAATAGCAACAAGAAACCAAGAAAACGGTTACACGACGGTTTCAAAAACGATTTGTTGTGCGATAAGCGCGCAGCCCAAATGGAAACCCAAATTCTTCTCTTCCAAGTTTCAAGTTCGAACTTCCAGTTTCCTGGTTTTGGCAAAACGGCTTTCAGAGCTTTACCCTGACACGCCACAACATACTCCTGTACACAGCTCCGGCTGTGCAGTATTCGCATTCCACAGCAGTAGTTTAGTGCGTAGCGGCCTCCCGCTTGGCGCAACCTAAGCGGCGCATGGGCAACAAACAACTCGCCCGATTGATTCAGGACTACTGCTGCTGTGACTGCGGATATTCCTTTACGCTGGCGGAATGTCTCCACTACAATCATCCTCCGTGAGGAGCAGCAAAGTAGCTCAAGACGAAGCCTCCCAGCCCCCACCACCGCCCGATTACGCTTCAGATATGCTGGTGCCCTCGGCAGACTCCGCAGCGGGGATGGGCACCCCTTGCGACCCTGATCCAGGGTCGAGCAAGGTTAGTGTCTCCACATACGTGCGCGAGACGGCGACAGCAGTGTGCACTCTGTTCGAGGAGGTTCCTGCGGTGGGCGCCGTGTGCAAGACGCTGCTCTCGGTCGAAAAACTCGTGGGCACGGCGAAGGTAAACAAGGACGAGCTCGAGGTGCTGCTGGAGCTGTGCGACGTGGTGACGAGAGGCTTCCTTGACCGCTGCAGCGCGCCCTGCGTTCCTTTGGAGAGGGTATCGTCACTCCGGAGGCACGTGGACAGCGCGAAGAGGGTGACCGCCTTGTGCAACAAGGGGCGCTTCGCTCGGTTCGCCCTGGGTCGCAAGATCTCGAGGAATATCACGTCAGTCAAGACCAACGTTGTCAACTTCGCCACCGTGAACAACCTCGCCCTGAGCGGCGACCTCCATGTGAGTCACGCTGGGAGAATATACTGCTGGCGATATTTGTACGCGTACCAGGTATATCCTAGGGCGCACGTGCCTGTTTTTTCACCGTCTTGCCTGAGGTGTCCCCAACATAGCGAGCTTCCAGTTCATCACACTGCCACTGCTGCTGCTGCTACTGCTGTTGCTGATGCCCAAAACCAGCATAACCCATGCACTCTCAAATATATACTGGTATGAATCTACAGCAGTACGTGAGAGTTACACACTCTAGTGAGTTACGACTCTAGTGCTGCATTTATACCCCTTTCTAGACTGGTTGCCCGTAAATCTGTAAATATCTGTCATGATTTTCAACGGTTTTTGAGGGTTTACGTTCTGAAATGGTCAACTTCGATTGGTAACCATACACCCACATGCCTCAATTATGCTCGAGCTCGCATATACTTCAAGTGCGAGTAAGAGGTACCTGGTACCGTACTTCGACGTATGCACTTGAGCCATGACTCTACTGCTCTATCACCTATGGCCGCCACCCAACATCACACACCGTGGTTCACACGCGAGCGCCGTATATACGTAGTCTGAACACAGTGCGTCTCTCGCCCGCGAGTTGATATATCTCGCACCTGGTGTACCTGTACCCAAGCCAAGAACTCTCGGTATTGGGCCATTATTTACCGCAGTACACTGGTCTGGGCAGTACCTGGTACATCTCTCCTGGCTGAGGGAGGTCCAAGGGATTCCAGCATACCAGGGTATTGGTTATTCACGTACGTCCCTCTAAAACCCCTCACAATGCAACGGAGACCCATCGAAACGTGTTTAATACTTTCCCGACACGTGCGCATGAGAAGAGAGAGAACAAATACAGCAGCATTCCGAACGCTCCTTTATAACCATACATTTTGTTCACATATTTTCGACTATTTCCTGCGTCAATCTACCACTGACCAAAGCATTGCCTTTGAGATATGGCCCAAAACCAACCTGCCCTGGGTGACTACGATTAATATTAATATTGTGAATGTTTGTTTAGCGTCACGAGTGAAGTAGCCATATCGCTAAAAACGTGCCTCCCGCGGGACCCTCCCACCAGGAAATGGTCGCGGGTTTGCCAAGACCATCCATGTTCCTGGCTACAAAAGAGAGGAAACTCAACTCGTAGAGAGGTGAACCTGGAAGCTTTCAGCTATTAATAACAATGCGAGAGTACGATCGGACACTGACCAATCAGAGGGAGGGCCAGGAAAGGAAGCCCGAGTGCAGTAGTGTACCTATACACTCAAATGGCATACGTACGACGCAGGTACAGCTGTACAGCTCTTTTTTGCTTTTGCCATAAGTTTACATGTTTACACGCATTTCGGAAGCGTCACCAATGCTGTACTTGAAATCAACTATTAATAGCGTAAGCTGTAGCCGAATTTCTCCTCAAAACTCATATACTCGGAGTACATATTTGCAAGCTTGGTGTGGTACGTCGATCAAAGTGTAAGTGCTACAGGATGTGTAGTACCAGTACGTGTCAGAGTGATCTACGAATTCCGACATTTTTTGCAACAATTTCACTACTCATGCCAGTATCATTTTACGCGCAAGATTATAAGCGACGGCTATTACGGGGGACCATAGTTAACAGGACCTATGGTATACTTGAAACCTATATATTTGACCATTTTTACTAACAATATTAGGTCCTACCAGGTATTATTTATGGTCCCCCGTAATAGTGCTGCTGCTGTAATTACAATTGAAGGTGATGCAGTAGGGTCAGCACGTGTCCAGCCCAGGGCTGGTGCTCGAGTTCGTGCTGCTCAAGGCTTGATGCACCTGCGGCGACTATTAATATCATTATGATGACTTTGCTGTACTAATATACGCGGCACAGGTACACTATTCTACTTGCTTTTTGTGCCACGTCTCTTTCACCCACGGACGAAACCTATATATGCGTACCACCTCTCGACTTGTCTGTCTGCTCGGGCAGGCGAAGTTGGGCAAGATGGAGGAAGCCTTGGCCGCCAAAGAGAGGGAGATGCAGCTAGCGGAGGAGAGGGAGAAGCAAGTCGCGGAGGAGAGGGAGAGGCAATGGACCGCTGAAAGGGAGAGGCAAAGGGCCGACGAGAGGGCGAGGAAAAACGCTGAGGGGAGGGAGAGGCAAAGCTTGGAGGGGAAGCAGAGGCAGAGCTTCGAGGTGAAGGATAGGCAGAGCTTCGAAGGACAGCAGAGGCTCAGCTTGGAGGGGAGCCAGAGGCATAGCTTCGGGGGGGCTGATAGGGTGAGCTTGGAGGGGCAGCAAAGACCGAGCTTCGAGGGGAGGGATAGGCAGAGCTTCGAGGGGAAGGAGAGACAGAGAGCGGAGGCGAAGGAGAGGCAGAAGGCCGAGGATGAAGCGCGCGCTTCTGCTGCGAAGACCAAAGCCGCACCGGACCCGGTGAGCAGAAACAGCAATCTATCGACGCGATAACCTGATCTTTGACTGCTGTGCATATATACGAAGATGACACACTGATGTGCTGGATGTGGACGGGTAGAAAGAACGGTTGAATGTGAAGAACACACGCACACTGCTGTTGTGCTTCTTCTGCTTTTGTTGGCCTGGACACACAACTATTACGGGGGGTCATAGTAAATAGGACCCATGGTACACACAAAAAACTAAATACTTACGTATTTTTACTGAAAAAATGGTCCTATTTACTATGGTCCCCCGTAAAGAGGGTCTCCATACGAAGATGGCACCCTGATGTGCTGCTGTTGTACTTCTGCTGCTTTTGTTGGCCTGGACACACGAGAAGGGTGTCCACCAGTGCTACTACTTGTAGAACAAATTACCTACATTTAACAGAGTACCGTATAACACGTGAGATAGCACACGCCCTGGGACGATTTTCAGAGCCGAGATTCTTCGAACCATGGGGGTACACACAGCGAAAAGGGCGGCTTTGGAATGTGCTCGTCCAGATCTGTCCTTAGATGCGTCGCTCGGGATTTTACACTGTCTCCGTCGTCGATAAAACCACACCAACGTCCACTACTGTCCGAGGGGATACATTATCTTGCGTTTTACGAGTACAAGGTACGCGACAACAGCAGTTATACCGGTACATAACAGAGTACGCGACGAGTAATATTTTTAGCCCGAGGGTCGAATTATATATTATTATTATGTGTGGCAGGGTGCATCCTACACTAATTTCTGTATTGAACATGTTTTTTTCGTTGTTTCGTGCAGAAATTGAGCCATTTTTTCTCACTCCCGATTTCATAAAACCCGTCGGGTGAGGTAGACTGGAAACTCTAGAATAGGGTGATTGTTACCTGGTACCAGGTATATGTTTTGGTGTTAGGGCCGCGGTCGGACTTTTTTTCCCTCATCCTCTTTTTCCTAAAACTACTACTGCTGTGTTGTACTTACAATTAGGTTGTAGAGCGGGTTGATTTTCCCCCGATCCCCGCTACATTTTTATCAAGGTTTTATTTAGAATGAGCTTGGACGAAGGTGGGGTTTTTTTTCCTTAACCCCTTTAGAACCGCAGTCCCGTTTTGGGGACAAACTACTTGAAATTTTACTGGTTTGTCCCCCAAACGGGACTGCGGTTCTAAAAGGTTTAAGCAAGAAAACGCGCGTCAAGGTGTGGCGAAGGTTCAGTACGGAATCTTGCTGTCCATGCGCAAGGAAGTACGGGAGTTTCTCCCCACCTGCTATATTAGGAGTAAAAATAATTCGTAGAACTGTGTGGCTCGAGGTCGGTGCTTGATAAACCGAAAAATCGTACATGAAAAAACGGGCAAACACAAAGCACAAGCCTTTTTGAAAAACGACCTGGGGTCACGGATGGCTTGCCCACAAGCCACAATAGGAACGTACCTAAACCCGCGAGACCGAGCACGTTCGTTTGTGTGGTGTGAGAGGATTCGTAGCTGTCTACTCCTATGTGTTCCTCTCGCCTCACCTGGCAAGCATTTCTCTCTGGTTCTCTGAACCAGGTATGCATGTTGAGCAGCAACATCCTGGTATTCATAGTATACTGGTATCTGCTACTGCATGTACTGTAGTTTACACTCCTGCACACAGCACTACGAGCAGCCCAAAACATGTGTTTTAGTGTTTTTTCCTGTTTCTTGTTTCTTCTTCTATTTATTTTGCTTCATGATCTTATCTATTTCCTCTCTCCTACCAAATCACTGGTATACCACGTCCTTGATACTGCTGTGAGTTTATTTGTGTTTATTTTGTATTTTTTCGCATGGCATCCCGTTTGTCACCTCTTCATATGATGCGAGTATGCGAACTATGTTTGCTCTTGTTTTCTCATGGCGTTTGGGCACGAAATTTGTTTTCCTGGTTGAGCATACTGTACTTGGTATACTTGGTGTATTTTTCCATGTTTCTAGATCTCTGAAAATTAATCGGCACCCACGTGCTGAATCTCGTTCGGTGGAAAATTTTCGAAATCACCCAGTGCGGTTCGGTGCGGTTTACTCGTCGCAGGAATCGTACGGTGTGGAGCGGTACGGTGCGGTGGATATTTCACATTTCAAAATCGTACGCATTTCAAAATCGTACGCTGCGGTGCGGTTATCCGTGCAACATTTACATGCCTACGGTGCGGTTGAGTTTGCGCCATAGTAGAAAAACCGGTGTGCCGCAGGTTTATACCGTAGCCGCACCATAAAAAAACGTACGGTTCGGGTGCGAGTAGTTGCAGTCTATTTGTGTATGTTTACGAGTGTACTCCTGTTTTTCTGCTTGTAGTACGTACGTAATTTCATCTGTGCCATGAGTAAGGGTTATTGTGTTTTTGTTTGTGAAAGCACTTAAGACACTCCGATTCCATTTCTGTTTTTTTAGTTGAAATCCTCAATGTTTTTAGGAAGGAACCCTCCTCAAAATGAAAGCATTCGCGAATAACTACACCAGGTGGGCGAACGCCGTAAACCAAAGTGTTTATAATAATAGTCGGCCTGAAAGGGTCGTATTTGGCCAAGAAAAAACAAATACGTAAATGTGTTTTAAAGTTAATTGTCCTCGTGGTCACTGCTGTGGAACTCGACGCCAGCTTCTCTAAAGCCTTATGGCGGGCATCCTCAGAGTGGTTTACCACCCTTTCCGGCGTCCCTGCCCCTCAGAAACATATTCTCCAAAGGTAATCTCAAAATTGGGTCAATCCCCAAAATTGGGTCATCCCCAAAATTGGGTCAATTTTGGCCCAACCTTTTATAGAAATATTCAATAGAAATATTCCATATATGTTGGATTTTTTTTGTATGTTTTTTCAATCACCCTCCTCTATGCTTTATCTTTCTACGCAGTGATGCCGACTATAGCATCGCAACCGCCGCCGTTGTGGTGATACGATCTGCACCCTGAAAGGACCATCATTCATGGCACAAAGGAAGTATGATATACCTAGTACAGCAGTTTCGTATACAGTACCTCGATCTCGATCTCACGCTGGCGTTTTGTATTTTGTGTTAACAATACTGTCATGTGCAAGGTTCCCCTTCGGACTTGGGGTTACACCAGACTTATGTTTTTTTCAAGTATTAATAGCCCTAACCCTAGGCAAGCATAGTTGGTGGAGCTAGGCTGATGGGAAAAAAGGTCCCATATTTTCGCTCGTGTTCTCGAGTCAGTCCACCACCCCCGACCGAGCCCAACTCAATAGCTGCCTTTAAAGATATGCCCAACATCAACGCATTTTTGAACTCTAGTGAAGCCAAATCGCTTGAAAACGTGCCGCTGGCAAGGCACCTCCAGTGGGGCCCTCCCGGGGCGCCCCCGGCGCCCCCCCCTCAGCAGCCAGAGTGAGGGGTGGGCCCGGCGTCGCCGCGACAGCGATTATGTTCGGATCCAGTTTCCAGGCTGGATCTAGCAGTAACGAGCCCTACCGACTTTACTTCAATGCCAGTAGTTCACATTCTTCCGCACGCTATTGGGGTGCATACTTGATGCTAAATACCGGCTACCCCACTGTTCACGCCTTAATAGAAAGGTCGTTTTTTTTGTCGACTGCTTTTAAAGAGTTAGCTTGCTCACAACCAAATCCTGTAGCCCTTGGATGCAGCCCCCTGTCTCAGTGCCGTTTGAGGCGAGGAGAGGAGGAGGGAAAACAGTCGCATGGACAGGAAATGGGAAGGCAGGACAGGATCGACCTACAGTAGTATCTATGGGAGTACGGAAGATGACCAAGAGAAGGATCTGAAGTTTGGGAGAAGCAGGACACGCATGAAGAGGAGATGGCGAAGGAATAGACCATCGACCTCTGTAAGAGGGTCAAGTTGTATGGGACAAGCAGGACTCGCACGAAGAGGAGATGGGCACGGAAAAGACCATCGAGATACATGAGTCGATGGTCTCTTCCTGGCTCATCTCCTCTCTATGCGGGTCCTGCTTCTCTTCCCAAACTTCAGATCCACCTCTTGAGCAAAAGCAGGACTCGCATGGAAAAATGATGGAGAAGCAGGAGATCATCGACCTGCATATGAGAGCTCCCATACAAACGTCGATGATCTCCTTTGCCATCTCCTCTCCGTGCGAGCCCTGCCTCTCCCCTCCAAGTTCAAACCCTCCTCTTGAGCACCTTAGGTACTCCCACACATAAGGGGGAACATATGCTGCTTCCCCAGTTCCTCTCCATGCGAGTTCCTTTTCTCCCCAACTACAGATAATCCCCTTGAGCAACTTCCGTAAATGGGTCACAGATCCTTCCTGGAGCATCTTCCGTGAATAGGTAGATCCTCTCCCTACCTAGCTTGAAACCAACCCTCTACCCCTTCCATGTGTTTCCCTATCTCGCTGCCTTTTGCGTCAGAGTAGAGGAGGAGGAAGAGTACTCGCATGAACAGGTAGTGGGCTCCCCAAGTTTAGGCCCTCCTTTTGAGCAGAAGCTCTCACACATTACGGTAGGTCGACGATGTCCTTTCTCTCCATCACCTCGACATGCGAGCTCTGCTTCTCCTCACCAACTTCGAACGCTCCTCTTAAGCACCTTCCATGCTCGCATGCGTGATAAGTCCAAAATCTCCTGCTTCCCCATCTCTCCATACGGGCCCGTTTCATCCTCAAATTTGGATCCTCCCCTTGAGCATCTTCCGTACTTACAGGTCGATCCTCTCCCGCCTAGCTTGAAATCAACCCTATACTCCTCCCGGTGCATTCCCCGATCTCGTTGCCTTTGCGGTGAAAAGAGAAGGAGGAGCACTCCCATGCGCAGAAAATGGGGATGCAGAAGAGGATGGACCTATCTCGGTACGGAAGTTGCTCAAGAGGAGGATATGAAACTGGGTATACGCCTTCGATCTATTTGCCTATCTCACTGCCTGGTATGATAGATACAATAGCAAGAACATCCGCACGGACGGGAACTGGGAAGGCAGGAGAATATCGGCTTATCTATGTACGGAATCTGCTCAAGATAATGATCTGAAATCTGGGAGGAGAGGCAGGACTCGCATGGTGAGGAGATGGGGGAGAATAGTACCATCGACCTATGTATGAAAGCTGATACATGGATCGATGGCCTTTTCCCCCCCCGGTCTCATCCTCCATGCAAGCGCTGCCTCTTCTCCCCAACCTTAGATCTTTCTGTCGAGCAGAAGCAGAAGTCGCATAGAGAGGAGATAGAGGAGCAGGAGGTCATCGACCTATGTATGCATATATATATATATGTATGGTCGATGGTCTCCTGCTTCGCCATCTCTTCTCCATGCGAGTCCTGTTCCCCCTCCCCAATTCCAGATCTTCCTCTTGAGCATAGGCAGGACTCGCTCAGTGAGTTCTGTATGAGACTCTCGTACAGGTCAATGATCTCATCATTCGCCCTCTTCTCTGCATGCGAGTCCTGCTTCTCTTCCCCAACTTCAGACCCTCCTCTTGACCACCTTCCGCACTCTCATGTACAGGTCCAAAATCTCCTGCTTCCCATTTCTTCTCCATGCGGCGGTCCCTCTTCTCCCAAACTTCAGATCCTCCCCTTGAGCAACTTCCGTAAAAGGGTCGCAGATCCTCTCCTACCTAGCTTAGCACCAACCCTAAACCCCGTCGATGTTTATCCCCCTGACTCATGGGCTTTGCGGTGGAGTGGAGAAGGACGATACCAATCCGACGATACGTCGCATTTCCTGCTCATGCGAGTTCTTGTCCTTCTCTACCATACCGCACAAGTCGACGGCTTATAATATGGAATTACATCGAACAGGTATGGAAGGAGGGCTCACGAGGAGAGAAAATATGGGGAAGCAGGAGACCATCGCCCTACACATGTATGGGAGAGTATTATATCTTCTTGACCGTCGCTCGTGCATACCAATGTAGGTCAACGATTTCCTGGATCCCCGTTTCCTCTACATGCGAGTGTTCCTCCTGCTTGCTCCTCTTGGCCGTATTCCGTGCATAGGTCGACGGTCGCACATTTAGCCATTTCCTCCGCCTTCTAGTGCCCCTCTTCCTCGTCCACCCTCTCAGACCCTCCTTTCCCCGTCATGCGCACGTACATACCTGGTAGGTGGATCATTTATTGCGTCCCCATTTCCTGTCCATGAGGAGAGAATCAACCTATGCACGCAATACCCAAGAAGAGGAAAGCTTCCTCTTGATCGCCTTCCGCAGATAAGCCGATCCTCTTTTCCCCATTCCCTCTCCATGCGAGTGCTCCTCCCCCCCCCCCTCTTCAAGTGTAGACCCCCCTTTTGAGGCCTACCCAAATGAAGCCTTGTAAGGCCGCTTCGACATCCTCCTATATAGAAATTTGAGTCTCTGGCCCAAAACAAGTTTTTTCCTGAAATGGTGCCGAGTACTGTTCACGGGGGGGGGGCAAGATTTTCTCGTGGATAGGCTCTCGCCGTCGCCATCGAACGTTTTGTTAGTCCCTCCGCGTTTTTTTTTAAATTAGCTTTGCCCTCGGAGGTTGATGGTTGATCCGGGAACAGGATAGACACGAAACACGTTTCGCCCCGCTCATCGGGACCCTACTTCTCGACGCGTGGTGCAGTAGAGGTATACAAGGTACCCCTGGTAGCACTTTTTTCCCGAGATGTCTATACTGGGACGGAGCTCCTCAACTGCGGAACTACCCGAATCCCGTGTGTTGCGCAATATTTTTCGATAGCACAGGCCTGGGATTGTGCATCTGGTTAAAAGCACGTTTGAGCTTACATTTTTCATCAAAAGTCAGTTTTGGGTGACTTGGTGATAGTATGGAGCTCTAAAGTGAGAAGCACCAAATAAATTAGGTGCTTTATACGCCTATCGTAGCACGGGTCTCAAAAATAGTTCATTTTCCATACTTTTACAGATCGGTCATCTCCCGCTTCCCCATTTCGGCGCCGTGCGAACCCTCTTTTTCCCCCTCATCTTCTTCCTCTTCTTGCTTCTCTTCCCCCTCCTCAACTTCACTGTAAAAGCCAACGACCTCGGGAAATATGTCAAAATAGTTGTTAAGTTGGACGATAACCTTGTAAAACACTTGATAAAAAGACGCTGTACGTTCTATTGTGCCATGCGAATAGATATGCCAGGTAAACTTTTTTTTCCCAGGTATATGCTAATATGACTCATTTGTTTTGGGAGTTGGCTGGGTGGAATTGCGACACCCTCGCAAGCTGTCAAGTGCGCCCTATCATAGCGCGTGGAAACACATTTTTTTGGGATTGTCGTCACATCCGCCAGTAGCTCGTCTCCAAGACGGGCTGTGTACGTGTGCGCCTGTGCAACAGGAAGGCCCCCAATTCTCGTTCAGGTTTACCTGCAGTGACGACTGCACGAGTTGCAGAGCAACACGCCGCCTTAGAAGTCGTTGCGAAGTACGGGCAGTGGTCACCATGTTCGATGGACGAACGATGCCTTTCTCTTTTTTTCTCCCCGCCATTTATGCCTCGTCCGTGTTTCCTCTCCCTCAACAACCGCTGTGGGACTGAGGCAGCCGAGGCATCGAAACCAGAACACTATTCTTCACGAACCTGAGGCATCAACGCCGGAACTCTACTCTTACCAAACCCTTCCGGTCCCGCCCCCGCCCTTGTCGTTGCTGCAGAAACCTTCTGTGGCGCTGGTCGGCGGAGCGAAGATCCCCGCGGCCGCCCCTCGCGTTCGAATCTGGTATGCCAAGCGAGCGGCGATAGTAGCAGAAGCGTGCGATCGCCTATGCCCCTCTAGCAACAAGGACACTGCTCATGGTGATGCGCCAAAAATCGTAGGGCTAGCCGGGCCCGGCGGCGCGGGCAAGTCCACGGTAGCGTCGATGGTCATCGCGCGCGAGGGTGTGCGGGTGTTCTTCCGCAGCGGTATCCTGTGGCTGTCGGTGGGTCACGGCGCAAAGCGCCGTCTGCCCGAGCTCATGCTCTCCGTCGCCAAGATGGTGTACGAAGTCGTGCTGAAGGAGGAGGTCAGGCCACCCCTTATGCCCGCTTTTGGGGGTTCCGCAGAGGACGGGGTAGCGTACATCCGAGAAGTGGTGGGTCAGGGTCACCACCGCTATCTGCTGGTCGCTGATGACGTTTGCGAACCGGAGGTGCTGGAGGCGCTCAAGAGCACGGGGGCGTGGGTTCTCTACACCAGCCGCTTCGACGCGATGCTCCTCCCCGAAGCGCCAATTCGCCTGAACGAGATCTTTATTGAGGAGGCGGCCTTGGTCATGCGGGGAGCGGCCAAGCTCGCCGCTGTCGACCGTCTTCCCAACGTGGCGTACGAACTCATGGAGCGGTGTGAATTCAACGTGATGGACCTAGCCTTCATTGGAAGTTGGGGCGCGGTTCGCGAGAGGGCGGATGCCGAGGCTTGGCGGATTGCTTCAAGTCGCATCGAAGAGACGTGCGAGGGGGAAGAAGGCGGGCCGTCTCTGCCCTGGCGCACTGCCATGCTACACGCGGGTCTCGAAGCGCTGGCGGAGGACGACCCACACAGCAAGGAGCTCTATCTCTGTCTCGCGGTTATCCCGAAGAGGCTCGGGTTTGCAGCGGAGAACGCGGCGGCGCTGCTTTTCGGGGAGGAGTTTTCGGCGGACGACCTCACGGTGGCGACTCGCGTCCTTGCAACCCTCGAGCGTTGGGCGGTTCTCGCCTTGGATGGCGAGGGCAAGTACCACTTGCATGAAGTCCACGCCGAATACATTCGAGAGCTCCTCCCAATGCACCAGGACGCGGGGATAAAAGCGCTGCAGCGGTGGCGAGCCCACATATCGAGTGTCCGCGCCCTCTTGACTTGGTCTGACGAAGAACTCGTAGGCATTTGGCACGTCTTTGGCACCTTGGACGGGATACCTGTCGAAACGCGCCCGTACGATGCTGCCTTGGAAGCTTTGGAGATTTCCGACTGTCGGCTTTCGACCGCGCTTCGACAAGCAGGGCACTTTCACTGGCTGGCCGGGGACCCCGAGGAGGCCTGCAAAAAGTGGACGAAGCTCCTGGCGATCACGGAAGAGCAGTTGGGCGGCTATCACCCGCATGTGGCGGATACTTTGCAGCACCTCGGGGAGTGCGCTTTGGTCGCGGGACGCACGAAGGAGGCAGAGGGGCTGTATCGGCGAGCGCTCGGGATCAGAGCAGAGAACCTGGGGACCGCGCATCCGCTTGTGACGCACACTCAACGCTGCCTCGAGTTGTGTACCCAAAAGAAACCGACGTTCCCGGCTGTGCACAAGAAGCCTGTGGTCGTCCTTGTGACTGGGGTGTTGCTGGCAGCGATGTGGGGGCAGCGACTTGCTCGGAATTCGTCCCGGTAAAATGTTGTTTTTTGTTGTTTTACGTCCCCCCCGCGCTTTCCCACCAGCCACTACGCATGGTGACGCACTACGCATGGTGACGATATGGCAGCGGCGCTACACGTTTGTTACCATTGTTGAACGTAAAAGCGCAACAAGACAACAGCAGCGTGATATTTTCCTTCATTTTGGCCTCTCGGGTTGCATCATGTACAACCCGTTTTTATGTACCCGATCTGGACAACTTTGCCCGGACAGGTTGTTTTTAGGAGCGATTCTCAGCAACGATTGTTGAAGGGATGACCACTCGGTACCAGGCGGTATTCGAGTTTGGCGGTACTCGTACCGAACAAAAATCACGGTATCGTACCATTCGAGATGTTATCGACAGTTTGTTACGGCAGTTGAGATGTAGGGTGATGTTGTCTAGCCGCAGTGCCGAACACGTTTGTTCAGTAGGTGGATGTCATGGTACAATTTGAGAGTTTTTTTCCCAGGCACATTTCGTGACAGTTTGTTCGGCAGTTGGATATATCACGGTATCATATCGTACGATTAGAGAGGTTATCGGCAGCTTGTTCCGACAGTTTGCATCTATGGTGACGTTGTTTAGCCGCAGTGCCGAACACGTAGTTGGGTTGTCACGATACTATTCGAGAGCTTCTTTCCGCAGGGCACATTTGGCGACAGTAGTTGGAAATCCATGGTGATATTGGTTAGCCGCAGTCGAGTGCCATGACAACTTTCGTGGCAGCATGTTCGATGTGTGATAATCCATTTTGAATGGCGCCCGAGCATTTTGTAGTTTGTGACACAACCTTTATTTTTTGGTTTGTCAACGTTTATGGGACCTCACAGCGCTCGGTGTACACGGCGGTTCAAGTCGTGAAAACGGTTAGGAACCAGGAAGGAGCGTTTTCGTGTTCGCCGTTAAATTAGAACGGGGGCGGCGGTGAAACTGGTTTCGCCTGATGATGACCTGAAGGCACATGTCAACGCCAAAGACTAACCCAACTGAACGGTTGATCGACCGTTGGACGGTACTTACCGGGTTTGTTTTTCGTTTGAAGTAACCACCTGACTGAAATAGCCCAGCAGCTAGTTGCTTCTGACGAACAGTTTGTGCGGTACATGGCAAATGTTTTTTTGCGGGGTACTCATCTGTCAGGTAACCGGTTAGATCACAATTGTCCTCGGCATGCGGTTGAACGTTAAAAATACACGGACACTTACTCGGTGTACGTGTTGTATGTTGTAACGGTATATAGATGTTTGCACGGTATCCGTTTAGTCGGAAAGATTGCTAGATTTGCCCGGTATTATTTCCCGATTTTGTTTTGAATGTCGTAGTTTATCGCGATGCTTTTGACGAGAAGAGCAGAGGTTGTATCCTTACACTGTAGTCTCAATGATGCGCAAGAAAACAGAACACTACCTGATACGGTGCGTGCTGTACGAAGAGGCATTATGTGTTTTTGGTTACGAGTACTGAAGTTTAGTGCGATGTAAAGTATTTACGCCATTGATTGCGCGCAGTCGAATTGACGCTTTATCGCAGTTGAGATATTTCCCTTGAGATTTGCCGGAGGCAAACCATGGCGATTTTTTTTTTTTGTGGCCGCGCGCGCTATGCGCAACTTTTTTGTGGGAATTTGTGTTGCCTCGATGCACTTCACAAGTAGTCCTCGTTACATAGACTGCAGTGCGTAAAACTAGACTACGTAGATCTGCACAAGTTTCGTGTGTGATTCTCAGAAAATAACGGCGAAAAGTTGCCCCCGAGTGAGTACAGGTACCTTCGACAATACGGAAAGGCACCGACAGCAAGGCGCTTACAATAATATGTTAGCGCTCGGATCAAGCCTGTGGGCCCCTGGCGAATATCGCCTAGTGATCGGTACACAGTTTCTCGAAAAATGTTGTCAAGCCTATCATATGACATGCAAGAGCGTAAGGCCGCCTTCGGAAACATTGCAACCGTTCCATCGCCGTCGAAAGATACTCCTGGTGCCCCCCGTCCGGCCTCATTTGTCTGTGGGACACAACCCTCAGCGTCGGTCTCAGCAGCCGCAGCATTCCGCCTTTTGTTGCTTCCGTTTGTGCGTGTGTAACTCTGAAGGTAAGCTGGCAGTGCCACGCGTAGTTTACAGAGGTATCGCGGCACCTCTTATGTATTGAGGTGGTAGACCTGCGGCTCCTCCTTGTGATGCACGAGGATCGCAAGCCCGGAGCGAAACGTCGTGGCGACCCTGCTGAGATCTACTATTTATCTTCAGGCGTAGCCGGTATCTGATTATCCGCCAATCGCGTCCGACGCGTAGCCTACAATGATCACGGTCGCACTTGTTGAGGATCCATTGGTCAGCGACCCTTCTGCCTGTGGTCTTAACTATTGTATGGAGCACTTGCCTCGGGATGAGTGAGTCGGCATAGCTTGCGCCCACACGCTAAAAATAATGGTCTTAGGCCAAGTATTATGGGAAATTTTTGAGACGTTATTTCTGTCTTTTTATTTTGTGAGTTTTCGGGCTACAGAAAAGTGTGGGTGAAAATATATAACGTGTATTATGGGTTCTGATTTTTAAAAGTGGTTTTGTATAGTATTGGTTGATCGTGGCTTCGTCTGAGGTGGGGTCCAACAGCTTGGCTTCGGCCTGTAGCATCTTCATCCAAGTTGATTTTCTGTAGTCTGGGCGTGGCTTGGCACGTCGCGAGCGTTTTACGGCAGGCGTCTCAGCGTCCTCCTCGTCGTCTTCAAACGTTGCGAAGGCAGCGGCGGCCGCGAGCGTGGTTTCAGCATCCAAACACGGGAGGATTAGCGCCGGCGACATCGAGTCGCCATCGCTGCTGCTGCTGCTGCTGCTGCTGCTGCTGCTGCTGCTGCTGCTGCTGGTGCTGCTGTTGCTGCTGCTGCTGCTGGCGGTGCTGCTGCTGCTTCTGCTACTGCTGGTGCCGCTGTTGCAGCTGCTGCTGCCACCGCTAATATTGCTTCCATGTGAAGGAGAAGCCATCTCTCTTTACACAAGCGCCGTAGTTACCGCCCGCCGTCGGCTTGATGCTTTCGCGTGGTGGGTGACGGGTGGCAGGTGCGCAGGTAGATAGGTGGGCTGGCAGTAGTAGTGAGATGTAGCACCCAAAATACGAAAAATCTCAGTTCTCAGAAATGAGCAAAACCTCTCAGAACTGAGCTCAGTTCTGAGAGGTTTTGCTGATTTTTGCCCCCTCCAGGAACTGAGATCAAAAATATCGATGATTTCCTGTCCCATAATAGATGGTTCTGATTTTTGGGCTTCGGAGATCGCTGAAAAAGCCAGAAATAACGTCTCAAAAATTTCCCATAATACTTGGCCTTAGCGTGCACGTCCGGGGACCGAGTCCGCTGACAGGGATCGAGCCTGCAACGCGAACGTTGCGGCGTTTATCATGAAGAGGGTGTGGAGGGGACAGCAACTCGCCAAATACTACAGAGGACAGGGCCATACAACTGTAGTAGGCAAATGCACTTACTTGTTCGGAGCTGCATGGTGCACTGGGATTGTCAGGCTTATCGCCCATCCTTCGTTTGGTAGACGCCTTTTTCACTACAGGTGTAGCGGCAAGCCACACTTGCGGTCCGGCTCTCTGAGTAGGTCGCTTGCGTTAAGCATAGTATGTAAGATGCAGATATTCCATTGACACGAAGCAGGCTCGAACTGAACATAGACCGGTGCAAAAGCTCACGTGCCCGCAGACATTGCGGTGCACAAGGAGGGGTCCGGCAGGGTGCACGAGGCCGCCGGGCTCACGTATGAATGACGCCCCCCGCAACCAAGCACAGGCCATGGCACGGATGGAAAAAACACTGTTGCTAAAAGCAACGTCATTGTTTCCGTGCCGTTAGAGTTACATACAAGCCATGGAATAGCGACAAACTATTCCTAAAGGCAAACCGTGGTTGGTTGCGTGTCGACGGAGTTGTAGGTGTCGACCTCCCTCTCACAAAAGTCGTCAAAATGAGCTCGACCTTTTCTTGCCGGTCAGCTGGCCAGGTGATGACCATTGTGAGACGTCACGGGAATGTTAACATGGCAACGAGTCCACGCGAGGCTCGGCTACTGGGGGTGCTATGGGGCCGGGAGGATGGTCGGCACCAATTTCACGCTGGTTGCAACACTGCCAATTAACCTATGCCCCCTCCGGGGTCTTCACACGTGGTACCCTGAGGTCGTGCTCCCCGGTAATTTTGCGCTATTTCTCATCACTACAGACACCCTTCGCAGACTCAATTGCAAAAAAGTATGGAGCTTTTATCAACTAACTGTCAGCGTAGGCATGAGCATCGGCCAGTGCTTACGCTCTTCGAACGTCCTTAACTCTATCGCTGCAACGACAAGGCGGATTCTGCAGATTAGCCAGCCATTTTTTCGGGTGTGCAAATAAGTGGTCTCTCCCGTTCTCCACTTACGTGTTTTACCTTATAATGGTATTATTTGTGTATCAGGCGTTGTGTGCATTTTTCTGGCCATCTGCTTCAGTGGGCTGTGATTCTTTGTAACAAGAGCTTTACGTCAGGTAACCCTCTCAGCGTGTCGCAGCTTAGAAGAGATGCGTCACCGATGTTTGACCCAAGGACCTCCTGTGTCAGGAATTCGACGTTGACCAGGACCGCCTGGCAGTATGCTGCTATTTTAGAATAATCAAGGTACAGGAGGATAACCAGCTTAGAATGAGGGACGGGGCTGTGTCTGCTGTGTGCAGGAAACGAACGCCAACGAATGAGCTCTCATTGTCAGCTGTGCATACACTAATACCAATGCCATGTCTCGCGGACGCGAAGAGTCGACGGCATACCACCCCACGCCCGGCGAGGTGCAACCTCATTTCCCTCTGTCTTCATGTGTTTCGACCTCCACGATGGACAACCGCGAAGCCTTAATCGTGGTGGCCTTCTGTCTGGTCCCGGGGGATCTTGCGTGGAAGCTGGTTCCCAGGCATGGAGGGCAAAAGCGACGTATCGCTGGAGCACCCTTCAAGTCTGCCCTCCCGGAAGAGCTGACGATGAGGGAGGGATGACAGTGTGCTCTACACAGTGGAGAAAATATAAGCGCCTGGCAGGTCCGGAGGAACGTACCGACACTGGAGTTCTGACATACCATACAACACGGGTTATAAGATAACACACCGCCTGGGACGAAATACAGAGCCGATGTTCTCAAAATCACTGGGGGGGGAAACACAACGAGACTGGTCGTGTTGAAAATGTGTCGTCGAGATCATTCTGTACGACCGTCGCTCGGCGTTTGCACTGTCTGATGTACCTTGTATATTATATTATTTATTTTCATGTTAGTGCCATGCAGTGCCATGACACTGCCCCGTGCCAATTTTCGCCATGACACGCCACATGGACGCACCGCCTTGAGATGACTTCGCCGGACTGCCATTGCACTCTTTTCATCAACTGCCATGGACTTTCACGGCAATGCGTACCATGACGCTCAGTGACATCACCATTGGGTCGCTATGTGCGTTGGCCCTGCCATGGACTTGCCAAGGGCTTCTATTAATAGGACATCTCAATGCGTGCCATGGCACTGCCATGAGTCTTCATCTCAACCCCATGGTAATCATGGCCCTGCCGTAGGCGTGCTGAGGGCTTCAGGATTTCTCAATACCTGCCATGGCACTGCCAGAAGACGTTATGGCACTCCCAATGTGGTTGATGGACCGCGATGGCGTTACCATGGGATTGTAGGGAGTTCACAGCACTGCCAGTGGACTGCCATGGACTGCCAGGAAAAAAACATTGCGATGCCATGGGGGAACCACGGCACTGACGTGGCATATTTTCATGAAAACCTGCAAAATTTCGTCAAAAGCGCAATAAATGTTACGCGTCCCCATGGCAGTGCCATGTTGCTTGCCATGGCATTGCCATGAAAGGCCATGCAAGCCCATGACAGTGCCATAAACGCCATGGGGACGGCCACGAGAGCCCATTAAAAAAAGGAATGAATGGACAACCACCTGACGATGCCATGAGGTTGTCCATGGAAGTGCCATGAGACATCCTATGGCCCTGCCATGACACTGCCATTACACTACCATGGCACTGCCATTGCCATGTTATGACACTTATACAGGTATCCCACGGCATTCCCGTGGCATTGTTGGAAGTTAACGACAGACAGTCCCGAAGCAGTGTCATGGAAAATATCATGAAAGCCCATGAAATCCAATAGCAGGCATTGGAAGATCCTGGAAGCCCATGGCAAGCCCATGGCAAGCCCATGGCGAGCCAATGGCAAGCCCACTGCAAGCCCGCGGCTGGACGCCGTTAGCGCACATAGCAGTCCAATGGCAGTGCCATGGCAGTGTCATGATGTTTCACGGTAGACAATACCTTGAACGTCCATGTCAGTTACTGAAAAAAATGCCCTTGGCAGTCCAGCCACGGCAGCCTATGGCAGCGCAATAAAAAGGCATGGCAGTGCATCCATGTGGCGTGCCATGGCAATGCCATGACAGGTGCCATGGCAAATAATGCAACGGTAGCCGCCATGGCAAAGTGTAAAGACTATAAAAATGCAATGGCAGCTGCCGTGGAGTAGCACCGCTATGGGAGAGTCATAATAGTGCCATGGCAGTACCATGACAGGTCGATGTGCCATGGCAGTGCTATAGCGCTGCCATCAAAGCCCATGGCAGTGTCATAGAAAAATCAGATACTGATGTGCACCCTTGCATTGCGCCTCTGACTGTGCTACCGACTGGTCCAGTTTCCACTGGGACCGAGCTCATAGGGATGTGGATGCCTCTCCACGCGGATCATCTGTGTCGGCAGCATTTTCCCGGCGCTTCGCGATCCTATTGCCGCTTGTGCGTTCTCTCCTTGTAGTCGTGTTTCGCTAGCTTCAAACAACATGTTCCCATCATGGCCGACAACAGGGGGGTGGTGTATCAGGTATGCCATGGTACTCCATGGGGTACCTCGTGGGACATTCCACGAGGCGTTTCATGGAATGATCCATGGAACGTCTCGTAGTAGTCCCATGGGTACGCCATGGGATACCCTATGGGATGTCTCATGGTGTACACCATGGGGTATACCGTGCATGGTACACCATGATCCCCCACGGGATGCCCCATGGGATGCCCGATGGTGTTCACCATGAGGTACACCATGCGTGATACACCATGGTGCCCCATGGGTTACACCATAGGGGGCCTCCAAATAAGGCTGATCGATCATAACCATTCGTCAACGTTTCCCTGCATGCCATTGCGTACCATCCCTAAGCCCTAACCCCAACCCAGACCTGGTGCTTAAGTTGTTAACCTCGAAAGGCTTGTGCAACAGCAGTGTCATGCCAAGGCCATGGTTTTCATGGGGGTATACAATACTTGACTTTTTTCGTGGGCTTTCATGGCAGCCGCCGTGACGTGTAATGGCACTGCCATAGGCTTTTGTCGTCTGCCATAGGCACTGTCGGGGTACTGTCATGGGCTCTGTAAACCTGGTAAGTGTCATGACACTGCTATGACAAGGCCATGGGAGCCCATGACAATTCATGAGCTTTCATGGGCATTGACGAACTTCCATGGGTTTCTAGGGAAATGCCATGACACTGCTCCTGTGGGCTTTCATGTCACTTCCACGGACTGTTATGGCATTCACCGACTGCCATGGGATGCCTCAAAAACTTTCAGGGCATTGTCATGACTAAAAGCCATGGCACTGCCATAGAACCTGCCATCGCGCTTCCATGGGACTGCCATGGCAATGCCATTCCCGTGTCATGTCGCTTTCATCGGAACCCCAAGGCGCCACCAAGACCGATGGCAGTGCCACGGCAGTTCCACACTATTTCATGACAGTGCCGTAGCATGGGAGTGTCATGGTCTCCAATGTCATGGCAATGTGTGGGAGTTCATGAAGGAAGTTCGATGGCAGTAGAGCTACGGCAGCCTATCTGTCGCAGCGGCAACTAACGCCGCCCATGCCCATGGCGATGCCATGAAGCCCACGGCAATGCACGGAAATATCGAAGAATGCGCATCGTTGCAGTGAAACAAAAAATAGGCCAGTGCCAAGAAAGCGAATTGCCATGGTGAGGCATTGCCATAAAAGCCCTCAGCGGAGCCATGGGCATCGTTGCGTTGACTTGGCAACATGGAGGCACCCTCGCCTGGCGCCACCTGTGCCGATATCTACGGTAATAGTGTCAGGTGTGCGCCTGTTACATAGGGATTCGGCACAGGCACTGTCACGGGCACCGTTCGCACGATGGCAGCACCATGATATGTGGCAGCGCCACGAACGCCCATGGCAGCGCCATGGAAGCCCTTCGCGGTGCCATGGGCCCATGGGCGGTCAGAAAAGTGCATCGTTGCCTTGACTTGGTGACATAGCGGGCGCCCTCGCCTATTGGAGCCTTCCGGGGCTTGTTTGGATGGATTCCGCACAGGCACCGTACCGGGAACCGTTTCACGAGAGCTACAGTATACGAGCTCGCACAGGGATATACATGCACGGTGTGAAGTGGGCACACACCTATTCACCGTCGACGGCTGGTATACCTATCCCTCTCCGATGCAGCGCTCGGGTATCCTTTTCGAGGTGGTGTTTTTTCGTAGCTCCCCGCGGGGTGCCTGGATACCGGATACTCGCCAGGATAGCGGCAGCTAACAGCAGCAGCAACAGCAGAGGACGGCGTGGTACGGTCCACAATATCTTCTGGTGTCCACGCTGCAGCGGCCGACCAACGCGTTCGTGTTGGTCACATGAATCTCGTTCCTTTTTTGTGGTGTGGTATGGGGGTTGTGTGTGGGGTGTGGTGTGGGTTTTTTTTTCGCGCGCAAAATCAGTGTGGTCGGTTTCGAAACGTTTTCCCATATAGGATACGCCATCCCACGCAATGGAACTCCGTGCGGCGTTGAAAGTTCGAAAACACGTGCTGCCAGAACACACGTACCCTCTGACTAGTGTATTGTGAGGACAGAAGATAATGTGAGTGCAACGAGCTCGGCGAATGGTGATCAGCACACTATGAGGGCGCCATGTGTTGCTCACTGCGTGCGCATGAATGTAAGAAAGTTGCACAATGTACTTATCAGGCACTGACAAATGGCTTACGCAGCAGCAATAACAGCAGTATTTGGCGTACTTCACGACAACTTGCAAGGCAACCGGATGCCCACACCGCCTTGCTGGCGCTCACCCAGCAGCCAGCCGTTGTAGGAGACACTCCGTGCCTTACTTATGAACTCATACAACCGTGCTATCGCATGATTCACCGTCGCAGCAGCAGCAGTGCTCTCCTGTTTACGCAGCGTTTGTCTTGCTGCTGTGCTGCCCAACACCCAAGAAACGAGTCTCTTCCCCACTTTCCGACTCGTGCCACCCCGTCCGCTGCTTTCCTCCTATGCAGATGCTGGGACTAGGGAGATCAGCTGTTGCGCGGGCAGCAGCCGCAGGTTCGGGGAGCGGTCTCTCTCTGGCAGCGAAGCGAAGTGTTGGCTCCACCGGAAGCGTCCTGACCACGTCTCGCCAGGCGGTGGCAGTGGCCTCGCTTGGGAAGAGAGGCGATAAGAGTATGCACAGCTCGGCGTCGTCGGTGAGAGTTAAATCGGTCGTACATATTATGGAATGGTTCCGTTACCGGCCGCTTGCTTGCGCGCGTGGCATGCGGTACATGATGCAGCGAACGGAGGCTCTCTACGAGTACTAACTGTAGTCGGTACAACTACGATTGTCAGTACTGCTGCAACCACGTTTTGAGGATGAAACTACTGTACTTGGAAATAGTATTGGATCTTGTTGGCGATTGACGATTGACACAAACCTGGTACCAGCACTGTACATGAAAGCCCCAAAGCAGTAGGTACCTACAAGGCGCTTCGCTCCGCGGGCGGCCTACGCCGCCCGCTTCGCTCGCTCAGGAAGGGAAGAAGTACATCAAATTATGCGAAGTGACAAGAGGTCCACGATTGAGTTTAGGTCGTAATTGCAAACCGGCGACTTGATAATGCCAAGAGTCCCGCCGCCATGCTTCAGGAAAAAACAGCTCCGACGCCAGCTCGGATGCCACATACGCTTCGCGTCGCGCATGTCGTACGTACGTACATACCCCAGATAGGATACTACTGTCTGTACTTATTTTCTTCTTTCGATATGCTCTGTGTCTGTACTCGTGCGTATGTACGAATAAAGCGAAAGCACAGCACGGCATGCACGGCACAGCAGCAAAAACAATGAAGATGAAACCGAAAACTCGGAAAGGAAAAAAATCCCCGTCCCCTCTCGTGTAGTACTTTCCTGCCTGATTGGAACACCTTACACCCGGTCAAAAAGAAGATAAAAAATGCTTCTCTCTCAGCCTCGTACGCCGCCCGCCCCTCTCGCGACCACCTCGCTACCGATTCGGTCCGGGTAAAGCTTTTATCACTCTCTGCCACAATCAGCCCCGTCGCCCGCCTCGCGTGAAGCCCGGTGCTCACCGTGGCCGTCGTTAGCCAGCTCGATAACGTTGGTGTTCAAACTGCACACCTCCCTCTTTCAACTTCAGCGTGGTCGCAAAAATAAGCACCGCTTGAATATTATCTTGCCCTCCCGAACGACCCTTATAACTCGTACATACTCTATCAACAATCGTAAATGGAAGCCAGACAAAGCCCGTTCATGCATCCTTCGTGTCTCGAGGCACACGCGACGCCTAGGCACGAAAGCGGCGACCCCGCTCCTTGCAACCCCCCGTCTACCCGCCAGCACCCGCTGACACTCGCGACGGCGCCTGGTCCTCCCGCGATGCCGTACTCGGAGAACACGCACGCACACGAAGCGAAAGAAGCAAAAAAGAAGAAAGGACCGAGAAAACAAAGAACCGCTTGGAAAGGTCCGGCAAATAATGAAAGGAGGCGGTTTGGAAGTGGGAGCTCTGAGAGGCCAGGGATGTACCAACCGAGCACGCTCAGGGGTTGAGATCTAGGTCTGGCGAGAGAATGACCTTCTTACGGGTAATTACCGCATAAACAGGGGACGTTTAAGAGACACCCCCGCTAGGATCGAAGCGCACATCCAATGACAAGGGCGAGCATGAAATGGTGGTCGTTGGTGGCGGTTT
The DNA here is from genome assembly GCA_031213475.1 of Nereocystis luetkeana. Lineage (NCBI taxonomy): Eukaryota > Phaeophyceae > Laminariales > Laminariaceae > Nereocystis > Nereocystis luetkeana. The sequence goes on along the minus strand of JARUPZ010000003.1, from coordinate 4,043,449 downwards.
ATTTTGTGGCTTGATATTCTGTGCAGCTTCGATCGAGATAATTGCCCGCGAGTTCGGTTTCGTGCTGGTTTTTTTTGCGCCCTTCCTTTTGGAGCTATATATCGTACTCGTGGGTTGAATTTATGGAGCGAAACAATACCGGGCCTCTCCTAAGAGATTATTGGGTCCAAGATCTCGCGCATACCAGCGTGCTTGGACTTCTTGGCTAGTCAAGACATCGGCGCAGTTGTCGTGCGGGGCCACAGCGCAAGCTCGAAGTCTGAATGTCGCAGACAGCGGAGCTGCCCCGGGGGCCCGGGGGAGAAAGCGCCGTCAGGAGCCAAATGTAGACACGAGCCTGTCAGAGAATTTCACAGGTCGACGCTGTTGCCGCCCCGGCCGGCTCCTACATGGCACCCTGATTCCGCCCGGACCTGGCCCCACTTGGCACCCTGCTCCCACTTGGTGGTGCAGAAATATAATGAGCGGCCGGCAGGGCCCACCAAGGTACCCTGCTCCCATGCGATTTTGCCCCCCCTAACCCGGGTTCCCATCAGAACATCCACAGCAAAAACGGGAACAATGCTGGCAGGAACTATTTGTACACGAGAGTCTGTCTGAGAATTTCATAGGTCGACGCTTTTACCGACCCTGCTCCCGCTTGGCACCCTGATTCCACCCGGACCTGATCCCACTCAGCACTCAGCACTCAGCACCCAGCTCCCACTTTCTGGTGCAGAAATATGGAAGTTGCCACCGGCAAGGCCCACCAAGGGCACCCTGCTCCCATGCGACTCTGTCCGCCAGAATCGGGATTTCCACCAGAACGGCCACAGCGAAAACGGGAACAGCGCTCAAACCAGTCTAAACTGTTCGACCTGTGGTATTTTCCCGCAGGCTCGTCGTGTCTACAAATAAATGCGCCGGTACACACGAGCCTTGTGGGAGACAACCACAGGTCGAACACTTTTTATTGGGTTTTGAGTTTGTCCCCGTTCTTTCTCTGGCCGTTCTGGTGAAAACCCCGATTGGTCGACCAATTCGCATGGGAGCAGGGTGCCTTGGTGAGCCCTGCTGGCGGCTAATCATACGTATGCACCCCTAAATGGGAGCAGGGTGCTGAGTGCTGAGTGGGATCAGGTCCGGATGGAATCAGTGTGCCAAGTGGAAGCAGGGTCGGTACCAGCGTCGACCTGTGAAAATCTCTGACAAGCTCGTGTCTACAAATAGTTCGCCCTGCTTTTTCGGGCGCAACTATTAATAGTTGTTATCACGAATCTGTGGAAGCAAACCACAGGTCAGACACTAGTACACTGATTTTTGTGTTGTTCCCGTTTTGGCTATGGCCGTCCTGGTGGAAACCCCGATTCTGGTAGACAGAGTCGCATGGGAGCAGGGTGCCTTGGTGGACCCTGCCGGCGGCGAATTGTATTTATGCACTTCGAAGTGTGAGCAGGGTGCCATGTGGGAGCAGGGTCGGTATCAGTGTCGACCTGTGAAATTCTCTGACAGGGTCGTGTCTAGAACCAGTTCCTATCTAAAATGCAGGGGTTTCATATGGAAGTGTGTGGCGTATGTTGAAAGGGGACAGGGCGTTACGTAGTTACGGCGGCCCGGACCACTTACTTACCGCTAAAGCGACCTCGTCGTAATGCGGTAATCCGACATAAAGTTCTTGTATTGAAGAACCTGGGATACATATATTGCGCCGAGTTGATCTACAATCTACGAACGGGGGGTAATAGTAATAACCTTTTTCGGGCTCGAGAGGTAAACAAACGACTGATCAAAACAACGATTCTAGCACCTGCACCTGCCAAACGAAGCAACCCGGGTTGCTAGGCTAGGGCGCATGCTTTGGGAAAACCCGAACAGTGGCGGTGGCTCCCGGCGGTGGTCCCGCGAAGAGCTCACTGGGCGCGCGTTGAAAGAGTTGGTGTCGGGAGCCGGGCGGGAAACCGCTCGAGGGTCCACCGAACCCATCGATGCTGGCGGAAGCGGTGTGCCGACCAAGTTGTCGCCGCCCGCTCCCGAACCCTGCCCCCGACCGCACCACTTGCCTGTTGCTTTGAATATTTCGAACGGCAAACTGCAACGCATGTAGTTTTAGGACACGTGCGTAGTAATGCACTACCACCGTATGCTGCCCGCTCACGCTATCATGATAAGACCCCGCTTCTCACTTGTCGTGTCGCTGTGCATGGGTTCCGAAAAATTGCCAGAAATTGGTATTAAACGTTCGTGTTCAAGCTCGTCCTCGTTCCGTGGTACTACTACAAGTGCCCGTACTGTTCTGTGTTCCGTAGGTTTTCTTATCGTCGGTGTACATACGGTAGTAATAATTTCTTCCTCGGTTGGTTGTCCAATATAATGAGGCGGGGCGACAGCGTTCCAGTCAAGGAATTGGACCTCGCAACCTAACAATTGGTATGGTGCTACCGTGCGTACATATCCCGTGCTTGTTTGTTTCTTCTCCCATCAATGTGTATTTTTGGTACATGTTTTTGTGACCACAGGCACAAGTTCAGGGAAGTGAGCTAATGTGAGAACATCATCATCATGGCTCGGTCTCGAAAAAATTGTTTGGACCGTTTTCCATCCATATTGAGTCCAAAGGGTCCTTACATTTAGGGACAGAGTGGTATTACTGTAGGTACATGGCAAGGTGGGAATTGTGAAGGACCACGGAAAAATTTCTCGTTTTCAACTCTGTTGCTTCCAGTGGAGGGGGAGGGCGGGGGGTATTAAATTTTGCCAGGAGGCAAAATCGGTGGAAGCAACAGAGGGCCGGGGATCCCCGATCTTCACTCTGACCCTCTCGTTCTGCTTGCTGAGCGTGTACATCTGAAATATACAAACACGAATGGATGCAGGGGTGGGAGAATTGGGGCATCTTTTTGCATAGTTTTTGCAGGCCTTGGCGTATCTGTACTTAGTGCTGCATATTGCAGACCTTGGCATACACCGGCACGTATTCATACTCAGTGCGTAGCTGGAACCTGGCTGGTGCGGTACACCACATCTACGATTGCAGCAGTGGGAGGAATTTGATATCCCTGGTAGTTCTTGTTGATAGTATATTGTCGCTTTGTATTGATAGCAAATACTACAGCAACGGGAGTCGGCGTCAGCTCCGTCGTTGTCGATGTGCCGCAAGCAGCCGCGTAAAGTTCTTGAAGGTGTGCTGCTGGCAAAACACGCATGGCCTGATTGATGTTGGCTCGCTCGCTCGCCAGACTGTGCAGGCAGTGTATGCACTGCACAGTTGTACCAGCACGTAGCACCCAATGTAAAGTAAAGTAGGAGTTTCCACACATGTAGTGAGGCGTTTTTTGGGGGGTATGGGGGGAACATTTCTAGACAGACGGGTTTTCCTTTGACAAGACAGACCGACAGCTTGGCATAGACATGTCTCCTGGTATATCTGGCTGTACCTGGAACTACAGTACGTGTACTGCAATGTATTCGGTGGGTCGAGCCAAAACGTCATTTCGGGCTAACAGACGGATTACTACCTCAGCTACGGGTTTTCCAACATCCATTGCTTGTAGTGCATGGCGGAAACGATTGCCGCTCAAGGACCACACCGTTGCCGAGGCCCCCGCTGGAAAGTTGGTGTACCCACTTACAGTAGCAGCAGCGACACCATGTACCTGGCGTACCTCATGAGCGCGGGGGGGTTATCCCTCCCTCCATCCGCCTATTCGTCAGTTGGCTATGGTGCGTAACGCGATGGTGTTGGGTTCGATTGCCCTCCGTGCCCCCCCTTCCCCCGTCTCCTCTTCGCCTCCCTTTCCGTGGCGTGACCGACCCAGGGTCTTGAGATGCATGGCACGACGATTCTCTGCGTCCGGAAGAACGGGAAGGTGGTGAGTCGAGTCCAAGATTTTTCACCATTACGGGGGACCATAGTAAATAGGACCAAATGTTGTTATTAAAAATAGGTAAATATGCAGTTTTTTTTTGTGTACCGTAGGTCCTATTTACTTTGGACCCCCGTAATAAAAAAAACAAGGAAATATGTATTTTACGAACGGCGGTGGAGTAAAGCAAAGGGGACGTTCCAGCGCGCTTTTTACGCCCAGAGTCAAGCCACTTTCACGGGCGGCCTCGACCGACGGCCTATCTACAACGTAGGATCAGACGTTTAGGCTTCTACGCCCACGCTTAGGCGAGCTCGGGCAACAACGTCGCCGTGCAAGAGACGAGAAAACAACGCAAAACATTCTAAAATGTAAACTGCGCCCTGCTGGGGTGTAACGGCAAGTACATGCTCAACGTGGTCCCGCAAAGTGTGTAAAGGGAGGGCAGCGCTGGGCTTTACCCCCTTTTCGAACTGCCCCCGCGTCCCGAGCACAATCTACTCGGGAGTTTGGCTGTGGTCGCTGTGGCAGTAGTTCAAGGGTTAGCGGCACGCACAGCCAAGGCGTTCCACGAATGTATGCAGGGAGGCGGTAGCCACCCCCGCCCGCCCCTCTCCCCCCCCGCCCCGTGACTCCTTCCCACAAACGAACTGCCCCCACGTGTACCAGGAACAACAGTATTAATAATTTGAGTTTGATGGTGTTTGCAGTATTAGCAGTACAAGGGTTATCGGCGTGTACAGTGGAGTTTCACGAAGGGATGGAGGGAGGCGGGTTAAGGTAGCCATCCCCCCCCCCCCCCCCCCCCGCTGTAGATTGTTTTTCACAACCGCGGCGTGTTCATCCTGAATGTTTTTTGTTTTTGTTTCATGTGCGTGTCACCCCTTTTTGCCGGGATAGGTGATGATGGGGGACGGGCAGGTGAGCCAGGGAGACATGGTTGTCAAGCCCAACGCCACGAAAGTTCGATTGCTGTCTGAGGGCCGCGTCTTGGCGGGGTACGCGGGGTCTACGGCCGACGCCTTAACTCTCATGGAACGCCTCGAGGGAAAATTGGAGGAGCACGAAGGTAAGTGTTATAGTTCCAACCCCTCCGTGGGGGGCGTGGGAAGGAAGACATGATTGTACACACAGCATCAGCCACTGCATGTATAACCCTATACCTGATACCTGGTGTAACAGTTTTTGGCGCTTGAGAGGGAAGAAATGGCGAGCGACAGCGTCTTTTGTGGAGAAATAGCGAACCGAAGTGTTCTTTTGGTGTGTGACAGCAGGGCTCGCTGCGTTGCAGTTTTTTGTGCTCGATTGCCTCTAACGAGTGGTCTTATATTTTTCTACCTGGTACGTGTTGCGTACCGTAAGCGACTGCTTCACACCCGTGCCATGTCGCGGCGATTGATTGCTTGATGGCAGCTTTACCCTCACGGTTTGAAATTTGAGCGTGTTGGATGGATGGGGTGTGGAAACGCCGCGGGAGCTGCTGTGCTGAAGCGAACGCTTGAAGCGCGCGCACGACGGAGAGCCGCGATAAGCACCGAAGAAGTCTGTCCGCGGGACCCGGCCAACATTTCTTCTATGCTCTACGAGTACATAGTCCCACTAGTTTGAACAAATGTACAGTACTGAAAAAAAAAAGTATAGTGCAAACAGGTAGTTTGCTCACTTTGAGGAGCTCAGCCTTGTCAGAAAACGTCGAGCTGAAAAAGAATATACTCGGACCGTGGTATTGCTTTTCAGTCGCCGTCAAACCCTTTTAGTACCTCCGTGCCGTTTTGGGGGACAAACTACCTAAAACATGAAGGGTTTGTCCCAAAAACGGGACTGTAAGTCCCGAAAGGGTTATAAACAACCTTGCGACTCTCACAAGAAGACGTGCGCCGCTACTGTATCGTCTTGATGCCGTACGTCTGTCTAAAGGGCAACTGCAAAACGCGTGCGTTTCTCTGGCCAAGGACTGGAGGACCGACAAATATCTCCGCCGACTAGAGGTGAGCTCAGTCCAATGTGCTGTTGACCTACCGTAGTTGTTGGAATGTTGTTCGGCGTAAACTTGGGGGTCTGGCTGCGGCCGAGCATCGGCCATTGAGGCGACAACTTCTAGAGCACTCGCTAAACGGACCTTCGAAAAAAAAAGCGTTCTGAGTTTTTTTTTTCGTAGATTATTTGGGTATCCTTTTTTTAACAATAACTGACCGTTTTTGGGGTCGCACGAAAACCGTTTTTTTATAGTTTTCGTGACTGTTTGAGCATCCAGTTTCAATTTCGACTGTTTTTTTGGGGGGGGGTTTTTTCTGCATGTGCGATTTACCCTTTGCGGCGCTACACTACGTACACAGTGGCATTTACTTTAATTGCGCCGCGTAGCTTTCTGGTCTCGTGGGCATTAATGTCTATCACAGACCGCCCTAGACGGCAGGCGCATGATGGAGCACCGATGACGGCAGCGCTTGGAACCGATCGACTCTGTTCTCTGCGTATCTTTGGAATTGCAAGCTATAACAGCGATCGGGTGTAGTTTTTATTCACTTGTTTCAAATACGCCAGCTGTGAGTTCGACCGATTGATTGATCAAATACTCAACTTTGCAAGCTGCGTGAATGCGTCGGGCGAGTTTGTTCTAATGTCTATTTATTGTAAGACGTCTGTAACATTTGACTTACCAGTTTTTTTTTCGTGGTTTTTCTTCTAATGGGAAAAGCGAAATACAGTTTTTTTTTGTGTTTTTTTTTCTTTATATAAGACGCGAAATGCCGTGGTTGCCTTTACGTGGGCTATATTATCGCGCTTGGGAGTTCATAGAGGGAAGTTGGCGTTAAAAAGGGACGGTTGCATGAAACGGCCACTGCCTAGTTGGGGGATGATATTACTTCAACATGGTGTCCGAGTCACAATGGGTAAATGCAAGGAATCGTGCGGCACGGGCGCGGTATTCATCCCATCCCGCCCGTGCTTCTGGGCCGTGACGCTGCTCGCAGATGGTTGATATCACCAAATGTACCAACCACAGTTTTGACCGTTATCTCTTGAAGGGAGTCCCGAAGGGGTTAAGAGTAGAATATATATTGCGATGGTCGCCTTCTATGCGATGATCGCCTTCTAGCGGTGCCGACGATCTATTATAGTGGGGTTTGCGTGGTGGTCGTATCTTGGTAGCTGCTGTGACCGTCGCCTTGGCGGCCTCGCCCTTTTGTGGTCGCTGTCGTCGTCGTCGTTGTTGTTGTTGTTGTTGTTGTTGTTGTTGTTGTTGTTGTTGTTGTTGTCGCTTAACCCTTTATTACGGGGGACCGTGTTAAATAGGACCTGTGGTACAGGCAAAAACCTATATACTTCGCTATTTTTACTACCAATATTTGGTCCTGTTTACTGTGGCCCTCCGTAATAGGACAAACTGCACGCAGTCCCTCTTTGGGAAGAAATCACGAACGTTCTGACTAGTTTGTCCCTAAACGGGACTGCACAGTCCTAAAAGGGTTAACTCGTCGACAAAAAAGAACTAGCCCGTGGTCTCAGGACAGGCTCAAAAAAACTCTGGAGTGAGTGAATACCCCAGGAAAAACGAACAAACAAACGAACCAACAAAGGAGTACGATACACTATTATAAACACCATTACTGAAGCACATCATGTCCCGGATGTTTTTTTTTTTTTCTTGGGGGGGGCGGGGGGGACGCAGGCGGTGGTGCTGGTGGCGGACAGTAAATTGTCGCTCAAGGTGACGGGGTTGGGCGATGTCCTCGCACCCAGCGGGGGAGTAATCGGTGAGAAACAATGCGCACAGCAGACGGGCGATATTATCGCGGAGGACGGTTCACTGTTGGTAGCACGGCCGCGCGATGAACCCACCCACCCACCCACCCACCCACGGGTCCTGCTTTTGTTGTTGTGGGTTTTGTGTTGCGTAGTTTGGCGAAACTAAGGTAACAAAAGAGAAACAGCCATCAGCTATGAGGTCGACGATTTCGTCTTTGCTCACGTTTGCAAGCTGCGTGTAGTACGTACGAAGCATCCTTTTACTACCTGGTACGTTTTTTTTTCTTTCGTCGTGAAGGATTTTTTTTTACCCCGCGCTTGCCGTGTGTGTCTACCAGGTATGTGTTTTGTTGTTGCTCCTCCCGCGGTAAGACGTTGCAAGGGTCACACTCCGATCTTGGGAGAGCGGCGGTCGGAGTGACCAGTTGAACTTGGCGCGTTTTATATTGAAAAACATCGTCAGCTGTGGGTCTGATAAAGTTAAACGCTGCTTATGGTTGCAAGCTGCGCGTGATGCTTCGGTAGCGTCTGGTTTTACGCTTGGGTGTTGTCTTGGTTGCTGCTGCTGTTGTAGAGGGGACAGGTAGGGAGGAGTCGAACTATTTCGGCTGGCGTTTTTCTGGCTTTGCCCCTTGGCCGCACTACCACAGCCACCGACGAAGCAACAGGCCCTCTTGTGTTTTTGTTGCTCTTCGCTGTCGAACAAAGTTGGTCAGAGCTGCGCGGCTTGCCGCTCGAGGCTATGGACCCTCCCTGCCGTTGGGCCTTTGCATGCCATGTCAGTCGGGTCGAACGACTGCGCTGCTCGGAAGGAGGGAAGCCTCTAGCCCTACCCCGTGTGACGGTGGAAAGTGTTGACACCTCTTGACAGATTATGATCTGTGGATCATCCAGCTCCTCAGCTGCCGTTGTGAGGGGTTGTACGGTGTCTGCTTAGTTCAGATCCAACCCAGGAAACATGTGCTACAGACAGTAGATCATGCGGATTACACGGCTCCCACGCGGCAACGTTGGCTAAATCTTACAGATCATACAGATCATGCAGATCAGGAATGTATCTGCCCTGGAAGATCTAGATCATCACGTGATAATGATCTGCATGATATGTAGGTTATCTGTCCTACAGGAGGTGTGCAGAGTGCTGAACTGTCGATCGCTTCCGTTCGCTCCCGATGAGCAGCCGTATGGGCTGGCTCTGGCCGCTTTTTCCGCGGGAGCACTCTGCGATTGACCGAAGCATGATAGACGTCGCGTGCTCACGTTGCTGGAAGGAAAGTGCAATACCTCCCTTGCGACTATTGCAGCTCAAACCGCCCCCAACCGTTTCTTCTTCTTTCCTTTTTTTCCCTGCACCTTTTGCAGCTCCAAGCCGTTGTCCGTTTTGTTTTGTTTTGTTTTCCTATAGAGTCTACTGCAGCCCCAACACTGTAAACCTTGTTGTTTTTTGTTTTTCCTAGGTATACTTCTGCAGCTCCACCCCCCCGCCCCCCCCCCCCCCCCGCCCCTTATCGTTTTTCCTTCTTTTGTTCTTGCCATCGCCGCCGCCGCTGCTGCATCAAACGGGCGCCACGTCGCGGGAACGAACGTCTGGAATTACGACGACAGCGGTGGGATCGGGTCAGCCTTTCGCTCTAGGTACGTAGGGGGAGATAAAAAAAAAACAGCCTGCCCAGGGGACGGCCCTGTGGTTGTCCGTTTCGTGTCCGAAGGAGTCGTCTGTTGCAACTTCACTGCTGCGTTTTGCATAGGGCTCGCGCGACGGATGCATCCTCAGGCAGCTCGCCAATATGAGGGTCTACCGCTGTGTAGCCTACATCTGGCATGGGTTACGACAAGACAGATGTATTGCCAATAGCCTACATTGAGGATCGACCGATTTTTTGTTGAGCTCTCAGAGCTTGCTGGCGTATTTAATTTACAGTACCGAGAAGACTCAGTACTTCTGTACGTACGTATTCATGTACTGCTGTACAAGTGTAGTATATGCACCCAAGCTTGGGGACAAACTGATTGCCAGGTATCTTTTTTTTGGCATTACGGGGGACCATAGTAAGTAGGACCAAATATTGTTGGTAAAAATAGGGAAATATAAAGGTTTTTGTGTGTACCGTAGGTCCTATTAACTATGGTCCCCCGTAACAGTGCGGTGTACATGTACCTAAATTTGACTCTTATTCCAAGTGTGTAGTTCCCACAAAGGGAGTGCAGTCCTTAAGGGCTCCTTAAGACCTAATCGGGCTATACCGACCCGCAAAAGCTATCATCACTGACGCCGGGTAGTACTATTACGGGGGACCATACTTAATGGGACCTATGGTACACACAAAAAACCTACCAAGGTATATATTTAACCATTTGTACTAACAATATTTGGGTCCTATTAACTATGTTCCCCCGTAATACTGTATATACTTACCACTCTGACAATAAATACAACCACCATCTCGGGCTCTTGAATGAGGTCAAATATCAAACGGTGACTGTATTCACGGTCGAAGTGGTACACGTCACTTTTTTTTTTTTTAACCGAACGGGGATTGGCCGTGTGGCTTTGTTTTTTCGCCGTGTGGTTTCGGCTTTTATGAACACAGCTACCCTACCCTACCCTACCCCACGCCCTGACCCCCAACCCCCGCGGCCCCAATCCATACTCTTCACCCTATGACGGGGGGAGGGCATGCTATTGATAGTATATACTCAGAATCCAGGAGGTATCAAGGAAACGTACCTGGTCTTTGGTTCTGATTATTACTGTGTATACGTTCCCTGGTACACGTGAGAATGCCGTCCGGAGCTGTTCCGTCGAAGCAGTATCTGGTATGCGTTTTATGTGGATTGGACGATTTACGAGTGATCTGTCACAACGTTTCACTCTGTCCCGGAACGTAATGAACGTTTGGGCATTGATGTCAAATGCAAACGTTCGTTACATTTTCGGACATGGCGGTACGCAACAATACATGCACCGCAGTACTTACTTCATGGCGCGGCGACGTAACACCATACTGTGTTTCCTTTCCCATTGTCCCGTTTTTGTGTTGTCCTGTCTGTATTTCTTCTTCTCGGTCAGCGGCGGCGCGGGCGCTCTCTGGGCAGGAGGATTTGAGCGCAGAGGAGGTAGCGAGGAGGTCTATGGAGGTGGGAAAACGCTAGCGTGTTCGTTGGAGGCGTTTGTAGGGAGGGGTGTATACTGTATGTAGTTCATGTGTGTTGCGATTTACAGGCGATGTGTCGGTGTGGGCGCATGAAAATGTGACAGAAATTACCGACGACGTCCCTCGTCTCGTAATACAAATTGCCGACAGCAAGGCGTTTCATGGCGTTTTCTAAATACAACACCAGTCCCCCGAGACAAGACAAAGCGATACAGCGGACTTTTTTCCCTTTCTTTCTTCGGGCCCGTGCACCCCTATTGAAAAATCGCCGATTTACGTCAGAAACCTGTGTCTTTTTATTTATCTAGTTTTCTGGCCAACACTGTAGCTTTTCGGGGCAACTCGTTGGGCGCCCGTTGGTGTTACGTAAAAGGACCTATCTATAGCCGATGTCGGCGAGGCACAAGCGCGTTCGGTATGTCGTTTCACACCACAGCCACGCGAGCTATTCCTCTACAATGCGGTAGGCCACTTACAGTGCGGTAGGAGACTGCAGTGCGGTAGGCCACTACGGTGCGGTAGGTCGCTACAGTGCGGTTGGCCACTACACTGCGGTAGGCCAATACAGTGCGGTAGGTTACTACAGTGCTGTTGACCACCAACAGTGCGGTAGGCCAATACAGTGCGCGACCGAGGGGGTACTTATGGGTCCAATATTTTCTGACTGACGGGGGGAGGGGCATCTTCGAATGAGGGTTACCTGATTGAAAACATTGCCTCTGATTCTTGTAAACTCCCGCCGACCCCTTGAAGGCAGCTGTATAGTAGAACTTCGGCATAGCCTCGACAGGATGGTTCAAACCTGTCTGACCTTTAAGCTCCGACCGTAGTTCAGGGGATCATACCAGGTAGTAGATAGGACCTGCGGTACACACAAAAACCTATATATTTCCCTCTTTTCACTCACAATATTTGGTCCTATTTACTATGGTGCCCCGTAATAGCAGCTGCCGACCGCCTTGGAAACACCCCATCTCGGACAGATCATCTACAGGTCATACAGATCATTATCGTGTGATGATCTAGACCTTTCATAGCAGATATAATCTGATCTGTCCGATCTACCGTACGTACGAGCTCATATTGCCGGGTTGGAGCCGTACAAGCTGTGTATGCTTTCGAAGGACATGGTTCCTGGGTCGGATCTGCGCATGCACAGATCCTGCGCAATGCCCTGGTAGGTTAGGATCTACTGTAGATCATCTATCTGTAGATCGTGATCTTCCCGGCGAGTGAAACATTTCCGGGATGAAGGTGTTAATGAGATGGGAGTGGTGGACTATCAAACCATTTTGTCGAACCTGGTCCTCAAGTCGTGAACACCGTGTACCGGAACCCTTTTTTCGTTTTTTTTTTTTGTCAGTGCTTTCGCCTCTTGATTCTCTGCATTTTTGCTGCTTTACCGCCACTCTCACGCCCCCCCCTCCCGTCACCCGGCAGATCGCGTCGGAGCTGTGCGTGTACACCAACAACAATTTCACTGTTCACTCCCTAGACGACGAGCCGGACGTCGAGGGTGAACAATGAGGAATCAAAGGATGAAATAATTAGGGGTAAGGGGGTGTTCACGGATGGAGTTCCCCATTGGCCTGGGGAAGAAGCGGGGGGGGGGGGAGGGGGCGGTTTACCCCCTTAGACGATGAACCGGACACCGAAGGTGCAAAGCGAGGAATAGGGATGGAGAATGTGGTATAATGGATTTCCACGGCTGGAGTTCCACACCGGCCTAAGGATATAGGGGTACGGGGGGGGGGGGGGGGGGGGGTACTCATACTGTCATGCGTGGTTGTAGTCTTGTGACCATAGACTCTTGTACCCCTACAATGCCGGGACGGAGCGCGTTGGGTTCAAAAACCGACCAGGCAGGCATTGGTTGCTTGTACCAAGCGCGAAGCGAAACGCGAGGTGTTGGGAGAGTCGCATGAAGGGTGAGCTGAATCCGTCTACCGAAGAACCGCTCGTGATGCGGCTTTTTTTGCGTATGGATGACTGCGTCGAATTCATGGGGGGGGGGGGGGGGGTATCCTGAAGTAGGCGGAGGGGGTGACTGTTGCCCGTTAATTTTCTACCGCTGGGGAGGGAGGTGCAATCGGAAAGGTCAGAACGAGTTTGAAGACATGTGAGGGTTGGGGGGGGGGGGGGGGTGAGACGAGGGAGGGAGGGGGGGGGGGGGGGTAGGAGGGGAAGGGGGGGAGAGGGGCGCAGGCTGAAGTTTTGTTGGAGGGTGTCTTCGGTTTTCGAAGGACACGCGTCGGGAAAACCACAACAGAAAAAATAATTTCGAAGCTATCAGTATTGTTTGTCTCGTTTCGTCGGACGGTGGGGACGACGAACGTTGAACGCTCACCCTATCTATACCACCCTTGATGCGTACCATGGTGCGTACATTTTTTTTGCTTTTCGTATCCTGGTACGACCTGTAGTACCTAAAATGCTGGCTTCTCGTGACTATTAATAGTAGCACAGACGACGCGAAGCCTAAACGCCGACACCAAAAGGCCACAGCCAAAGCCAACACCATCAACTACAACACCAACAACAACCAGCATCACCATCAGCACCACCAAAATACCAACGGTGCTTACCAAGGACAGCGCTTCATATCGCGTGCCTGCCTGCGCGTTTGTGCGTGAGAGTGCGTGCGTTTGCTGGTGCGTGCGCGTTTTTTTCGTCCACCGGATGCCCCGCGCGCGGCACGCATCCGACGACCCCCCGCCAATGCCCCCCCCCCCCAACGTTGGCTGCGACAGGAAGATGCAAATGCCTATGGAGGCGTGCTAAGGTAGAGGGGGGTAGTAGCTCCTAAACGTGATGAGGCTGATCACTCGACCCTTTTAGGGCAAACGGCGGTCCCGTTTTGGGGACAAACTATTAATACAGTAGTTTCAATTATACCTGGTAGTGGTTTTGTCACCGAAACGGGACTGCAGTGCTAAAAATAAGCTTGATTTTTACCAATCCGCCGGAGGATGGAAAACAAAAACAAACTATTAATGAATAAATCGGTTAATAAGGCGCCCCTGTCTCACACGACGAGGTCGACACAAAAACACTGAATCAAGATGAGGAACAACTGCATGAACCAGGCACGTATGTTTACCCAATGGATATTTTCGTCGAACATGAATGGCATTCCGACGACTTCATTGGATGGTTACTCGGTCAACCCTATATAATAGGACTGCACCCCCCTTTTTGGGGAGACAAATTGCTTGAAATTAGCGTCAGATTTACGTTCAAGTACAGCGCAGTACTCAGAAGGGTTGATCGGAACTTGAGCAGTGCGAAGCACCGCATTTATTCCTGGCCGGTTATTGGCTCCAGCTCTCGGGGATACGGGTAGGGTGGTCGGGGATGGGTTGGGTTGGTGCCCGTGCCGCCATCCCACTATAAAACCCTTTGTGACCCGCACAGTTCCTCAAGTCAGTCGTGAAACAGTGAACAGCCCGACCCCCGGAAGGTCTTATATAGATCCTAAGGCGTTCTATGTTAGGACTCGTTCGCGAAGTAGCCAGATGAAGAGAACGGGTAGCGAACGTGTCATGTAATACGTACCAGGTGCATCACCAGTACGTGACGATTCCCTGTCTGTGAAGGTTCAAACGGTTCAAAAAATTGTTTCCTTCCCAGCAAAAGCCGGGGCAGGCAGCTCGGCCCCGACAAGAACAAAGCGGTCTCCTATAGCATCTTGGGCGTGCGGCGGAGTACGCGGCACTTGAATGCACCATACAACCAGGCTCTCGGTACACCGCCGATTCAACCGCAAAGACAGGCAGATAGATCACAACGGCCTCCCCCCCCCCACCCCCCCCCACCCCCCCAGAAAAAAAGTCCCTCCCCCCCCCTCTACCAAAAAGAGGAAGATGAAAAAAGAAGATCTATGATACGCGCAACCACATCCGCTACACGACTTCCCCCCCCCCCCCCCCCTCCCCGGCAACGGAAAAAAAAGAAAAACAAAAACTGGCGACGGAAAAGATAGCCAACAAAGACACAAACAGCCAACGGAAGAAAAGGCTGAACGCAGACACGGCCCCGGAAAATGTGGCGAAATTTCGCAACGACAAAGAAAATCAGATCGCCGTGCTGCAACCGCTACCGCCGCCGCTGCCCACGCCACCATCGCCGCCACTGACGATGCCGCCGTGAGTAAACCCCACAGCTGGCTGCCCCCCCCCCCCCTCCCCCCACTGCACAATGTGGGCGTAAACAAGCTCTTGTTAGACATTGGGCATATTAATATTAATAGTACACTACGTAGTCCCGGTCATCTGTGCCGGGAGCGCCTCTACAGGATGGAAAGGTGTACGGGCCGAACGGGCACGAGCACAAGAGCCAAGCACAAGGACAACCATCGGAACGAGGAACAAACTGTAGCACGAGAGAACACGCACATACAAACTCTTGCGCCTTTACGCCGCCGTCGCCCTTACCTTCCACAGCCATGCTCAATTTACTTTGAATTCCGACGGGGCACGGATTGTACAGCACAGGCCGCCAATTCTACCGGCACAACGACACTTCAACGCGGCGCTTGATAGTAGCAATAGAAGGGCTGCCGCTTGTACCAAACGCTACCAGGTACCTCCAAGGCAGGCTGAGGCTGCCACACCCACCACTTCAACGACGAAAGGAAACATGCTGCCATGCTTACTATGCCAGATACGTCAGGGTCCGACGTTGGTCCCAGTGACCTACCAGTACCTGGTACCTCTCTGTCTCGAAATGTAATGACGGTTTAGATTAATATGTAATCTAAACCGTCCTTATATTTCCGGGCAGAGTGCTATGGAATAATATAGCAGGCTGGCATGTTTACAAGGTGGACGACGTTGAATAGGAGGCTAGCCTAAGTCCAACCAACACGACAGCAACGAGACAAAAGTACGATGCATATAGCATGCCGCTGGTGTACCTGGTATACTTTGCAGACAATGCGCGGGTTTGATTGACCTCGCACGGTTTCCTAGTAAGTTTTTTTTACGCGGGAGGCTGGAAAGGGCGTCAAATTATCTCGGCGCCAGGTACAAGTTTACACCACTATTACCACTTCAAGGAAGCAGGTCATATTCACTAATGTCCAAAACCCTTATGGGACTTGGGAGGGGCAAGAGGGAAGAAAAACAAAGACCTCTACAACCATCGACCATACCCTGAAGCTGTCATCCATATGCAAGTCCGCCTCACAAGCGGTTCTTAGTAGGATGCAGCTCACCCTTCATGCGGCTCGCCAGACACCTCACGGCGCTTCGCGCTTGGTGCAAGCAATGTCTGCCTGGTCGGTGAAAACCCGACATGCTCCGTCCCGGCATTGTAGGGATGCGAGGGTCTATGGTCATACGACTACGGCCATGCATGAGATCGAGTACATCTCTCCTATCGAGTACACCCCCCAGCCCCCATCGCCGTGGCGCAACGTGTATCACACACGGGCGATTAGACAACACACACCCTGGGAAGGGTTTTTACGAGCCGATTATTTCCAAACTCAAGGGGAGCACAAGCACAACGAAAAAAAGGTGGTTTCGGAAAAGAAAAATACCTCGACGAGAAAGATGCTACCATAGACGCAGCAGCAGCAGCAGCAGCAGCAGCAGCAGCAGCAGCAGCATCGCCCGGCGTTTGCACCTTCTTACGCTGTCGAGAAAGCCTGCTTCGAAAATTCCTCCGAGGGGGGTGTGCTACATTATCACCCGGGTGTGATACGGAACTGTTATTCGTATCCCAACAAGTGCCCCGCCGCCACTGCTATGCTACAGTGACATACCGAAGTGAGGACCTACCACCACGATTCCATCACTGCCTGTACTTCTTCTACTTCTGCTACTATTTCTACTACTACAACAGTAAATTATAACATGATACCGAAGAAACGGGCCTACCCGGTATCAAGCAAAGGAAAGCCTGCCAGAAGTTAAACACTCAGTCTCCGATTCCCACACAAATCACCCGCCCTTCCTTCTACGGCGGAACCCAGTATTGCGAACCAAAATACGGAGCGCAAAAACACGGGATACTACGTTTTTTTCGGTCCATCGTGGGTTCTGATTCTTACCACAATAGCCCCCGCCGTAGTGGAGTCAGCGACAGACCTATCGAGCAAAAGCGTGCCACAAGAAGCAAACGCGTTTGCCCGCCCCTCGTTACCTATCACACCCCCTAGCTTGGGGGAGTCCTGTGCATGGTGTCCATCACCCGGGGTACGTCAGATGGACCATCCATCCACGACAGCATAAATGGTGATAAACAGTTTTAAAGGCATAAAACACGCTATCCCCGGGGTGTGCTATCGTGTGCGTTACCACTCGGGGCGGAAAAGTAAGGGCCGCTTCGTCTTGATATGAATGTACAAACGATCCTTATATCTCCTCCCAGAGGGCTATAGTATGTACGGCATGCTCGATTCCAACCACCACCACCACCCCCTTTCAGCAACAGGCCACCGCGCAAAAGAAGGCGCGCTTACAAGCAAGTGCTCAACTTATCCTCGATTGCCACCACCATGTCTCCTTTTTCCCTCCCACAGCAGCAACAGACCAACCGAGCAAAGAAAAACGTGCCACAGGCAAATAACGCTCATGCCCGATCCCTATCACCACCTCCCGTTCGCCTCCGACAGCCGCACACAGGCCAACCGAGCAAAAGCACAGCGCGCCACCACCACAACCAAAACGCGTACAGTATACACCATCCCCAATTCTCGCAGAGCATCTCCAATTTTTCCCTCCTACAGCAGCAGCAGCAGCAGCAGATCTATCGAGTAAAAAGAAACAAAAAAACGTACCTCGGCCAGCACACCATCTCCTCTTTTCCCCCTACAGCAAAACAGACCTATTCAGCCAAACACAAACAGAAACCGTACACCCCAAAACAAGCAAACGCTCGTCTCCGACTTCCCAACAACGCCCCCCCCCCCCCCCCCCCCCCCCCCCCTAGACGTCTCGGAAAATAAAACGCGCACAAAAGGCAAACGGCTTCCTATCTCCGATCCCCACCTTACCGTCCCCCTCCCTTCTTCCTACGAAATAAATAAAGAAAAAAGTCAAAAGAGCAGAACCTAATCGAGCAAAATAAAAAAGCGGGCCACAAAACAAGCCAGCGCAGTTCGCCCCCGACTTGGAGCCCTCAATCACTTTACTTGCCCGACAGTGCCTGCAATCCCGCGCGCCCCATTTCCTTAATCTCGCAGACCCAATCGACCATTGCTTCCTGGGACCGTCCCCTTAGGGTGAACTTCGTCTCTTCATAGTCCTGTGCGACGCGCGGGAGAGACAAGAGGGGAGAGGGGAGGACGGAGAGGGTGGAAGGGAGAGATGAAAATACGTGAGATATATAGACAGAAAGGAGCGAGGGAGGGGGGGGAGGGGGGGGGGGGGGGGGGGGGGGGGCAGAGAGGGGGGGGGGGCGGGGAGGGAGCTGCGGTTTAGAGCGGCGAGTGTTGCTTTCGACCTAAAGTACGCTGTTGCGGTGAGGTGTGACCGAGCAAAAAAAACGATGATGATGGCAACGACCGCGACAAATCAAGAACAGCAGCAGCAGCAACAGCAACAACATCACCCAGAACGACCTTTGACGCATGCTCCCCCCCCCCTTCCCCCCCCCTTCCTCTCCGGAACACTAGCAGAAGACAACATCGAACACAGCGCTCTAACGATAAGCCTCTCTTGGGATACGGCGAGGAAAAAAACGAACATGCCGGGCGACCGTCCCAGGGGAGAGCCCTCCTCATGTCGGGTGACGCCTAATTCCTAATCGGGTTTGTAAATATAACCCTGCACGCCCCACGGCCTCCCCAGGTGAGGTCACACTATGCCGGTTTAAGTGACTGGGGGGTTTCAGGGTTAGGGTTAAAGTCAGAGATGTTGCATCCCCCTAGAATAAAATAGGCCATAATAAAACCAACATATACCAAGGGTGTGCAGGGGTGATGTTTGCACACCCGGTCTGCAAGTAAGTGTTTCCCGAGAGGAAAAGGGGAGGGGGGGGGGCGGGTTTTTTTTCGTGTGATGACCCAACACACGACTGGCGCGATATGACGGCAGCCGCCGCCACCGCCAACCCTGCCTGCTGCTACTACCGCCGCGGCTGTCTGCTGCTCCACTGCAAGATGTTGCTGCCGCTGCCAGTGATGGTGCTAACGCTAATGCTGCTGAAGATCCGACTAAAGTTCCGCTCCTGCTAATGCTGCTGCAAATGGCAATGCTATTATTTCTAGTGCTGCCGCTAATGATGAGATAAAAATGCTGCTGAACGCTAATGCTGCTGCCGTTGCTACTGCTGCTGCCGTTGCTACTGCTGCCGCCGTCGCTACCGCCGTTGCCGCCGCTGCCGCCGCCGCTACCGCTGCTGCCGAGGCGCACCTTGAAGACACCCTTCACTCCCTTGGCCGGCTTCACCTCGGTGATCTCGAACGTCGCGTCGCTCTTCCCGTCCGGCTTGAAGGCCACCTGAAGGTGACGGTCGATGGGGGGGGGGGGGAAACAGAGGAAACTACCGTATGTCAAACGCCTGTTACGGTGGGTAGGGGTGAACCCCAAGTTTTCTGAGGCTCTTCTCACTTGATCATAGTGTGGGAGCTCGACACCTTACACTAAAATTGAGCTGTGTACCCCACCCTAAACTTGAGCTCAGAGAAGAGTCGAAAGTCCAGCCCGACAATCAGCATCCATGACCTAGCTACATCACGAGCAAACTGTAAAAAAATAATGGTATTCGGACGAAATTGGGTCAAGGAGCCCGGTCACGTCAGAACAAAAAAAATGCCCCAAAAAAACTGCTGCCTCTATCGTAGCACGAGTAGTCAAAGCGCCTTGACCCTTTTAGTACCACAGTCCCGTTTTGGGGACAAACTACTCATGGCTTGAGTGGTTTGTCCCCAAAACGGGGCTGCACTCCTAACTGGGTTAAACACAATGTGGTAAAAATACCAGTTTAAGCCGGCATCGGAAAAACAGTGAAAATAACAATCGAACGAGACAATAAAAGCAACAACAACAACACAACAACAAATACCACAACATCTGCCCATCCACCCACCCACTCCATCCACCCACCCCACCCCACCCACTCCATCCAACACACCCACCAAACCACCCAACCACCACCCACCCACCCACCCACCCACCCACCCACCCACCTGGCACGCGCTAAGGTCGATGGCAACCGAGGGGGGAACGGGCAACCCCCCAGAGTCGACACCCCTTCCCGTCTTTGTGCTTCCCGAGCTCCACCGTCATTGCGTCGACTTCCGGCTTGGGCACTAGCTCGGCAAACGCCTGCTCCGAAAAAGGCGGGACGTTTGGGGGGGGGGGGGTGTACTCACTATCATGCATGGCCGTAGTCGTATGACCGTAGACCCTCTCGCATCCCTACAACGCCGAGACGGAGCACGTCGGGTTTCCCGGAGGGGGGCTAGGGGGTCGGGGGGTTTACTCGTGCCATGCACGGCTGTAGTCGTACGGGCATAGAACCCTCGCATCCCTACCATCCCGGGACGGAGCATGTCGGGTTTTTGGCACCGACCAGGTGACCGTGATCTGCTCGCACCAACGCGAATCGCCGTGATGTGCTCGGCAAGTCGCATTAAGGGTGGCCTGTATCTTACCAAACAATCGCTCGTGAGGCGGACTTCCTTGCAGGTGGACTACACAGCGTCGAATAAATTTACACTATTACGGGGGACCATGAGTACATGGGACCTATGATATACACGAAAACCTACATATTTCTCTCTTTTTTTTTTTAACAATATTCGGTCCTATTAGCTATGGTCCCCCCGTGTTAGAACGCGGTGAGGGGGGGGGGGGGAGAGGGAGGGGGCGGGTAAGCGGAGAAGAGGGAGGGGGGGGAGGGGGTGTGATCGATGTCATGCACGGCCGTAGTCGTATGACCATAGACCCTTGCATCCCTACAACGCCGGGACGGAGAACGTCGGGTTTTCACCGACCAGGCAGACCTTGCTTGCACCAAGCGCGAAGCGCCGTGAGGTGTTCGGCGAGTCGCATGAGGGGTGAGATGCATCCTACTAAGAACCGCTTGAGAGGCGGGACCTCCCCCCCCCCCACCCCCCCCCCCCCCCCGCCCCGGCGAGGACCTATGGTTATACGACTACGGCCATGCATGACATGACTACCCCCCTCCCCTCCCCCCCTCCAAATAATCCCCCTTCCCGTCACACCCCCCCCCCTCCCTACCTCTTCAACCCCCCCCCCCGGCCAGCACAATCACCTCTGCCGTCCGAGCATTGAGTTTCTTCTTATGTGCCGGGCCTCCCTTGGGCACGTCGAACAGGAGGAGGTACGAGTCGTGCGTCAGAATGGCCAACACTAAGGGCCAGCGGGAGGTAACCAGCATTTTTTCTCTCCTCTCCAGCATGGTTGATCGCGCCTTCAATGGTTGACGGGGGGGGAGGGGGATAGGGGGGGGGGGGGGGGGAGAGGCGAGTGAAGGGTTGGGGGGTTAAGGGGAGGAGGAGGGGGGGGGGGGCGTAATTATTCGTTGCTTGCCTTACTCATTTGACCATTGACCACGCATCCCTTTCGAGGCGGTTGAGGGGGGGGGGGAGGGAATGGGAGGGGGTGGATGGGGGGGGGAGGGTGATGAAGTAGGCGAAAGAGCGGTTCCTCGCTTGGGCTTCTGAAACGGCCGTACCATGACAATACTGTACTCGTTGCACAGGTGATGCTAATCCCTGGTAGTATCTACCGTCGGAGGAAGGAATGCATGAAAAGGACACTCTCTAAAGAAACAAAAAAACGTGCCAACATGCCACGATGGAACACTACATACAGCACCTAGCAAAAAAAAAAAACGCACGCAAAATCAACAAAAAGATGTGAACAAAAACGCGACGCACGACACCCTGGACATTCACACATGACAACAGCAACAAAACCAACACCAACACCAACAACGCCATCCACACCAACACCAACTCCATTGCCGACACCAGCACCAACAACAGCAACGCCAACATCAACTCCCACACCAGCGCCAACAGAGGCACACACTCACGATGAGGGGGCTATCTAGCGGAGACTCGAGGCTGCGTAAAAATTCCGGCGGCAGGTTTCGAGACGCCGCCAACGCCTCCACCGACCCAGGCGGGGCTTCCCCCGCGGCACCGTTCGCCGCAGTGCCACCCCCCCGCAAACCACCACCTCCTCCGCCGCCGCCGCCGCCGCCGCCGCCGCCGCCGCCATCCTCCTGCCTATGACGTCCGAACGGTACAAGGTGGGCAAGAGGGAGAGGCGAGAGGAGTTGTTGTTGTGTCTAGAGTAATCCTTCGACGAGCTCGAAAGAGAAGGCGGGTTACTCCCAGCATCACTTCCACCATCGGCACTACCAAGACCGCCACAACCACCGCCACCCCCAACCACCACCACCATCACCACCCCTACCCCCACCCTTACTCCCTACCCGCACCCCCACCCCCACCCCTTGCCACCATCGCCAACGATGCTACCAGTAAAAGGTCGCGGTTCGACCCGTTGACCGTCTGCCCCCGTCACTAAAACCAGTATTACAAGGCCAACAAGAGGCTTTGACGCGAACGCTAAAGACCTTTCCCCCCCCCCCTCCCCCTCCTAGTACCGTACCTAGCCACCACCACAAACCACCACCGCGGCCACACCTGTCCGATACGTAGCTCGTCTCACCCAACAGCCCATACAGTAGTTACGGTTTCAAACACAGCGTCACGGGATATGCAGTCTATGATACGGAACCCACCGTCGTCACCATTAAAAAAAAAAAAAAAGACCCTCGCAAGTCTCGTTGTTCTGGTGACGACATCACTCAGAGCGTAAGTCTCGTTGTTCTGGTGACGACATCACTCAGAGCGTGTATCTAAAGGACGGAGAGCCGGCACGGCCACCGGGCGCGCGCTGGGGGTCGATGAGTGGAAAGAACGGTCGAGCCCTCAAGCTCGTGACTTTAGCAGGGAGGGAAGGGGGGACTGACGATAACAACTTGCGACTGTTTGCCGCAGCCACGGCCACCGCGCAGTGAGGGCATGAAACGAAACCGGTGTCCGAGTTACGCTGCAAGGAGGCGTTCGTACGTACCTGGTACGTACGTACGGCATGGGTGCGCAACTAGATCTCTACCCGTGCCGCTGAGGGCTCACGCTAGATAGGTTGATTGCACCATAAGCTACCAACCATCGCTCCGGTCGTCACATCTATCTCGGGGTATCAAAAGGGGTTGATATTTAAAAAAAAAAAAAAAAAAAAAAACGACCTCTCCACCCCCTTCCCCCTCCCCTCACCAACACCGCGGGGAGACAGGAAGGGGGCAAAGATAAGCCAAAAATGTTTTATGTAATGTACCTGGTATAGAAACAACGAAAGGAGCGGCCCAAATGTTGGAGGTGTGTTCTAATAGGAGTGGGAACGGTGGTCCCTCTCGAAAGGGGATGCGTGTCCCAATGGTCGATGATTTAAGACGACCAACAACTGAGTACCCCCCCCACTCCCCCCCCCCCCCCTCATACGACTACGGCCATGCATGAGATCGAGTGCATCTCTCCTATCGAGTACCCCCCCCCCTCCTCCCCTCCCTCCCCCCCCCCCCCGACCCACACCTGGTGGCCATCATCCTCGTCGCCCCTTCGCGCATCTCCTTCCGCACCTCCTGGTCGAGCAGCTGCCTGTCCAGGTTAATTCGCCCCAGCGACTGCATCGCGGGCTCTCGAAGGACGGGGAGGTCTCGCCAAAGCGCACCTTGCAGCTGCAGGAGGGTCATCAGACCCCCCCTGGATAGCCTGCGGTGGGCCACGACAAACGACCGAATCGTCAGGGGTGTGTGAGGGGGAACAAGAGAAAAGTACGAACTTCTGGGGTGAATGACCGAACAAGACCAAATTGCAGTGGGTAAGGGACCGAATAAAACAAAATTGGAGGAGTAGGAAGCCAAATAAGACCAAATTGCAGGGTTAGGAGACCAAATAAGACCAAATTGGAGGATGTAGGGAGCCAAATAAGATCATATTGGAGGGATTTAACTGACAGGGGACCGACATTAAAGACCAAATCGTAGGGGTAGGGGCCAAATAGGGGACCAAAGTAGACCAATTTTCACGCGTAGGAGATTTAAGAAGACTAAATCTCACGGGGGGTTGGGGGGGAAAAAATACAAAATGGAAGAGGCGGGGGACTCGAAGCAAGACTATTTCAAGGGGGAGCCAAACGATAGGAAGTTGCCTCTACGAGTAGCAATCAGACGCCTTCGTCAGGTCACGCCACGCCATCCCACGCCACCACTCACGCAACTCCACACCATTCCGCACCACACCGAGCCGTCGTAGATCCGCCACGCCTGGCAAATTTGTTCAGACGTGCCCGAATAAACGATGCTGATATAGTGGTGGGGGGGGGGGTTGTCGCGAAACTCTGAAAAGGGTTTATTCTCCAGATGGTGAGATTGTTTCCGGCTGCGGGTCACGGCGGTCACCACACCGACCGTGAAGCCTAACTCTGACCCCGGCCCTAACCTCTAACGACAGGTCTCTTTGGTTGGCGTGCCAGCTGGTCGTTGTGCTTGGAAAAGCTCTATTTGCTGTTCGGGTACATCTGAGGAAGTTCGCCTGAACGGGCTGATCTACGCGAGCACTACCACGCCACCACCACATTGCACTACCCTACCCTACCCGACCAGACCCGACCCTACCCTACCCGACCCGACCCGACCCGACCCGTACCCCACCTGCCGTCTCTCGACCTCGATGTCCTTAAGCTTGCCAAATAGATCGCCGAGCTTATGGCTGACCCGCTCCAAATCCTGGCCTGCTGCGTTACGGCTACACGGTAGTTCATGTCAGCCAGCCACACGTCCGAGCGAGTTACATCTACGTGCCACGACGGAAGATAGAAGAGTGGGGGCAGGGAGGTAGTAGGGGGGGACCATAGTTAACAGGACCTTATGGTATACATAAAAACCTATATGTTTAACCATTTTTACTAACATTATTTGGTCCTGTTAACTATGGCCCCCCGTAATAGTAGGGAGGGAGGGACGGAGGGTGGGCGCTTGGAGTTACTCAGAGTTGGGTAATTTTCGGAACGAACAGTCGTGTAAACAGGCACGTGCGAAGTATATGACAAATGCACCTCTGGCCGGAAAACTAAGCTACTCGTTGGCTTCTTCTCGGGGTTCTAAGGTAGGTTGTATTGCCGGCCAGCGCGGTATAACTACGTGAAAAGGTTAATGGCCGTCTTTTGACTTGGGTTACAGCATAACAAACACGAACAATGGCAAAATGAGGTCATGTAAAACAACCAGCCTTCTGAACCAGAGCGTGCAGCTGGATGAAAAACCCTACCAGGTAGGTACCGAATTATAGCATAGCGACCAAAACAATGATGAACGATGCAGCCATATATATAAATCACTCGGCTTTATTCGTAGACTAGACAAGAGCGTGTAGCAGAACAGACTTTTATCCTCTCCACATGTATGCTGCCTGCGCGCGTCTTCCTCACATTTGCCCGCGACGCTGAGCTTCGGAGGCAACCTCCTTTTCACCCCTGCACATAGCCCGGGCTGCTTGCTTCGTGCAGCCGATGCGGTAACCATCATCCATCACTAGGGCTGGGCAAGCCATATGTACTGGAGTAGTAGCGTACTGCTAGACCCGGCCAGCATATTCGCCAGTAATTACTATCGAAAGATATCATACATAGCACGGAAAACCCAACGAATGCGTTTCGAGAGGATAGAAGAGACAGACAAAAAAGAGAGACAGCAGTCGTATACCGCTGCAATCCAGTATACTGATCGATGTTGACGACAGCATGGTCGCTACTGACTGAGGCAGCCAGAGCCCAGCCCTATCCATCCCACAGCATGTGCCCTGTCAACAACAATCTGAGCAAGCTTAAAAACCTTATTGAGACAAAACATGCTCGAAACAACCTTGATTGACCACAACAGGCCATTGTGCGTATTCCTGGTAGGATTTAGGGTAGTGCTCGCCGCTAAGCACCATTTCTTACTATTTATAACTCCAATTTTCTCAGCATCCACCCAAAACAGCGACGCCATATTTTCTTATAGAAAACCACTCCGGGCGGAATATAAGGATCGATTGGTATTGGTATTAACGTATAAACGGTCCTTATATTTCTGCCCAAAGCGGCACAAACAGGTTATTTCTTATTCGTGGGCTTTGTACTGTGCCATTGTACCGAATATGTCCCGAAAACATAGGGGCAGTTTTCAGGTGAACGGGAGGCGTACTACGATCGTTGTATCTAGCACTTCTAGGCCAAACCGTCTCTGGGACTGACCGGGCTCCTTGACCCAACATCGCTGGATAAAAATCGCAAGTACTTTTCAACTAAATTTACTCGTGATGTACCCATCGATAGGTTTCGGGGTTTTGATTGTTCGTCGGGTTCTTGTCCATCTTTTAGCTTTTCTCGAAATCAGCTTTTGGGTGCTACTATTAATAATGCAGCTATTGAGGTGTTCAGGTATACAGCTCCTTAACTAGGGAAACCTCGAAAAAAACGGGCGCTCCCCCTACCCAAGCACGCCTAATTCGCAGTCCATTTTTTTTTTTTTTTTTTTGGGAACAGAGTGGAATGATTTCGGAATCCCACTTTTCGCTCTTTTATCCAAGCCCTTACCGCGTCCCTCTTTGGCCAAATTAGATCATTCATCAAATCTTATTCTTTAGTGTATTACGGGGGACCATAGTAAATAGGATAGGACCTACGGTACACACAAAAACCTCTTTATTTACCAGTTGTTACTATTAATAACAACATTTGGTCCTATTTACTATGGTCCCCCGTGATAGTACGCTATGGTGAAATTTCTTGCGTCAACCATGTGTATATATATGCTCCAGTGCCTGCCTTTCGTATTTTCTTTCCCCCCCGCCCGTGATTATCGCTTTTTGTCCCTTCTCTTTTTTTCATCTTTCTTTCATTCCCGTTTGTACCTCTTTGTGTGTCTCTGTTAGTATGGTCCGTTTTGCCTTTTTTTGGCGTTTTGCTACCTGCTTCTGTTTATGGTTTGTTTTTTTTGCTTCGCCTCATCTTCTTTTTTAGGTTTTTGTCTGCTATTAATAGTCCTTTTTGCCCCCCTGGTGTCCGCAGCGGTGGAGTGCGTATGCTTGTTTTTTGTTTTTTTGCCTCTGTTTTACTACCGAGCGAGGTATTTCTTCCACTCCAGAGTTATTGGAGCCTGTCCTGCGACCACGGACTGCATTGTATTGTGAGGTAATGTGAGAACAACAACAACAACAACCACAACAACAACAACAACAACAACAACCACAACAACAACCACAACAACAACAACAACAACAACAACAACCACAACAACAACAACAACAACAACAACAACAACAACAACAACAACAACAACAACAACAACAACAACAACAACAACTACAACAACAAATATGCGCACACTTTTCCTTTTTGGGGGGGGGGACACGATTTTCGAGATGACGTTGATAGCTTCGCGTTTTTTGCCGTATCGTGCCCCTCGCCCCGCCGAATAAAAATATATACTGCCATAATATCATACCAGGTATCACTCTATTATCTGCCTATACGTACGTATGGCACAGAACTTATCATTTCGGCACTACACTTTTTTTTGCTCTTTTTTTTTTGTTTAATCATCACTTTCACTTTCCAGCCTAACTCGTAGGAGGTTTTACCCTCGACGACCTTCTGGACAAGCCGTGGTCACAGGTGTCCACCCTTCTCCCCCCCGGTACGCGCCTTTATTTTTTGTCGCGCATAGGGTTCAGCATTCCCACTGCTCGTCGATTTTCATCGAATGTAGCTAACTCACGCTCTCGCGCTTTCCGCTAATCAATTTCTTTCTTTGCAAGAAAAAGTCACGAGCATGCACTCGGTGAGACTTGAACCCACGAAATTGATCTTGATAGGCACGCGAACCACCTACCAAGCCACCGGGGACTCTTCCCTCTCATGCACACCCTTAAGAAACGGCGCACACGTTTTACCAGACGAGATAAGTTGGATTAAAATTTTGTGACATTTTCTCCAGTGATGACGGAAGGGTTCACACCTCGCACAGGTCATGATCTATCTATCTACTGCAGATGATCTATTGCGGGGGGCCATAGTAAATAGGACCAAATATTGTTATTACGGGGGACCATAGTTAACAGGACCTATGGTATACATAAAAACCTATATGTTTAACCATTTTTACTAACAATATTTGGTCCTGTTAACTATGGCCCCCCGTAATAGTAAAAATAGGCAATTATATACCATAGGTTTTTGTGTATATCGTAGGTCCTATTTACTATGGTCCCCCGTAATAGTTCATCAACTGCCGTTGTGAGGGGTTGTGCAGGATTTGCACAGTACAGGTCCAACCCAGGAAGCATGTGCTTACAGTAGATCATGCAGACTACACGGCTCCCAGTCGGCAACATGAGCTAGATCATACAGATCAGGGACATATGTATATCTGCCCTGAACGATCTAGACCATGCATGACCTGTAGATGGTCTGTAGATGATCTGTCCGGGGTGTAAAACCCTCTAGAACAGCACCCACGTTTTGCCGGGACAAACTACTCGAACTTCATACCGCGATAATTTGCCGATAGTGGCCGTATACCCAGATCATTTACAGGTACTAACCCCGCGCAGAGTACGTGATACGCTACTCTACTCAGCGCGGGGGAAAACACCAGACGAGACCTCCCGCCCGGCGCGTGAGGCCTCACCCAATCCAGTGCTTACATTAAACGGTCCACGGTAGAGAGGCATATTACTGCCGTAAAAAATGGTTCGAGTCTTCAAAGGCTTACATTACCACACCATCCCGAAACGACGAGGAAAGTTTGTATACAGCAGTAGTGGCGGCCCCTCTCTACTATAATAGCGCCGGTTGAGTAATGCCGGCTGCCCACTATAGTGCCTGTGAAATGCCTTGGCACAACACAGATGGGGTTAAAACCAGTGTGGCAGTGCTGAGTAGTCCCGGTTGCCGCTACATATAGTGCCGTTTGTTGCTGGCTGGCTGGCTGGCGCATACCGGTACTGTAGAGGGACCACAGCTGTACTATTACGGGGGACCAAAGTAAATAGGAGCAGATATTTTTGATAATAATACCGTAGGGAAACACATAGGTTTTTGTGTGCACCACAGGTCCTATTTACTATGGTCCCAGGAAAAAGTGAAGGGCAAAACTCACTGCGAGAGGGGAGGGGGGAACGCAAGCCCAGAGAAGGGTCGCCCTCCCTCGCGATGCTGGCCGTCACGACGTTCTGATACCTGGATGGGGGGGGGGGGGGGGGGGGGGGGGGGGGGGGGGGGGAGCGCGGGCGCACAAGAAAAAACGCCGTGGTCAAAACGTGAAACTCCGATCAAGAGCTTCAGCTTCCCAAACGCATCGGTGGTTCGGTCGTTCTATATATATAGAGCAGATCGGGTGACAACGCGGTTGATACACGGAGACGGGGGTACTCCCTCCTATGGTCATACGACTACGGCCATTCATGACATCGAGTACACCCCCCTCCCCTTTCCCCCCCACCCCTCCCCTTCCCTCTGCCCCCGCTCCCAAACCTCCGCGTCGCATCTGGCATCTCACCGCGCGTGAGCCTTGGTCGAGTTGGTCTCAGCGGAGTGCATGAGTCTGAGGCAAGCGGTGCCCTTCCCCACCATCTCGGAGAAACGGTCATCCAACGCCGTCACCACGCCCTTCAAGCTCTTCTCCACAACGCTTACCGCCGCCATGTCGCACATGTCCAGGGTTCTGCTCGGATTAAACAGGTGGGGAGGGGAGGGGGGGCGGGGGGACTCGATATCATGTATGGCCGTAGTCGTATGACCATAGACGGGAAGGGGGGGGGTGTACTCGATATCATGCATGGCCGTGGTCGTATGACCATAGACCTTCGCATCCCTACGTGCATGGCCGGGACGGAGCACGCCCGGTTTTCACCGACCACGCAGACCTTGCTTGCACCAAGCGCGAAGCCCCGCGAGGTGTTGGGCGAGTCGCATGAAGGATGAGCTGCATCCAACTGAGAATCGCCGTTGAGGCAGGCTTTCTTGCATTGGATGACGAACAGGTTCGAACTACTGACATTGATTTGTTTTCTGGTGCGGACACTTCCAGAGACAGCCATGGGTAAATCACGTACCTGCCTCGTGGGTGCATAGACCCTCCGAACACACTACGAACGGTATATGATCATTCCCCTTGTGCGGGACTAAGGTCTCCACCTCGCACAGATGATCTAAGGAAGGGAGGAGGGGAGACGTCCTGTTCACCGCACGGCTGTACTTTCCTCCATCGCGATCCGCCAGTGCGCTGGGCACACGGGGCTATTCATAGCAGCGGGGTTTCGACTCGACATGTGTGGCAGTACTCTACAGGGGGGTAGGGGGGGGGGGGGGGGGGGAGAGTTTGCTCACCGCGCGGCTGTGTCTTCCTCCATCACAAGCAGCCAGTCAAGTGCACTGGGCGGCTGCGGTGGTGGTACGGGCCCACCTTTCCCCCCTCTTCCACACCGCGCGGCGCCAGGTAACCACACGTAGTCATCAATAACCAGGGGAGGAGAAAGGCACGACAGCAAAGCGTGTAATGGGTGCGTTGGGTTTTAAGAAGCACGAAGGCAGAAGAGGGGCGGGGGGGAGGGGAGGGGGTACTCACTTGTTGCGTGCCTTAAGTCATTTGACCATGGACCGCGCATCACTTTCGAGGCAGAGCACCGTTCCCATACTGCTATTAATAATAGAGACGCCTATACGTTAAACATGTGGGCTCTCAACGCGTGTTTTCTTTCCCATGTTGATATGCATCAAGTAACGTTCGAAGGCTGACAACAAACAGAAACATCAGAATTTTGCGCCTATCGTCTCGGCCTGCGACCGGGATCTCTTCGCTCCCGGTCTCGGCTCCTCGCCCTCTCTTTCCCGTCCGCCCTCTCACGGGTCGCGTTCCCCAGCCTTCGCCGGATATATCCCGGCACGCGCGCTCTAGGGGTCGCCCGCCGCCGCCGAGCGCAAGCGACCCTAAACAGCGCTCGTTCAGCTTGATCTGGCGGAGATGGGGAAACACCGCCATTGTTTCTTGGAGGCAGCTAGGTTCTTACAAACCATTCCTAGAGAAACCTGTTTCGTGCTGCGATCTCGTTTTTTTCTTCGTTTGTGGCGAGCTTCGATATCTATTCTCTTCGATATCTGGATCTCGCGGTCGCAACTACTTTTTTTTCCCGACAGCCTCCCTGGGCGGGGGCCGCCTTTAGGCCCTTCAATTCCCTCCGTCTTTTTTTATTTGTCGGGGCACGAGTACAGCTCCAGTACTACGGCAGCAAGAACAGCAGCATTTGCACAGTATAGTACTCGGCTTACCTACGCCAGGCCTCTGTATTTGCGCGGGTTAATTCATACCATGGTACCACGTAGAACCCTTTTCGCTGTGTAGTTACCGTACTACATGCTGTACACAGCAATACCGCTGTAGTAAATCATACCTGGTACCTGGTACCTGGTATATACACACATGCAAGTCTAAGGCTCATTCTTATCGGAGAGCGTTTTTTCCAAAATTTCCAAAGTTTGGAAACAATTGGAGCTATGTATCAATATATGGAGGCGTTCTGTCACTATTCGCGAAATTCTCCAGAAGCAAAAATATCAAGTTCGTTAACATTCCAATATTTGGAAAAAAAACCAGGAAAATATGGACGACTGAAAAATTGCGCGAAATGAATGTCGAAAAATTGGAAAAAAAGCTCTCCGATAAGAATGACCCTGAGAGGGATGAGATATAGACACATATATCAAACTGCCGCTGTATCCAAGAACAGAGCATCTCTGGTGGGGCGAGAAATCAGACTTAGGACTGAGTAGCTTCAGGAGGGATGATACATCAGATTGAGAACAGAACAGAAAAAAATAAAAAGTGCTGGTGTGGTCAAGAATCTCATAAACGCGCCAGACCTTAGAGAGACGGGTAGAGTTACACCGTAGTAACAGTAGGAGTACTGCTGCAGTACATCACACCAGTCTGCCCAGGATCAAGTCTGAGAGGAACGATATATAGAATAGATACATACATAGCATGCTGCTCTATCAAAGAACTGAGCCTCTCTGGTGTGGCGAGGCTTCGGACTCGAACACTGAGAAATTTCGGAAATGATGATACATAAGATCGAAAATTGAGAAAACACATCTGCTGGCGATAAAGAATCTATTGAATGCGCCCGACTTGAGAGGGAGACTGGTAACGGCATTCTATTCATAGGTATCACAAACGTGCCTGAGTGAGAGACATGGGACTACTGCTGTAGGAGCTAACGTTTGCAAAACGAGGGCGGGGGCTGAAAACCAGAAAACAACGAGCCTGGTGAATTAG
Organism: Nereocystis luetkeana; assembly: GCA_031213475.1. Lineage (NCBI taxonomy): Eukaryota > Phaeophyceae > Laminariales > Laminariaceae > Nereocystis > Nereocystis luetkeana. The sequence goes on along the minus strand of JARUPZ010000003.1, from coordinate 4,011,333 downwards.
ACTGTTCTGGTCGCTAAAATAATCCTACAATACACTACTTGGCATTGATTGGCTTCACTCATCCAGTAACAAGCGCTTTCTTTGGCATTGCCTTTTTTCTCCCTGAAACACTTGGGGGCATTGAGGGCCACTCTAAACGAACAAAAACAAAATACGATTCCTGATGCTTTTTTGGTCATGACTCGTGATTTTTTACTCCACGATTTCACGATACGATTCCTGATGCTTTTTTGGTCATGACTCGTGATTTTTTACTCCACGATTTCACGACAAAAAAACCTCACGAACAAACATGCCGTCATTTTTTTTTTTTTTAGCTTTTTCCTACAAAAACAAAAAACCACGATTCGTGACATTTTGTCATGGCTCGAGAAACGCCTCATCAATGCACTACGAAACCCACGCGCACCAACGGTATCCGAAGGTCGGCATAGGTAGGGGGCATGGCAGACTCTGCTCCGCACGCAGGTTGTGGGCATCGGGCAGCTATTACGGGGGACCATAGATAATAGAACCAAATATTGTCAGTAAAAATGGTAAATATAGAGGTTTTCATGTATACCATAGGTCCTATTAACTATGATCCCCCGTAATAGCTGCCCACAGGCACGGCTGGGCGCGGGCTAATGAACACGTTGTGGTCTCGAAATCTCGAGAAGGAGAAACCACAGCGCGAAGAAAAAGCGAAAACAAAAGGGTCAGGCCGGGCAGACGACCTGTGAAATTGGAATCTCGCGGGCAGGACTTGGCCGAAAGCGGGTGAGATTGGAGGAATCTCGCAGGCTGGGTCAGCTTCGGCCCGCGGTTCGAATATACCACGGCCAGGCGGACCAGGCCCGGGTCGGCCCGGGTCGGCCTGGCCGTGCCCCACCCGCGAGAGTTGGCCCCGCCCGTAAAACCGTTGGATTTGCAACATTAGAATACTTTCCCCAACTTGAAAAGATCACGAAACGTGACGCTCATCAGTTCATGTCACGGATCGTGATAATTTGTCATGTTAGATAAAAACTCACGAATCGTGATTTTTTTTATTTTTTTTTTCGGTTCGTCACGACCGGCCCTGAATTGATCCTGTGCGTATTCGGTTCTCCAAACATGAATGAATTACACTTGAGGTAAATTTTCCTGTCCGGTTAATTTTCCTGTCCGAAGCACGGGCGCCGGCTAAGGCTAACTTTCGCCGGCATCCATGCGGAGCCCTTGTACTACACAAGAGGATACCTGGTATGTTTTTGCTTACGTTACCCCAAAGTTTCCTGTTTCGCCGTCTGCGACTGACTACCATCGATCTCCCAAAAAAGCGATCGTTTTCTCGCTTCCACCCACCGTACAGAGCGTTGACTTCGGCGAAAGTGTGCTGTGTAAAGTCAAACATCATATAACAAGGAAGGCTGGCTCTCTCTCGACCAGATTCTTCCGAACACGCCTCGTTCGGTGTGGGAAACCTTCCCGTTCTGAAAAAAAAAAGGGCTGAAAAAACGATCGCACACCTCTACCCCTGCGCGAACTCAACAAGGAAGAGTGGGGGAGAATGATGGAAAACGGCGGCACTGTCGGACAAAAACAAAACAGGGAGGTGATCTGGGGATTCGGGGTTCGGCTTCCGACTCCCTCGGGAGCGTGTGGTCGGGCGGCTTCGTGGGGTTGCGTAGGGGGTTGGCGAGGTGGTGCAGGCAGTGCCGGCGGAATGCGCGTTCCATTCCGTCAAGCCGTTGATTGGTTAGACCCCTCCGCAGTAACCAAAGAGACCCATCGAACACTACGAAAAAAAAAAACGAAAAAACACGAAGACAACAAGAAACAACAGACAGGCAGACAAACAAGCAGGCAAACAAGCGAACGCACATACAATCGAATAAACAAACAAACGAACAAACAAACAGAACAGAAAAAAAAGCAAAAAATCAACAAAACAAAAACAGATCCATCAACAGCAAAGCAACCGACAAACAACATCCATGGAACAACTGTAGTAACCAAAACATTACAAATAATAACATGATCACTCAAAAACGGTTCTTAATTTTTTCGCACGGTTCATGCACCAATCCACAAATGGAAAGCACCGGTACACAAGACAACGACAACAACAACATAACAATTCAACCCGATTAGGACCGCAGTCCCGTTTTGGGAACGAACCACTCGAATTCTAAGTAGTTTGTCCCCAAAACGGGACTGCAGTGTTGAAAGGGTAAATTACTGCTGCAAAACTGTCCCACACACATTCCAAGCAGGTTTCGCCCCCCTAACACCGTGGGTGTCTGTCTGTCTGTCTGTCTGTCTGTCTGTCTGTCCAGGGCAGTTCGAAGAGGGGCTCAACATGCCTCGGACAGACCATCGACTCCTGCTCCATTATCTATTTACGGGAGACCATAGTAAATAGGACCTAGGGTAAACCTGTATATTTACCTATTTTTAAGTTGCCAGCCGGGGGGGGGGGGGTGTACTTGATAGGAGATAAGTACTTGATCTCATGCATGGCCGTAGTCGTATGACCATAGACCCTCGCATCCCTACAATGCCGGGACGGAGCATGTCGGGTTTTCACCGACCAGACAGACATTGCTTGCACCAAGCGCGAAGCGCCGTGAGGTGTCCGGCGAGTCGCATGAAGGGTGAGCTGCATCCTACTAAGAACCGCTTGTGAGGCGGACTTGCACATGGATGACAGCTTCAATTAGTTAATTTAATTTGCGGTGTAGGCACTTCCAGAGACAGCAATGGGAGTACTATGTAACCGCCTCTTGGGTGCCTTACCTTGAACACTACGTGATACGATCATTCCCAATTGTGCGAAGTAAATGCTTTTTACCTCGCACAAATGATCTAACTCGACGACCAGCTGTAGGCGACCGCCAAAAACAAAAACAAGAAAAAAAAAACGGTACCCTGGTTGTCTAGCTCACATAGTGAGCGGCATGTTTGACAGCGTCGTCGCCAACCGACACCAACCCAACCTATATAAAATGCGGGGGGGGGGGGGGGGATAATCTGCATGGTCTAGGACATGCTTCCTGGGTTGGATGTGTGCTGTGCAGATAGACTCTTGATCTGTACCAGGTATTAAGCTAGCTCATGTTGCCGGCCGGGGGGGGGGGGGGGGGCGTACTCGTGTGTTGCTTGCCTTAGCCATGTGACCATGACCACGCACCCCTTTCGAGACGGAGCACCTTTGCTACTCCTAATAGAAACACCTCCGACAGTTGGGCGCTCAACGCGTTGTTTCCATGTCTTAAATAAAAGCTTAGGCTAATATTTAGCCCCCCTTCCTGTTTCGCCGCCTGTGGCCACCATCCACCTCCTAAGATACCTTGCCGGGAGGGGGGGGGGTGTACTCGATAGGAGATACAAGGCGCTTCGCTCCGCGGGCGCCCGCTACGCTCGCTCAGGTAGGAAAATCACATCAAATGGTCCATGATTGACTACGATTTTATGTTCGTAGTTGCAAAGTGGCGACTTGATAATGCCAAGAGTCCCGCCGACATGCTTCAGGAGAAAACAGCTCGGACGCCACATACGCTTCGTCTCCCTGGCGGTTGCCGTACACACGTACATACATGCGCCAGGTAGGGTATGTACTTATTTTCTTCTTTTGATATGCTGTATGTACGAAAACAGACAGAGCACAGCACGGCACAGCAGCACCGCAAAAACTATGTAAATGAAACATAAAAAATCGGAAAGAAAAAAAAAAACCCGGCCCCTTTCGTGTAATATTTTTTTGCCTGATTGGAACACCTTGCACCGGTAAACAAAAAAACAAAAACAACAGCAGAGCATCTCTCTCAGCCTCATACACCGCCCGCCCCTCTCGCGACCACTTCGCCACCGATTCGGTCTGGGTGAAGGTTTCCTTACTCTCTGCCACAGTGAGCCCCGTCGCCCGCCTCGCGATAAGCCCGGTGTGGCCGTCGTTCGCCAGCTTGACAATGTTGTTGCTCAGAATGGGTACTTCCCTCTGTGATTTTCAGCCCGGTTGCAAAAATAAGCACTGCTTGAATATCATCTTGCGATTCCGAACGACCCCTAAATATTCGTACGTATTCTATCAAAAATAATAAATGGAGGCCAGATAGAGTCCATTCATGCATCCCTCGTGTCTCGAGGCTCACACGACGCCAAGGCACGAAAGCGGCGACCGCGCTCCTTGCAAACCCCCCTCTAACCGCCAGCACCCGCTGACACCCGCGACGGCGCCCGGCTCGCTCACGGTACCGTGCTCGGAGTACACGCACCCACACGAAACGAAAGAAAAAAAGGGAGAAATGACCGAAAGCGCCAAGAGAGATGGAGAAAACAAAGACCCGCCGGAAAGGTCCGCCAAGTAATAAAGGGAGGCGGTTCCCAAGTAAGAGCTCTGAGAGGCCAGGGATGTACCAACCGAGCACATGGTCGTAGTCGTATGACCATAGAGGGTGGGGGGTGTACTCGATAGGATAGATGTATTCGATCTCATGCATGGCCGTAGTCGTATGACCATAGACCCTCGCATCCCTACAATGCCGGGACGGAGCATGTCGGGTTTTCACCGACAGGCAGACATTGCTTGCACCAAGCGCGAAGCGCCGTAAGGTGTCTGGCGAGTCGCATGAAGGGTGAGCTGCATCCTACTAAGAACCGCTTGTGAGGCGGACTTGCATATGGATGTCAGCTTCAATGAATTAATTCAATTTCCGGTGTAGCCACTTGCCGGGGGGGGGGGGGGGGGGGGGTATAATCCGCTAGATCAAGGACAGGCTTCCGGGTTGAATCTGTACTATTCAACACACAGATCCTGCAGATCATCTAAAAACCGCAGGTTAGGAACTAAATTATCTACCGTAGATCATGACCTACTATGTCCGAGGTGGACTACTGCCAAACACGTACCACTCTGTAAATATAAGTATAAACACATATTTTTATTGAATATTAGTACCTGGTATTAAAATATTCCTTATATATAGATAGTGACAGAGTCGTACCAGGTACTACACAAACTCCAAGTATTTTGTGCCCGGAACGTGCATGGGTGCAGGTAGTTGCGCATAAAGAGGCACTCACTTGCCGGGCGGCGGGGTGGTCGGAATGCGATCGGCCGGATTCGGCGGCGGCGGCCACTCCCTCTGGCCCTTCCTGTTCCTCTCCTTCCTCTCCTTCTCGCACCTCGTGCTGGTCGTACCCGCCTCAAGCCCGTCGATGTTATCCCTGGAACAACGGAAACAACGAAACGCCCCAACGGTCAGACTTCAAGTGATTTTTATTCTATTATATATCTATACTTCAGTATATCACAGGTGCCGTCTTCTTTCCAGAGCTCAATTCGTGGGAGGTTTTTGCACTCAACGTCTCTCCGGATCACCCTACCGTCAGCGGCTCTCTGGACAAGCCGTCGTCACAGGTGTCGGTTTCCCCGTACAATACGAGGTAGCTAAGCAACGGGTACTTGATAGATATCGAAAGGGGGTGGTTTAGAAGCAACCGTTTTCCCTTAGCCCTGATATTAGCGCACCAAAAAACTACACCAATTCCAAGTATTTCCCCCCCAATAAATAGGTGCAATTCTAAAGTGCTCCGTTCACGCAAGTTCTCTAGCCATCCCCACCCCCCCCCTCCCGCCGCCGCACCGTTCCTAGAGATGAACTCTCAGCCGCTCGTTTTCCCATACGGTGCACTACTAACACCCCCCCCACTCTCAGCCGCTCGTTTTCCCGTACGGTGCACTACTAACACACACCCCACCCCACCCGCCTCCCCGGTGGTAAACTCTCTACTATCGTTGGGGTGCATCACTCACGCAACCCCCCCCCCCCCCCCCCCCCCAACCCGCCCGCCCGCCCGCCTCACTTCTGTACAAAAATCTTCCGCGTTTTCGGCCGACATGACCCTCGATTCTCCCTTTTAGACACACGGCGGTTGGTCTCTTGAAAGAGGGGGGAGGGGGGGGGAGAGATAATTGAGATGCCATGAGACGACTGGTCTCTTGAAGGAGGGGGAGGGGAACGGGGGGGGGGGGGAGGGATACCATTCACCCCCCTGAGATATGTGGTGATTGGTCTCTTGGAGGAGGGAGGGAGGGAGGGGGGGCGCACTCATTTGTTGCTTGCGTTAGTCATTTGACCATTGACCACGCATCCCTTTCGGGACGGAGCACCGTTCCTACTCCTAATAGAGACACAGCTAACCCTTGGGCGCTCATTACGTTGTTTCCATATATTACATAGAAACTGTTTGCGAATCTTATCCCCTTCCTGTTTGGCCGCCTGTGGCCACCATCTATCTCCTAGGATAGCATCGTTTTCTCGCTGCTATGTAGTGTATCAAACTCCTCCATGTCACATTCGTCTATTTCCCCATCTCCTCTTCTAACACATCCCGTTCCTCCTTGTATATTTCACATTCTCCTACTATGTGAGTTCTACTCTCTATTGCTTTGCAACACAGGTACATCTGTGCATCTATTTCCTCCTCCTCCCAGTTACTAGTATACCTATTTCTTCTTTCTGGCAGGTCCAGGTCACCTACACGAAAGCGCAGTTTCAGCGTTTTCGCGAAGTCCATCGGGCCGTGCAAATACGTTTTCATTCCTATTCCTTCCCTCAATCCCCCGTATATCTCTAGGTGTTTTTCCGATTCCACCTTGTTTCGTATCGCTAGTTTTTCCCTTATTTCTATCCTTTCTTCTACTTCCGCCGTGTACTTCCCAAACTTCCCGGCGGACGTCACCTCTTCTTGTTTTCCTCCTACATCCTTCCATACTTTCTCAACTACGCTATCCCACCTTATTCCAGCTCGCCCTTTTGTTACTTTCTCCCATACAGCTCTATCAACTATGGGCTGGCAACCTCTTTTTTGGTATGCTCCTTACTTTGTACTGCCATTTCAACTTTCTCAGATCTCTATTTGTCTTGAGTGGGTGTTATCCCAGTTCTGCTCTCAATACTGTATTACTAGTCGTACTTGAGAATGTTGGGATTTTTTTAGCTGCTGTCGTCTGTACTGTTTCCAACTGTTTTATGGGTTTCGCATTCCTTTCCCATACTTCTTCCGCATATTCTGGCTTTGGTACTATCACATTCATCAGGATGCATCTCTTAATCCTGGTGTCAAGGTGCGAGTCATTTAGGATCGCATCCATCTTGTCCACGTGTGCTTTACCCTTTCCTATTACTTTTGCTGTATGTGTATCCCAAGAGCAATATTTTGAGATCTCTACGCCAAGGTACGTATACTAGTCTACGATCGGCAATTCATCTTCTCCCCACTTCCAACTGAAATTTATCAGGTTCACCTTATCTTCGTTGCGAACAACTACCTGGCACTGCGCATTTCTTGACGTTCGCCGTCACCCTCCATTTCCTAGTGTATTCTAGCGCCTTCTCTATTTGTTTCTGCAGTCCTTCGGGTGTTTCTGATATCCCCACGAAGTCATCCGCAAACATCAATCCCGACACCGTATCTTCCCCTACCGTGACTCCCTGCCTTGCTGCTTCGACTGCTACTATTAGGGCGTTAATATATATCTTGAATAGGTTGGGTGACAACGTACATCCCTGTGCAAGTCCTTGTAAAATATCAGCACACTTCGATATTTCCCGGTCCAGCATCCCAGCACTTCTCGCACATTCCGTTATCTTTTTCATCATTCTCCACATCTTTCCTATGATTCCTATTTCCCATAGTTTTCCCCACAATCCGTTTTTCCATGCTTTGTCGTAGGCCTGGAGGGGGGGGGGGGGTGCATTTCATCCGCTTGAGACGACACACGCCGACACTTCTTTTCAACGAGGGGGGGAGGGGATGCATCCCGTTCCCTCGAGACGAGGCGTGGCAACTGGTCTGTTGGCGGAGGGGGGGAGGGGGGGGGGGGGGAGATGCATTCGTCATGTTGAGGCACGTGGCCAACGGTCTCTTGAAGGAGGGGGGAAGGGGGGGGGGGGACATTTCGTCCCCTGGATATATAACACGACACATTGTGACTCGTCTCCCGAAGGAAGCCGAAGGGGTGGGTGGGCGGGGGGAGGGGAAGTATACCGTCCCCTTGAGACAACACGTGCTGACTGGTCTCGTGCTAGGTGGCTCTGAGGTAAAATATGTTTTTCACGCGTTATTACGGCGTACCTGATGGCGTAGAGGCTCATCGCGTACGTGTGGTTAGCTGTGAGCTTTTGCATGGCGTAGCTGGTCGCGCGGCGGTTGTTGGCCTGGCTACGTCGGATGAGCTCGACGAAACACTTCCAGTAGAGGCTGCGGGCGGAAAAGCGAGGCATTTTCGGACGGAGGGAGACAGGGAAAGAGGGAGGGGGGGAAGATTCGGTAAAATAGGAGGGAGGAAGGGAGGGGGGGGGGGAGAGGGTTTGCAAGGCAAGGAACAAGTCCAAAGTCACGGCAAGGCAAGGCAAGGCAAGACAAGGCATGGCAAGGCAAGTCACGGCAAGGCGAGGCAAGGCAAGGCAAGGCAAGGCAAGGCAAGGCAAGGCAAGGCAAGGCAAGGCAAGGCAAGGCAAGGCAAGGCAAGGCAAGGCAAGGCAGGGCAAGGCAGGGCAAGGCAAGGCAAGGCAAGGCAAGGCAAGGCAAGGCAAGGCAAGGCAAGGTAAGGCAAGGCAAGGCAAGGCAAGGCACGGCGAGGCAAGGCGAGGCAAGGCGAGGCAAGGCGAGGCAAGAGCCGAGCCAATCCCGCCCCCCCCCTGCGCCCCCCCCTTCGACCAACCTACTTTATATACCTGGTAGGTTGGGTTGGCGTCGGTTGGCAACGACACTGTAAAACATGCCACTCACGACGTGAGCTAGACAACCAGGGCACCGTTTTTGTTTTTTTTGGCGGTCGTCCACAGCTGGTTGTCGAGTTAAATAAATTGTGCGAGGTAGACAACCTTTACTCCGCACAGGGAATTTATCGTATCACGTAGTGTTCAGGGTAAGACACCCAAGGCGCAGTTACATAGTACTCCCATTGCTGTCTCTGGAAGTGGCTACAACGGAAGTTAAATTACCTCGTTAAAGCTGTCATCCATATGTAAGTCCGCCTCACAAACGGTCCTTAGTAGGATGCAGCTCACCCTTCACGCGTCTCGTCGGACACCTCACGACTCTTCGCGCTCGGTGCAAACAATGTCTGCCTGGTCGGTGAAAACCCGACATGCACCGTCCCGGCATTGTAGGGATGCGAGGGTCTATGGCCATACGACTACGGCCATGCATGAGATCGAGTTCATCTCTCCTATCGAGTACACCCCCCCCCTCCACCAACGCACACCAGGGCGCTACATGCGGTCGGTAGGTGTCTGTCCGTCGTCCGCCTCTCCGCCAAACCCTCACCTGTCGCTTTCGAATTTGTTGCCGAAGTGCTGGCTTCTCCTCTGCTCAAATAATCGCGTCTCGTCCAAGGCTGATATCGCCGTCCCCGACATGAGCAGACGGACAGATCGACATCATTTGTTTTGCGAGTCCACCAAGCATGTTTCGTTCAGGGGCCGGCACGGTGGCGGGCCGTACCCCGAGAGACCCGGGCAGGGGAGGGAGGGCGACACGAAATAAGCAGAAGAATGAGGGCAGGAAGGCGTCGGTCAGTGAGGGGTTAGCGAACGCGTTGGCTACGGTTAGCTGGGATTTATATCTACATACCGGTATATATCTAGTCTTGTCCAATGCTAAGCTTCTTCCTGGCTACCTGGTAGGCGGTACGTACTACTGCTGTGGGAGGCAGGAGGGGAGAGAAGGAAGGAGAGGTGCGAGTATGGAGGCGTCGTCAAAACGAGACCCCATTAACAATTTTACACCGTGCCAAATGCTGATGGCAAGTGAGCACACAGCACGCACTCGTACACCGTACGTACGTATTGTAAGCATTAGAACAGCACCCATGTCGTGTACCTGGTACGTGCGTAGGCGCGTGTGGTCGTTTATATCACGAACCTGTTATAAAGTGTATCTATCAATAGTAGTCGCAGAAGTCAGAACCTGAATTAACCTGCTATGATTGTTGTATACTTATACTGGTACCATGTATCTGGTACCTGGTATATATTCATCGTGACTGTTACAGACTCTGCGGCTCTGCGGTTGGCGGGGCGAGCCGTTGGGCAGCACCAGACGGCAGCACTGCTTTGATTGGCCGAATGGCATCGAGTCGTTTTTTTTTTCCCGGCTTGGCGCCTTCCCGCTTCCCGCCAAAAACAAATGGTGAAACCGACGCTCTTCTTCATCACAGCAGTATCATAGACATGAATAATGAAGCACAACCCTACTCCTGCTGTATATCTGGTACACAAACATGAATACTAGACCTAAGCTTGTCGTATGGTAGGGTCGTAGGGTCAAGTACTCTGCTGTGTGATTGTGGTGCAGCATACAGAAGCAGCTTGCTGGATGTTCCGGCATCGGACCAAGGGTAGCGGGACTGCTGCTGCGTGGAGTTTCTGTGTCATGTCTGGGTTATATACGTATGTACAAAGCGGATTACGAAAACGGTACTTGCTTCGTATCAGGAACGTACCAGGTATGATTACTGTATACGAACTGTACAGCAGACGCTACGCATCGTAAAACTGCTGTACCAGGTAAGCTCTATCGCAGACCAGTCTGGTCACGACGAGGTGACACGTGACTAAAACGTTGTGGCAACTGGCAGTAGACGCGTTTTCGCACCTTTACTCCTTCCCGTTAGTCTCGCGTCCGTCGTCGGCGACGCCGAATCCCCTCCCCCACCCCATGCTCCAGCAGACGCCTCCCCGCCGGGTACAACACTCCCAGAAGCGCTGCGGGGCGAACGCTTTGGAGGGAGGGGAGGAGGGGGTGGCGACGTCGGCGGAGGCGTTAGCGATTCGTCGTGTCCTGCGCTGCCATTCCCAGCTGCTGGTGCTGCCGCTGGTGCTGCTGCTGGTGCTGCTGCTGGTACCTCTGCTGCCGCTGCTGCTGTGGCGGTCGTATTCCTCGCTGGGACGGGAGGAGGACTTGTCGGAGTCGGCGGTTCGGTGGAAGAAAAAAGTCCGTGACCGCCGCTGCCGCCACCATTACCAACCCCAACACCGTTCTCTGCAGCTACCGGGGTAGGTGGCTGTCCGAATGGATTGACGTCTCGCGGTGGCGGGCGCGGCGGCTCCGGCGCAGCCGGTGACTGCGAAGAATTTTGTACAACATCACCAGCCCAAGAGTTGTCCATTCTTGTTGAATGTGAGAGAATAAATTTGGATGATTACGCCGCGTTTTCGAACTTCGTCGACGACCCACACGCGCGGTCCGCGCTCTCGGGTGTGTGCCGCTGTGCAGAAAAATGCCGAATAGGTCGAGTCGGTCTCTGAACGGGAAAAGCTGTGCCCGGTCTTCAGACTAGCTCTCCTCTGCGCTGCGTAAGAGTGAAGAAGTAGTGAACCCTGATCGGCGGTGGATGAACGGGAGTACAATATTTTGTTAAGGCGTTTTTGTATGGTGAGGAGGGGGAAGACACAAGTTGGTGCGAGGCAAAGTTGGAACGATGGTTTTGGGAAGGGCGACTTCTACTGCTGCTTGCCTGCTGGTGCATCGCGCCAGTGCCTTCGCTCCTCCTTTCGGTAGTGTTTCCATCCAGGTGATGTGCTTGATGTGTGCTTAACCCTATACGCATGTATGTATGTCGCATGTTTTTTGGTACAACACCAGGTACCAGGCGTACGTACGAGTATCCCTGATCACAAGTGGGCAATCTGTCAGTCCGTGCCACAACTACAACTACAACTTGCAACTTGTACTACGCAGCTGGTGCATACTGCTGTACATATCATACGCACCAGGTAGATGAGTTCGGGCGATTTCGTGATACAATACTGAAACGAACTCTCGGTGGAATCAAACCTTTGCTTGCAGCCTTCTCCACAATCAAAATTTATTGTCAGCTTCGCACGTTCGAAAGTTGTGATCATGATCTGTGTTCAAAACACCGGGCTACCCCACAAGCTTGCGCGCCGTCTACCCCCGGGCGTGCGGGATCGAACTCTTAATATCACACTATTATACCACACGCTTGCGAGAGCTTTTCTTGTAATATGGTCGCTATAATAGGAATTATGTCGGATGTCCAACAGGTATGCCAGCGTCGGGAGTGAGATCTATGGCTTGGTATCTGTCAACTTACTACTCGTATACCAAGGTATATACCAGGCGTAGTAGCCTCGGACTTTGGCCAGTGGGTTCTCAGCCTCGACCTTGATTTGATCGCCTATTTTTCTCTTATGGGGTTTCCCACCGGACGCACGCACGGAAAGCCCCCAAGAGAAGGATAGAAGACGAAATCAAGGTCGGGGGTGATAACCCACTCGCCAGCCCCGAGGCGGTGGCCGTTGGATCGGGGGTCCTAACCCGTGTACCTGGTACACAGCAACGGCAACAACTATATATTTCGCTATTTTTGCTCTTAATAACAAGATTTGGTCCTATTAACTACCAGGTCCCCCGTAATAGCTGTCGCGGAACACTTTGTGGTGGCTTGTGCCAGAACCATTTTTTTCTCCTATTAATTACAGTACCTGGTATTGTTCAACGCTGCCAACGAGCATTGAATGTACAAAACTGAATTGGATGAGGCCTCCTGCTCCGAAGCAGGGGGACCCCGCCCACGATAAAGTTCGCGTTGAGTGCGCTCTCAGTGCGGCGCCCATCCCTGGGATTGAAATGACCTTGCAGAAAAAGACTACCAAGCCTGTAGCGTGGGTGGGAAGGTCTGTATTTTTCCTGTGCCTATTACCCTGTTCTCGCAGGATGGCTACATAGGCATCCACGGAGTGATCGTCTCCTGCATACAGTCTCTGAGTAATTCGGGCCAAATCGGGATGCACATCTTTGTGCCAAAATTGATTCATTTGATTGGCTCGCGATTTCACTCGTCGACGGTTGGATCAGTGTACAAGTGGTCAACCGGATGTTTGAAATTCGCTGCTTTCTTCGTCTTCCACCTCCCGATCTCCGTGATCTCGCCGACGGCCGCTCCCGCCAACGACTTGCTCTCTGCGCCGAAAACACGCACAAGGGGTGTATGGTGGTCGGGAATTGCCACCGCTGCCCGGTGCCCCTGCAAGGTCGCCTCGATGTCCAAGTCGGCCAGTGCCTGCCCTCGCGGCAGGGCACCCCACATCATTGCCGTGTTGGTCACCACGTATGGTCTCGTCACTTCGAACGCATGAATTGATGCCGTTCGTTGTCCGTTGGATGCTATGTTGTCCATCGATCGTTTTCAGGTACCTGCATATTCTGCATGCAGCGTTGCGAACAAGGTGGCGGATTGAACCGTTCCACCCCGCCTGAAGCGCATTGCCTTATTAACGCACATGCAATCATTTCACGCGTCAGTTCGGAACACGAGGACCGCGGACCCGCGTTCCTCAAGAAACCGCGGACCCGCCTCCCTCAAGACACACTCCTCGTAGTCCCCGTTAAAATACTGTACAACCAGTCTACCATAGCTCGGTGTAAGACATACTCCACGTTGTCCCCGTTAGAATGCTGAACAACCAGTCTACCATAGCTCGGTGTACCCCCCTCGTGCCGTGGAGATTCTGTTGGAATGATGCGTGTCAAGCGTTGGCTCTGTCTATGTGGAGAAGAACGACGCAGGGTCACACGAAAATACAGACAGAGGCAGGTATACAGACATGCAGATAGACAGGCGAGCAGACAGACAGACGAGCAGACAGACAGACAAGCAGAACAGGGCAAGACAGACAAAAAAAGAGACAACAATGGCACACAGCGAGAAAGACACCAAGACCCTTAGACTAGACACAAAGAGGAATCGCGGTTGTTTATTGCTGCCTTTTGCGTGTACTGTGCTTTCAGCCTTGTGGGTGCCCTCAGACGAGACGCAGAGAGAGACATTGCGGTTGTTTGTTGCTGCATTTGCGTGTGTTGCGCTCTCAGCCTTGTCGATGCTCTTCCCACGCTCGTTCCTTTCTTCGCAGACCTCGCTCGGTAGACGGCACGTCACGCTACAGCGACAGCTCCTGCACGTGACAAGCGGCGAGGGGGCCACGTCGACTGCCATGACAAGCGCCACTAGCAGCCAGACCTATGCGCTCGACTTCGACGGTTAGTCACGGACGGCGAATCCGCCATATTTCCGTAGTACTTGTGCAACACCCTACTGGAATACCTACTGGTCCACCTACTGGTACTTATAGTCATACCTCTATTATTCGTGTACCTAGTAAGATAAGTCTTCTGTTAATCCTTCCGTCTATTTTTCTAATACTGTAGGTATTGCTGGCTGATGACGTGCATCTGTTCAGTAGGAATAGGATGTCCAGTGTGCTTTTGCACCCTACTGGAATAACTGGAGTATTTATTGGGACCTTTAGTGGGATGATGTGGGTGCCAGCTACTTGACGTCTGCTTGCCTGCTTGCCTTGCTTACCCTCTCGCCTGCTGGCGTGCTTGAGTGCTTGCGTGCTTGCCTCGTTTGCCTTGCTTGCCTCGCTTGCCTTGCTTGCCTTGCTTGCCTTGCTTGCCTTGCTTGCCTTGCTTGCCTTGCTTGCCTTGCTTGCCTTGCTTGCCTTGCTTGCCTTGCTTGCCTTGCTTGCCTTGCTTGCCTTGCTTGCCTTGCTTGCCTTGCTTGCCTTGCTTGCCTTGCTGGCCTTGCTTTCAACCCTTCAAGACTGCAGTGCCGTTTTGGGCACAAACCACTCAAATTCTAAGTAGCTTGCCCCCCAAACGGGGCTGCTCTCCTAAATGGGACAAAGCCGTCACTGCCGTGCCGGCTAGGTTTTTTACCGTAAAACTACGTTCAAACAAACGTATCATGTGTCGGGGATTTCACCCATGCTCGTACGGTAGGGGGCGCAACTACTATACTAGCTTTACAGACACGAGCCTGTGGGAGAATTCCACAGGTCAGGCGCTATACCAGGTGTATTGATTTTAGAGTTGTTCCGTTTTTTTCGGGGGGAGTGGGGGTTTACTCATGACATGGATGGCCGTAGTCGTATGACGATAGACCCTTGCATCCCTGCAATGCCGGGACGGAGCATGCAGTTTTTTTTCACCAACCAGGCAAGCGCGAAGAGAGGGGGAGGTGGGTCAAACCCTAAAAGTCATAACCCGAAGCCTATCCCTGAAACCCCCAACCCCACGAAAACCGGTATACTAGTGTCTGACCGGCGGATTATCCCGCAAGCTCTTATCTACAAATAATTCCTGTCCACGGCGGGGACGGCGGCAGCGGCGGTGACTGATACGTTATATCGCGCCTGAAAAATTCGGACGCAGGAGTGATCTGCAACAGCCAAGGCGAGAGCAGTCGCTCGGGGTTCAAGGCACTCAAGCGTGTCTGGCCGGAGTTGGGGAAGCGGCTAGATGCTGAGCGCGGCGAAGAAGCGAGCGACGACGATGCCCCTGCCTGGTACGGTGGGAAGGTGTTTCGGGTTTCGGTGGTGGTGGTGGTGGTGGTGGTGGTGATAGTGTGATGGTCGTGGTCTTGGTGTGGTGGTAGTGGTGGCGACGATGATATGGTGGTGGCTGTGGTGTGGTGGTGGTGGTGGTGGTGGGTTTGTTGATGGAGGTGGTGATGGTGGTGTTTGTAATCAGGTTGCTGTATGTTGTTATTATAGTGTTGTTGCTGGTGTTGGCTGGTTGTTTTTGTTGTTGGCCGTTTGTGTTGTTGCTGTTGTTACTGTTAGTGTCGGTCGTTGATAAGGTTGATGTAGCTATTGTGTTTTGCTGTTGTTGTTGCGGATGCCGTTGTCTTGATTTTAATGTGGTTCTTGTTCTTGCCCTTGTCCTTATTTTAGTTTTTTTTTGTGTTCTTGCTTATCTTTACTTTTTGATGTTTTTGTGTTTGTTGTGATTTTTGCAGGATGCTGGACAAGATGCGGGAGCTGCGACCCATCATCGAGACTGGCTACGAGAACATCCTCCTGGCGCGGCTCCTCGTCGAAGAGGTGACATTGTGGGGGTTGTGGGCGTGACAGGGGTGATAGGGGCGGTCGTCATGCTGGCGGTGTTGTGGAGGTGTTGGTATTGATAGAAGCGGTGGTTGCTGTGGTGGTGATGGTGGTGGTGATGGATATGTTGGTGGTAGCAGTAGTGTGATTGTGTAGGTGGTGATGGTGCTATTGTTGGGGGTCGGTGTGATTGTAGTGCTGGAGCTTCGAAACACGAAGACGAACCCCCCCCCCCCCCCCCCCCCCCCGCCAACCTACTCCCACCTTTCCTCATCGCTTCCCGACCCTCAACGGATGAGTATCTTGGCTTTCCCTGCCGCCCTTCACTCCCCCACCCCCCCCCCAACCCTAACCCCAATCCGCCTGCGTCTCTCTTTGCGTCCATGCCGAAACCCTGTCAATCTCGTCGTGTCAACGAGGGGGGATGTTTTAACCGATGTCGTTGACGCTGTCGTCGCTGTCATTGTCGTCGTGTGCGGTTGGCGAACGGCTGGTGCGATGGTTGGCGTTAATTCCGCCGCGTTTTTATGGCGGCGTTTTATCTCCGCCGCGTTTCGCTGGCGTTGCTTCCGCCGCGTTTTGGTGTCAAGAGTCTGGGATCGACCCCTGTGGTGTCGGACAAGCTTTTAGAGACGTGGTGAGTCAGCCTTGCGCCGACGGCACCGTAGGGGTATGCGTGTTTCTGTTTGTCGTTGCTGGAGGGCAGTGGGGATCGAGGGGAGCAGCGACAGGGCGAGAGGCGAGGGCGGCGAGGAGGGGTGCAGGAAGGGGGAAGAGGGGACGGGGCGGGCAGAAAGAGTATATATTATAATATGTATATATACATAAAACGGCAGGGACGGAGGGAGAGAGGAAGAGTGGGGGGAGGGGGTGAGACAAGTACATCTCTGCCTCCGTCTAAGCGAAGCACGTTTTCCACGGTAGTCTATCGTACGAAAGGCAGAGCCGTGGTAGCCTTTTCAGCAGGCATTGCACGTGTTCCTTGTTCACTTATTGCTCAGTCTGTTTTTCCTTCAGCCGCGTCTGTTTTGCTTGGGGTTCGGGCGCGGCTCTTTGGCCCCGCCATTGGTTGCAACCTCGGAGGCGTGTTTTGGGGCACTAGTTGGCCGCTGTCGTCGGGATTGCCAGTGTTGTTTAAGTGGCGACTTTAGTCGATAGCCTTAGACGTGTCGAGTGTTTTTGTTTGTGGGACATCTTCGTCGCTAACGTTGATGGGATTTTCTTTCGTGGGCGCCAGCTTCATCGTTGGGAGGTGTCTAGCGTGTTTGCTCGGGTCGGCCGTTTTCTGCGCTGTGCGGCGGTTACCCCATCCTCTCACCCCTCCCCTTCCCTCCCACCCCTCCCTTCCCACCCCTCCCCTCCCACCCCGCTCCTCTTTTCGCTGTCTTTGATATATCGGTAAGGGGGCCCGAGGCCCGAGAAGAGCTTACCACGCGGTACGGACTCAGCCGGGACGAGCTGGTTGAAGCTTTCGGGCAAGCACGCGACGAGTGGATCGAGACCGACTTCGAGGGGTGGTTGGGGGCAAACAGCTTTTACGAGGTACGGTGGGGGTGGCGGTGATGGTGGTGGTTGTAGTGATCGTGGCGGTGGTGTTGGTGTTGGTGTTGGTGTTGGTGTTGATGGTGGTGGTGGTGGTAGTGGTGGTGGTGGTCGTGGTGGTGATAGGTTGGGAATATCGTCCGCCCTTTGGTCGGAAGGGCACGGCCGACAGGTGAATTCACACTGCATCATACAAGGGGGTTTATTTTTTTTCTCGAGGGATTCAACGTGCGGCACTGACAATGTCATAGATTGGTCGGAGATCGGAGATCCGTAGGTTGTTTTTGGAGGTCGAAGCGAACGCTGGTGCTGGACGAAGCAACGTAGAGCGTCCCTCTTTTTGCGCGTCCGCCTGTTGTCCCTCGGTGGTGTGTGTATGTGTGTGTATGTGTGTGTATGTGTGCCCGGTGGTGTTGGTCGCGGGGGTTCAGCCGTCCGCTCCGCCCACCTTGGGTTTGTCCCTGCACCTTAGGAGCTCTTTGCGACGTCTGGTGCCTTCCGCCCCCGTGATCCTCACGACCATTTGTGATAGCGAGAATCGTCCCCCTGCTTTCTGCACGCGTCACCCTTCCCTCGGATAGAACCGCTACGGGTACTTCTATTGTATGGCGGACAACTTCACCAGTCGAAGGCTGAGGCGCAAGTTAAGATCTGCCGTGGGAACGGTCGAAGGCGATTTAGTTGCACGTCGGCGAAATCACCACAGACACACGTGTCCACCCCCGTCACCCCCCTTTTTTTCGTCCCCGAGGCTGTCGTCCCGAGATTTTGTCTGCTCGAAACGCGATACGTCGCTACGATGAGTATGTATGATACATAAGCTGCTGCTACTACATATTACCTCTACCATTCTACTATTTGCTCTTACTGCCCCGTACCACTCGTTCGTACTATCGTATACTATTCGTATCAGTACTGTTGTAATGCTACGCAGTACCAGGTATATGGGCAGCACGAGTAAGTCATGGTTCTTGTTTTTGTCCTGTTCTTTGTTTGTTTCTCGTCACCGACCGATCCTTGTGCCCCCCCCCCCCCCGTCCCGCCCCTCCCCGCGGGTGTGTCCGCCTGTGTTGGTGCGCTTATACATTTTGTCTGTGCGTGCCTATGATGCATAGGGTGTCCGCGAGGCGATCTCTGCCTGTAAGGGCGAGGTGTACGTCGTGACGACCAAGCAGCAGCGCTTTGCGAGCGCTCTGCTCAAGTATGCCGGTGAGTTGTCGTAGCAATATAGCCGAGACAAGCAAATCCCTTTGTCCCCTCCCTCCCTCCCTCCCTCCCTCCCTCCCTCCCTCCCTCCCTCCCTCCCTCCCTCCCTTCCTCCCTCCCTCCCTCCCTCCCTCCCTCCCTCCCTCCCTCCCTCCCTCCCTCCCTCCCTCCCTCCCTCCCTCCCTCCCTCCCTCCCTCCCTCCCTCCCTCCCTCCCTCCCTCCCTCCCTCCCTCCCTCCCTCCCTTCCTCCCTCCCTCCCTCCCTCCCTCCCTCCCTCCCTCCCTCCCTCCCTCCCTCTCTCCCTCCCTCCCTCCCTCCCCCCCTCCCCCCGCCCCTCCATCCCTCCTTCCCTCCCTCCCTCCGCTTCCCCCTGTGCTCGTGCCTTCGGCTATCTCTGATCCAACTTGCGTTCGCCCTCCAACACCTTGATTCCTCTGAGCACTGCCTACTAGGTGCTGCATCGCGCTCTTGGGGCTTGTATGCGTGCTGTTATCTTCTTTACTAACAGACCCAATATTATATCGTACCTGGTACCATTTACAACACATCACGTTTTATGCCTGGCGCGTGCTGTGATAGTGGTGGGCCTTTTAGGGAAAAAAAAATGACTGACGGGAGGGGGTTCCTTAACCCAATATTTAGTTGCGAAGATTTCTCCTTTTTACAAATAATTCTCGTTTTATACCTGCAAGCGTACGTTTTATTTTTGTCCTAAAAGTCCGTTTTTCGGCATGTTATAGAGCTCAGTAATCCTTTTAGGGCAGCAGTCCCGTTTTTGGGGACAAACCACTCAAATACTAAGTAGTTTGACCCGAAAATGGAACTGCAGTCCTTAAAGCGTCAAGGGAGGGAGGAAGAAGCCACCTGTACCGTGGCATGCGTCGCCTCTTTACGTTTTGTACCCCCGACTGATTCAACCATTGGGCGGCCGTCGCGTCGCGTTGCGCAGAAGTGGAGGTGCCGTTAGAGCGTATCTTCGGTTTGGGGACTGGGCCGAAGGCAGACGTTTTGGCCCAGCTGGCAGCCAAGCACAGGTGAGCCTCTTGGTGTACGCACGCAGCGCTTATTTTATTTATACAGTAAGCAGAATATCAGCGCGTTTCCATGCAGCGTGTGCAGTTACGCGCGTAAAGTATTTGTTTTGTTGCGCGCAGCACAGTGCGGGATGGGGCGATGAAAGCCCTTGTGCTATATACTGCAAAACCCATGTATATAGAGTATAGTCACACTAAATCCAAGCAGTTTGTCCCAAAAAAATGTGGGTGCAGTTCCAACGAGGTTAGGTTAACTTAGCTTCCCTCTTGCAGCTGCATCTGCAGTTGTGCAGCGCGTGGGCTCATCGTAACCCCGTAAGTAACGCGCGCACGCACGCTCGCTCGGCCGCACGCTCGCTCGCTCGCTCGGCCGCACAGCGGCTCAACGCTTCACTTTTTCGAAGACCGAGTGGAGACGCTGGAGGTCGTGTGCGGGGACAGCAGGCTGGAGGTGAGCACGTCGCAAGCGCACAACTTGTGTGCTGGGACTAGTGTATCTCTTGTTTGCTTGGAGAAAGGAGAAAACAAATACCTGGTATTAGATTACTAGATGTTGGGAACCGGATCAAGAATAATACGTGATTTGATGGTTCCTGTTTCTTTGAGCAAAGGAGGGGGTTTAGTAGAGATATAGATAGGGAACCGCGCCAAGACCCAACCCGTAGTTTTGCTGTATGCGATTGGGAGGCGTGTTTGTTCGAGGGTAGAAACGTCAGCCGGCCTGCAGCTCTCCCTGTCCCACCACAAAATACCGAAAACTATCTCGAGCCTATTCAAACGAACGATATTGTGTATAACGACAAACTCTTCTTGAGGGGTGTGGTCTGTGGTCTACTACGGACCCTTTTGGGCATGCAGGGTGCGATGCTGTGATGGCCCTCGTAGAGGGGGGTGAGCGACGGCATCAGTAACGCGCGCTCTACGATAGGAGTCGCCCTTCTTTGACCAAGATTATTCACGACTGACTCTGAATATGCTTCTCAGCTGAGGAATTACCCAATAAGGCGCAACAAGGCACACGCCTTATCGCTGGAATGTCATGCGCGCTTTACACTTGACTTCGAAATATACCTGATGTCACTGGGATATCAGGTATTCGTCCGGTTGTTGCACTTATATACCTGGTATGTACCACTTTTTGTCAGTGTCAAGGGGTTGGAGTGCCTTACCACGAATAATGGTATAGAGTCCCTCACGTGCTTCCCGCTTTCGTAGCATGCATTAGGTGTGCTCTGGGACTTGTGCTGCGCTTGAGCGTTTTGCGTCAGGGGTGGCTTGCTCTCGCCCCCTGTGCGTGCGCGATCGAGGGCTGCATATGCTTTGTTGTTGGCCGAGATGCTTATGATATACCACCCCAGTCTGTCTGTCGATATTTTTGGAAATTTTGAGGACCGTTTAGGTATTGATAGAAGTCCCTGAACGACCCTCACATTTATGGGCAGAGCGGGGTGTAGGCGCTACCAGTACGTGTACAGCAGTACGAGTGCATATGCATCTAAACTGTCTGACTAATCGCGCGCTGAAGGAAAGGTGACAATAAAACCGAAACTCACGCCGCCGTGAAGCGATCACCTCCGAAGATGCGACTAACTAAATACCTGGTGAAGCATAGTTAGCATAACACTGTTGCCACATGCATGCTTCTTGTCCCTTTGGGAAACCCTTTTGTAGGCTGTCTTAGGTCAAAAGAGGGGGGAGGGGGGTGAATGTCGCTTGTTGTACCTGTTTGTGTGCTAGGTCAACGTTTGCTTCCCCCCCCCCTCCCCTACGCCCCCTGCTCCCTATAATGCCGCACGATAGAAAACCCTGGTGTGTGCTAGATCAGCGCTTGACCCCCCCGCCTTTGCCGGGCGCGCGCCCCCCTCCCCTCCTCCCTACTTACAATGCCGCACGGTCGAAACCCATGGCATTCCTGACGCACCCTCTAACATTCCCCTCGCCCTGCTCTATCCTGGCCTATCCGCATGTGGTGTTTACGACAACACATAAAGGGTGTTCAACTCTACCTGTGCGACTGGGGTTTCAACACCGCGGCCCAGAGGGCCAGGGGGGAGGCTAACCCTCGCGTTCGGCTTGTCGGCAAGGACGACATAGGGGGCGCACTTTCTTCACCTGTCTCCTAGCACGGCTCCCGCTGCCGTAGCTCCCAAGCTTACACCAGCATCCCTTGTGGGGATGGTTTTGTTTCAGCCGTCGCTTTTAGTTTTCCAGCTCAAACTGTGGGTGGCTTCATTTTGCTCCCACCACTTTTACCTTACTCTGCACACGAGCCACGGCGCACAGGTGCCCTTTCCCCTTCGCCCCCTCCTCGATACCTCCCTTCGTTGTGTCGCAATTTCTTCGCGTACCGGTAACTCCTAGAGCCCTTCAGTAGGTTCCAAGCTGAGACATTAGAAGATATAAGCTTGACTTCAGCAAGTGTCCAAACCCCCCATTCACACTACGGGGGAGTCTAAACGACCGCCGCCTGCAAAATAGTTGGGAGTGGGGGGGGGGGGGGAGGAGAGGTTGAGTTTTTTGGGTATTCGATCGGGGAAATCCTGTATCCATACGGTACGAGTAGTCGTCACGGTTGTTGACAAGTCCCTCGGGTACGTTTCAATCAGTAAGTGGCATCAGTCAGTGACGACGAAGAGATATATAAATGAAGTTATTATACGAGTGTGAATAAGGGAAGTATAGGAGACGCTTTGTTCAGGTATTTTGTTGTCCGACTATTTGACCGCCCGCATGATTTCAGCCCGGGCTCTGCCGCAATAGGGAGTGTACTCAATGCCATGCATGGCCGTAGTCGTATGATCATGACCCTCGCATCCCTATATGTACAATGCCGGGACGGAGCACGTCCGGTTTTCACGCGGGCAGGCAGACATTGCTGGCACCAAGCGCAAAGCGGAACGTAGGGTGTTGAGCGGGTCTCATGAAGGGGTGAGCTGCACCCGAGTACCTAAGAGCGTTTGTGAGATGGACTTTGGCACCGTGTGTGTACTTTCTTGCATTTGGATGACAGCGTCGAATTCATTTGCTGCTGGGGGAAAGGGGGTGGTGTAATCCGTACGAATACTGCGAATGCAACGACGGGGTTGTGAGATAAGACACGCGTATCGCATGATGGCTTCGCGACAGATCATCGATCCCCACTTCATGACCTAGATCCTTCGGGGCAGATATATTCCTAATCTGTATGATCTAGCTCATGTTGCCGGGTGGGAGCCGCACGTTCTGCATGCTCTATTAATAGCACATATTTCCTGGGATGGTCCTGTACTGTACAGATCCTGCGCGTCTTCTCAAAGCGACAGGTTAGGATCTAGATTATCTACAGTATCTGTAGATGATCTATCTGTACATGATCTGTCCGTCCGACATGTGAAGTGTTTCATTGACGGTTGATGAGACCGCGTTGACTGGTCATTTTTTTCGTCACTACATAGACCGGGTCCCTCCCAAAAGCAAAAATATGCTCTATAGGAGAGACCGATATTTTGGGGCGCGCTGGTTTTCCCCTCTTGAAAACTGCATGTTTTTGTTTTTTTTTTGGGGGGGGGGGACAAAACTGCGTGGGATTTTAGAGTTGGACGCATCTTGCAGCAGTAAAATTATTAATATACTGCGAGTAGTTTTAGTATCGAAGGGTCAAACCGCAGTCTCCTGCCATATTTTATTTTGCCCACAAGGGTTCGTACGCTCCCGCGATTAGAACGATCGGCGAGCGAGCGAGGAGCAGGTGGGCAAGACGCAAGCCGAAACCTTTTTTTGTGAATGGATGGTTACAGCCGGCGAGAAAGGTGTGCGGGCTTGCGGGCTTGTTCTGGCCGCTCGGCTGGAGTTCGATATTGCGAGGGGGCGGGAAGAGGGAGGAGGGGCGCGATGTGTGGTTTTGATTGCCCACGACGAGGGACTGCTAAAAGGGTGCACGAACGAACGCCTCCCTTCCGCAAGAAGTTGCACCCAGTTTTTTTGCTCTGATTTTCGTTCTTTCGTTACCCTATTGGCAGGTTACATTGTGGAATAGTAGCACGATATCAAAATACCTGGTCCTGTCCCACGGAAATAAGTAGACATCGCCCTATATAGTAGTTGAAGGAGAGGAGAGAACGTGAGAGTTTTTTTGTTGGGGTATATGGTTGGACAGGTCGTAGGAGAGGCAACGAATTTCCGTGTCGTGTGCTTGCTACTTTTTGGGGGGAGGGGGCGGGGGGGGCAGGGGCGGGGAGAGCTCGAGCATTCGCTTTTTGTTTCAGGAGTGGGCCACAGATTCGACGTGGGTGTTTCGGGCGAAGCGTAACCATCGCAGTAGAACGGTTTATGTCGGGCGTCGATTTTGTTTTATCTTCCCCTCCAACTGGTACCACTCTGACAGGTAGTATAAGGTCCGTTTGATATTTTCGTCAGAGTCCCAACGCGTATTACATTTCCGACCAGATTGGTAAAAGACTTTCCAGATAGATGTGTTGTGACGAACATACGTACACGAGAGAGATCCTAATTTTAATTCAAAGCGGTTCGGTTGCTGCAAAATGGATGTCCATCCATCTGCCCGTCATTCATGCAGACAGGGCAGGGGCAACTACATGGCCGCACACTTGTGTATGTCCTGCGTTTCGTGCCCAGTACGTTCAGCATGCGATGTATTTTACCTGTCTCGAACTGTACCTAGTGCCCACAGAGCTGGTACTTCTTTAGGATGGAGAACCAGCGCGGACACCGGCCGCGCTGGATGCCCATGGGTAGAAAGAACGATTGATGTGAAGAAAGCACACGCGCTGTACGTAGGAAGCGCTGCTGTTCACGCTGCTATTCCACACTACTGCTGGTACGTACCTCATCTCTAGATAAAAATACAGACTGATATACAACGATGTGTATTCACAGTTCGGTCCATGCCTCTGCAAGGTAGTATAAAACCGAGTTGGCATAAAGGACACGTGTATCCTCTCGTCTAAACGGAGCGGAGGTTGGGTACGCACGACCTCTGATCAAGACCCTGAACCTCTGATCAAGTACCCCCCCCACCCCCCCTAATGCGACATGGGATGCAGCTCACCCTCCATGCGACTCGCCGAGCACCTCACGGTGCTTCGCGCTTGGTGTAATAAGTAATGCCTGTCTGATCGGTGAAAACCCGACAGGCCCCGCCCCGGCATTGTAGGGATGCGAGAGTCCATGGCCATACGACTACGGCCATGCATGCCATGAGCACACACCCCCCCCCCTCCCCCTTCCCCGTAGACAAAACAAATGGTGGGTTTCCAGACGCGCATATACGTTTCTTCGCCTGGCTGTGTGTGCCTCTCCTGCGTTGACGTCAAACACACCAATGTCTTCGAAGCGTTAGTGACATCGTTGTGGGTGGACCTCCTGTACACCACTCTGGCAATGTAAGGGCCGTCTCAGTCTTCATATGAACAAGCGGTACAGCCGCGGCTGCGCCCGTGGCGCTAGCTCTGTGTTTCCCATACTCGTAGGATGAGAATACCTGGTATCGTTTTACTCGTAGTGTGCTGTGACGTACCACTCTGAACTGAAATTTAAGGACCACCGTGTGGGACGGTATCGACCCAGGGGATGTCCGTTTTTGTCCCCGGGATGTTAGAGTTGTACGTTTATGGAAGGATTTAAACAAGATCGGAGATGGGGCCTTGTCGTCCCCGGGTGCGGTGGGACATCGACTATGAGCGCCAGCCAACCCGTAAAGCAGCCAGTTGGGTTGGGGTTTCCTCATCATTCGGAGCTGTAAATTTCTGGGTGATGTCCGTTAACGTTCCCAGGCTGTTGGAGTTGCAGATGTACAGGAGAATTTATAGTCCGGAGATGGGAGATTGTCGTCCCCGGGTGCAGCGGAACCTCGCCGTTGTCCCGCCGGGCAACTTTCGCCGCGCGCTGGCTCCGTGAGCCCCCTAGGCAAATCATAAATCAGCCAGTGGGGTTGGGGTTTCCACACCTTGCGGGACGGTATCGACCCGGGGGATGTCCGATTTCGTCCCAGCGTGTTGTTGGAGTTTTGGATGTATGGAAGGGTTTATGATCAAGAGCAGGGACCTTATCACCCCCGAGTGCGGCAGGACCTCACCGTTGCCCCGAGGGGCAACTCTTGTCGCACGCTGACATCATGAACTCCAGCCAACCGTAAATCAGCCAGTGGGGTGGAGGTTTCCATACCTTGCGGGGCGGTATCAACGCGGGGTATATCTGTTTTCGTCCCCGGGTTGTTCGAGTTGTAGATATATACCAGGTACAAGAAATTCTGATCAGGGGATGCGACCTTATCGTCCTCGGGTGCGACGGGACCTCGGCGTTGTGCCGAGGAGTAACTCTCGCAGTACGCTGGTTCCATGAGCCCCAGCCCCCAGCCAGCCATGAATCAGCCAGTGGGGTAGGGGTTTCCACACCTTGCGGGTAGGTATCGGCCTGGGGGATGTCCTTTTTCGTCACCGAGTTGTTGGAGTTGTAGATGTATGGATTATTTATCATCAGGAGATTGCACCTCATCGTCCCCGGGTGTGGAGAGACCTCGCTGTTGTCCCTCGGGGCAACTCTCACCGCGCACTGCCTCCAATAGCCCCAGCCAACCATAAATCAGTTCGTTGGGTTGGGGTTCCCACACCTTGCGGAGCGGTATCGACTAAGGGGATGACCGATTTCGTTCCCGAGTTTTCAGTTGTGTATAAATGGAAGGATTTATGATCCGAGGATGGGACCCTATCGTCGCCGGGCGCCGCTGGCTCAATGCGGCCCAGCCTTTTAGTGACCAGTCTATGGGGGTGGGTTTCCACACCGTGCGGGGGAGCGTCGACCCGGGGAATCGAGTTTTTCGTCCCCGGTTAGTCGGACGTGTATATAATGGAGGTATTTCTGATCCTGGGATGGGAACCTATCCTCCCCGCGTGTGGCGAGGCCTCGATGACTCTATTCAGCACTAAATCTTCTAGAAACAGCCGGCGGCCTCTGGCATGGATTTGGCCAATCAATCAGCTGCCAGAATTGTACTTCAAAATTGTAAGTCAGCAGCTACTTGTAGGTTGGCTGAGTGGCTGCCAGAACTCCGTCGGGATTGTGCCACGGCCTCGGTTCAGTGCGGCATGGGACCCGGTGTTCTGCTGGTTGTGGTACCCAGCCTCCCTGCCCACGGCACCCAGCCTCTCTGTCCATGGGGCAAGGCGGAGCCGAAGCGCTCTGGATCGGGTTACCCAATTACAGACAGACAGAATAGCAGCTTCTACATACTGTATCAAGGTACCTCAACGGTCCTTTTACTTCCGCCCAGAGTGGTAGCGACCTCCGTAGGCTTTAAACCAAAGGGTGTCCTGCAGTTTTACTTGTAGCATGTCCTTGAGTGGGACTTCACGTGATAGGGCTTTCCCGAGACATCACGCCTTCTCACGCAGGGGACGCTGCGAATTGACCCCCCCCTCCCCCCCCACCGGTAAGGCACACGAGGCGGTCACTTAATAAACCCATTGTTGTCCTTTGAAGTGACCACACCAGAAAATAAATCAACTGATTGACGCTGTCATCCATATGCAAAAAAAAATCAAAAGTGGTTCTTAGTAGGACACAGCTCACCCTTCATGCGACTCGCCCAACACCTCACGACGGTTCGCGCTTGGTGCAAGCAGTGTCTGCCTGGTCGGAGAAAACCCGACGTGCTCCGTCCCGGCATTGCAGGGATGCGAGGGTCTCTTGCCATACGACTACGACCATGCATGAAAATGAGTACACCCCCCCTACCCTCCCCCCCGTCGGCATTGTAGGGATGCGAGGGTCTAGGGTCGTACGACTACAGACATGCATGACATAAGTACGACCCCACCCCGGGCGTTGTAGGGATGCAAGGGTGTAAGATCGTACGACTACGGCCGTGCATGACATTATTAATAGTACACCCCGCCCCCCCACGCCTTGTCCAGATAAGTCTGCCGTCGCGGCGACCCCACCGCCGCTTGCCTTTGGCGCACGCGACGCCAAGATCATGGCGCGGGGCGTGCGCGAAAGAGGGTATTTTTTTACTCTTTTTTTTTTACTCTTTTTTTTTTTCGTACACATTAGACCCACAACCCTCCCGACAACCAGATGTTACGACTTCACAGTGTTTATTGGATTCACAGCCCCAACAATCAGGCTTTATTACGATTTTTACATATAAAGTGATGTATACGTTCGACTTTTTAACTCCCGCTATTAAATACCAGTACCATGTTTTACGATTTTACAGGGTATTAATAGTAATTTTGACGCGTAACACCCCACAACCAGCTTATTTGGTTCTTTCACAAGCAGTATGAAGTTGACTGACAACTCCAACTATCAGTACCAAAGTTTACACGTCCACTTTATGTACCGCGTCGACAAGTTGGTGACCCGCGCTCGCTTCTGCATTCACAAGGAAAATTGTG
This sequence comes from Nereocystis luetkeana, assembly GCA_031213475.1. Taxonomy (NCBI): domain Eukaryota; class Phaeophyceae; order Laminariales; family Laminariaceae; genus Nereocystis; species Nereocystis luetkeana. The sequence goes on along the minus strand of JARUPZ010000003.1, from coordinate 3,983,267 downwards.
ACTTTTCCGGACACACTAAACACCGAATATCACATTAATTCGCCGGATACATCATAGATATACTGAAAAAAGTGTTCCCCGTGCCCACTAAGTTGTCTGAAGCAGCTCCTGAAGCGTTTCGGGCGTCTGCCGCGAGCGTATCCACCCCCCCCCCGTCTGCGCCCCGAGCGACAATGCCCTCCTCGCCCGCCTCCTTTTCCCCTTGAGGCTATCATGAGGGCCTCCCCCACCTGCCGCCGCCGCCGTCGCCGCCGCTGACAACGCCTGCGCGGGCAGCATCGGAAACCTCTCCGATGTCTCACTCCGTCCTCTTCTTCCTTCTTCTTTTTGATCTGCTCCGCCATTTTTGGGGCTTACCGTTGTTGCGCGCAAGGCTTCGCTTCCACCTTGGGCCACCGTCGCTGCCGCCGCCGCCGCCGCCCGCGGCTCCGCTCCGAATGATATTTTGCCGGAACTTATCAACCTGCTTCCCGGAGGCGGCGATAATCCGTTGTTGGCGATGCCACCGCCGCCGCCGCTACCGTATCGCGTGTCGTCTGCAGCCTTTCGGCGGACTGATCCTGGTCCTCCATATCGAGGGGGGCTGAGTCCGTGACCCATGGTCTCGCCTAGCGGGGGTGGGGCCAAGTGCTTCCGAGCAACGGTTGGGGTCACGAGGCGGCTGACCCGGTCCTAAAGTATGTCGTGGACAGCCAGAAGGCACACACGAGGTTTTGGCGGGGGAAGGGGTGAGCACAGGCAGAGAGCGGGGAGATGAGGAGTCGATCGGGAGCGTAGAGGGCGCATCCATGTAAGCTCCGATTTTTTATGCGTGATTCTCTTTTCCTTCGCTTTCTTGTCAATTATTTTTTTAATTGGGAGGGCGAAAAACCCGGAACTTAGTCTCTTTGGGCGTGTAGAGACAGCAATCAAGAATATTTCTTCTTCGCTCTAGAGTTTTCGAAAAGGACAAAAGCTGCCACTAGGCGGGAGTACGGGTTGTGTGTGGAGGTCTGCAGCACCGCCTGCGGAATGCACCCAGTACTGCCGGGCGACCGCTTTGGGCGATGATAGATCCCGTCCCCCGTTACCGCTGCTGCCACCGCAATGAGGGAGGAGTGCTCCTTCTCAGTTGGCCGCAACACAGAAATTCGGTGATAGTCGTCCCCAAGTGCAACCCACCTTCGCCCTTGCCCCCGCCCATACACTCACCCCGACGCTTGTCCATGCGATTACCCCCACCCATACACTGACCCGTACCTTTCCGTTCACCCTTGCCCTTGCCCTTACCCTGTCATTTTCCCTTTACCCTCACCCATACCCATACCCTCACCCTCACCATTACCCTCCCCCCCCCCCCTTTACCCTCACCCATACCCATACCCTCACCAATACCCTTATGATTGCCCTTACCCTCACCATTGCCCTTACCCTTGCCCTTACCCCTACCGTTACCTTTATCCTTACACCTACCCTTACCATTATCGTTACCATTAAACTTACCCATACGCTCTTCCTTACGCTTATCCTCAACCTTACCCGTACCCTTCCTTACCCTTATCCTTACCCTTCCCCTTCCCCTTCCCCTTCCCCTTCTCCTTACCCTTACCCTTACCCTCATCCTTGCCCTTACCCTTACCCTTACCCTTACCCCTACCCCTACCCTTACCCATACCCGAACCCCTACCCTTATAATTTTGCTTATCCGTACCCTTACCCTTACCCCTACCCCTATCCTTATCATTTTACCCTTACCCGTCCCCATACCCTTACCCGTACCCTTTCCCTTACTCTTACCCCTACCCCTTACCCTTACCCTTACCCTTACCCTTACCCTTACCCTTACCCTTACACACACCCTTACCCTTACCCTTACCAGTACCCTCATCCTTACCCTCGGACGGCGCTGTCCCGGCTTGGATTGCAATCCGCGTCGCTGCCTGGGACCAAGTCTCCGCAGCAGGGGCGGCGGAGGCACGGGCCTGAACGATATGGCGCCCCCGCCGGCGGCAGCTCCCGCGCCCCCGTTACCGACACTGCCACCCTCTTTGTAGAGGCGCCAGTGAGGATCATTTTCGGGGTCGTCGTCGTCGTCTAAAGGGAAGGGGAGCGAAGGGGCCGATCGATAGAAGCCGGCTTTCGTTAGCGGCGAATTGAACTTTTAAAACACCCGAAGACCATTTTCCGTGATTGCGTCACCAATAGTCTACAGCACGGAAAGCGAGAATTCAGAAAGGCGAGCTGATACTGACGGGACAAAAAAGAAGCTCCGAAACCGTTATACTGAGTGTAGAGTAGAATCCACTATCGGCCAAGCACTAAATCCAGCCCGAGCCAGCATTCCTATGGGTTACTTCGTTGTCCTAGAATGTGTCGGTGTCACTCTTCGCACCTCGGTACGCCACCGAGCTTGTATCTCTTTAGGATGAAGAATCCGCGCGGACCCTGGGTATGCTGGATGTCGATGTTGTAAACTGTTGCGCGATTGAAACAGTGATGCCCGATGTTTGATACTGGCATACTACACTCACCATTTAGCTGTTACCCATGGTTCCAATATCTTGCCGCGTTTTTCGTCAAACGGTCGGATCGAGTTCGGGCGCGGCTGATGCCCTTCGTAAATCCCGATCCTTCGCAACTCAGTTACAAAAAAAAAACGCGAAATAACGCTGTGCTGCTATTAAATGGCACAACTTCAACCCCGTCAACAAAATGCGTCCAGCGGCAGCTGTGCAGCAGCAGCGGCAACCGCATCAACAACAACAACAACACCACCATGCCCACCATAACCACCACCACCAACAGCAACAGCAACAGCAACAGCAAAAACAACAGCAATCATAACACCAACACCAACACCATCACTATCATCAACAACGTTCGCGAAGCCCAAGACCTCCTCGACTAGAGACGTTCTTTCACCCGGTCCCGGTTCTGTCCCCGACTTCGCGCGCGAGCGAAAAATCATTGCCACACGCTGCTGTGCACTCACCGACGCCGAACCCTTCCGGCCCCTTGCCCCCGGATGACGAAAAACGCCTCCCGTCATACCCTCTAACTTTGTCTCCTCGGCGGTGAGAGTCTAACCTCCGCGTGGCCCCCGAAAGGGGGTCGAAGGTCCCGACTGTGTCGGCTAAACCGATCCTAGCCGATACCGGCGTGGGACCACTCCACTCCCCTCCTCCTCTTCCTCGCCGTCCTCCTCCTCCTCCTCCTCCTCCTCCTCCTCGTCCTCCTCCTCGCCTTCCACCACCACCACCACCCCTCCTTCCTCCCACCCCTCCGTCTCCACCTTCTCCTCTTCCCATTCCTCTTGCCCCTCCGTCTTCTCCTCCTCCTGCTCCTTCTCCCCCGCTAGTTTCTACGGCCAAGGAACTACAGAAAATCGGAAGTGGACGGTCGCCGGCACGGAAACGAGAGGGGCAAGATGGATTCGATGTCGGAAGGATCGAAAAAAAATCACCAAGAGCCCGGGAGGGGGGGGGGGGGAGGGGGGGAGAGGGGGGGGAAGGGGGGGGCGGAAGTTCGGGACAATATAAGAGCCATGGGAGGGCGGCGGGGGGGAGGGGGGAGGGGGGTGAGGGGTGTACTCATTATCATGCATGGCCGTAGTCGTATGACCATAGACCCGTGCATCCCTACAATGCCGGGACGGACCACGTCGGGTTTTCACCGACCCGGCAGACATTGTTTGTACTAAGGGCGAAGCGCCGTGAGGTGTTAGGCGAGTCGCGTGAAGGGTGAGCTGCATCCTACTGAGCACCACTTTTGAGGCGGATTTTCTTGTATATAGTTGACAGCGTCAATGAATTGATTGAGTTTCTGGTGTGGCCATATCCAGAGACAGCAATGGGTTTACTATGTAACTGCCTCGTGGGTGTCTTTACCATATACACACTACGTGATACGATCTTCCCGTTTGTGCGGAGCTAACGTGCCCCACCCCGGAAAAATGATCTACCTCGATTGCCAGCCGTAGTGACCGCCACAAAAAAAACGGTATCCTGGGTATCTAGCTCAAGCAGTGAGATGCGTGTTTTATCGCGTCGTCGCCAACTGATGCCAACCCAATCTATAGATACCAGGCATAAAATGAGGGGGGGGGGGGGCGGAAGGTCGAGAATATATCCGGGAGCCGGAGCCGGGGAAAAGGGTATCTCTTCGCACACAATTAAATGGAGGCCCGAAACACAAATTGCTGGGCCACGGTCGGCGGGGGGTATGATGTCATTATGTTTCACCACCGTAGGCCACTCGAACGAATGCCTCTGTATTTCACTCGAAGCTGGAAATCAAACTAATTTGTTGGGCGCGGGTGAAATAAGTAATCCGACGGGGTGGTACATGTGGCGTACACGCTTAAGCCTGCAGAGGAATAAGGTAGTCGCTCACCCAAGTGGTTCTGAGCGGCTGATGAAAAAAAAAAAGGCGGAAGGGAGTCCCCGACCGCTGCACCAATCGATTAAAACGAAATATTTTCAGAGCAGTATCAGCAGCGATTTTCCTCTCACCGGCCACGCTCGATATCAAGCGATACCATGTTGCGTGCAGGTGCGCCCACGTTATCGACGCCGGTCGTGGTCGACTTCATAGTTGCGGGCGAGGAGGAATTTCCCGGATGGGGTTTCCCACTGGGCGGCGGTGTGTTTTTCTGATCCTTTTCGTTGGCCGCGCAGGAAGTGGGACGTGACATCGACAACGACAAGCGTGAACGTGAGCGTAAGCGTATGCGTGAACGAAGGATACACACAAAAAAAAACCCTCTTAGGCGAACGCGCGCTGTCTAAAAACTTGAGTGCATGTCGCGCGATAGACCGAAGGGGGAAGGGGAGGGGAGGCATACTCCTTTTTTGCTTGCCTTGGTCACTTGACCATTGACCACGCATCCATTTCAAGACGGAGCAGGGGGTAGGTGGGGGGTGTACTCGATAGGAGAGATGTACTCGATCTCATGCATGGTCGTAGTCGTATGACCGTAGACCCTCGCATCCCTACAATGCCGGGACGGAGCATGTCGGGTTTTCACCGACCAGACAGACATTGCTCGCACCAAGCGCGAAGCGCCGTGAGGTGTCCGGCGAGTCCCATGTAGGGTGAGCTGCATCCTACTAAGAACCGCTTGTGAGGCGGACTTGCATATGGATGACAGCTTCAATGAGTTGATTTAATTTCCGGTGTAGGCAATTCCAGAGAGAGCAATGGGCGTACTATGTAACTGCCTCGTGGGTGCCTTACCTTGAACACTACGTGATACGATCATTCCCACTTGTGCGGAGTAAAGGTTCTTTACCTCGCACAAATGATCTAACTCGACGACCAGCTGTGGGCGACCGCCAAAAACAAAAACAAGAAAAAAAACGGTACCCTGGTTGTCTAGCTCACGTAGTGAGCGGCATGTTTGACAGTGTCGTAGCCAACCGACGCCAACCCAACCTATATATCATAGGGGGGGGCGCAGGGGGGGCGGGGGGGGGTAGCGTGTACTCATTATCATGCATGGCCGTAGTCGTATGACCATAGACCTTCACATCCCTACTATGCCGGGACGGAGCACGTGGGGGTTTCACCGACCAGGCAGACGTTGCTTGCACCAAGTGCGAAGCGCCGTGAGGTGTTGGGCGAGTCGCATGGAGGGTGAGCTGGATCCTACTAAGAACCGCCTTTGAGGTAGATTTTCTTGCATATGGATGACAGCGTCAATGAATTGGTTTGTTTTCTGGTGTGGCCACATCCAGAGACAGCAATGGGTTTACTATGTAACTTCCCCGTGAGTGCCTCACCATACACACTACGTGATGCGATCATTCCCCGTTTGCGGAGTAAAGGTGCTCCACCCCGCACAAATGATCTAGAATCTATATCTCGATCGCCAGCCGTGATCAACCGCCAAAACAAGACCGAAACAGACGGTACCCTGGTTGTCTATCTCACGTAATGAGCGGCATATTTTACAGTGTCGTTGCCAACCGACGCCAACTCAACCTACACACAATATATCAGAGGGGAAAAAACAGTATGGACACCAGATGCGCCATCGGCCACATTCCGACAGCAACCATAGTACCGTAGTAGGTCATGCTAATAGCGCAGGCCGGATCGACCTCCCTCCCCCCAACCCCCACCCGGGAGGCAGGCATGCTTCATAATAATCCTCAAACTCCTCAGATCGAAAAACGTCGTCAATTTCACCGCAACCGCAACGGCTGCCACCGCTACAGCTTCTCTGCCCACATCAAGGCCTCCTAAGAACGCCCTTCTGTACGTACGGTGTATACGACCGGGAACAAACCCGTGCCTCGTGTGTGTGGAGGACCGTCGCAGCAGATGGCAGGTTCGGAAGCGCCGCGATAGGAGTAAGCATGGCAACCCCGTGTTGATGAGGCCCCTTCACCTCAGAAGCTCTACCATTACCCGAGCACCCACCCAACACCCGCCTTTTTGACACCGATTGTAAGCCAACCCCGATACGCAATTCCATAGATAGGGGCAGTTAGACCATCTCGCAAACAAATGTCACTTTGAAGTATAAATATATATATACACAACTGATCCAAATATGTTTGTTGGTACGTAGCTTCTCACTGATCCGTCGAGGAGAAATGCTCACGCTGAAGAAGTGCGACCCTCATCGGCACGCTCACGAAATCGTGCACCCAACGTCAGAGCGTTGACAATTTGTAGCGAAGTTTTGTTCAGACCAACGGATGCACTCTCAAAGAAAACGCAAACATGTTCGGTTTTCCCAGGGTATAGAGGCCCGCATGAGGCCAATTGTGAAGCGCTGGGAGCAGGGCCGACGAGATTGATCAAAATCAAGGAACAAACGGGCTTGTAGTATTTTGAAGCCGGGTTATCTTCCCCTCCTCCCCCCCCCCCCCTCCCTCCGTTACCTCTTCGAAAGCAGGGCCGCGCATCTCATCCACTCCCTCATGGACAAGGACTCCGGGTTGTAAATTCAAGCTATCGAGCAGAGGAGGCTTGACTCAGAGGAAGAGAGAGTCACATAGCGTTACACGGAACGTTTTTCGAAGAGCACCAGAGCGCGCGGGGGAGCGGGGGCGGAGGCAAGGGGGGGGGGGTGGAGGGCGGGGGCGGAAGCGGAGGGGGGGGCGGAACTCATGTCATGCATGACCGTAGTCTTATGAGGGGGGGTATAGTAGGGTATATGCATAAAACGTGACGCTAGGAGGCGTCATTTTGGAATCGACCCAAGGTTATCGAGGCCGTACGATAGCCTCCGGCAGGGTGATACGAACCGAAGGCACGCCGTTGACAAAGGAGGGAGTTCCTTTGGGCGGGGGGGGGGGGGTGGGAGAGGGGGGGGGCACGGTTGCCTCCGGCAGGGTCGTACGAACCAAAGGCACGCCGTTGACAAAGGAGGGAGTTCCTTGCGGCCGGGGGGGGGGGGGCTGAGGGGCGGGGCAGATGGGGGGGGCACGGTTGCCTCCGGTACTCACCCGTCAAAGGAAATCAATGTTTGGCGCTGCTACTCTTATCAAAAGGTCTCGAATTGTGTCACGCCGTGAAACAAAAAGGCCCGAAGGCGTCATCAGTATATGCGGTATACAGGCCAAGTCGTTGTGAGAGGACACCTGGAACGTGGCAGACACTTTGAAGAAGCGGTCTGGACGGACACTCTTTCTCCTTCTCCTCCTCCTCCCTCCACCACCCCCGCCGCCGCCACCACCACCGCCACTGATAGAGTTGCTGCGCTTTCTTGCCCCGCCTCCACCCCTCCCCTTTCCGTCCTCCCCTCCTCCCCCTCCTCCTCCTCCTCCCCCTCCTCCTCCTCCACCTCCTCCACCTCCTCCTCCTCCTCCTCGCGAAGCTTCGCTGTCGTCAGATTTGGGCAGCTGCGATCGGGTTATGGTGTGGGTAGAAGACGCGGAGTTTGCATCGCCCCCGCCGCCGCCGGATTCCCGTGTCTTCCCCCCCTCAGCCGCCGACGGGGGCACTCGAACCGCAAATCGGGGCAGGACCGGCACGGGAAGCTTCTCCTGTGACAAGAGGTCGGTCACCAGGATCTGCCAGAAATAGGGAGGAGGAGGAGGGAGGGGGTGAGGTTGGGGGAAGGGAAGAGGGAGGATGGGGGCACGGTGGTGGGTAGGGTAGAGCGTGGGGGGAGGAGGGTGAGTGGCGTGGAGTTGGGAGTGGGGGGAGGGGTTTTGGGGGGGGCTAGAATGAGGGGGTGGGACGGGGGGGATGGGGGGGGGAGGGGGGGCAGGTGGGTGGGGAGGAAGGTGTTTTTAGTGCCGACCGCGAGGTTGTTCCAGGATCTGTTTCGCTGTGCGGGTTTCGAAACAGATATCCGGGCGAACAAAGTTTTGGCGTTTTGGAGTAGGTTCGGATCGCATCGCTTTAGAAAGACGTTTTAAACTGGAGCGATACACGGGTTGGACTTCGTGCGTAGTATATCGGAGATACTTTTGTTGTCACTACTGCGGTTGACGGCGCAACCTCGGACGTCAGCACGTTATCGGCTGCAGCTACCGCAGCTATCCGCTGGAATCAATCCGCGAATCTGTCGTGTGACTCGTCCTGCCGAGTTGCGGCATGCCGGTCGTTCTCTTGCCGCCTCATGCCGTCTTACAATCATTCCCACACCGCCGATCGTTCTCTTGCCGCCTCATGCCGCCTCACAGTCGTTCCCTCACCGCTTTACGAATGTTCACGCCGCAATGTCAATCGTCCCCACATCGATCTTTACGATAATTCTCGCGGCGCTTTGCGATCGCACTCACGCCGTTCTAGTTTCGCCTCTCACGGCGCGCTACAATCCTTTTCGCATCAACTTTACTATCGTTCTCATTCTGCCTTAAGATCGTTGTCGTGCCTCTTCATGACCATTGCTTGTGACGCTTTACGATCGTTTTCACGCCCCTACGTATACGATCGCTATCACGCCGCTTTAAGACTGTTCTCGTGTGGCTTTAACCCTTTCAGTACGGCACTACGCAGAAACGAATATTTAACTCTGATTCCAAGTGCTTTTCCCCAACACGGGAATGCGGCTCAAAAAGGCCTACGGTCGTCTTCATGCCGCTTTTGAGACCGTTATCGTGCCGCTTTTACGATGGTTCTCGTGTAGCTTTCCGATGGTTCTCGCGCCGCTTGTGCGATCGCTTCTTCTCCTCCTTACGATATCGTTCTCTTCCCGTGCTCTACGATCGTTTTTATGTCGTTTTTTTTAACGTTCTGGTGCCGCTTACGATCGATCTCGTATCGCTCTGTGATCGCCAAGAGCAGCGGTGCGTCGTGCGTGTCCGACGAATGTTAGTCTTCCCAAATATCAAATGTCGGATGCATCGTTAGGCAAATGATTCATGCGCAGTGAGCCTCAGGCCCTGCGGATCAACCACCCCACTGAAATAACAAGAACGAAAAAAACAGGGACGCACAAACGCAGAACACAGCCAAACCAAACCAAAACAAGCAAACCTCTACATTCTATTAATACAACATACAAGTACTTTGCATCAAATGGACCAGGTGCATGCCGCAAAAAACCCCAAAGTTATGACAGGAATTATCATATATGCAGTAAAAAAAAACATGTGAAGAGAGAGGAAGGCGAAGACGCCCTCGATCGGCGCGATCCTCTACACCCCCCCTCCCCCGCACCGCACCGCACCGCACCGCACCGCACCTCTCCGTCGCGCCCCCAGATCCAGTTTTTGCCCTTGAGCTCCTTCATCAGCCTCGCCGTCTGTTCCCTGGCTTCCTTCTGCTCCCGCTCGAGGCGCCCTTTAGCGTGGGCCCTCTCCGTCGCGCGGAACTCCTCCCGCGCTCTCAACGCCTGCGACCGAGGGTTGGATTGGACGGTCGAATTTATGAGAACGAAAATATCAGGGGAAACGAAAGTATCTCCGAAGTCACACCCCTATTTCCGAGACCTACGTATGTATGTATTAATAGGCAGAGGAGGGGGGGGGGGGGGGGGGTTACTCGACGGGAGAGATGTGCTCTGTCTCATGCATAGCCGTAGTCGTATGACCGTAGACCCTCGCACCCCTACAATGCAGCATGTCGGGTTTTCACCGACCGGGCAGACATTACTTGCACCAAGCGCGAAGCGCCGTGAGGTGTTGGGCGAGTCACATGAAGGATGAGCTGCATCCTACTGAGAACCGCTTGTGAGGCGGACTTGCATATGGATGACAGCTTCAATGAGTTAATTTAATTTTCAGTGGAGCCACTTCCAGAGACAGCAATGGGAGAGTACTATGTAACTGTCTCTTGGGTGCCTTGCCACGAACACTATATACGTGATACGATCATTCCCACTTGTGCGGAGTAAAGGTTTTTCACCTGGCACAAATGATCTAACTCGACGACCAGATGTGGGCGACCGCCAAAAAAACAAAAACGGTACCCTGGTTGTCTAGCCCACGTAGTAAGTGGCATGTTTTACAGTGCCGTTGTTAACCGACGCCAACCCAACCCATATAGGGGGGGGGGAAGTCATACACGCTAAATAGTACCAAGTAAAAACTGAAATGAAAAAAATACAATGTTACGGGTATTCAGAGCCGAAGCGGCTGAAGAGATAGAACTTTGGCAGCGATAGACCTCGAGAAAAGCGTTTTCTTCCTGGCGCCTCCCTCGCTCGATCGCGTCTCCATTACCGCCGCTGCCGACCAACGTCAGCCCTTCTTCGCTCCCGAACAGTGCTGTCAGACCCAGGCCCACCTCCTCCCCGTCCTCATCCGCACCTCCCCACGCCCGCCCATCATCCGCACCCGTCCCCTCGCCCCCTCCTCCCACCCCTCGATCCCCGCCACCACCTTCGCCGTTCGAAACCTCCGGTTTAACCCCCCCGCCGTCAAAAGCGACACCCGCGACGACGCCCTCACCCGAGGCCATGGGCATGGTTCTGATTTCGACGCTCCGTTGACCGGCGTTGGGAACGCCTGCGCCAGGACCAAGAGCACCCCCTTTTTCATGTTCTGCGGGGCCGAACGGGGAGGGTACGGCCTCTGCGGAGTGGTCATCGGCACCTGCCGTCATCGACGGAGTCGGTGGTGGCGACGCCGGTCGTGGTAGTGTTGTCGACTGCTGCTGCTGCTGCTGCTGCGGGGGCTTGCAGGGAATAGCACCTCTGGCCCAAGTATCTATGGCGGGCGGGAAGGGCTCTGGCTCCGGCCGGCGGCATCCGCCTGGTGGGAGCTGCGAAGCGCAGGACAGGGCAGGACAGGACAGGATGGGACGAGACAGGACAACGCAGGACAGGTCAGGTCAGGACAGGTCAGGACAGGACAGAACAGGACAGGGCAGCACAGGAGGCAACGTAGCGCTAGGCAGGGTAGGGAAGGGAAGGGCAGGGAATGGTAGTGAAGGGCAGGGCGAGGACGGGTCGGTTGGTTTTCGTTTTGCGTTTGTAGAGGGCGGCGCGGCAAATGGGGGGCATCAGAGCTGAGCGGGCGGGTGGGCGGGTGGGCAGACGACCAGGCGGGTTGCTCAAGGTGCGCGGGCTATGGGGGGGGGCGCAACGGATGATAGGCGTTAAGGCGAACGCTCCGGAAAAACGGGGGGGTTTCTTTGACAGCAGTAGTTGCATAATTTAGAAAGACACAGCGCTCGGCACGTATTGCGCCGTTTTTTCTTTATAGCTTTTGTACGTTTTCCCCCCCCACCTTTTACCGTGCACCATACTCAAACAGAGCAGTCAGGTTTATACGGGGATACGGTATACCAGGTACTGTATAATTTGGACGTGAAGCTACTGTTCGCACAGGGAATGGTTTCTGTCGAATGTGAAAACCGCGGCACACTACGTGCGAAGACTTATCGGCGATGTGCTTATACATAGTCACGTGACTCACTATCTGCTTGATGTGGGCACTGCAGTGCTATAAACGCAACGGTGTGTATCCGGCATTTGCTTACGCACGCCCTTGGATATGACGCCTCAACGAAAAGACGGGTATTCCGCGGTAGACGATCTTAATACTATTACGACTTTCAGTTAGTCGTCATTTGGTTCCTGTCTCTCCGAGCTTTCTTCGTCGTTTTGTTTTTGAGATATATTAGTGTCACTCACGCTGCACATTTTAGGGTGGCAAATAAAAAAAATGATGCGACGATCGTTCGAAAGTATGGTGGTGGCGCACGAACGAAACAAGAGCGAACCTGGTCCGGAACACGATCGCAACCAAGGCTGCCCCACCGCAGGAGCGGCACGAGCTCGGAAAAGACGGTCACGGCGGCTCCGACGGACAAGCTCAGCTCCGCGAGGGCGAGATCTCTCACCGCTTCCTCCGTCCGATCTCGAACAACTCTGTAATCCATTACAATCGTAGCGCAAGGGGTGTGCAGGGCTGCAGGTTGGCAGACTGGTATAATTCGCCGACTGCTTCTGTAAGTCGATAATAGGCGGCTAGGTATTGCAACACAGGTGGCCAGGACCCCCACCCCCCCTCTCCCCCTTGCACAAGGCGATCACAAAAGCATCCATGTGGAGACATTGAACAATGTAGCTCGCCAGTTAGGCGTCGTACTGCATTGAGAGGTTATTGTGAAGGCATTACCTACTGAGCTATAGGGGTAAAATATCGATCGATAACCCAGCTCAGGGTAATCCTTACAACACTCTCCTCCCCTCTGAACGGCGAGGTCTTTGAGGCGTCGGCACCGTATACGGCCGTACGCTGACCTGCCCACTTCGTTTCAGCGCCTGGGGAACCAGGGAGACATGTTTTTAGGGACGCACCCGCAAGCGTTTCTATTAAAGAAGCGTTCGAAATGAGATTCGAACCCGTGTCCTCGACCACGTCAAATGTGAAGGTATTATCTGGGACTGAGCTATAGGGGTAAAATATCGATATTTTACCCAGCCCAGGGGGAATCCTTACAACATTGTCGACACCTTGTTATGAGGGTTGGGGGTCCCGGTCACCTGTGAAAGTTACCTACAGTAGCTGCGTGTAGTAGATTACGGAGGTTTGCTCTCCTTTGTATATATATTATGTATGTGGCTTGCATGTTTGTTTGTGGCTCTACGGGCGTTTTCTTAGTGAATGAAGCATGCGACGGCATAGGGGTGCACCGAACTTATATATGAGGCACCTCGAACGAAGCGCTGTATAGCTCTTTACGTATCTCACCCAAAAGCCGACAAAAAATAAACGAAGAGGAATTACACCCTCAGTTAATTGAATCGATGTCGACGACTGTTGTTACGCTTATTTCATAATAAATCAAGATGAGTACCGCCATGTCATCGTCTAGGCATACAACGAACAAGGCATGGCTTATTGTAAAGCATGGATGACATTCCCAGTGGCATAGCGTAGTTCCTCAGTTTAGAAGTCCCGTCGGTCAAAAATGATGCGACCAAATAGGTGCTATTCTGAAACGTACATCTATCTATCGCAGCACGCGGGTCAAATGCTGCAAGTCAGTTCGGCTTATTTCGCCACTCAAGCATACTGCTGTTCTTGAATGACTCTTCCGGGGGAACATGGTAATCAGGACAAAGTATGTTCAGTGCATATACTGGAATATATAGGTTTTTATGTATGTGATGGGTCCTGATTACTATGCCCCCCCGTAATAGCCGTGAAGTCCAGCCAACTATAAGAGAGGAGAGAAGGGAGGAAATCACACAATCCTACGTACAATAAGCAAGGGGACGTAAATTCGTAAATTCTACATGCAGCTTGGGGACGAACAAACTCTGTATACCTGATACGTGCGTACGTTTGGATATATTTTTTTGCGACATGTATAAGTCCAGGCAGAACAATTTTCCCAGAAGTTCGACATTCACATATTACATTGTTTTGAGGAGGTCACTCGTTTTCAGACGACATGAAATGTATTGCCAGAAACCTCTGTTCCAGACGGATCGAACCATCCTTTCAGATTTTTTGTTTTCGTCGTTGCGTCGGAGTAATTCGTTTTTCCGACAAAAAATGGTCAAGATTTTGAGGGTCGACACAGTTGTCATCTTTTTTTTACACCGGTTTTGCGCCCAGGGGCAAATTCCTGGAAATAAGATTATGTTTTCATCTATTATTGTGAAGCGAGATATAGACGAAAAAAGTACTATTCCCGTCTCCAGCTGTGGAGATCATAGCGCAAAACCTGCACGATGGTCGTCGAAACACTCCTCGGATTCGGATAAATTGGATCTGGACACTGGACGCATTTTTTTCTTTTTTCGAAAAAAATTATGTGGGCCGAGAAATGCCTCTTCATGAATCTCTTCATAGTGTATATGCGACATGTATATTATCGTGTATGGGCAGGTGCATCATTGTGGATATACGTATAATATATTATTTTACCTACTACTCCTGTATACATACATGTGCCTTCTCGACAAATCAGGCATGCGTTGGGCGTCGTCTCTAATTTTTACTTCGATTCGGACCTTTTTTCCCGGCATTTCGGGGTAAATTCGGGGTAAATTTTCCCAAAAAACGAAAAATGGCCATTGTTCATGGATTTTTTTTCAAGACCGGTTTTGGATTTCTCTCAGCCGTGCGGTGCTGGAGCACTTTGTTTCACGTGTCAATCCTCGAAAATGACGGCGAAAAAAACGGTAACCCATTCGGAAAATTGTTCTGCCTGGACCATACCTATGAGACAAAACAAGCACAAGTCGGACAGATCACGGTCTGCAGTCTACAGTAGATCATACAGATCCCACTGCTTGAACTGATAAAACTGCCGCCGTGGCATGTTGTGCAGGATCTATACCAGGTATACAGGTACTGCTGCACAGAGTAGTACAGCAGTTACAAGCACAGGTAAACATGTGGTACAGGTACAAGTACAGCATGCAGATGATACTGCTGCACGGCTCCCGCCAAGCAACAGGAGCTGTACACTACGAGCTGTAGACCACACACTGATCAGGAATGAACATATCTGTCCTCAAAGAAAGGTCTACTATTTTGGTCCCGATAAATGTCGGGATATTTTTATACTACTGCTAGTATTCAATCTAAACTGTAGAGGGGGGGAAAAGCGGCGACGAGAAATACCTACTGATATCCGTACGTATTCATAGTGATTACAGCATCGACCGCTCACTGACTGCTTGGCTGGAAGATGAGAACCAAACTTGGTACCCTAAAATACAATGCAACAACGACTCGTAAAACACGGGTGGGTGCGGTGCAGCCCGGTCCTACACCCGTGCTGTTGCGGGCTAATGCTACTGACTGATCGTTGGTCAGACCAAACGTACGGTATCAGTTAGAGTCGTTTGGGCGTAAGCTCTGAGTCTTCACGTCGACGAAGAGTACTTACGTACGTGGGACGAGTAAAGGACGTTGCATGAGCTGCATGAGGCGCATGAGCTGAATGAGAACCGCGTCGAGCTCTTTGTTCTCCGCAGAGGGAAAAAACATGTTCACAGAAAGGCCGCTTCTGTCTGTCGTCCATGGAGCGCTGGATACAGCAGTAGTATTAATAGTAGCAATGGGAGAGAGTTCAAGGCAGTAGTCGGTCTTGCGCTGGAGAGAGGAGTCATGGTTTGGTTATTGTTATTGCCAACGGCAAAATGACTGTTGTTTCGGATATTTTCGAACCGCAAGAAAAATTCACTGTAGAACGCTGTTCGTCCCTACCTGATCACGGCGTCCACCTCCTCCTCTCCCTCTCCTTGCGCGCTCAGCTCCGCCAAGCACTCCGGCAGCGGATATCCTTCGAGGGACATTCTGGCCTAGCGTCGGCGCAAGAAGTCATGTAGGGTCTTCGTGCCTTCGTCGTCTTTTTCTCGAGTAGCGTTCTCTTCTTGCTGATCTCCTCGAATTTACACGACAAATAGGGAAATAAGTTCCCCTTCGTGATTCCCATGTTCCCCTTCGCGCGAAGAATTACGCCGCGTATTTTGAAACGGGTTTTAACTGGATATGCCGCATGCCGCCGAGCAGAAGGAAATGTGAGCTATGGTCCAGAATGAAATGTCCTGCTGATGCTCTTGGACGTTTTGGCACGTGGAGGGCGCCAGGGCCCAGTCTCGGCGGCGAAGAGATGTACCACAGCAGCCACGCCGGGCTGAGCGCGGAGTCGGGGCGGTTCCCTCGGAATCTGCTCAGCTTTGGCGATGGAAGGACATCCAACGGAGCGTCGGTGCGTGATATGTACTCATACAACAAAGCAGCAGTAACTGCTGTTTAGTTGTTGCTGCTGCGGCGAACCTACGGTATTGAATCGATGGCAATGTCCCCCTCAATGCCCCCCTCATTGAGAGGGCTGTACCGTAGTGGTTCTCTGTTGGCCGTTTGGTACTATGATATCACCCAGGGGGGGCACCGACCTACAGCAGTAGTATATCCTTCATGAGGTCATGTGCAACCGGTGTTGTATTTACTATACATGATCGAAGTATCACACGCAGCTTGCGGCGGAATCCTCCATCTCTCACATCACACAGCAGTACGGTGTAGCTCAGGTGTATTTCTACAACCTGGTACGAGCAATTATTGTGCGTCGCCGTACCATAAAAAGAAAGATGTCCAAGCTATGCATAGGTACATGCACGAGTAAGTAGGCCCGTGCCGGTATAACTAAACTGTTTGGGGGCTTCCTGGTTGATGTACTCGACCTGTGCTACTGTGGTATCTAACCACTGGCATGGTTGTTGTAGGCGACCCAGCGACGCGTCCATGTATACCACGGGAATTCAAGTACCTGGTATATACGAGTTTGAACGTGAGACGCCGGCTATTACTGTCTTTGATAGATGGGCGCATTCTCTGCTCGAGCGACTACGATCATGACCGCGTCTCAAGTGTACAATGTTATTTTTAGCCGCGTCGTTTTGCATGTATGAGTACATATATATGTGCCCGACACGTACGTGCGTCCTCCTACAACACTTTCGTGACTACAACTTCTACTGCCCAGAGTATACTACTGCCTATACGAACTACCACAGGTACAGTACTACGGTAGTTTACGACTACTACTGTGCTACCGGTACACTACTACTACTGCTGTATAATACAACTTCTACCACTACCACTACCACTACTACTACTACTACTACTACCTACTACAACCGTACGCCGTAAGCACACACTCGGTCGTGTATTCACGAAACGCCAAACCTTCCGTGGGCTCGATCCACGACGCTCTCGTGTTGTTATCCCGTATCCTCCAGCGTATCTACGTGTGTAGACGTGTTTTACAGACACCCTCCTCCCTTCCAGTATCGAGACACAGCTATCATACTACCGTACGCCGCACACATACGGTCGTGTGCATACACGAACACAAAACTGTTCGTGGGCCCCAAGCACGCAAGCACGCACGCACGCGGCCATGTACACAAATGACCGAAACGCCAAAAAAAAGTTTCGTGGGCTCGATCGATCGACGACGCCCTTGCGTTGTTTATGTCGCTACTGTACCCGTTACCGGTATTGTTCACATTCTTCAGCATATATATGGAGATGGCGCCTATCAAGCTGGACAGTACCCATCGCCCTATCAGGCCCGACATCGCGTCCACAGCAAGCACGGGAGTCGAGGATACAAGCGCAGAGCCAACTCGAGTGCCGGCGGCGATGGCGTCGCCGCGGCGTACGGGGCGGGCGGTGGGGGCGCGGGCGGGGGCGGGGCTGGGTCTGGGGTGGGGCTAGCGTTGGCTTCGTCAAGCTCGCACCCTCGAGGGAGAAGCGAGCGCGACAGGTTCCTGGTGGATATTAACGGCGGAGGGCAGCGAAGCGGAGCTACGCCGAACGCGCTATTGCATGCCAGAACACATGTAAGGGGGCTGTGTGACGTATGGCATATACTGGTACATGGCAACCCCTTGGGGACTCCGAGATAGCGACCCAAACAATGTTAAAGTTGAGTGTTATCAACATCCTACCTACGCGCAGCAGCGTGATCGCCCAGCAGTACCGTGCGGGTAGAAGCATGTTGTGCCGGTGTCCTACGACTTCTTATTTTGCAACTCGGACACCAGTTTGTGTCACTCCCCGATCACGCAGTGGCTGTCGCGGTAGCCGTCATTCTTTGGGGTCAATATGCGCCCCTGAAATCCCATGCTGCGGTGTGCGGGCGTGTTCAGCAAGAATGTAGGAAAGGCGCGACCGCAGCACCGCGCAGCTTTGCAAAAGTTGAGTACCGACCTACATATATATCAGGAGACGCCACAGCTGATGATCCGTGTTTTTTCTTGTGTGTATAGTATGTTCTCCTCGTATGTCTCTGATCGGTGTGTTATTCATCATCTTTCTTCTAACCATATGTGTCAACACACTTCTTGCCGACAAGCACGATAACCGCATGCATCATACGCGTGGCATACGTCAACGCGCGTAGGGAAGAAAAAATGGTGCCGACACGTGTCCTCTCCTCTGTTGCAGTTACCTTTTTGCATGAGATCGGTAAAAAGGCAGCTTGCGGAGTTGGGACTATTGGTGCACGCCCAGGAACATCCACTGAGACAACCAACACACGACGACGACCAGCGTGGAAGCAGCGCGGAATTCTTGGAAGTTCTTCGTTTTTCGTGCCGATGACCTTAAAGCTCGCAGGCGCCAAACAAACGGTCAACTCTGACAATAGGTTTTGCAATCTCCTGTACAATACTTGCAGCCACCATGCGAATGGACGCGGCCAATCATCATGTGGTATATTATACAACTTACGGCAAAAATCATAGACCCCCAATGCCCGTTCTTATGCGAGTCTCCGTGCGAGTTAGCTCCAAAATCCGAATAAGATTTTACTCAATCGTTAATTTTGACCCTTGGTGGTGTTGCGTTCGTGAACAATTACAGAATGCGCAGCGGATTTATCGTTCAGCTTTGAAAGCTGGCTGTATCGGCCATTTCTGTCAAAAACCCATAGCTAACGCGTTTTGTAGTATCTTGAAAATGAAAAACTGAAAGCAAACCGGCTGAGCTATAACCCTGTGCATTCCAGTCACAGTGAAACACTCCGAGTCCCCCCCGCCCCACAAGTCCAAAAATGCGAACAACTAGATGTTAGTGTGGTGGGCTCACGGAGACGAGACCAACAGACACGTCAGTTGATGGTTTCGATCGCACCCCACATGATGAGAATGCCTCCATCCAAGCTGACAAACTCCCCACGAACCCGCATACGTACGCTCCCCCGCCGCCCTGGCCAGCTATATACTGGTATGTATATACATATGTATATATGTATGTTATATAGGGTGGGTTGGCGTCGGCTGGCAACGACGCTATAAAACACGCCAATTATTGCGTGCGCAAGACCACCAGGGTACCGTTTTTATAACTCATTTTTGGCGGTCGCCATGGCTGGTGGTCGGGTTATAGATCGTTTGTGCGGGGCGGAGAATCTGCACTCCGCACAAGGGGGGTTTTCGTATCTCGTAGTGTTTATGGTAAGGCGCCCACGAAGCCAGTGTAACCATTGCTGCTTTGGATGTGGCCACACCAGAAAACAAAGTTAAGTCGACGTCATCATCCGTATGCAAGAATGTCTGCCTCACAAGCGGTTCTTAGTGAGATGCAGCTCACTTTTCATGGGACTCGCCGGACACCTCACGGCGCTTCGCGCTTGGTGCGCAAGCAATCAATGTTTGCCTGGTCGGCGAAAATCCGACGTGCTCCGTCCCGGCATTGTAGGAGTGCGAAGGTCTATGGGAATACGACTACTACGGCCACACATGACATGAACACGCTCTCCCCTTCCCCGCAATGAGCCTAATTTTATCAATAACACCACCAGAACAGACCCTTGCAACGCATACTATCGCTACACGGATAGAGAAATCGAGCAGTGGGGATGTTGAACCCACCCACCCCCAGCACAAATCAAGGCATGTACTGGGGCGGAGAAGGGCAGACAACTTACTAGTAGAGCGGCGATTAAGGCAAGTTGGACTCGTACTTGCAGCAGGCCGTGTGTCTTCGAAGAAAGTACTAAGAAACAAAATGCGAGAATCCCCCTGGCTTTCGAAACACACGGCGGCAAAGCCACCAAAACACAGCATCGTGGGGACCACGGCCACCTCGAGACGGCTTGAGACAAACAACTCCCACCACGCGTTAGCCGCAACTCGTCCGCTTCTGTAGACGCCGGGTTTATGGAAACCGGTCACGTACAGCTCTCGCAATCAGTTATGTCAGAACGAAACTGTCACGAGCAGACGATATACCGCAGACAAACAGCCAGGCTCTTGATTAGTATTGGAAGCCTGTACGCACCCCGCTACTACGTATCAAAGGGTGTTTCATGTTTTTAGGGGGAAAACAACCTCGTCTCATTATGATCCGTTTATGACTCTTGTAGAAGGTTGCTCTATGCAAGTAGAGTAAGAGGAGAGGGGATATTTGGATGAGGTAAATCGGGGTCGTACAAATCACGCAGCACAAAACATCAACAGCAACCCCCCCCCACCCCCGGTTGCCACTCGGTCGGCCTCCAACCAACACCAGCCAAACAGCGAAGCGGGGGGTGCAGCGAGCGGAACAAGCATGTGGCTTCCCTCCTCCTCCTCCTCTTCCTCCTCCTCCCACCGTAGCACTAGACTCACCAGCGGCGGCGGTGGTGGTGGTGGGAGAACAGGGGTGGCGGCCTCGGTACAGCGCTCGGTTGCCTCCAGCATCTTTGGTGGTGGAGGCGGTGGTGGTGGAAGCGGTGGGGGCGGTGGTGGGGGAGGCGGGGGGGGGGGTGGAGGGAACTCCGTTGTCGAAAGGGGGCGGTCGGGCGGGTTTTCCGGCGGCGGAGGCGTTGCCGGAGGCATCACCGGAGGCGCAGAGGGGTGTGTGGGCAGCAACCGCGGGAGGATGACAATTCCGCAGCGATACAACCGGTCAGGTGGACGACAAGATAGCAGCAACGCTGCCGCACGCCGATCGGGTCGATTCCGAGGATTTGGGGGGGTAGGAGGAGGGGGAGGGGGGGGGGACAAGGCGGGTGGGGCTGGAAGGCTTCCTTTTATCGGGGCGGGCGGGGGCAGTAGAGGCCAGGAAGGAGGTGGGGGTGGGGGTGGGGGAGGGGGCGGGAGCGGGGGCGTTGGGGCGGGCGGGGGCAGAGCGATGCACGCAAAAGTGCAGCAGTTTGGAGGGGCCGAGGGAAAGGAGCTGGTAGTGCGCGAGGAAGGGTGCGAAATTAGCGGTGTGTGCACAATACAGGTGCGTGGGAAGCGATCACGCGTCGGCCAGATCAGATCAGATTAGATACCCAATCCATTCCGATGATCTACGAGATCCTTCGCGTCAGAGAGAAACCCCTGGTCTAGACGATCCGCACGACCTAGGTGGGGTCTCGCGCCCAATGTTTGCTGGGAAAGCGGGACGGCATGACAAGGCTCCCGCACAGCATCTCATAACGGAAAATATAGGAATTACTGGTAGGTTATCTCTTTTTTTATAGATCGTGATATATCCAAATGTGTAGAACCGTGGAAAAAAAGAGCACGAAACGGCTGAAAAAGGCTCTGGATTGTTTTTTTTTTTGCCTTGCAGCAGTTTTCATAAATTTGGGGAAAACGGATCTGATTTGCAAAACGCTTTGCTTTATTTCCAAGGCGGTCGTGCATGTATGTCCTGGCGAAACGCCTACTAGCAACTATTCGAAAATATATCCCGGAGAGGTACCGCTGTGGCCTTAACTACGGCCAAAACTCATCTCCTACTCTAAATACCCAAGTAGGCTTTTGTCCCCAACGCGTGGTTGCAAGGCGTAAAGAGGCGGTATTGGCGGTCAGAAAGAGATCGGGACGGGTTTCTACCGTAGCTCATCGGTCTGTCCCCTCTACGCGAACGAATTTTACCGGCATCACACCTTCGTTTCTTCCACGGGGCGAAGCCGCCGCCCCTGTCTGGCCTTTCCTCAACCCTTGCTGTTTTTCAAGGCTCCAGAAAGATCCGGTGCGACTGAGGCGTGACGATAACTCATACCAGTAAAAAAATCCTCCCCCCCCCCCCCCCTCTTTTCCACCCCTCACCCCCCACCCCTCTCACCCCTCGCCTCCCTCCCCTCCCTGGTCGGTGAAAACCCGACGTGCTCCGTCCCGGTATTGTAGCGATGCGAGGGTCTATGGTCATACAATTGCAGCCATGCATGACACAAGTGCCCCCTCCCAACCCTCCTCCCCGATAACGCTCGCGAGCATAGGGCTTCAAGCCCAGCAACCCTAGGTGGGAAAACCAAGACAACTACGTGATGAAGGAGGAGCTGGGCGGATTGGGGGTCCGTCTATTCGTCATGTTGGACGGCCACGGCGAGGTCAGTCCACAAAACTGGAAAAAAAAGAGTACAGGTCACCTCGAAGTATGCCACAACGCGCTGGTGAAAACTCGGGTTCACCGCGAAGCTCTCGAGCTAAGCATTAGCATTCAGAGCACTTTTTTTCAAGACACGTGCTACAGTGCTACAATAGGGGTAGCCCGTGTTTTGGACCACAATGCCCCTGATACGTATTGACGGGACTCCTGGACTGAGTAAATTGCAGCCCTCGGGAGCCAAGGATTCGGAGCTGCGGAGCGCTCGGAGCACAGACGTAACTCGTTTTCGGAGATGAAGAACTTCGGAGCGAGCATCGGGAGCGCGAAGCAGAACGTATAGGAGAAGCGCCCCGTGAAATGCGGCACCCGTGAGGTTCTAGTCCACCCTTGTGTCGTTCGCGAGTCGTGCATACAGTAGGTTCAATCCAAGAGGCGTGCGACGGCATACAGGGGTGGCGCAAAAAACAAAATCATGAGGGTTCTCGCTCGAACAGCTAGCTCTGTCTGCAACCTTAACCTCGCTCCGCAACAAAAAATGACATTTCGTTTTTTTTTTTCAAAAATGTAGGCATATGTACCGCGCACAATATCGTGGAACTTACTGATGAAACTGGGGCTAAAACGATACTGGGTAGGGTTTCCTCGGTTAAGGAGGCCCGGCAGCCAGATGTTTTAACCAAAACGTGCTACCCCTGTCGTAGCCCGCGCCTTGAGGTGTACCTCAAAGGGTATAAGCGATTCGACGAAGAGGCCACAAGGCAACGCTGGTCAGCCTTCTGATGCCCCGGGGATGTTTATATCTTGATGCGGGGTCCAGTACCCACTGACAGTGACCTGACAAATCAGTTTTCCCCAGGGCCTACCTGTTGCGGCCGCAAATATCAGGGGACTAAAATAGACAATCCCCGGGGTAAATTCGAGTGGACGTGATAGGGCATATGACCCATTCGTCAGATAGAACGCGACTTAAGCGTTGTAACCAATAGCTTGCAGTCCTCCCAACATCCACCCCGCCCCTCCCGGCTCCCGCCCCCGCCCCTGCCCCTCTCCCCTCCCAACCTCCCGCCCCCCCCCCCATCCCCCGCCCCTTGCTCCCCACCTCCTGCTTTCGCCCCCCCCCCCCCCCCCCCTGCCTCACCCCCTGCCCCCCCGATGCTCTGTAGCTGGGTCATCTTGTAAGCCGGAGATGCTCCGAACACTTCCCCAAGATAGTGGTTGATTCCAACTTGAGCGTGGCGCGGGCTATCCTTAGGATGTGCGAGAACTTGAAGAGCTGCCCCGTGGATTGCTCTTCAAGCGGGGCGACGTGCGTGCTGACCACCATACAGGCCGGGAAGGTATTAACAACGGGGGGCGGGGGGGGGGGTTGGTGTTTGGGAATATATAGGGGGTCAGTGTTGAGGATTCGGGGTTAGGAAGGTATTAACAACGGGCGGGGGGGGGGAGGGGTTGGTGTTTGGGAATATATAGGGGGTCAGTGTTGAGGATTCGGGGTTAGATTTTTGCGGGGGCTGAGACTACAGTAGGGTTCGGGGGTTAGCCTTAGGCGTATGGGGCTAAATTTTGGGGGGAAATACAGGGGGTTATATAGAGTTTAGGTGTACGGGTTCGTTATAGGGGCTAGAGGTCAGTACTAGGGGTTCGGGGGTTGATTTAAGAGCTTTTACTGGGGATTAAGATTGGGGGTAGATATTTGGGGTTAGTTTTAGGGGCTGAGACTAGGGGTTGGCGTTAGACGTACGGGGTCAAGCTTTCGGTAAAAATATCGGGGGCTACAAAGGGTAGGGTAGGGGTTCGTTTTGGGAGTTCGGGGTCAGTGCGAGGGATTTGGGGTTAGGTTTTGGGACAATTTTTGGGGATATGGGATTGGGGCTAGGTATTTGGGGCTAGGTTTGGAGGCTGAGGCAATAGGGGTTAGGGGGTTAGCGCTAGGAGTTTGGAGTTAGGTTTGGGGACAAATTCCAGGTTAGCGTTAATTTTTTGGGGGTTAGTTTTAGGGGTAGCATTTGTGATCAGGTTCAGGCAGTGCTACGTAGGTTGTTCATGTTTGTTTGTTGTTGTAGCTATTGCTGTCGTTCGTTGTTCTAGTATCAACTCGTCGCCGTAAGATCATATGTTGTCGCAAGACAAGCTTCTAATACCTCTGAAGTGCGAGAACGCAAGCAAACAAAGAAAATAATATATGCCTGAGTAAAAAATGTATGCAACCACCAAGCAGCGCACTGCGCAGCTACTGCCCATATTATTTAGGTACCCCTTTTTCCGCTGCCCCCCAATCCTTCCTCTCCCTTCCCTCACTTACGTAGTCATTGTGATGGAACTTTTCCTGGCCACGTTACTAGCTGTCAACGCAATTAATACCTGCCAGTTGCTGTCACCCTTCCCCGTGGGCACTCCTTCCTTTCCTTTCACTTTCTTTCCCTCCCCGCCCCTGACGAACCTCTCCTTTGCTTCCTTCACTCAACAAACCGTTCCCTTGCTTTTGCTTTCCCTTTCCCTGTCCCTTCCCTTTTTCCTTCCCTTCCCCTTTCGCTTTCTCTTCGCCACCCCTCCCTTCCCTTCCCCCTTTCTCTCCCGCCTCTTCTTTTTTTTTTCTCGTGTCATAAGATATGCGTGGCCAACCTGGGCGACTCTAAGTGCGTGCTGGCGACGCTGGTGAACGGTCAGGTCTGCGCCGTGCCATTATCGGAGGACCACAAACCCGACCGTCCGGACGAGAGGCAACGGATTTTGGCCATAGGGGGGCAGGTAACGCGGACAATTTTGGGCGTTGTTGCTGCTGCTACTTCTACTGTTGATGATGTTGTTGTTGTTGTTGTTGTTGTTGTTGTTGTTGTTGCTGCTGCTGTTCTTCGTGATGATTCACTTGTTTTTTTTTTTCAACAGGCGGATGCCGCGTTGATAGCCACCCTACCACCACCACCACCACCACCACCACCACCACCGCCACCACCAAAACCAACATCACCTATACTATCGCCACCGCCACCGCCGACATCACCACCAACACCAACACCAACGCCGACACCACCAACACCACCAACCCCAACCCCAACCCCAACCCCAACACCAACACCAACACCAACACCAACACCACCGGGCCCCTGTCCCTCACCCATCGAGCACGATTGTTACCCGGGAGCAAGGAACCCCACGAGTAACGCATAGAGTAATTGCAACGGCACGAACCACAGCACAGCCTAAACAAAGGTTTCAAGTCAAAGCTGCAAGTATACGCACGTCGGGGCTATATGTTGGCCGAGCCGGACCCGCCCCAAAATACCTCGAATATTTTTCTTCGCACTTTTTTCTTGCCGCGCTTTTTGATCGACCAGAAACAAAAAAGTTGACGAGCCCTACGGATTGGGGTACACAGTATGCCTGGTAACATTTTCTGGCCGACGGATTTCCTTACCCGAGAAAACTATACTCTATATGGTCGGCACTTCCCTTTTGCGTTTTTTATGTACGTTATCGTTCTCGCCGCGTGGCCCATCTACGCCATTTTTGGATTGTTCACACGTTTTTTTGTATCAAAAGTCATTTTGTTTTTCAAGGTTCGTAGAGAGCTCCCTACGAGAGGAAGAAGGTTCATGAAAAAATACCTGGTAGATGCTATTACCCCCATCTACTGCAGCATGCATCTAAAACAATCCAATACGCGTACCGTAAAATGCGCAGGATAAAACACCCCGTGGGATACTTTTTCCCGAGATGAGTGTATCTAAAACAAGTGGGAGGAGGGCACACACAAAAGGCGACACAACAGCAGTGGCTTTAAAAGTATGCCGCCGAGATTTTTCCGGAAACGTATATTACAGTGCCGCTCGGTATGTTTCTTCCCTCTCTCCCCATCCTTGTCGGGAAAAGCCTTAAAATTCGTCCAAAATAGTGTGTTGGTATCTTGCGCGGTATACAATACACGATATAATTTCCCTCCATGTATTGCCGAGAAACAATTAAGCCACACTCGCTCAAGCCATTAACCTATTAATATCACCCACTCCTGCCACTGTAAAAAGGCTTCTAGTATCCTTATACTTCGTATGACGACGAGAAAAGCATGGTGCGGTATGTAGGGATGCACCTGGAAGAAGTTTCGAGTCACCCCACGGTAGGGGTTGCCCTTTTTGGGCCAAAAGTTTTCAGACCGATTGAGTGCCTTAAGTGAGGAACCAGTCGTTGGGATGAAAATTTTACGCGTGTATTCGTTTCAGGACTAGCGCATACAAGTGCCGGTCGGGTGGCACCAACGAATTTCTTCCAAGTATTGTATCGGGCGAGGTATCGAGCTCCTATTGTGAGGGGCTCAGGAACTTCTGCTACACCCCTACAGTGGGACGGCTCTTTTCTCGGGAGGGGCTCCGCACCTCAACACCCGCAGACTTTTGTTTTCTGGATAATGTGTACGAGGCAAGCTTAGCCCGACAAGCAGTCCTATTGCCTACCGGTAGGTTTTGCTAACGAAAACTATCGCGCAACACAAACAGACTAATAATGGGGTATATGTGTATACCAGATATTAATAGTTAGTTCCTCACTCGAGGAGCTGAATCGGTCAGAAATATTTCACCTTGGAAGGCAAAAGTGCTACATATAATACCCCGATCGTATGTATCCATACCAATATTAATAGCACGCGTCGAGAAGCAGAGCCTTAAAAGAGAGACGCTTGAATTTTCCGTGTCTATCCTGTGCCCGGGTGGACTATAAATCTCCGGGGGCAATAAAAAACGCGGCGGAACCAAAGAACGCAACGGAGACGGCGAAAGCATAACCACACGAAACCTGGGGCTCTCGCGCACAGTGCTCGGCACTATTTAAGAAAGAGACTTGTTTTTGGGCCAGAGGCTCAAATTTCTTCTCACGAGGACGTGAAGCAGGGTGTGTCCTGCTTAAAGTCGAGTTTTTCTTTTTGTTTTCTCCTCTTGTACAGCAATGGCCCCTCTACGTATAGTGCCGGTATATATGCCTCAGCCGACAACACCAGCACTATAGCGGCAGCCGGCACTATATACTCCGCACACTGCCACACTCGTTAACTCTATACCTGGTAAGTGTCAAGTGATTTCACAGGCACTTAAAGCAGGCAGTCGGCACTACTCAACCCGCACTATAGAGGGGCCACTGTAGTAGTGTGCAGAAGCCGAGCCAAACTTTCTCAGCCCCCAACTTCTTCAGTGCCGTCGCCTATTTTTATTGCTTTCCCCCCTTCCCCCCCTTCCCCCCCTCCCCCTCCTTCCCCCCCCCCCGCCCCTACCACTTCTGCTTCCTCCTCCGTTACCGCCTCCGCTACCCCCGCCACTGCTGCCACTACCGCTAACGCTACCGCTACCACTACCGCTACCGCCACCGTTACCGTTACCGCTACCGTTACCGCTACCGCAACCGTTGTCACTACCGTTACCTCAACCGTAACCGCTACCACAAACATTACCGTTACCGCTATCGTTATCGCTACCGTAACCACTAACGCAACCATTACCGCTACCGTTACCGCTGCCGTTACCGCTGCCGTTACCGCTACCGTTACCGCTGACGCTACCACTGGCACCAACCTTCGCCGCCCATCAACAAACGGCTGAAGGTGGGCTCTCGGCATCTGGTGGTCGGGTCGAGCCCCTCCGGTCCCGTCCGCATTCCCATGGGCCCGGCGAGGGTCTGGTACCGTTGCCGAGGAGAGATCATGGGCTTGGCCATGAGCCGAAGCCTGGGGGACGACATCGCACACCAAGCCGGGGTATCGTCGGAGCCGGAGGTGCTCGAACATCAGATTGACGACAACGATCAGGTATACTGCTGTACCACACTTTTTTTCTTGTATTATTTGTCTGCTAGTGATGCAGGATGGTAAACCACGGCTCGTTAGCACCGTTTCCTGGCGTACTGGTATGTACTACGCACTCGCACCTTATCATTCTTGTGCTTGTTTTCTTCCAATAGGAGACGCTTTCTTCGTCTAGCCTGTTTTGTTGCCACGAGCGAGCCTTCAGGGACATAAGCAAATGTCATAACGCCATCATTATCATCATCATCATCATCATCATCATCATCATCCTCATCTTGATCGTTATGGCTGGTAGGGTATAAGGCCGGCCCTTCCGCCCAAATGACAAAGGGTTGGGGGACGCCCTCCGCCCCAATGGCGGAGAGGGGCCACGAAAAATGGGATTTCTCATGAGGTAAATGGAATTATAGGATACCAGGTACCTTTTTGTTTCGGGGGTACAGCATTTCCTCCTACGGGGATTCTCAAAACCCAGGTGGACGACAGCGATCAGGTATGATACCACCGGGCAGGCCCTTCCCGGGCGAGGGCGGGGCAGGCGGTTATAGTGGCGGAACATATACTAGGGTTTAGGGCCGCGGTAATAAAGAGGATGTCCAATGTGAATGCCCACTGAAAAAAGCCAACTCCATCAACCTGCTGCGAGTATGTCTGTCTCCAAAACATGGGTGCAGTTGTAAAGTCTAATGCTGTACGTACGTAAGCAGGTCTTACCATTGGTACGAGTACTACTATTTCTTCTTAGTCTATGGGTCGGGTTGCTTCTTCACTTGCTTTTTCGGTATTCTTCCGGGTTGGCATATCATATCGTACACACCAAATGCCATGTACTCTCGTAGCTTACTAGGCAGAAGAGAGTGGGTGATGCCACGATAGACGGTAGAGGGGAGCACCTTAACATAATTTGCCAGGAGGTTTCCTACCTAACACATGGAGCCCTACAACATAATTATAAAACATACTGTACCCTTGAGATCCAGATCGACGAGACAGCGACCGGGTAGGACATACAAACAGATGTTGAGAGTAATCAGCACGCGCCCTGCGTTAAGAGGTTTATTTTCAGGGCTCTTCGCGGGGCAGGAAGTCTTCAAAAACTCGCGGGTCGTGTCGGGGAAAGAGGATTTCGAGATATCACGGGTTGGGCCAGGCCAACCCGATCCAACCCGACCCGACCCTACCCGCGAGTTTTTGTCTGACCAGGGAACAACCCTGGTTATTTCGACAATCATGAGGGTACCTTAATGTTCCTAACATGTGTCCTAACATGGGGGAACAGTACAGGATAATGGTCTCGGGGCACCGGGTCAATCACGGCGATCAAGGGTATACTCGGTAAAATAGTCGCGTCATGCCATGGTTCGGTATATATGATATACCACCTACTATCAGGTAGGTGTCGAGAGGGTGCACCAACCAAGATGAAGAGGCCTACCACTGAAATCCTCTGGTCTTATATACTATGCAGCCTAATGTCAGTGCTTAACCCTTTTAGGACTGCAGTCCCGTGTTGAGGAAAATCTACTTAGAATTCGAGTGGTTTGTCCTCGAAAGGAGACTGCAGCCTCCAAAGGGGTTCACAGTACGGAGCATGCCTACGCGATTACGGGTTGCAAGCATCAAATTAAACGTCGCGGTCGCGGGGTACGCGTTTCGTGCGCTCTTCACGAACGAACGCGTGTGCCTGATTGCTGACTCATAGCACGCCAACTCCATTTTTTTTGTTCCTAAACACAGCAACATCAGACGTCGACGAAAAAAAGTAAAACTATCAATAACTGGGTTTTTTTCCGGATGGCACGCGATAAAAGCAGGCGACGTATTTAGTCGTTTTTCATAGAATCGCCACCAGATAATAGATGATGCTGGTACAGAAAGTAAGCGCTAACCCCCCGGGGCATAGCCAAGGGTCAACAGCAGGTGAATAAATGCAGAACATATCCCAATCAGCCTGTGTGTTGATCTGAAACTGCACCCATCCATGTCATGCCGAACGTTTTGTTTTGTTCCATGTTGCAGTTTCTCATCCTGGCCACAGACGGGGTGTGGGATGTTACAGAGATCGGCCAGGCTGTACAAATAGTCCAGGTGAGAAAATACCACTCAAACGTTGGGTAGGTATACTGTAGGTCGGACGAGTGCATATACATCTAGGCTGATTGTTTTCACTTTTTATGTGTTCGCCGTTGGCTGTGCCGTTGAGTTGACCAATCGTCCGGAAATACGAAAAACACTACTTAAAGAAAAGTTCATTTCCTCGTGTCAATAATCTGACCAAACACTCTTCCCGGGTCCCCAGAGATTGTTTGTTAAAAACTTCGGACTAGACGCGTACGGCCCCATACGAGCACCAATGACCCCGCTGTTCCGAAGGGGGAGGAAGTGTTGTAAGGCTTAGGTTGGGCAGGCGGTCGGCTAACCTTTTACCAATAGCCCAACGGACTAAGACCTTCACAAATGAGGCGTTCTACGATAGAGGTTCACCCTAGTTTTTCTGAGGCTCCTCACTTGAAGATCTGCCCACCTCACCCAAAACCTGACACCAGCGGAAATCAAATTGCATGCGGATGAATACTCCTATGGCCCAAGCATACACTAACGTCATTTTTCGAAACAAGATTGGCGTTGCGACGATTTTGGGTTAAGGAGCCCCGTCATCCAGAAAACATTTTAGCGGAAATGTGCTACCTCTATCGCAGAACGCGTTAAATAGCAAAAAAAAACACATATCTTCCTGAGGAAAGAACAGGGCGTGCGAGCGAGGGAGGATTGCAGGGGCGGGGGGTAATGCCCAAGAGCGCAATTGATTTACCTGGGAGGCGACTATTTTGAAGCGGATGGCATCTGTTGATTGAGAGACTAGACCCCTAGGTGGTCAATACGCGTAGCGAGGGCTGACACGTCGAAACTGGCCGGAACCTCTGCGCCGAAACACTTGCCTTTCTTTGGGGTGGCGGCAGTGTACGTGTGCAAGCAAGCAGCATTTAGATTGCAGCAGCGGTCCTCGATAGTACCGGTTGAAGTGGTGCCGGTTGCCCCCTTCAAGTGCCTGTGGCGCTTGGCACAGAATGGATTCACCAAGTGAGATAGTGCCGCTATAGTGCCGGTAACGGTATTGTTGGCTGGACCGTATATACCGGCACTACAGAGGGACCACTACTGTATGCCTGGTACCTTGTACAGCCAGTACGCCGGTGCACCCTCCACTTTTAGCTGTTCAGCTCACGAACATGTCCGACGCACCCTTAAGGTGTCAGCGGCACTCTAACCTTGCGTCAAGTTACCGGGCATGCGTCGCCACGCGCTGTGTCTGCAGTCCACCACCATTGTCAGCCCCCCCACCACGTCCAATCCGAGCCCATTCTATCCCTCCCCCTTCCCACCTGCTTATATATACCTGGTATATATATAGGTTGGGCTGGCGTCGGTTGGCGACGACGCTGTAAAACACTCCTCTCACTGCGTGGGCTAGACAGCCTGGGTACCACTTTTTGTTTTGGCGGTTACCACGGGTGGCGGTCAAGTTGGATCATTTTTGTGCGGGGAGAACCTTTAGTCCGCACAAGGGAGATGATCGTATCACGTAGTGTGTATATATGGCGAGGCACTCCCGAGGCAGTCAAATAGTAAACTCATTGCTGTCTCTGGAAACTGGCCACACCAGAAAATAAAACAATTCGTCGATGCTGTCATCCATACGCAAGAAACTCCGCCTCTAAAACGGTTCTTTGTAGGATACAGCTCACCCTTCATGCGACTCACCCAATACCTCACGGCGCTTCGCGCTTGGTGCAAGCAATGTCTTGCCTGGTCGGTGAATACCCAACGTGCTCCGTCGCGGCATTGTAGGGATGCGAGGGTCTATGGTCATACGACTACAGCCATGCATGATAATGAGTACACCCCCCCCCCACCCAAGAGGCAGTTACATAGTACTCCCAATGCTGTCTCTGGAAATGCCTACACCGGAAATTAAATTAACTCATTGAAGCTGTCGTCCATATGCAAGTCCGCCTCACAGGCGGTACTTAGTAGGAGGCAGCTCACCCTTCATGCGACTCGCCGGACACCTCACGGCGCTTCGCGCTTGGTGCAAGCAATGTCTGCCTGGTCGGTGAAAACCCGACACTCCGTCCCTGCATTGTAGGGATGCGAGGGTCTATGGTCATACGACTACGGCCTTGCATGATATCGAGTTTATATCTCCTCTCGAGTACACCCCCCTGTGCTCCCCCCCTCACCCCTCCCCCCCCCCCCCCCCCCCGACCATACATGGCATGAGTACACACCTAACCTGCCCCCCCCCCCCCCCGCGCAGTCAACCCCCCCCCCGCGCCCTGATTCGCGCTTGGTTTGAGCAATTTCCGCCATGGTATGTGAAAACCCGACGTGTTCCGTCCCGGCATTGTACGGATGCAAGGGTCTATAGTATTACGACTGCGGCCATGCCTGACATTAGTGCCCCCCCCCTGCTTCCACCGCGCGCGCACCCCCCTGATCGATACGACTCCCTTACCATGGCAGGGGTACGCGTCGCGGTATCGAGGAGACTCGTGGGACCCGCAAGGGGCGGCGGCGCTTCTGGCGCACTCTGCGCGAAAGCGCTGGGAGGGGATGTCGGCCGTAGTAGACGACATCACGGCGATGGTGGTTAGGCTCAACACCACTCCTGCTTAATACCACTCGCTACGTACGTACGGACGTAAACGTAAGGATCGCTTTGACTCACAATTTTCTATTTCAACGGTCCTTATATTCATGTCCAGAGTGGCAGATGTTGCTGTACAGGTACAAGGTGGTTCACACCCTTCCGGGGGGGGAAGGAGAAAGTCAGCCGCTACCACCATCGCGCCAAGTTGGATGCTTATTCGTGCATTTTGTGGGCAAACTTGAGCACCCCTTACAGATAATAGAATTGTGGTGTCGGTTTTCTGGAGTGGGGGTCAGGGCCGTTGTCGTAACGGAGAGCCTCCAGAGATGCGTAAATGCTGCTACTGCTACTGCTGCTGCTACTGCCACTGCTACTGCTGCTATTGCTGCTGCTACTGCTGCTGCTGTTGCTACTGCTGCTGCTACTGCTGATGCTGCTGCTGCTGCTGCTGCCGCCGCCCCCCGCTGGTGCTATACGTTTCCCACGCCCCTATATGTGCGCAACATCAACCACTCCCTACACGATTTCCGCTGTAGTACGAACAAACTCTTATTGATGGCGCGCACGGCGTATAATAAATCGACGCTGTGGATGCGTCAATAAGTGACATACTTCCTCGTTTACCGCTTGCTTTTTCGGGGCCGGTGGGGGACGGGGGGTGGAGGGGGGGGGTAAGTAGCGGTGGAGGTGGGGAGCATTCTCCCTGACCTGAAAGAACGCGTCGACAGTCAAACTGTAAATACCAAACCAGGGTATTCCCCTGCAAATTGTTGGAAATCCTCGACAAGGATCTACCGACGGATGGTATTGTTTTTTGTTTTTTCAGTTTTTGCTTTGCTCGGCAAGCGCGGGGGGCGGAGGGGGGGGGCGCTAAACTGGCGGCGCCACCGTCATACATCTCCCAGTTATTATTTTCGCAACCGCCCCCCTCCGCCCCCCTCCGCCCTTTGATTACTCTGTGGAAGCTTGTGGAGTATTCCATCCACCACTTCCGTGGAAGCTGTTCCACTTCGTTTCTTAGAGGCTTCCACCATTCCCACAGAAACTTCCATCTACTTTCATGGAAGCTTCCACTACTTCCACGGAAGTTTCCACTATGTCCATGGAAGCTTCCTCTGCTTCCTTCAAAGCTTCTGGCACTGCCATGAAACAGTAAGGCAACATGCGGCATTTGCCGCACAACCAGAAAACCTGCCTGATGTACGCACAGGAGTGGGTAGATAGGGGTAGACTTGATAGGAGGGCAACTTATACGTACGAGCAAGTCGTTTCTGTGCTGTGCTTAGCTGTACACAACGCTAGGACGTGCCTGGGACATACTACTGTGCGCTAGTGGAACCCGCGTCCTGTCGCCTGCTGCTGCTGTCGTACGGAATGATTTACGCACCCGACAGATCACACGGGCCCCTCTTTCACGATCTAGGCCCGCGTGACGATCTATCTACCGTACCTCATGTTGCCGGATGACAGCCGGATAATCTGCATGACCTAGCGAAATGTTCCCGGGGTTGGATCTGTACCATTCAGCACCTCCCGCACAACATTATATAACGTCAGGTTAGGATCTAGATGGTCTACATGATCTATCTGTGGATGAGCTGTCCGACGTATGGAATGTTTACGGCGAGGGGTTCATCATCTCTATTTAACCGCTCGCCGCCCGTTTTCGCAGCACAGACGCCGTATAGTATTTTGCTTGCGCTCGTTCTCCGCCTGATCGATCGACGAGAGACAAATACGATGCCACACATACATCTACCGCCGCCAGCCGTCGTAGTGAGTGGTGTTGGTGTGGTCCACACCGACCGCGAGACACATGGACCGCCCCAACCAAGTACACACGCCTGCCCGAGGATTTCCAACTATAGAAGGCCCGGGGAAAGCAGGCCAAAGTCATTTATTGGCGTTGCACTACAGTACCCGAACAACAAGAACATATTTGTATCTATGGTGGTAGCAAATTGACGAGTATATTCTACACAAGCAATCAATGCGGCACATTGATGACCGCAAGGGGCTTGAATATGAACAACTTGGGGAAAGCAGGCCAATACGGTCCATGCAGAAAAATTTGTCCATTCACTTCTCAGTGCATATCTTTTGAATGAAAAATAATTGTAACGTGAAACAAAAATAGCCGTGACCGCCATCGCGAGCTGCGTCGATAACCGCGGAGTTTTTTTTTTAATGCAACATTTTCGACAAAAAATACCCCGGAATTACCCCGAAATACCCCGAAGTGGGCGCTATTGGCACCCGCACGCAGCATGCTCACAGACCAAGCCCTACTGCCGTACAGCGCAATGACAACCAACAGGATAATTGTACATACGTACATACGATACATCGTACATATCGTTTGTACATAAACGATATATGAAATATATTGGTACATGTGGCTGATATATCCGCCATGATGTATACCAGGGGCAAGCCTCACTCAAGCAACACACCGGCAGTATTCGTGCGATTTTTTTTGCACTCACGCCGAACCCATACCCAGCCATAGGAGGGCCTTATGGCCTCTCTACATGCCAAAACCACACCCCCCAGCCGCAGGAACAAGTTGCCTCTCGACACGCCAAAACGATGTTTTCACGAAGTGATGCACCCAGTCACCGCACATGTATCTAACACCCCCCCCCCCAAATATCAAAGCCGTATCCTCCTCTGCCTCTTCCCCCGCCGCCTTCTTTTTCGCCTCCTCCTTCCACTTGTTGAACACTTGAGTGCTTTGAAGGACGGAAAAAGTCCGGCATTCCTCTGTAGCTGCTGGCGCTATCGCCTCTGGTGCCTCTTCTTGTCGTCAGCGGTGTTCTCGCCCCCCCTAACCCTAGCGCTGCTGTGTGCGTATGTATCCCCAACAAAACAGAGCTCTGTTGTGTGCGCGCGTGTGTTGTATCGTACGTACGTACTATTTTCAGTATTTAGGGTGTCGTATATACTATTTTCAGTATGTAGGTCCATCGGGGTTCGTATCAGTTAGCGGCAAAACAATTTTATGAATATTTCGGGACGTATCGCTTTTCTCAGAAAAGAAAAACTCTTCCCGTGTGGGGATTGATGAACGGAATCGTTTGTCGCACTCTTTTTAAAAGGCATATTGTTACTTATTCTGAATAAAACGAACGAAGTCGACCTTCTCGATCCAGTTTCTTTTGGAATACGTATTTCAATCAAATTTCACTTTTTCAAAAATAAAAAATCCTGTCCCGAGAAAATGTTCAGAGCTGTCCAAATCCGTTGAGATATTGGAGATGACGGAAGTTCCCCGGTGCCAATAAGCGAATGAAGCGTTTCCGGTTTATGTAGGATACAAAGGCTCAAAAGAAGAAAAAAAAACAATATTTGGAGACCTGCGCCTAGAGAAAGGACGTTTGCCGGTGTCTTTGGAGTTCGGGACATCTATGTACCTCCACCTCGAGAAAACTGTACCTTGGTTCTGGGGAAATGGTGGACAGGTTGTCCTGCATGGACCATACCACATCCTTTTGCGCTGCACTGCAGTGTGGCTGGCCAAACACACAAAGAAGTACACGTTCGAAGGTCAAGGTGCCGCCTCTGTCCGCCTCTGCCAAGATCATACAGCCGGTGCCAACCAACGTCTCAATTATCACCTTGACTTGGAGTGCTTCTCTCTATACCCGCAACTGTATACGTAGGAGATTTAACGATGTGCGTTGCGGTGCTGTTCCCTAGGAGCTACATTCACCCTTTTAGAACCGCAGTCCCGTTTTGGGGACAAACCAGTCAAATTATGAGTAATTTGTCCCCTAAACGGGACTGCGGTTCTAAAGGGGTTAACACGCGCGTATATGTATGGCGATCGGCGCGATGTTGGTGGTCGGTGTTAGGGTAAAGGCTAGAGTTCGGTTGGGAATATCCAATCTGAATGAACAGAAACTAGTGACAACAAACCAGATTGAGATTTTAGTACGACCCGCCCTGTCTGCGCCTCGGGAAAAGGGGTGCGCGTGTGTGTGGTTTCGACGACATTTTCTTCGGGCGCCTTATAGGTGAACCTAGGGAATACCTGGTACCAGGTTAGACCACAACAAACCTGGTACATACTATTCTGTAGTGCAGCGCCAACAAAAGTCACGGATGTCCTGTTCTGAATACTTGTTTTCAAGTTCTTGTTCGGCAGTTGTATGAGCGAGCGAGCGAGCGTCCCTCCTACCAGCTGCTAAGCATACCTGGCATGTACTTGCCTAGTCCAACTACTTCGTAATAAGGTTAGAACTATCCCGAGTGTTTTCCCACGACGTAAAACCGCCGCCAACTTTAGACTGCAGAGCTTCCTATGAACAGTATCTACAAGCGGAGCAAAATATCCCCTTCATCTGTGACCAATGTGTCGCCCCCGGGAGCATTCGATCTTCTGGTCCGCGCGATCATCAACAAAGGAATCGCATGACGGCCAAAAACAAATTCGGGTGCGTAAGGTGGCGGCGGTCAAAGACGCTAGGAGACCGCGACTTGGCCCGTTGACTGACCTTGTCCTACCCTAAAACCGGTATGTGTAATGCCGGTTTGACCTCTTGACTGACCGCCCAAAACGTATCGGTGTCATCAATTTTTGTTGGCGGCGATAGGCTGAGAATTCATTTTTCCAACAGATCAAACTGGACTACTAGGCCAACCGCTGGAGTTCGTCGTCTACAGAATCGACCAATCCCGACTGGATTCGTTGCGAGTCTCGAAGATTGATCAATGACAAGTCACTCACTGAGACACTGAGAGAAACACGGGATTATTGTTTTATATCCCCAGGAGAAAACGCCTGCGAAGGTGTCGAAAGTTGAAGAACCCCACTGTTGATACCATCTCGTCTTCGATATATATCATCTCCCATATACAAGCTACCTGAAATATGTAAGCCTCGCCGATTATTCGTTTCTTGGGCCACGAAAATGATAAATAACCCTACAGCTGTGTACTGGTAAGCGCGCAGCGGCAATGATACGAGTAAACACCGTCTTGCGTGCGTGTCGGGCATATCTTTGCGTTGTACCAGGCATCGCACTGCTGTATTTCGGACAAGAAATGCATGCCAGTAACCCCTTGATCCTTTTAGGACTGCAGCCAGTCCCGTTTGGGGGAAAACTAGTCCGAATTTGAGTGGTTTGTCCCCCAAACGGAGTGCAGCCCTAAAAGGGTCAAGTCAGCAGTGCTTGGTGTGGCCGATGCTGCTGGAGAAAACGTCATTAATTCAGTCATCTTGTCCCTCTACACTAAAACCGAGTCACGAAGGGGCTACACATTAACACAACATACCAGACGGGTAATATAACAGCAGCCCAGTCTCTCGAGCTCTTTCTCTTGGTTTCCTCTGGGCGCTTTCTCGTGTTGTAGGCTATCAATAGAAGACGACGGTAGCACCGTTGTGGTAGTGGTGTTCATCCTGCCCGGAAAAATAATTCCACGCACCAAGCTAGGGCTCTTTTCGGAAGGCGGTGAGCAAACAAACCACACGACGACATGCCCGACCCGTAGTCTCACTCTGCCCCACACCAAAACAACTGAAGATGCGAGGGGCAACGCTCTGCTCTCCGTCCTCTCCGCCCCCCCCTCCCTCACCTCTCACCACGGCTCACTCGTACGGTCCACGCGAAAAAACGACAGTCCACAGTCCATGAAAAATCGTCCAAGATACATGCAGAGGTACAAACCCATATTCCGACGAATGTGCCGATAATTGTACCGACGAAGGTACCGATGAGTACACCGACGAGCTTACCGACTGAGATACCGACGAATACTCCAACGGCTACTTTGACGACTGTACAGACAAATATACCGAACTAGTACCGACGAAGATACCGACGGAAGTATCGACGAAGACACAAAGGTACCGACGAAGTTGCCTACGAAGACACCGACGTATATATCGACGAATGTAAAGATACATGTACTGAAATAGCATCGACGAGTGTACCGACGAGTGTACCGAAAAATGTACCTGCGGCAACACCGGCAAAAGAACCGATAAACACAGGTGCCGACGGGGACAAGAAAAAACCGGCCGGGGATGCGAAAAAACTCAGTATCCCATGGTCCTCACGAGTGACTCGTACGACTCCATTTCATCCACCTTGCGAGGCTTTTCTCGTCCGGGGGTTTTGTTTTCTTCCACCCCGGCCGCCTTTTTCGCGCTGGGCACATCTACGTTGACTAGTTTTGCTAGCGTAGATCTGGCCGTCTTGGCGCCCTGCAGGTCGCCATCCCAAGTGGTACACGTAAGGATGTCCAGCGCCTCGTCGTACACGGCCTTGGGTGGAGTCCATATTAGGCGTTGAGTGAGTGGGAGGAGGGGGGGGGGGAAGGGGGGAAGGGGGGCGTGTACTCAATATCATGTATGCCCGTAGTCGTAGGACCGTAGACCTTAGCATCCCTACAGTGCCAGGACGGAGCACGTCGGGTTTTCACCGACCGGGCAGACATTGCCTGCACCAAGCGCGGAGCGCCGTGAGGTGTTCCGCGAGTCGTAAGAAGGGTGAGCTGCATTCTACTAAGAACCACTTGTGGGGCGAACTTGCACATGGATGCCAGCTTCAATGAGTTCGTTTTGTTTTCCGGTGTGGCCACTTCCAGAGACAGCAATGGGAGTACTATGTAACTGCCTCTTGGGGGGCTTACCATAGACACTACGTGATACGATCGTGCCCCTTGCGCGAAGTTAAGTTCTCTACCCCGCACAAAATATCTATAACTCCATCGCCAGCTGTGACCGACCGCCAAAAATAAAAATAAAAAACGGTACCCTGGTGTCTAGCTCAGGTATTGAGCGGCATGCTTTACAGCGTCGTTGCCAACCGACGCCAACCCAACCTATCTACTTCGAACTATAAAACATAGGGAGGGGAGGGGGGGGGTACTCGATATCATGCACGGCCATAGTCATATAGGAGGGGGGTGGAGATTGAGATGGAGACAGATATGAAGATGACAGAGAATGGGACTAAGGTCGTTTTAGAGATCGAGACTAACACAGACGCAAGAAGAGATTGAGCCAGCAGTGGACAGTGACAGACAGAGAGAGCGACAGACGCAATCACAACACACACCCTAACCGCTGCAACCCCAACTTCAACCCCAACCACGCCCAACCCAAATCCACCCCCAACCCAACGACGGACCCGAACTTAGCCCAACCTGACCCAACCCGACCCCATCTCTAATCACAACCAACAACACACTATGCGTGTATATCACACCCCGGCGAGAATCCCCCCCCCCGCCCCCATGATATCGAGTACCCCCCCACACCCCCACCGCCAGCTTACCTCATCCACGATGTCTTCATTGGCCAGCAGCTTCAGGTACAAAGTCTCGGCCGTGCTTTTCCTGACCTTCGGAAACTTATGCCCGAGGAAGAAAACGGAGTGCCTCAGAGCCTTCGCTCGGGCAGGGTCTGGGTACTCCAGCATGCACACGAACACGCTGCGGGTGGAACCGGCAATAGCAGAGGTGGTGGTGGGGGGGGGGGGGCAGCAGGGGGAGAGAGGCGACAGTTCTAGCACTCAGGAAGGGATGACGGAGGCGGCGGCAACGGCGGTGGGGGGGAGGGGGCGACAGTTCTACGTAGTACTCGTGGATCGAAAAAAAAAGAAGGTTAAGTTCCCGCCGTCGATGCCTGGCGCGACTGCCGCAGCTCGTGAACTAACACGCACACAGCAGGCGGAAAAGTTCAGAAAGAGTACGTGCGCCCAGCAATAGTAGCCCATGGCAAGGAAATGGCAGCGCTGTACTCCAGCGCTGCACACCATCAGGAAGAACAACAACAGGGACAAGAGAACAAGACCGACAAGAAGAGCAAGTGACAAACAAACAAGACCAACAAGTACAACGAGAAAAAAAAAAAGTTCTAGGAACGGCCGTTAAGCCTGTGAGCAAGGAAATACGGAGAAACTGGCCACGTTGTATACAATACAAGAGGAAGCCCAGCAGTGGTGGCCCTAAAGCCAAGCCAGCGAGCCAGGCTGCTCGCTTGCTATCACGCATCGTGCGACCTTTCTCCTCCTCTTTCCAACAAGCGACCAGCGGATACACCGCGATGGTAGCCCCCCATTCATCAAAATCAAAACACCCAACCACTCCTCCCCCAACTCCCCCCCCCGCATATTCCCCACTTCCCACTCTCACTTTCGCCCCTACTGCCCACCTCCCATCCTACCCCCCCCCTCCAACCCACCCAACCACTTACCCCATTTCCCGTACACCCCCCAGTCCCATCCACCCTTCCCCTCCCCTTCCTCATACCTCCACCCTCACCTCCGCCCCACCCTCCCTTCCCTCCTCCAAACCCCTCCCGTCCCGACATTGTAGGGATGCAAAGATCCGTAGTCATAAAACTACGGCCATGCATGGCTTAAGTATACCTTCCTCCCCCTCCTCCTCCATGTCCTCCTACACACACGCAAGCCGGGCTCATCATACCTCGCCCCCAAGCAAATCTTGGTGACGTCTCGGCAAGCTTTCATCTCGGCAGCCACTGTTGCTAGCAGCAGCAGGGGAAACGGGTGCTCCTCCGCTGACAGAAAATCAAAGCAGTCGTTCGACAAAAGCAGCTGGCGGGGTGGGCGTGGGGGGAGGAAGTGGGCGTGGGCGGGGAAGTGGCTGGTTGGCGTTAGGGTTGGCGTTAGGGGGGGAGTGCGTGGAGGCGTTCGTGCTGGTAGGTGTGGGCGAAGGTGCGGGCGTTGCGGGGGGTGGGGTTGGGTAGGGTTGGGTGGGAGCATCGCGGTTTGCGATGATATATATATATACATACATGTATAAGTTGACAAATTTTGGATCTGTTTCGGTGGCCTTAACGAGTGGAAGGCGCCGGTGAGAGACCGAAGCGTTTTGTGTGATTACTATTAATAGGGGGAATTTAACTCGACATAATCCAACCCGCTTTTACCTCTGCATACGTCACGACTATAACTGCAGACAAAACACAAGGAAATAGAGTAGGGCTTATTTTTGCACGCGGTTTAACTTAACCAGGAGTGTTGGCGGGTCAGGTCAAACCTCGCATGTCAGGTCGGATCGGGCCGGGTGCCGGTGACCGGACCCGATCCGTGGGAATTTGAAAACCTCCCGACCCGACCCGATCCGACCCGACCCGACCCGATCCGAGCCGACCCGACCCGTCATATTTCACAAACTTCCTGCCTGACCCGCGGGTTGGGGGCCATGACCCGTGAAGAGCACCGAGATTAACCCACATTAATTCAAGGCGATGGGCCTCCAAAAAACGTGGAGCAGTTCTAAAGGATGTACCGCAAACATCGGACAGATGATCGATTCTCAGTTCATGATCTAGATATTTTTGAATAATCTGTATGGTCTACTGTAGTAGAACATATTTCCTGGGATGGATCTGCAATGAAACAGATCCTGGGCAGCATATCATAACGGCAGGTTGGTATCTACAGTAGATTTATCTACAGCAAGCCGTGATCTGTCAGAGGAAAGCGAAAGGTTTCTTCCAAAAACAAAAATCTGGAACGCATGACCCTGGTTGTACAACTGCGGCGCGCCGAACCGACAAAACCGCCACACGATACCATAGTTACGGTCGCTATATATACCTGCATCCGGAGTCCGACGTAATGACACCCGCCAAACACTCGAAGCAGCAAGAAACGAAAGTGAAAACAACAACAGGGAAAAAAAACAACAAACGACAACAACACAGTGGAAAAAAATGGTACCTCAACGGTCTTGAGGAGGGGAACGACCACCCGGGGATCCCCCCCAGCGTCCCCGAAAAGCTCAACCAGGCGGAGCGCCAGGCCTGCCAGGGCCCTCAAGTTCTTAGCGGCCTTGCAAGCCCGCGCCCACCGCAGCAGGGAGCTCGACGACTTCTTCACCACTGACTCGCTGAGGCCGCCAACGCTTATCACTAGTCCCGCCACTGTCAAGCATGGCACGTGGTACGAGAGGTGTATAGCGGGCGGGCGAGGGCCGAGGGGGGGGGGGGGGAAGGAAGCGCCGTGAGGTGTTGGGCGAGTTGCATGAAGGGTGAGCTGCATCCCACTAAGAACCGCCTTAGAGGCGGATTTTCTTGAATATGGATGACAGCATCAATTAATTGGTTTAATTTCTGGTGAGGCCAGTTTCCAGAGACAGCAATGGGTTTACTAAGTAACTGCCTCGTGGGTGCCTCGCCATATACACACCACGTGATACGATCATCTTCCTTGTGCGGAGTAAAGGTTTTCCCCGCACGAAAAAAGATCTAGCTTGACCGCCAGCCGTGATAACCACCAAAAACAAATTAACCGTACCCTGGCTGTCTAGCTCACGCAATGAGAGGCGTGTTTTACAGCGTCGTCGCCAACCAACGCCAACCCAACCCATCTATATAGGGCGGGGGGGGAAGGGAGAAAACGCGGCGGGGGGGGGGGGGCAGGCAGT
The DNA here is from genome assembly GCA_031213475.1 of Nereocystis luetkeana. Taxonomy (NCBI): domain Eukaryota; class Phaeophyceae; order Laminariales; family Laminariaceae; genus Nereocystis; species Nereocystis luetkeana. Next base: position 3,940,252 of record JARUPZ010000003.1, on the reverse strand, counting down.
ATCACCAGACAGTTACAAATGAAAAACTGACGACGCGATCAGCGTGCGCAATCTAAACCGTTGCGTTCGCCGCGGGTGACAGCGGGAGCAAGCGGGAGAGCAGCGATAAATATTATCCCACACCGTGCACTCAGATGCACATGCGCAACCGCACCAAAAACGATAAAAACAAGGAAAACGCGCCGAGAATCAGATTGTCTTAACAGCTCCCCCGGGCTGCTTCACAAACTATATATGCCAACTCCCTCCTCCCCCCCCCCCCCCCCTCCACGCCAACATGAGGAGAGAGAGAGGGAAATAAAAAACCGAAAAACCAACGAACGCATAGAAAACAAAACTGCCTCCTCTTCCCCTCCTGTTCCCGCCCTCTCCCTCGCGCCTGCCGCCACTTTGAGCGCAGAAAAAAACATACGTTCGGCACTCAGAGCTACAGCATGTAGTCCAGCATGATATGTACATACCGACAAAAAAAAAACGTAACATGTATACACGACAAAAATAATCAGCTCTTCAGCCTCTCACCGATGGCGTTATGATATTCCGGCACCGCCAGCAGTCCCACCACGACCGGAAACGTCGCCGCAGGACTCGCCCAGTTCACGTCTCCCCCCGTTACCTCCGCCCCCACGCCTCCCCCCGCCGCCGCCGCCGCCGACCCACCCCCTACCCCCGTAAGACTAGCCCCCTTTATCGCGTGCACGACGGCTTCTTTCTCGGGGACGAAGGGAAGGGTCGGGGCGCCTGGTTGTATTATGTTCTGAAGGACGGTTCCCGCACGTTCTCGGACCGAGTCCAACTTTTCCGACAGCTGAAGGGAGTTTTTTTGTTCACGTTATTTTTGTTGCGATAAGGACGTGAGTGCGCCGGCAGGGAAGGCAGGGAGAGAGAGGACGGGGGGCGGGGGAGATCTGACCATGTTGTAATTTGCATGCGGCAATCACGTCTGGTAGCGCAAGACTGGAGAGGAGTGGAGGGGGAAGAGGGGGAAGGGGTGACCCAGGGGTGTTTTAGAGCTTGAAAAACTGAGTATACGCGAGCGACGGCGCGTGCTTCTGCTTCTGCTGTTGCCGCTGCTGCTGCTGCTGCTGCTGTTGCTGCTTCCGCCCCTACTGCTGCTGATGTTGTCGCTACCACTGTTGCTTCTGCCACTACTACTACTAAACTACACTACTACTACTGCTACTACTCAAGGAGTGTTAAGGGTATTGTCCACGCATCGCTATTGCCGGTGAGCGCGCCTGTGCTACGCCTTATCCCAAGCTCCACCTTCTACACTCGTCGGAGTATGAGCACACGCAAGACATGAAACAGGGGACATTTACCGGTCTACCCCGCGCTGGCTGTCTCCTCCCACAAGGCGAAACCCTAACTACGTAGGGCAGCTCCCAACTCCCAAGGACGACACAACTCCCCACAAAGGCCACACCTAACAAGAACAAATTTCTACCGTGACAACAACCCTCAACCCAACGCCTTCCTTCGCCGCCTCTCAGTTCCCAGGAACGACACGGTTTAGTAGACAGCCACGCAGTGCATTGTTTACGACTCCCTCCCAAAATATCAGCTCCCCACCCTCAACCCCCGACCAGCGCTCCAACAAAACCGCTCAGACAGCCACGCAGCAGCGTCATTTTGACACCTTTCCTCTCAACAAATTCGCGTCCGGTTCCCAACCTGTTGCCCTTGACTTTTTACCTCGGGCCAACAAGGGCAACTCCCAACCCCCTACCCCCCTGACCAACCATAGCAACTCCCAGCAGGCCAGCCACAACTCCTGATAAACAAGGTCAAAACGCTACATCTCAGCCCCCAGCCCCTGATCACTGACCCACGCCGTCAGCTTCCACCATCTGAGCTCCAAACCCCTGACTCCTAACCCCTGACCGACACTTCAACCCCCAACCCCTGAACCCTAATCAATAACGCCAATTCCTACCATCCAATACCTAAACTATTTCTTGCCTGCTTGAGCACCGCGTACACAACTCGCTCAGCGAGCTCCTCACTAACCCCCAACACTTCAACCCCCGATCCCTGATCCCTACTACGAGCAAGGCCAACTCCCAACCTCCAGCCCCCACCTATTGAAGCCAAGTCTCAACACATCAGCCCCCAGCCCCTGACCAACAAAGCCAACTCTCACCGTGTATCAGCCCCAAGCCCTGACTTCCAACCCTGATCGCCAACCCCTGACCAAAAAGGCAAACTTCGAATAATTCGACCCCCAACCCCTGACCTCTAACCTGTGAACAACACGACACCTGAACCCCCAACCCCCGAAAAACAAGGCCAACTTCCAACTCCCAATCCACGAAGCCTTACGCCTTACCCCTGACCTGCATCGAGCACCGCGAACACGAGTATTCCCACCAGCCCCTGAGAAACGAGGTCAACTCCCGACACAACAACTCCCCAAACCCTTGACCAACAAGGCCAACTCCCAACCTTCAACCCCTGAACCCTACACACTAATGCCAACCCTCAAAACACATCAGCCCCCAACCCCTGACCAGAAAAGTCGACTGCCACCACATCAGGCACAACTCAGCCGCGACCCCGGCCCCCTAACCCTTCACCAACGAGGCCGACTCCTAACACCCCAACCCCCAACCCCTGAAAAAAAAGCCCACTCATACCTTGAAAACCCAAAAAAACTCACCAACGAGGTCAACTCCTAATACTCCACCCCCCAACCCCTGACCAACAAAGCCATCTAAAACCTCCAAAACCCCCAGCCTCAGACTAAAACCCCAGACCCCTATATATAGAACTACATACTTAGATCACAACCCCTGAGCGTGCTCGGTTGGTGCATCCCTGGCCTCTCAGAGCTCCCACTTCCAAACCGCCTCCTTTCATTACTTGCCGGACCTTTCCAGCAGTTCTTTGTTTTCTCGGTCCTTTCTTCCTTTTTTCTTCTTTCGTTTTGTGTGCATGCGTGTTCTCCGAGCACGGCATCGCGGGAGGACCCGGCACCGTCGCGGGTGTAAGCGGGTGCTGGCGGGTAGAGGGGGGGTTGCAAGGAGCGCGGTCGCCGTTTTCGTGCCTAGGCGTCGCGTGTGCCTCGAGACACGAGGGATGCATGAACGGGCTTTGTCTGGCTTCGATTTATGATTGTTGATAGAGTATGTACGAGTTTATAAAGGTCGTTCGGGAGGGCAAGATAATATTCAAGCGGTGCTTATTTTTGCGACCACGCTGAAGTTGAAAGAGGGAGGTGTGCCGTTTGAACACCAACGTTATCGAGCTGGCGAACGACGGCCACGGTGAGCACCGGGCTTCACGCGGGGCGGGCGACGGGGCTGATTGTGGCAGAGAGTGATAAAAGCTTTACCCGGACCGAATCGGTAGCGAGGTAGTCGCGAGAGGGGCGGGCGGCGTACGAGGCTGAGAGAGAAGCTATTCTGTGCGATTTTTTATTTTCTTCTTTTCGACCGGGTGTAAGGTGTTCCAATCAGGCAGAAAAATATTGCACGAGAGGGACCGGGATTTTTTTTCCTTTCCGAATTTTCGGTTTCATTTTCATTGTTTTTGCTGCTGTGCCGTGCTGGGCTTTCGCTTTCTTCGTACATACAGTACAGACATACCAGGTAGAGCATATCGAAAGAAGAAAATAAGTACAGACAGCAGTAGTACCCTACCTGGGGTGTATATACGTACGTACGACATCCGCGACGCGAAGCGTATATGTGGCATCCAAGCTGACGTCGGAGCTGTTTTTTCCTGAAGCATGGCGGCGGGACTCTTGGCATTATCAAGTCGCCGGTTTGCAGTTACGATCCTTGAAAACACTAAACTCAATCGTGGACCTCTGTTCGCTTCGCATAATTTGATGTACTTTTGTCCTTCCTGAGCGAGCGGAGCGGGCGGCGCAGGCCGCCCGCGGAGCGAAGCGCCTTGTATATAATATAATATAATATATATATATATATATATATATATATATATATATATATATATCCCTGACCTGCTTGAGCACCGCACACACGACTCTCTCCGTCATGGCAGGCGTCCAGTACATGTCGTCGCAGGGGTGGGGGGAGGGCACAGGGGCTGGCAGCTGGTCCATCAGCGTCATCCGTTCCTGGGAACACCACCGCCCAAAAATGAACAGCACCACAATGGTAGCAGATAGTGGTAAAACGGAGCGGGAGGGGATGGGGGGGGTAATGGGCAAAGGGTGGGGGGTATGGTGGTGGTGGTGGTGGTGGTGGTAGCGAATGGAGAGCGGGGGGTAGCGAAAGCGGGGGGGAAGACAGAGAGGAAGTGGGAAGAGGGGAGGGTATAATCATCACCGTGCATGGCCGTAGTCGTTTGACCATAGACCCTCCCATCCACTGCGTGCACCAAGCACGAAGCGCCGTGAGGTGTTGGGTGAGTCGCATGAAGGTCGGACGCTAGTAAAATGCGGAGGGCAGGGCGGTGAAACGTAGGAGGAGGGGGGGGGGGGGGGGGGGGGGGGGGAGCAGACGCCCGACAACAACTCGAAAGGCAACCCCTCTTGGCGGTCGGCCATCACCGTGGCCGTTGTTCTCTTGGCGGTGGCTGGCTATACAGCAGGGCATCTGATTCAAGAGCACTCATATTAAGACAAAGGGACTCAATAGAAACTGATACCATTTTGCCGGACACATGTTGATCGTTCGGGGCTACTTTAGTGCCAACACAAAACCGTTTTTGCATTTCTGGACAGAGTGGCACAGCCTAGAGAGGTAGTGGAAACTCGCAACAGCTAATCATGCCCCCCCCCCCCCCCCTCTTCCCCTCGTGGTGATACGACTACGGCCATACCATACCAATACATTACATGAGTACACCCCCTCTCCCCCCCCCCCATCGCCGCCGCGGCGGGATCGGTCCCTCGTGATCCGTGATAGAAAGCTATATCACACGGTCACACACCCTCACCTGTAGCGGTGGTAGAAGGAATACTTCAGAGGGGTTTCCTGGGGGTAGGCCAACACCTGATCACGGGTGGGGGGGGGGGGGGGGGGACCAGAAAAAAGCGGAGGCAAAAAACAACAAAAATAAATAGTTCTCGTCCCAAAAGCGAGAAGGGGGGGAGGCGCGCTAGATGCCCGGAACCAAAATATTTTCGGAAGTGATGTTCGGTGCACATTTCAGCACGGAGGCAGAACCCTTTCGATTCGAACGCCCCCCCCCCCCTTCCCTCGCCCGGTCGCTCCGCCCTAAGAACCGCCCCCCGGCTTGACTGCCGCGCTGCGAGACGTTCACTTCACGAAAAAAAGGAATGTCCCGTTAACCGTTGACAACTACTAATCTCACAGTACGGAAGCCCACTACGATAGATGCGTTTGGGGGGAAGATGATAGAGGAGAGACAGTACACTGCTGCGATCTAGTATATTGATTGATTTTGACGACAGCATAATCGCTACTGACTTAGTCAGCCAGTGCCCAGCCCTGCCCACTAACCGACCAACCAGCAGAACCAACCAACCAACCAACCAACCAACCAGCCAGCCAGCCAACCCACTAGCCAACTAATTCACCAACTAACTAACCAACACACCAACACAAAATTTTACCACCCAACAAACCAACGAACGAACGAACGAACGAACGAACCTACCAGCCGACTGACCTTAGCACCACCCTGTCAATCCGACGTGCCAAATTCGCATTTTGCCCACGCGGCGAGGGCGAAAGCCAACCCACAGAACCACTACCCACGACCCCCGCCCCTCTACCCCCCCCCCACACACCAGCTCTGCGCGAACCCAAAAACAAAGCGATCAGCCCTAAAAATCAGTCCAACAAAACTTCAGTCAGGTCTCGCCGCTCCAGCGCGCCAGCTTTGCGAATCACGGCAGAGAAAAAAAGGAAAACATATTCCCGATAACCACACGCCGCCTTAAACCTTATAGCACGTGCTGCAACCTTATTCTAAATTCATGGTCCTTTGTCTCCTGAAGGGGGTTCTCACGCAAACCAAGACAAGAAACACAGCAGCTAGCTCTCGACTCAGCAAAAGCTCTCTTCAGCGAGCCAGGCTCGGGCAAGCCAGATACACAGTAACAAACAACAGCAACAACATCAACAACAACGACAACAAAAACAGCAACAACAACACCAACAGCAACAACAACAACAACAACAACAACAACAACAACATATGTGCGTTTTACTTTTCCCACTTTCGTCCAGCCTCGCTTAAAGCGAGAGTCAGGCTGGCACAGGCCAGAAAACAACAACATTTTTCACTATCATTTCGAGGCAGGTTTGCGCAAACCAGCCAAAACACGAACAGAAAAAAACCCAGCATTTCTCACCCCCGCGGTTACTGAGCGGCAGGCCCCGAGACGCCCTCGCAGCAATCCTTGCCAGCCTCTCCATCCCCGTCAGTGCGTCCATGCGGCACCAAGACCCAACGTCCCCCCTCTTGTCCACAGAGTAGTCCTCCGCAGCCGCCAAAAACGTGCCAAGCACGCCTCCCACGTCTCCTAGGGTAAGACCGACCGGGCGCCATCTCGACCCAGACCCAGACCCAGAACCAGACCCAAGATCAGACCCAGGAACAGACCCGGAACCAGTCCCAGAACAAGAACCAGACCCAGACGGTCCGATGCTGCCGTCGCCGCTGCCGCTGACACTCCCGCTAACGTGAACGCTAACACTGCTCACGCTGACACCGCCCACGCGATCACTCCCGCTACCACCACCGTCGCCGCTGCTGCCGCCGCCACTGCCGCCTCCACCGCCGCCGCTGCCGCCGCTGGTATCGCCGCAGAATCTTCCCACCCCGACCTCCTCGCACAGGTTTGCGAGCGCCCGGACGGCGTTTCTTCGGGTCTCGGCGTCGGGTTCCCCTCCCGGACCAACACCGCCTCCTGCTCCTCCTCCTGCTCCTCTTCCTCTGGCATCCTTATCCGCATGCTTAGTCTCTCCATCTAGTGGTGGTGATGGTGGTGGTGGGGAGGAGCGGGGGACGTGGCGACCGCAGGAGGCGTCTTTTAATGCCTCCAGAACATCCTCCAGAACTTCCCGCGATGCGCCTAGGGGGGTAAGAGTTGTTGGAGTTGGGGGCAAGGGAGGATGGGGGGGGGGGGGGGGGGGGGGGGGGGGGGTGGAGTCGGACCGAGGGGGGGGGGGGTATCCGAACTGAACCGAACTGAACCGAACTGAACCGATTCGAACCGATTCGAACCGATTCGAACCGAACCTCGAACCGAACCTCGAACCGAACTGAATATAACCGAACCGAACAGAACCGATCGGACCAAGCCAAACCGAAGCGCAACCAAACCAAACCACGAAAACTGCAAAAGCTCGAACTCATCAACACAACCAAGCCAAGACGGCACACCTATACATCCGCGCGTACGCACTCACCTACACCCCCAAACACCGATAGACACACACAAATGCTGAGACGCAATGGTATGTAATAGATACACACATAAGCATACATAGGCACACACAAAAGCAACACCCCCCCCCCCACATTGCCCCCCGCCCCTTTCGCCCCCACCCCTCTCGCTTCCGCCCCTCCCACCCCTACCCCCACTCATCCCTCCCCCCCTCCACCCCTCGCTCTCTCGACTCGCCCCCCCCCTTCGCCCCCCCCCCCCCCGCCTCCCAACTCCCTCACCTGCAAGTTTCCGAGGTAAGACACCTAGCGCCATGGCACACCCCCTCGTTATCGCGGCATTGACCTCCATCCTCAGCCCGGTAACGTACGTCCCGATAACCCTGACCAAAAGCATCGTCGGGGGGGGGGAGAGGAGGGGAGGGGGAGGGGCATACAGGGGAGCTTCACCAACCCTTTCAGAGCTGCACCGTGCAGAAACAAGTATCTCAGCCTAATTTCAAGTAATTTGTCACCGAACGAGAGTGCGGCCCTACAGGGGTTTCAGCCCTTTTAGTACTGCAGATCCGTTTTGGGGGCAATTGGGGACAAGTTACTTGTAATTTGACAGGTTCGTTCCCAAAACGGGACTGCAGTCTTATTAATATTAATAGTAAAAGGGTCAACTCTTTTCATCACAACCGAGCGAAAATTCCACTCAAATTCCCACCCCAATGTAAACATCCCGTAACACCAATCAGTCGTTGTTGACCAACGACCGGCGTGTTGTGCTGACCAATGAAACATCTCAAAACATCGACCAGTATTTGTTAACCGATCAAAACGGGTGAATAAATGGCATAGGCTCTCGGACTGCGCGAGGCGAGGGAACCGATCGTCGCACCGAATCGCACCACCCCCCTCCGATCCCAACCCCCCCCCCCTACCAATCACAACCACCTCACCACTCTTGCCGGAATATAATACCCGTCTGGGCTCTGATGCGAGTACTAAAGAGGGCTTATATTCCGACCAAAGATGCACATATTTTACAACACACAGGGATGTTGGGAGCCGCACTCAACACAACAAGGAAAGCACCGATAACGTACTACCACTACCATTTCACAAAAGCGCTCGAAAATACTGTAGGTCCAACAGTAGTGGGATAGTGCATGGGGTTTGTATGCGGAAAAAAGGCGATGCACCAACCCCTTGAGGACTGCACCCACGTTTCAGGGACAAAAAACTCGAAAACAGAGTACCCCGCATGTCGCAGTAGGATAAATACCCAAACGCCCCACGTCCCGGACAACGTCGAACACCAAATTATATTACTAGCGGTGGGGAGGGGGGGGGGGGGGTTCAACTCATTCGCAGGCGTTTTGAAGGCCTGTTTCCCGCCACGCCTTGAAAAAAAACACCACTAACGTCCTAATAATTTTCATCGATAGCACCAGATACAATAATAGCGGTCGGGTGTCTATGCGGAAACACCACTGCTATAATTACCCCACACTTACTCCAAATATTTTCCCCCAGAATAAGCGGGTGCAATTCTAAAGGGCAAAAAAAAGCGTAACGCCTCTCAGACCATATCGAACGCCTGACGGGGAGGAGAAGGGGGGAGGGGGGGGGTGGTACTCATCGTTTTGCATGGGCGTTGTCGTATGACCATAGACCGTCGCACCCCCTGCGAAGCAGGACGGAGCGCGTTGGGTTTCCCCGGATCAGGCAGGCATTGCTTGCACCAAGCGCGCACCGCCCTAATGTGTTCGCCGCGAGCCGCGCAAAGGGTGTGAGGGGGGGGTTGGGGGCAGGGGTGGGGGGAGTTCACCTCATACGCAGGCGTTCCGAAGGCCCGTTGTCCCCCCACAGGAAACCAGTTTTTCAGCACCGCCTTCACCGCCGCAGTAGCAGAAACCTGAACATCTTCTACAGGGTGTCGCAGGCTTTCATCGACAGAGTCTAGGAGACGCAGCTGATTATGATTGTGAATTCGTATTGTGACGGGGGGGGGAGGCAGACGATGGTGGCAAGGGGGGTGGGGGGGGGGGGGGAGCGGGGAGGAGAGGGAAACGGGCGGGAGGAGAGGGGGGGGGGGGGGGGAGAGTCGGGGAGTCGGGGGTGGGATGGCAGAGCGGGAAGTTCGGGGGAGGGGGGATGTGGGGAGAAGGATGGGGAATGGGGAGAGGAGAGGAAGGGGAAGGGAGAGGGGGGCAGGGGGGTTAGAAGAGGCAGCAGCGCCGGCAGAAACACGTCAGCACAGGATGATCGGTGAGGCGCGTCGGAAAAGAGAGGCAAGGTGCTTGCCGTGGGTAGCTCGCGCGCCGGGGGATGGAGTGTACACCTCTCCGGGGAGCTGCGAACATCACCAGCAGCAGGCCCGCTTGTCTCACAGCGATTGTCCATCGTACGACACCACGAGCGAGCAGCACGAGCAACAATACCACCACCACCACCACCACTCCTCGTTCACCACTACCATAACCTACCCACTCTTCTTAACACCCCCACTATCTCGACCACCAGCACCATCACCCCCACAGCTCCACCCCCAAGCCGTCTCCTACCCCACTCCCCCCCCCGCACCTCTCCCCGAGCCCCACCAGAAAAAAAAACAGTCCATTCGACGCTGCCATCCATATGCAAGAAAGTACGCCTCACAAGACAAGCGGCTCTCTGTAGGGTGCTTCTTGTGGCTTGCCCTATACCTCACGGCGCTTCGCGCTTGGTGCATGAAATCAGTGTCTACCTGGTCGGTGAAAACCCGACGTGCTGCTCCGTCACGGCATTGTAGGGAAGGGAGGGTCTATGGTCGTAGGACTACGGCCATGCATGACATGAGTACCCCCCCCCACCCCCCCCACCCCCCCCCCCCACCCCCCCCCCCGCCCCCAACCTCCTCCCACCAGCCAACCTGTGTCTTGATGGGTACATCGGACGTCGACCTCGTTAGGGCCAGGCACTCCACCACCCTGCAGGCGGCCTGGCGCATCAGCTCGCCCCCTCTCCCCCGGTACAGCCGGGCCTTCTCTAAAGCGGGGACGACCCCTACCAGCCCCTCCGCTGTCTCCGGCGGCAGCGGGTGCGACACCTTCGCAGGGAGGGGGGAGGGGAATATGTTTGCTGAAAAGGGCGACCAGAACAACACCACAGAGGGAAAAATACTAACGAAACCAAGAAACGAAATAGAAAAAGTGGATACATTAATAAAAAAAAACAGGAAAATAAGAAAAATAAACGAATGAACAAATAAATAACAGGAACCAGAAAAAGAGAAAAGTGATCACGTATGAACCAGCCACCTCTGCCATTTCCGGCGGTAGAGCTCATTCATCCAGCATCCCCGTTGTCTATTTTCAGCGAGCTAGAAATACACGACAATAAACAATACTGGGAAAGCACCGACCTGAACAAAAAAAAAGTACACACTCAGAGAAATAGGTTCAGGGACCAAAACAAAGCACACACCCACGCACCTGTCCCAGCGCGAGAGTCACCTCCGCCACCGCTAGGCAGGCACCGTGCCGAACAAGAAGGTTGGGCGAGAGCACGTCGCCTAGAGCGGCTGGGAGGACAGTCTGGGCAGCGTGGGAAGGGTCGAGGCGAGCCATCTTTCCCAGGGCCAAGGGCGGATAGCCGGCGCAGCTCCGGGTCCCAGTGTCGGAGCTTGGTGAGCCTCAAGCTGTCCGCCAGGCAGTAACGATACCTGAAGAACGATGGACCAGTAACGGGAGATGGGGGTGGGGGTGGGGGTGGGGAATGGAGTTGAGGCTGGGAAAGGGGGGTGGGGGGGTGGGTGGGAAGTTGGGGGTGGGTGGAAAGTTCAGAAGGGTGAGGGTTGGGGTGGGAGGTGGAGGTGGGGGTTGGTTGGGGTTGGGGTTGGTGTTGGTGTTGGGGTTGGGGATGGAGATGGGTTAGGGGTGGGGTGGGGGTGGGGGTAGAGAGAGGGTCGGGGTGGGGGTGGAGTGGGAGTGACGGTGGGGGTGGGGGTGGCGGTGGGGTTGGGGTGGGGCTGATAGAGTGATGGGGAGTGGAGAGGGTAGGGGTGGGGTTGGGGTAGATATGGTGGTAGGGGGGGGAGGTGTCCGGGTGCGGTTGGGGGCAAGTGGTACACAGTTGGCGATGCATCAGCGGACTTGGGGGTGTGAAACTATTGCGGCAGGCAGGGCCCGCACCTTTCGAACGATGCCACGGTGTTGCTGATTTCGAGGTAAGCCTGTTGCCTGTTGCCGAGCGAGAAGTAGTCCGCCACGGTGATGATGTCTATCCCGTGGCCACGCCGCCGCCATCACCCCCCGTTCCTTCGCCGAACTGCCCCTGTCGCCCGACGTTCTCCTGGAGGCGTGTAAGGACGGGGGGAGAAGCGTTTAGCGACTCCCATAATAAATTACGCCAACCCCCACTCCTCCCCCCTTCGCTCTTAAGGCGTCTTCCTCTTTTTCGCTCTCCGTGCATCTTCCTATCTCTCTCCCTCTCTGTCGCTCTCTATATAAATCTCTACACATTTCTCTTTCGTCTTTTCTCATTCGATCCCCCTCCCTTCTCTCCTTCTCCCTCTCGTCGACCCCCCCCCCCCCCCGCCACCCCCCCCTCCTTTCCCCAACAATTCAGCCCTCACGGTGAAACCGCTAGCAGCTCCTGAAACGGTACTCTAATCCGACCCTCCCACCACTGAAAAAATAATCCCAGGGTCCCACTCCAATCCCAAGTAGCATATCCCCAAAACGTTAGTTTTAGTTTCATTTTTTTCGTTTCCATCCGGTTCATTATCTTTGCCCTTCTTTCTTCCGCTCCCTTCCTAATACGGGGGACCATATTAAATAGACCTACGATACACACAAAAACTATATATTTCCCTATTTTACCAACAATATTAGGCCCTATTTACTCTGCCCCCCCCGCAATAGTCGTACCTCTGGTCCGGGGGCACACAGTAGGCTTTTCTACCCCCCCCCCCCCCCTCCAATTGTTGGAGGTGTCTCTATAAGGAGTAGGGACGGTGCTCCGTCTCGAAAGGGATGCGTGGCCAATGGTCAAACGACTAAGGCAAGCAACAAATGAGTACCCCCCCCCCCCCCCCCCCCCCCCCACCCCCAGCCCCCCCTCCTCCCCAACTACGGTACGTGCCGCGCATTTTTATCTCTAGAAGGGTCCATCACTTTCTGCCCCTCGTCGACTCGCGTCCATTTGAGTGCATCCCCGTGAGGGTCCAGCGCTCACTGCATGTCGTACGACCTCACCCTACTTAAAAACAAACCGTGTTGAGAGAGCAGACACTCCACTCCACCATTCCACCTTTTACAAGAACGGCCCAGCGTCACTCCACCGAAACACAGCAACGTTCACATTGACCCTTAAAAGTGCCGCACTGTACGGCGGCATGCATCTCGGTAATTTTTCAAGAAAGCTCCGCCGAAACGGGAGGGCGGTCCTAAAGGAGTTGCAGCTAAAAAGGTGTTTATTTCCTTTCCTTTCCTTTCCTTTCCTTCCCTTGCCGTGCCTTTTCAATTTCCTTCCCTTCCCCTTCAAACTACTTGACGACTTCACACCGCTTGGCTTTGGCGTAATTCCCTCAAGAACCCAAGGTCACCTCACACGTATGTCACTTCACCGCAGCTAATTTCGTTCCCTACTTGTATTTACCAGGTTTCTTCACGAGTCACGCATGACCTGACCTGCGGATCGGGTCGGCAAGTTTTGGAAATCTCACGGGTCGGGTCGGGTCGGGTCAGGTGGGGTCGGGTCAGGAGGTTCTCATACTCACGCGGATCGGGTCGGGTCACCCTTACCCGACCCGGCCCGATCCGACCCGCGAGATTTGACCCGACCCGCCAACAGCCATGGTATTCAGTACTTACCTGCAAGGCTGCAGCTGCCGCGCGTCGCACGTTGACCTCTCGATCAAATAGGGCCGTCGCCAGCATGGAATCACACAGATCTGGGAGGTGAGGCCCGAGCACCTTCATCACGGGGAAACGGGATGACGGCGGGGAGGCGTTAGGGGGGGGAGGGAGGGGGGGGGGGGGGAGGGCGACCTCGTTTGTTGCCTTCCTTAGCCATTTGACCATTGATCACGCATCCCTTGCGAGACGGAGCCCCGTTCTTACTCCTACTAGGGACACCTCCGACATTTGGGCGCTTAGGGGGGGTCACGGGCTGTTTTAGGCTTCGGTGTGCACGGCGGGTAAGGGTGGTGGTGGTGGTGGTGGTGGCAGGGTGTAGGTGAGTACCTTGTTACGTGCTTGTGCGCGTGCTTGTGATGAAAGACTACGTTTGTTTCGTGTCAAGAGTTTGTTTTTTTCACGTCGTGTGAATAGAGTTTTACATTTTGCGATTTGACGTTTCGTGTTTCGCTTCTTTGTTTTGTGTTTTATGTTTCAAACCGAAACAACAAACGAAAAACGAAAAACAAAAAACAAAACACAGAACGACAAAAAAAACGTACTCACTTACGTACACGGGCCGGACCTCGATCTGCCAAAAACCAGAGGCGAGAAGCGAAGAAACCGAACACAAGAATGGGTCCCGACCAGAAAAAAAAAAAAAAAACTGCCGGTATAGGGAGAGGGAAAAAACTACCAAGAAACCAACAGAGCAACTACCGATAAAAACTAATATCACCCACAGTGGGAGAGTAGGCCCGAGCGAATGCCCAGCAGACGTAGCAAGCGGCGTCTCGGACGTGTGCACCAACGCCTCCCGCTCCGCGCCGCACGTCGTAGGCCAGCGCCCGCCTCACCAGGGGACATGCCCGCGGCAGGCGCTCGGGAAGGAGCAGTCCTCGCCTTCTCGTCCGAAAAATAGGCGTTTTTGTGTGGGGAGTAGGGTGAGAGGTTGAGGGTGGGGGGTTTGGGGTGGGGCTGGGGTTGGCGGTGGAGGTGAGGGGTGGGGGTAGGATGGAGGCTAAAAATCTTACGTTCAGTGAGGGGTTCCACCTGTCCCCGCCTTTTTTTATAAGGAGGCGTACTTCGTGGGGGTGTTGGGTATATAGCCAGGAAGAGAGCTTATGGTTGGGTGGGGTGAAGTGGCAGGAGGGGTCGGAGTATGTTGGGGGGAGGGGGTAGGGGGGGTAGGGGAGGGGGGATTTTGCGGAGGTGGAGGAGCGGGTGTACTCGTCGAAAGGGGGGGGGGGGGGGGGGGGGGGTACTCGATATCATACATGGCCGTAGTTGTATGACCATAAGACCCTCGTATCCCTACAATGCCGGGACTGAGCATGTCGGGTTTTCACCAACCAGGCAGACTTTGCTTGCACCAAGCGCAACTACCGTGGGGGGGGGGTATTCGCACGTCACGATAACTTTCACTGTTTAGGACAATCTATCTAGAGCAGCCCTTGCCCTTTCGAACTAGGAGGGGTTTCCATGCTGGGAAGGGATGGGGGGGGGGGGGGGGGGGGGGGGTAGGATAACCACAAATCACAAAAATGTTCGCTCATTTCACTCTTTCGATAGGCGAGGGAACACGGGTAGGGCAGGGGGGACGGGGTAGGAGAAATAAAAGGAGGTGGAGGGCAGGTGCACGAGTCGTGACTAAAACTAAAAAACACCCGCCGTTGGCGATCTATAGATAGATAGATAGATAGATAGATAGATAGATTCATACTATGAACACTATATTTTCGTAGCTAGATCAATACATCGACTGACGGTATTGCGCCACCTGCACACAATTGATCAACATATCTCACCTGGCGAGCTCCGCTAGGGCGAGGCAACCACCGTGCCAAGCGCCGTCCCACTCTGCCTCGACGAACAGGTCTAGCACGCTGCAAACCACGTCGTCCGCTGCACAACCACGCCACGCCCCGCGGCGCCAACCCACGACACGACACGACACGACACGACACGGCACGGCACGAGACGCCGCGCCACGCCAAGGGCGAGGAGAGCGTCGAGAAAGATGAAACGCCAGAAGGACGAAAAAGTGGACGAACGGAAGACGAAATGTGGATAGAAGGAAGATGATCGAATGCCGAAGGGGAGACGAAAGGAAAGCAACAGGAGGTCGGATCGCAAGGAAGACGAAAGGGGAAAAGACGACGAAATGAGGAGGACGAACGGAGGACGAAAGGAAGACGACAGGAGATCGAGGGGACAACAGGCCGAAAGCGCAACGTGTGCAAAGGCGGCGTGCAAACATGCGGGGAGAGGGACCGGGAAGGGTTGTGTGGGCTTGCTGTCATCGATGCAGGAACCCAGTATTTCGAAACCTTGCGGACGGCCGGCAGCTACAGTACATAAAATATTAGCATAGAAGAATCGGGTGCACTTCCCGACCCAGCGTGATACCTTCGGGCTACACAGGTCCTCGAGACTCAAGCGCGAGCTACATGCGAGGACCACGGTGTGCGAAACGACAAAATCCCCTCCTCCCCCCAAGCCCCTCCTGCAACCGCCTACCACGAACGGGAGACACAAGCGCCGAAGAGGGCAGCGAGATGCAGTGAGTGCAGCTATACCGGTGGTAGTTTGTGCCCAGATATTCGTCGTACTCGAGTACATACCTGGTACCTGGTATGATCTTTATATGACGAACTGTATCGTGAAGGCGGTTAATTCGGGCATGAAACTACTATCTATACGACGTAGTGCAGCCAGCTTGGACGTCTGCGCTGCGATGACACCATTTCACGACATGTTAACTCTTACACGCCTCTGCTCAGCGCCACCTACTGCATGCTCTACAGCTTTAAGCGCACACCACGGTTGCGAGCGCCGTTGCTGCAAGCACCGTTAGCACCACGCCAAAAAAAAGGCAGCACAGCACCGCCTTCAGCAGCGATTCGCTCCGCTCTCGGCACGAGCCCGTATACACACGTACACACGCACACACGCACACTTACCCAGGTCCTGCGGGAGCCTCTCCGTAATCCTTCCTATCCCCTTAGCAGAGGACCATCGCACAACGGTGTCCCTGTCCCGGAGCCCGCACAGCAACGCCTCCACGATGTCCTCCAGCTCGTCGGGAATGTCCACCTCCACCTCCTTTTCCACTTCCATATCCCCCTCCAATTCCGCCGCATTTTCCGATTCCGCCGCCCGATCCCTCCGCAGTTCTTCCGCATTTTTTAGTTCTGCCGCCGGATCCCCCCGCACCTCAGCCGTCGTTTCCGACGCCAGATTATGCCCATCATGGTTTAGGTTCTGCTGCTGTCGCCCTCCGCCCCTGCCTTTCCCACCCTCTCCCCCCTCGAGATGATCGCTGCTGTTGTTGTTGTTGTTGTTGTTGTTGTTGTTGTTGTTGTTATTGTTGTTGTTGTTGTTACTGCTGCTGCTGCTGATGCTGATGCTGTCTGCTGGTGCGGACGCGAGGTTCTGCGCGAGGGAATGGGGGGGGGGGCGGGGTGTGCCGGGGTTTCACGAAGAGGAAAGAAGAAGAGGCGTTTCTCCATTTGCTCACGGTTTTCCGACAACGAGAGCAGGTAAGGCGTTACATCTCTAGTTCCAGGAATTCCCGGAGAGGAAAGCAGACCAGGCGTTTCACCATTGCTCAGGGTTTCCCGACTACGAGAGCAGGTGAGGCGTTTTAATCTATAGTTCAGGGTTTCTCGGAGAGGAAGGCACATGAGACGTTCTCCCATTGCGCAGGAGGCGCTTGATATTTAGGTGATACTGGGTACCTACTGTACTGTACGTACGTATGCACGTCCTCCATCACGATTTCAAGACTGCAGTCCCGTTTAGGGGGAAAACTACTTAGAATTTGAGTGGTTCGTCCCAAAAACGAGACTGCATTTTGCCGTCAGAGGGTTAATACATACCTGGTACCTGGTATTATTTAAACAATAGCAGCATCCATCCTCACCCGTTCACCAGCAATACAATCTCCACCGTCACAGAGAGCACTGGCGTATCATACCGCCACGTCATCTACCTCTGCTTGAGAGCAGCACCCGTGCATGCTTGCGGCACAAGACTCCACCATCGACCACTCTTGTGTCCGGAAATGTAAGGGCGGTTAGGGTGTTCACTTCTCAGAAACTTCTCAGAAACTTCTTCTCCGTTCCACCTCTCAGAGTAAACATCTTCAACTTTTAAGAAGCTATGGTTATCCCGCCTGATTACGCCCCTCTTCTCCGTCTCGAAAGGGATGCGTGGCCAATAATGGCCAAATGACTCAAGGTACGCAACTAATGAGTACCCCGCCTCCCCGTTCCCCTTCCCCAAAACAAATCCCGGGAGACTCGGAAACGCCTCCAACAATTATGTCCGTCCCGTCACCCAGTTTGTCGACCCAACAGGGGCTTCTCCAGAAAAATAAGAAAGTTGAACAAAAAAAACGTGAGGTCCTACATTACACAAGTACTTCGTACCTCGTACAAACACGCTTTAGTTTGATATTTTTCTGCGATTCGTACGAGTATTTTCGCTTTCTTGATCATGTGTGTTCGCATTTTGTCATGTTTTCTTGTATACCTATCAGCTATTTCAGGTACTGGAACTAGAACATTTTCCTCTGTTTCTTGATGATTGATAGTGTTCTTTTCGTGATTTACTTGTCTATTTTGCTCCTGATTTGTGATATTCTTATCTTGCGACTTTTTTCTCGCCTGCAGCAGAGACCGCTGCCCACGGCGGTACCGCCACGAGACCACCCGGGGAGGGACGTACGTCGTCCCCACCCTCTGCAGCAGCTTCACCAGCATCTTCCGGAGCAGTGTCTGCCCCGGCCCCAGCTCCGCGAGACCGACCACGGGGTAGAAAACCACCGGGATCAGGTCGATCAGCTTCTCCCTTAATGGGGCGGGCGAATGGTTGGGCGGGGCGGAAGGAGGGAGGGGGGGTACTCATTCGTTTCTTGCCCTAGTCATTCGACCATTGACCGCGCATCCTTTTCGAGACGGAGTACCGTGGGGGGGGGGGAGGAAAAGACCAGACCATTCGGGCACGTCACAACAAAAAATACAAACTCTTCGGCGGGGGCGGATGAAAGATAACGTTGGCCCGTGCTGAAAAAAAAAAAAAAAAAACGTTCGCGTGGGAGGGAAAACGCAACCGAACTCATTTTGGGCGGGAATCAGTATTTCGACAGAATGGTTGAATAAGCTTGATTTTCAACCCTAACCCTAATAGCCCTAAGACCGACCGCCTGGGATTTTTCTCGGAATGTTCTAGGATATCATTAGGAGTTAGGAACAGTATCGAATATCAACAATTATATTTGTCGAAGCTGGGCCAAGACGTGCACACTACTGGTCCGAACAGAAACAAAACAAGCTCATTAGGGTCGCGGTCGGTCAGTCGAGCGCAACAAGAAGAACACAAGAAAAAAAAAAAACAAAAAAAAAACAAAGCGAAACAAAACAAACAAAAATACAACAAGGTGAAACAAGAAAAAACAAACAAACCCTCCCTTCTTAGTCACTCGGCGGGGGGGGGCATACACTATGCTGTAATGTATATAAATATACCATAAAAAGGTCATAACTTTTCGAGACAGAGTGGTACACCATGCATGTTCTGGCGGCGGTTACGATGTCCAAAGGCACCTGTGACCCTGTTTGAAGAGCGCTGCCAGGGTTGCCATGACGCCCATCACCAAGAACGCCAGCTTGCTCAAGCCCTCCTGCCCCGCCCGACCCTCCGCGGTCACCCGCTCCAGCACAGACGCGGACCACTATAAACCGCCACGTCGAATAAAAATGACGGCCCAAAAAAACAAAACACCGAAACAAAAAGAGCGCGGTTGCGAATATCAGGAGGCATTTTCGGGCAGGGGCGGGGGGGGAAGGGGGGAGGGATGGGGGGGTACTCAATATCATGCATGGCCTCAGTAGTATGACCATAGACCCTCGCACCCGGGGATAAATCAAACGCTCGGCAAATTTCAACGCAAGCAAGCAAGCTCGTACCACACCTTCCAAGAGCCGATAAAAATAATTTACGTCTGTCAGGGCGGCAGATTGGTCGAATTTCTCTCCGCTTCTTCACGACAATGGTTGGAACCACTGCCAGAAGCATCAAACCAGCGTGCCTCCACTCAGTTTTCATGTATACCAGGTACCTCTCTCACAACTCTCCCCCCCCCCGCGCCCCCAACCTCTCTCCCCCTCCCTCTCTTCGCCCTCGACGCAACAGAGCGGTAGCTCGTTGGGGAAACTAGCCCCCGCTCTCTCTCTATGCTATGGAGCGCCAATCAAAACCCGGCAGGAAAAGGGAGGTGAACCCTCTTTTTACCACTGCAGCAAATTTCGGACAAAAAATCCAACAAATTTGTCCACGAAAACGCGGTTGTAGTTCCAAACGGGTTAAGCCTTTCTCTACAGTACATGTACATATCACACAAACTTATCGAACTCCGATTCCGAACGTTCTTACCAGTCCGTCCCCGAAACGTGGGGTCCCTATCCCTAACACGAGTGCCCAGTTGAAAAACGGTAAAAACTTCCGAAACCGGCAGGTATAAAAGAGGGGGATGACGTCACTCGGGCACCGACAAGACAAGGTGCTTCTTCCAACCGCCGCCACATTACCACCGCGCGTACTCCGCCCACCCATCGACCCTTCCTCCCACTCGCCGACCCACCCACTCACCCACTACTCACCCAATACCCACCCACTACCCACCCACCCACTCACCCACCCACGCACCCATATCACCAACCCATTCATCTAACAACCCCACGCACGCCACGAGGAGTACCTTGCTCGGGCGATAGCGTCAGGGATACTTGTGTCTGGTTCCTCACCTCCAAGAAGCGGCGCAGGTGGCAGGCTTCCATGTCCGGGCGCGTGAGAAGGCTGCTCAGGCACGCCGCTGCGGCATCCCTGTTCACAGCGGCGACGACGACGACAACAACAGCAGCAGTCGTCAGCCGATGTCAGCAGCGGCAGCGGCAAGGACACGAAAATTAACCACAACAGCAAGGACAAGAACAACAACAACAGCAACATCAGCAACAACAACAGCAACGCAACACCAACATCACCACCAACATCACCACCAGCACCGACAATCTGTACAAAAAAGCAACCACGCCGTCCTCTACCGCCCCCTCCTCCCCTCCCGCCCCCATAACAAACCCACCTCCTCTCGTAGAAAACCGCTCAGACTAACCTGGTGGGACCCGCATCGCCGAGATGCTTCATACCCAGCGCAAGAATCGTCCCGACCAGGTCCGCCTCTCTCCCCCCTCCCTCCCCCCCTCCCGCCTCCGCCACGGTAGAACCCGCTACCGGCGCCGTCGTCGCGTCCCCTATCCCAGTCCCAACCGCAGCGGTGGCGATGTCGGCGACAAGGCCCGATGAACGCGTCCCCATACCAGAGTCTATTGTGTCAATGTCGAAGGGCACGAGAGATAGCATGGAAAGCCACAGCAGCAGCCCGTATCGCGTCTCCCACGTAGAATAGTCGTCAGTATCCTGCCGCGCGTGCGAGAAGGAACGTGAAGGTAAGGGGAGAGGAACACGCGCGCGCGGAGGGGGGGGCGGGGAGGGGAGTGGGGTGGGGTATGGGGAGCACTCATTGCCATGCATGGCCGTAGTCGTATGACCATCGACCCTCGCATCTCTACAACGCCGGGACGGAGCAACACGTCGGGTTTTCACCGAGGGCGTCTTCACCAATCCTTTGATGTTTTTCTCGTGAACGGATTGAACCTCCCCGTCCTCAGCCAGTTTTTACTGCATGCGTAATATCATACCAGGTATAGAACTACATACTTAGATCACAACCCCTGAGCGTGCTCGGTTGGTGCATCCCTGGCCTCTCAGAGCTCCCACTTCCAAACCGCCTCCTTTCATTACTTGCCGGACCTTTCCAGCAGTTCTTTGTTTTCTCGGTCATTTCTTCCTTTTTTCTTCTTTCGTTTCGTGTGCGTGTTCTCCGAGCACGGCATCGCGGGAGGACCCGGCACCGTCGCGAGTGCCAGCGGGTGCTGGCGGGTAGAGGGGGGGTTGCAAGGAGCGCGGTCGCCACTTTCGTGCCTAGGCGTCGTGTGTGCCTCGACACACGAGGGATGCATGAACGGGCTTTGTCTGGCTTCGATTTATGATTGTTGATAGAGTATGTACGAGTTTATACAGGCCATTCGGAAGGGCAAGATAATATTAAAGCGGTGCTTATTTTTGCGACCACGCTGAAGTTGAAAGAGGGAGGTGTGCAGTTTGAACACCAACGTTATCGAGCTGGCGAACGACGGCCACGGTGAGCACCGGGCTTCACGCGGGGCGGGCGACGGGGCTGATTGTGGCAGAGAGTGATAAAAGCTTTACCCGGACCGAATCGGTAGCGTGGTGGTCGCGAGAGGGGCGGGCGGCGTACGAGGCTGAGAGAGAAGCTCTTCTGTGCGATTTTTTCCTTTTTTCTTTTCGACCGGGTGTAAGGTGTTCCAATCAGGCAGAAAAATATTATACGAGAGGGGACTGGGATTTTATTTTTTTCCCGAGTTCTCGGTTTCATTTTCATTGTTTTTGCTGCTGTGCCGTGCTGTGCTTTCGCTTTCTTCGTACATACAGTACAGACATACCAGGTAGAGCATATCGAAAGAAGAAAATAGGTACAGACAGTAGTACCCTACCTGGGGTGTATGTACGTACGTACGACATCCGCGACGCGAAGCGTATATGTGGCATCCAAGCTGACGTCGGAGCTGTTTTTTCCTGAAGCATGGCGGCGGGACTCGTGGCATTATCAAGTCGCCGGTTTGCAATTACGATCCTTGAGAACACTAAACTCAATCGTGGACCTCTGTTCGCTTCGCGTAACTTGATGTACTTTTTTCCTTCCTGAGCGAGCGTAGCGGGCGGCGTAGGCCGCCCGCGGAGCGAAGCGATTTGTACTACCATATCGAGCTCCCCTTCCCCACCCGTTTACCCACTCCGCCCACCCGCCCCCGACGTTTAAGAGACACGATGCAATTCAGCGACCTCACAACGGACTCCTCCCACCCGGTCAAGCAGCGCAAGACCTGCCTCTAGAGAGCGCACAAAGACGAGGAGGTGGCTGGGGCGTTTGGTTTCATTCACCTGCGCCTGCAGGGCGTGGATGACGGGCTCCAGCTCGCCCGCCTCATGAGACATCTGGCGCACCACCGCCTTGGCCCCCCGTACGCGGCACAGCTGATACACCACGCAGAACATCGACTGCAACTGCGGGCTGATGAACACCTGTTCACATGTGTTGGCGAAAGATAATGGTACAAGATATCGGCGTAAGATAATGGCCCAAGATATAACGGTACACGAGAATGGTTCGAGAACATAGTACGAGATACTGGGGCACGATAACGATGCGTATAGGACAACGGTACCAGGTATACAGAGTAGTGTATTGGCACAAGATAATGGCACAAACGAAGACATGAGATGATGGGACAAGATATTGGAACAAGATAAAGGTAAAGGACAAGAGACGCCGAGCCGTTGAGGGAATTTGGCGCCAACGATGGGTGGGGGTGGCGAAGGCGTTGCTGATATCGGGATTTCCGGTATAAAAGCGAAGGGGGGTGGGGGGGGGGAAGTTATCATGGCCCACGAGTCTGCCCCCCCCCCTCTCTCTTCTTCCGTTCCTATTGATGTGATTCTCAGTGAATACCTGACACCTACCGAACCGAACGATACCGACTCGGTTGGAATGGAGGCTTCTCTTTTCTCGTTGTGCTTGAGAGGGGTTTCCTGATGGCTACTAACGACATAACGAGGAGGGGGCAAATTTTGCAGAAAGCCGAGGGCTGAATGATGTTGTGATGTTCCCCCGCCGTCACGCTTTTTACAGCTTCCGTGAAAAAACTCATACTAGGTTCGGGGGGAAACACATATGAATAGTTGGAATCAGAGAGTGAATACGTTCTGAAGGATTAATTAAGAGATGTCCCCCATAGGTCCAATCCACTGCTGCTGTGAACGGCCGGAAGCTATTTCTGAGCAGACATGGCACTACCGATATTCGGCGAAAATCTCCATCGCTGCTGCTGCTTCTACTGCTACTGCTGCTACTGCTACTGCTGCTACTGCTGCTGCTACTGTTGCTTCTATTGCTGCTACTACTACTCCTACTACTACCGCTACTCCTGCTGCGACTGTTACTACTGCTACTACTACTACTGCTACTACTGCTACTACTACTACTACTACTACTGCTACTACTACTGCTACTACTACTGCTACTATTAATACGAGGGACCATAGTAATCAGGACCCGGCATACGAACAAATATATATATTCTATTACCGGGGACCATATTAAATAGGACCTACGGTACACACAAAAATCTATATATTTCGCTCTTTTTTAGTAACAATAGTTGGTCCTATTTACTATGGTCCCCCGTAATAGTATTTGTACTATTAATACGCATATTTGGCCCTGATTACTGTTCCACCGCAGTATTAATAGACGCGCGATACGATAGCGGTATCTGGCTGACGGGGGGCTCCTCAACGAAGGAACCACCAACCATTGTCGGGCAAAAAAACGACCAGGTACGCATACCTTGGCCATGGGGTTATCCATCGGGTTGCCGTTTCATTTTTTTCTCGAAGCCAGGTTCCGGGTGGGGGTGGAGAGCTCTTCAAAAAAAACGAGGAGCCTCGTAAAAATTGGGCACACCTTCACCGTAGCATGCGTCACTACAACCACAGAAGTGGGTACCCCGATATAAGAACGCCCTCAAGATAGGAGCATTCGAGATTTTAACAGCGGTCAAACCGGCATGTCCTGGCTATGCTGCAGTAAAAGCTATATATTGCCTGCTACAGATGAGAGCGGTGTGTGTTTACGGGGGACCATAGTAAATAGGACCAAATGTTGTTATTGATAGTAAAAATAGCGAAATATAGAGGATTTTGTGTGTACCGTAGGTCCTACTGTATTTAATATTGTCCCCCGTAATAGTAAATAGGACCTGCTTCGGCTTGTCATGGGGTGCTCTTAACTCGGGGTACCCACTGTACTGCAACTACCACCGCCCCCACCACCCCTCGATCACCTGAAAAGGAAAAGCTTCTCCGGGCCGCCCCCCGCTGCCGGCCTCCGACTCGGCGATCACTTCCGCCTCCCTGGTGAGTATCAACTCCCTCGCCCTCCCCATAACCACCGCCATCATATCCTCCAGGTGGGGGTCCAGAAGGTGCGGCTGCTCGAGGTACTTCGCCAGCGTCTCTGTCACCGTGTGCAGCATGCCTTCGCGCGCTGGAAATCCCAAAAGGATCGCAGGAGAGGGAGGATCGATCATTAGTGAACGTATTTACCCTTTTAATACTACCCCAAGAAATGCCCTATACTGTAGCCGAGTAAGCTGTCCCCAAAAACGTCAAAACGTCGGTGCGGCTATGAAGGGGTTCACGACCAACTAACTGACTGTATGTGATGGAGACGAAATACTTGGAATTAGAGTTGAACAGCGTTTGTGTTATGCACGTATGGATATTACAAAGGTCAATGAGGCGTGTAGAAGGTCGGGGGACGGGGGGGGGGGGGGGGTGTACCACAAGCACGAACCGCCGCACGCTCTTCTCAAGCGACTGACAAGATCACACTCGTCGTGTCTTCCAGGTATTTTTTGTTGATGTACATGGGTCCTGACTACAGGCTGTTTCCTACGCGGTTCCGTTTTTGAGCTTCAGATTTTGACCACATCGCATTTCAAGCTGTGAAGTTCGCAAATGGCAACAGTCCTCCTATCTATGCGAAAAAATGGATATACCGTGCATGCAGAGATTCGAGCACGCGTCGAGACCAAGTCTTCTTGTGGTCTGGCGCCGCGAGGAGACATTCCGAGTGCGCTGCACCGGGCATCGGACCCGAGCGCATGACCCCGCGCTGACTGCTTACGTGCCGAGTGCGTTCGAGCCAACCTGCCTTGGTATCTTGTATTTGACACAATGAAGCATCTGAGCCCAGCACGATGACCGATTGGCTGCTGCTGTAGTCTACGAGTACGTATCCACGGAGAGGCACGCGCCGAGTGTGCTTCTCTTGGTCCCT
The DNA here is from genome assembly GCA_031213475.1 of Nereocystis luetkeana. NCBI lineage: Eukaryota > Phaeophyceae > Laminariales > Laminariaceae > Nereocystis > Nereocystis luetkeana. The sequence goes on along the minus strand of JARUPZ010000003.1, from coordinate 3,915,010 downwards.
GCAAGGCCCAAACCCGCCCCAGCCGACAGTAGGCTGGCCACGGAGAGACACCCCGACCGTGAACTGCGCGTCGGGCGCGAAGCAACATCACTCTGTCACGATCCAATTCGTCGATCGTTCTACTGCTGCTTGCCTGCGTGCAGAACGTCTTGAATTTAAATACCATGCCATTTTTCGATTTCAAAATCCGATGTTCAGATTTTGGGCCAAAATTAACTTGCGCCATCGGATTCTCAAATCGAAAAAAATCCGGTCCGATTTTTCACATTCAGACTGCGTAAGATGCTTTAATTTTTGGGTTCGAAAAATACAAATCTGCAGCTCGATTTCGGACCGTGTAACAAGCAACTTTCAGCACGCTCGCATGAGCTTTTGCCCCGGATACGTTGGAAATTGGTATTTCTCGCCTCCGAATGTGTCGGATCTCTCTCCAAGATCTATCTGGGGGTATTTCTCGCTTCTTCAGGCACACAGATACAGGAAATTGTCGTCCGCACTTTTTCGATCCAGCCGGGTCAAACATGATCGAAACGCCCGATCGGATCGAAAAAACGTATCTTCGACTAGATCCGCGATGGCAATCATGTTCACTTCATTTGGACCGAAAAAGTGCCGACGGTGATTTCTTGCATTCGGGCCCCTCGAAAAGCGGGAAACACCCCCTGATAAATCTTGGAGAGAACTCCGACACATTCTGAGGTGAGAAGGAACAATTTTCGACATTTCCGGGGCAGAAGCTCATGCGAACGTGCTGAAAGTGACTTTTTCAACCGACTGCGAATCCGACGGCAAAAGATTTTGGGGGCAAAGGGCCCCGTATTAACGAGGGTTTTCGTCTATTGACTCGCGAAAAAATCGATAGGTTTGATTCGCAGCTGATTGGTCGCCAAGAAACAAGCAAACGTCAGGAATTGAAAAAACATATAAACACTAAATTCGACAAAGTCTTTTGGGACTCCCTTTGCTCTTCGTGTTCTTCAATTTAGGGAGTTCGTCCAACTCGATGTCGTTAAGATCAAGGTGGGGACACTTGTCCTGCCGTCGACGCCACTTGTTAATATCAAGGTCGAGACACTTTGTATCCCTGGACAGGTTTGCTTATCAAGCCGGTACTCGTTGGTTCTCACGTGTGTCGTTTGCTTAGAGATAGAAGAAGAGCAGCTTTCTTCCTTTCGTGCACGCGCGAGGCTGAGGGCAAAGCTCGTGCCCTCGCCGAGAAGACCCCTGGTTTTCCATCTAAGATGCGCCTCCCAAGTACTATAAAGACGATCCCAAACCCTGAACCCAGGCAATTACCGGGCTTTCAGCCTCATTCAAAGCAGTACAATAACAATGTGGCATGTTTCATGAAACCGACGCAAGCCACGCAAACTTGAGCCGTGTCGTCGACTGCCTCAGAGACGAGGTCCATCATTCCTGAGAGGCAGGGCCACCGGAGTAGCCGCAGCGCGAGGTCCGGCGGCCCCTAGCACAGAGTAAACCACCCGCGGCGCCTCGAAATTTTAGAACGCCCTCGCAAACCCAGTTTTTCATCCCTCTTCGCCTCCGGAACAAACGAGCACCGACCAGACCACGACTTCGCTCAGAAGTTCAATCGCTGTATCCCCGTCGCTGCTGCCTGCGTGGGGCTTCGGGGCTGCACCAGCCACCCAAGACATCCCAAGAGCGATAGCCTCTGGGGCGGTGTCGTCAGACATGAACAGCCGTGGCCGCGGCGCCCGGGGGAGGACGCGGGCCGTCGCTCGTCTCGTTGGTTGCCCTCGGGTATTCGTTGACCCTTGTGCGTCATTCGATGTTCTCAACAAACTACGCCATTCCTCGATAGGGTCCAAAGTCATCTTTTTCGGCGCTTGTCATGGGCCGATGGACCGGGCCGGGCCGGGCCGGGCTGGGCAGATGATTTTGAAAATGTGATGGGCTTTTGAAAAAATGGTGGCCCAGGCCGGGCCGGGACGAGGATTTTTAACATTTTATGGGCCGGGCCGGGGCCGGGCCTCGGCCCATCCTCTAAAAAAATGATGGGGCCGGGCCGGGCCGCGGCCCACGAAATAATATTTTGATGGGCCGGGGCGGGCCGCGGCCCGTGAGATGTGGGCTCTACATGGGCCGCTCCGTCGTGCACATGAGGGGCACAAAAATGGATATAAATGTTTCGAAGCGTCGACCCAAGGGCCGGATCCGCGGGTCGAACCCGCGGGTCGAGATAAAAGGTATCTCTGGTCGAGGTGACCCGACCCGCGACAGACCCGTATCTCACTGGTCAATCGGAATCTGGCGGGTCGGGTCGGTTCGGGTCGGGAGGTGTTCAAAATCTCACGGGTCGGGTCGGGTTACGATGTTTTCAAATCTCACGGGTCGGGTCAGGCTGTTTCAAATCTCACAGGTCGGGTGCCCCTGTCCGACCCGACCTGACCCGACTTGACCCGTGAAGTTTGACATGACTCGCGAACAGCCCTGGATATTTTTCACGACTTTATCTTCAAATCAAATTAAATATCATACCTGGTACTCCGTACAATTTTTCTGTTTACGAAACGATTACAATGAAAAAAAAGTTGTCCGTTAATACAGGCCTTGAGGGTTTACCAGGTATCTCATATTACTATTGGTACTCTTTTTTTCTTCATGTGTTATCTGCCCGTCCAAGGCCTGGCTGTTGCAACGGGATGGATGCACCTGGTACATACCAGGTACCAGGTAACTACTGTTCGAGTACACAAGTATTCAGGGGGGGGCGCTGTAAGAGTACGTTTGGACTCTCGACACGAACCAGCCGCGGCTTCCGTTTCCACTGGGTGTTCGGTATAGGTACATCATAGCGATACAGAGAAGCCGTAGAAGCAGGGGCAGCTTGTATCCATGCATCGTGCAGCACACAGCACTTCGTGCGATACTGCTGCTCCCGCTTGGAAAGACAGGGGGGGGGTTGGCGGGTTCACACTGCCAAAAAAGTTCAAACGAAGCCAAGACAAACAGAATATCCTTTGCGTAGGCCTGCTTCCCTTTCTCTCTTTCCTGCTACCTCCTGTCATGCTTACGCTCTCAGATGAACGGGCATCATGTTTTCCCAGGCAATCCTCTGCTACCCACCGGCAATACAGGTCACACTGGTAGCCCCCGCTGCTCACCTTGGACATCGGAATCAGGATCTGCCATATTTCTTAGCAGCGACATAACCTCAGCCTTCTCTGCGAAGAGAACACGCTCGCAGCTCGCCTTTCCGGCCTCCATGGTGCTTCCAGCAGCCACCGCGCAATCCACTCCGAGCCTTTCTTCTGAGGTATGTGTTCAGCCCAACGTCTATGCAGGCAGTTGCGTGCCCCCGTCTGGCAGTCTCTGGTTGCCTGGTGGTATTCTGCGCCAGGCGCGCCCTGCGCTGTGTTCAGCCTTATAGGCTGGAATGTCCCCTGTTGAAAACAATCTTTGACAATTGTGGAAACCCTTGGATCACAAGATCGAAGATCCACGATCCAAGATCCGAAAAATTACGCACGACATCGTAGCTGGGTGTACAACTGCAATAGGTACCTGGTACTCCGTATCTTCGTATATCCAGCTGCAGGGTACTACTGTGCATAGCCCCCCCCCTCTACAAGAGAGAAAGACATACATAGCATACCTCGGACAGATCACGATCTACTAAAAAAATGTGGATGTATCTGGTACAGATCCAACCCGGGAAACCTGTCGTATCATTATTAGATCACGAAGATTATCGTAGGCGACATGGGCTAGATCATGCAGATCAGGAAGAAATATCTAGATCATGGAGTGCGAATCGATGGCCTGTGCCGAGTGCCAAGGTGTGAACATAGCCCAGAAGATAAGTCCGCGAAACCAAACCAGCACAGTATACCGATCTACAGTACAACCCGCCCCTCCCCCCCATTTCTCTTCGCCCGGAAATGTACACCTAACCAGGAAAAACACGGCGACAAGAGTCGTTGCCATTGTGTATCGCGCTGTCTGTCTACCCCATCTGCTAGCAAGCTGCAAGGATAGAACGTGCTGGGTATAGCCGACATGGCGTACGCATACGGCGCATACATGCTTTGTATTGCCAGGTGCCGGGTGTCGAAGGAACACGAAGAAATAATACGGCGCAATAGGCCGCCTACAAATGACGATAGGCATCCTATTATTATTACGGGGGACCATATTAAATAGGACCAAATAATGTTAGTAAAACTAGCGAAATATACAGGTTTTTGTGTGTACCGTAGGTCCTATTCAACATGGTCCCCCGTAGTACTACTACTGTGCAAACAGGCCTAAAAAACTGTTGTTTGCAGTGCGAGGCAAACTTCAGTCCGCCACGACTTGTAGGAGTCCAACAGGGACGTCTCCAGCAGGTTCTGGGGATATCCTGGCAGCGTGCGACACGGACGGAAGTGTCTAACAGCACTCCTATGATATTGCGGTCAGGGTTTGCGTGGGTTACACGCGGTTTTTGAGGAGTAGAGGTCAATCGAATAATGGCGTAACAGCTCTCGCAGTACATAAGTCAGCATAGAATAATGCCATGGGTAAAAAAAGAAAACGCGAGGGGCGGGCTTTATCATTTTCGTGGATCTGCGAGGTCTGGCTTTCTTCTTCTCCGACTGGGCAGATTCCCTCGAAACCACCCATGGTGTGGAAAAACGTCTGCCAGGCTGTTCAGCGAGGCAGCACCCTGCCAGTCCCACCTCTCGGGCGTGCACCGAGAGTCGCGCCATCATATTGGAGCTTCTCCGTGTTTGCCCCCACGCAAGAGACCCCATACAGTACAGTTAGTTGTACTATAAACGGTATATACTCACAGTTAGTTACAGAAGAAATAAGAGTTTCTCGTTGACTAAAGTGCCAAAGTTGCTGTTGTCCGTGCACATTGTCGGGCCTTCTGATGGGGTCAGGTGTTACTGTTCGCTTCTCGCGGCCCACCCGTGCATATTACCTTGATCACACTTAAAAATTGGATGGAGTCGAAATGTTCGAGGGGTGGTCACACCTTGATAGTGAATATTTACGGAGGATTTGTGCTTGGCGCCTCAAGCCGACCCTCCGACCTGAACTCTATGCCGGTAGCTAGTGCTTGGATGCTGTGCTTGGTAGTAGTCTAGGCTGACTCGGCCGGCTTGAATGCTATGCTTGGAATAACTCTACGTAGGTTGGTTCGGACGGCTCGGGATGCTGTGGCTGGGAAAGACTCTATTAACAGGTTGATTGAGCCGCAAGTAATACACCCTTACGTAGCCAATCAGAGTGCCTAAATTGCTACCAGGTACTTTTTTAGGAAAATATCCACTATCAAATCCTTTACTATTTAATACTGTTCGAGCAAACACATACATGCACCAAGTTCATCCTTTGCATTCACAGGACGCGGGGAAGACGTACTTACAGTGTTCATGGTAGCATGTAGAATCATTGGAGGCATGTGTTGTCCGGGGCGACAGAAATAACATAAAGAGTCTCCCAAACCTCGCGTTCGCGTGAGGGGGGGGGGGGGGGGGGTGTACTCGATATCACGCATGGTCGTAGTCCGTATGACCGCAGATCCTCGCATCCCTACAATGCCGGGACGGAGCATATCGGGTTTTCCCCGACCGGGAAGACATTGCTTGCACCAAACGCGAAGCGCCGTGAGGTGTTAAGCGAGTCGCATGAAGGGTGAGCTACATCCTACGAGTACTAAGAACCGCATGTGAAGCTAACTTACATATGGATGACAGCGCCAATGAGTTGATGAGGGGGGAGGGTGCTCATTTGGGGATGGGGGTGTATACTCACCATCCCCTCACTCAGCGTGTCACTTCGTGTCAGTGCTGCTGACCCCAGTAAAAAAAGGCATGCATCGCTGTACGGGGCGTCAAGAGGGATCTCCACAGCATAGTTTAGTGTGGCTGTAGCAGAAGACCCGAGGACACACCACATGAACCACACCAAAAATTAGGAGTGTGTACGATTTATCAAACTTCGACGAAGTATACGACCACGCGCCGGCTCGAAGGATCCTGATTGGTCGTCCTCATCACTTCCAGGCCGCGCGCCGAATTAATCGTCCATATTTTTCAACGGGAGAGGCGGTAGCAGTCGCGATCCACTCCCAGCCCCCCTTGACTTACACTCGAAATACAGTGCAACTCCTTTCTATATCCCGACATCCTCCAAGAACAAAAAGCAAGAACAAAAATATTACCAGGTACTTCGTATAAAGTTATCCTCCAAACCGCATATAAAAAGAAACACGTACTCGTAACCATGTCCGGAAATGTAAGGAAAGTTTATATTAACATCAACATTCACATGGCCCTTACATTTCCGGACAGGGTGGTATCGCTTACCCTGGTACTATTCTATAGATGGCACCTCAAGCAAAACAGCACGATATCAACACGGCGACAAACCAGGCGAAAAAAGGGCACACTCTCTGCCTCTAAGCCAAAGCTATTCCTTGTCCATTGTCAGCAACGTCGGCTCCCGCACTCCGTTCGGAGCCCTCACTCAGATAAAAAGTTGCATCCTCGGCGGCCTAGAGCAGCATGAGCAAGTAGGTCACGGTTGGGAAAACCAGAGCCGGCCTACCCCCCCTGTCCAACGCAGCGGTGGTTAAAACCCTACCTCGACGACGGGTTGCGTCTCGACTTGTTGCCGGTCGTCTAGGGGTCACTGAGAGCTCTCTCGACACCCGTCAAAAACATGATGAGCGTCTCTTCCGGTAGCCCCTCGGTGGGAGCCGTGTGTCGCGGTCGGAACCACGGAGGCGCCCGACCTCCTTCGGCCTAGCAGGCGCGGCCGCTGTGGACGGAACTGTGGCGGGACACTGTGCTGATTGGCGGCAGCTTCCGCCGACATGCTCTCAAACCAAGCCCGAACACCTTCCGCCGAGACTAGACCCATGGCGTTCACGGCAGGCCCGCTTGCTGCGGAACGGCCCTCCACGCCGTGCTGTGCTAGGTTCTGCGACGGTACACCGAGGCCCTGGATGGCGGCAGCTTCCGGTGATGCCTTTTCATGCCAAGACTTCAGCTCGTCTGCCGTGGTTGGGCCTCTGTAAGCCTTCGGGGCGGACCCGTCTTCTGCGCTATCGTCCAACGCAGCCATAGCCTTCTCGTTGTACAGCACGGCAGCCTGGGCCCAAAACGCTTCTAATTCGAAGCCTCTGGCCCCGGCCAATGCCATGCCTTCCATGCCGAGGGCTATCTCGTCCTGTGTCTGAGGCCGGACTGCAGGCAACTCCGCAAAACGGGTGCTGGAGGCCCTTGTCCCGCCCTTCTCACCAGCGCACCCCCCACCTTGTCCTCGCCGTTGCTCCTCCACCCCTCGCCCACCCCACGCCCAAGCCTCTGCCCCGCCCCCGCCGTTGCTCAGGGCCGCAACAGAAGCAGAGGCTGAAAGAGTAGCAGCAGCAGCAGCTGCAACGGAAGCGGCAGAAGCCAAGCCCCCGTTCCCACTGATTCCGCCCGAATAGCCGGCATCGGCAGCAGAAGAATGCGTGGGAAAGGGATCTGCTTCGTGAAACGGTATTGCAGGTCGAACAGGATGCAAAAAAGAAGGAACGTGTTAAGTCGGAGACCTGGGGGGCTGTTGGCGCACCCACGGTTTCCATACGAAAGAGCCCCACAGACACCTACTATATATACGGGGAGAGGAATCACGGGGGGGCATAGTAAATAGAACCTATGGTACACACAAAAACATGTACATTTCCATATTTTTACTCACAAAATTTGGTCCTATTTTCTATGGTCCCCCGTAATAGGAAGGGAGCGTACGGTGCGATGCAAGGTTCACAATACATGACAAGTCCAACTTGCCTCGATCGAGACGGTGGAAATATTGCAGGGCATCTAGCATGCCATAAGTATCAGAGAACCTTGCCGTAGGATGGACTGTGGGCCAGCACAACAAGCCGTAGAGTACATATATCCGTTGTGTGTGCGTCTTCCGGAGATGGTCAGGCAATGGTCACGCCCACCCGAAGCACTACTCGTGCCTCCTCTTGTTATCTCCTCTTAATCTCTTGGATCAACATCCTTTCTTTCTTCACTTCCGCAGTTTGGCCACCCAACCGCGTTTTCTTCCAATCTCATTCTCTCCATCACCATGAGTCTTTACAGTTATTTGCTGCCACCCCTGCATCTCTTTTCACAAAGACAGCCTCGACACGCATCCTTCCATCAGGTTATGAGCCTCGACCTTCGATCTGCACATCGACTGGCACGGGGGAAACACCCCCAGCCGATCCATGCACGGAGCACCAATGCCCAGCACCTTCACCCGAACATGGGACAGTAGCGCAGCGCAGCCAGCATCATCATCATCATCTATCGCGTCATCAATCCTTCGGTCTATGAACGACAAGATCTCTAGCATTCGACAAGCATCATTTCACCACACTATGCTCCCACCCCCCTCTACCAGTACCGCTGGTCGCACCGTCTGTCTCCAGTGCAAAGGTGAGCTCAACCTTTACATCCGGTCCCGCTAAGGCGCCCCCGCTGTTGCCCGTGGTGGCCCCAGGTCCTTCGACCCCCGCGTTCTCTACCGCGACCAAGGATCTACTCCGCGACTCAATTGTCCGCGTCTTCGCTGCCGCTTCGCCCACATCCACCGTCGAGGTACCCTGGGTTAGCCCGCCGCCCCCGGGTTCGCCTGTTAAAAAAAGACGGACAGGCGCGCGCGGTGTTAGGGAGCTCGCGGATGACCGCACCTCTTACTGAGCGAAATGACACAGTAGCCACTGCTGAAGAGAGCAACACCAGCGGGGTCTGTCTCTTTTCGAAGACCGCGTAGTACGATCATTATCGCGCTGACTGTGGAGTCCGACCAAATCGGTGGGTGCTTCACCAAAAACAAGCTTCGTCACGCACCGTTCGTGCTTGTTCTGCAGTTCTGGCCACTGAAACAGGCCGATGCCCCCCCCCCGATAGCTCCTCCCTATATATTATACATAGGTTGGGTTGGCATCGGTTCGCAACGACACTGTTAATCAGGATGCTCACTGCGTGAGCTAGAGAACCAAAAGGCACCGTTTTTTTTTTGTGGATGGCCACAGCTGGCGATCGAGCTCCGCACAAGGGGAATGATCGTATAAGGTAGTATTTATGGTAAGGCATCCGCGAGGCAGCTACATAGTACCCCTGTTGTTGTCTCTGGAAGTGCCCACACCGAAAACCAAATTAACTCATGAAAGCTGTCGTCCACATGCATGTCCACCACACAAGCAGACGCAGCTCGCCCTTTGAGCGACTCGCCGCACACCTCACGGGGCTTCGCGCTTGGTGTAAGCAATGTCTGCGTGGTCGGTGAAACCCCGACGTGCTCCGTCCCGGCATTATAGGAATGCGAGGATTTATGGTCATACGACTACGGCCATGCATGATATGGAGTACCCCCCCCCCTCGATAGCCCCCAGGGTGTGGCTCTTGCCCTAAGCTCATGTACAGCAGTCCTCCGAAATTCATAAGGTGACCATAACGCATATCGTACCGTATTTTCACGCCGATGACATCTGTGGCATGCGCCACCAGAATCGGCGGAACACAAAACCAGCAGCACGTACCCACCTTGCGAGACCGGGGTCTTGCTCTGGGCTGGCGGGGAGACGTCATCCAGGGACTTCAAATCGATGCCGAAAGCCATTGCGACTTGCTCACGGTGCCCACGCTTGTAAAAGTCCAGGTAATCGAACCCCATTGGCCCGTCGTCATCTGCCAACAGCTGGGAGATGATTCGACGCGAATGGGGATGCGGGCGCCGCGTCACACGCCGGCGGACGCTGCTTTGCACGCGTAGATGTGTGTCTTTAATACGGGGGGGCTAATGTAATAAGAATCAAAACCCACGATGGTCCCAAAAAAACATGTATCCCCCTACATTTACGCACCATATGTGGTCATGATTAATATGAGTTCCCCCGAAATGGTGTGCGCCCTATGTAACACTGCAAATGCGGCGAAATAGTTCGCACCCGGTCGCGGAGCTCGGGGGTGATTCGGTGCACAAAGATAACAGTTGGGTCGAAAAAGAACAACGATCGGAGCGAAAACACAAGCAAAAGGCCCGGGCCCACGGGGCCGTGGGGAAAGCAACAGATAGTCATCATCGCGCTCGACATCATCTTTGGCGGGGGCACCTCTGGCGGAATGCACTGCCCTCCCCCAGCGCACGGACTGCGGGCGCCTCCGCAGATCCTCTTGAGGCGCTCTTCTCGCCAGAATCGCCCACCGAAAAAGTCGGCGTCGCAGATACCTCTGACTATATCCACCCGAACGTTGTAGAAGAAGACGAAGAGGGCCAGTTCCCTCTGGGACAGCGTCTCCCCTCCCAGCATTGTGGCCTGGCTCGCAAACTGCTCCAACAGGGGACTTTTGGGTGCACGGGCGGCAGCGCATGTTCATACAGCAGTAGATGAGGGGGATTAATGAAAGACCAAAAGTACAACCCGTTTGCTGTTGTTTTTTCACTGCTTGTATCATGCAACTCATGAAAACACAGTGCATACAGGCTGCATGCACCCGATCCAGCACCTACTACTTAAACAAAAAGTTGATCGAGTGTCGGGGTCACAAGGAAGAGCTGGCAGAAGGCGGGCAGCATCGCCAAATAGACCTCATGCGCAGCTCAACACACAACACTCGCAGACGACCGAACTTCCGGCAATCGAAACTTCCGGCAATCGATAAACAAGTCCTGTCATACCATATGTGCACCTGTTGCCAGCCTCATCTCTGCCTGTGCCCTCGGTCCTGTGCATCACGGGTAGCTGTGTCTCTGGGCAAACCCCGTCACGGGTGTAGGCGTTATGGTCACCGCTGCCGCCGTGCAGGCAACCCTTTCCAATGCAGGCCGCCACTTTTTCGAAAGTCTCCTCCGTGCTGGGCGTCTCACCGTCCTTCTCCCTGCCGGCAAGCACGAAAGAGTCGCGAGACAAATCAAAAGCCTTTGCCGTGTCAAAATGTCCCAAGAACGGGTCGACGCCAAACGATGCGTAGAGCATCCATCCAGACAACGTAAGTAGAGCAGTGCCAACATATCCTCTTCATCATCAACGTCGTCATCGCCATCATTGCAATCATGATCATGATCATGATCATCCTCAGTATCATGAAAAAAACGAAACGTCAGAGCCCGCACGGGCACGGAGGGAAGAAACACACGGGTTTCAGTGCTTGACAGAAATAAAGGGCCTTATACGTACATCGCTTAATAATGGCAAGAACGAAAATTTCAAACAAAAACTTGAACACAAGAGGATTGAAGAAAAAACCCGACATCACAAGATTGAAAGAAAAACAAAGATTCGACACGAGAGGATTGAAACGCACAACACTCTAGAGAATAGAAACGAACACGAGACAATCTGTATGTAGGGGGATCGAAGATTACAGGAGAACTGACAGCACCGACACAAGGAGGATTGAAAAAATGCGGCACGAGACAATTGATTGAGTGGTGGGTGCACTGACAGGAATAGTCCGAGTGCGCCCTGTCGGACGCAGTCCTCGCTGGTGGCCTTGTAGCCGTCGCGGACCTTCCGCAGCCTCGCGAGGCACTCCTCCTGCGGACGAACCTTGATGCGGACGTTCCGGTCATAGGTCGATGAGTGCGCCGTCTTCAAGGCCGGCCCAGCAGGGAAGTCTCGGTCGTGGACAAGGTGCCTTGCGACCCTCGCCACGTCAGGCCCGTGCTTCTCGGCGAAGCAAGCGGCTACTTCCCTGGCCAGTAAGGAACATTGAACGGGCCTCAGAATCAAGGTCAAAACGTTCTTTTTTACCACTGCAAAAAAAAACACTAGTTCCAAGTACTAGTGTTCCCAAAACCGCGGGTACAGTTCTCAAAAGGGCTTAACGTGAGTATTTTTTTGCGCTCAGACCACCAGGGTTTGCTGCGGGGAGGGACGGTGTCCTGCTCGATTGTTTTCATGACTTGCCGTAACGTTTCCGAGGTCAAGTCAACTCCTGCTATTTGAGACCCGCTTCCAGCACCTGCTAAGGGTTACGCCCGGGCTAAGTGATACCTGGTACACAGGTGGGCCCCCTGCCCCGTCTGGTCATACGACTACGTCTATGCATCATGTCGACACCCCCCCCAACCCATCCCCTCCCGCACGCGAGCTTGGCAGAGAACCCAACACCAAGAATTAGAGCACACATGGGCGACACGTTGTCAAGCTCAAACCCTTCAGAACGTGTATGGATGAAACGCTACCAAGCTAAACAACGCCAGACTAAGGTGCCTTCAGCGTATACCGTACACGAGGTTTGTATATACGTACGATGTCGCGAACCACACCACAGCAGCAGCGTGGCATTACCTGCAAAATTCCTCGTGGAGGGGGTGGGATGCTCTTGTCGCGGCCGTGAGGGCCCGTGCCATGCAGATGTTGTCGCTGTGAGGGGCCCGCGACACGCCCGAAAATACTTTCGTGAAAAAGTGGTCCTTGGTGTCCACCAGACCCTCGCAGCACGTGTCCCTGTAGATGGCCTCCAGAACCTTCTCCGTGCCCAACCGCTGCAGGCGCCACTTCAGGCTGTCCACGACGGCGCACAAGGCATCAGGGGTGAGAAGGGGCGGTTATCGTAGTTAGCGCTGTCAGAAAGTGTATTGCGTCATGTTATCGTGTACCTGGTATATACATTCCTTGAAGCATCGAACATGCAGACCTGGTACATATTATGAAATATGAAAGAGGCAAAAGAAGCAGGATCAGCAGACGACCGACGACGTAACAAATGTATTGCGCCGCATGTTTGAGTTACGCCGCATTGTTGCGTTCGTAACGGCCTCGGACTCGGGATATCTTCCTAGCAAGCACGAACGAGGGCGGGTGGTCTTCGGAGCACTGCCGGGCGCACAGACAGTCACAAAGCCGCAAGCTTAAGTCTGCCCACAGCCAGGGAAGCAATCACGACATGCGTAAAGCATTCATCTAAAAAAGAGAGGAGGCACGGTCGCCCGACTTAGTACTGCAAGTAAAAGCAGACACACGGGGCGGAAGGGAGGAGTATGAGCGCCCCCTTTACGGCTGACAGTACTGTATGATACTGAAACGCTTGGCGGCCTACCGAGCGAGGAGGGGCAGAAGGTGGCTCGTAGAGTCGCTGGCGAGGGCGGCGTATGACACGATGTGCCCTAACGTGCCGACGGCGAAGACGATGCGGCGAGTTTCTCCTTCGCTGCCCTTCGCCGCGGCCGTGAAAGCCACCTCAATCGCGAGCGATTTTCCGGGAGAAATGTTGCATAAGTGCCTATGCAGCAACGGCGTCACCTTACAAACAAAACGCCGAGAAGCAGCGAGTTCGGTCGCGACGGGGGGGGGGGGGGGGGGGGGGCGGGTGAGCAGTCCGCGGCCTCAGCTAGAACAATGCGCGAAAACAATCGTGTACCATACCTCACAAGTGATGGCCCACAGGGGATGGGCAACGGACAGCACACTAGAGCAGCTCTTAGGCATCCAATGCATACCGAGTCAAAGCAGCGCTCACCTCCTTGAAACGACAGTGACAGTACTTCTGGACGTCCTTCTGGCTCGGGGCAGAGAAAACAGAGCCGGCCCCGAACGGCTTCAACACAGGCCAGGTGCCCCCCTCCTCCTTCTTGAAAAACTCGTACTCGTCGAGCTTTCTCATCTGCTCAAAGTCGTACGCCTAAAAAGCGACGGGGTACGCGAAAAAGGTGATGAAGGGGCTCATGTCAGAGTGGAAGAGGTATCGCTAAAACTTTCGCCAGGGTACGGCGTTCGACTCGAAACCACCGAGGGACAAGATAATAACAGGAACAACAACAGCAACAAACGCAACAACAACTAACACATCTATTACGGGGGGCCATAGTTAACAGGACCTATGGTACACATAAAAAACTATATGTTTAACCATTTTTACTAACAATATTTGGTCCTGTTAACTATGGCCCCCCGTAATAGCAACCTTTTGTCAGCTGTTCTTGGGGCATGGATACACGTAAGAAACGCGGCGCCTGACAACGCGGAAGGTGACGATGGCACCACCATTTTGAGAGCAATAACTGACGAACCCAGGTGCACCACCATGCCCGCGTGCGTACCTGCTTCAGATCCCGATACAAGGCTGCCACCGACTTCCCGGGGCAGAGGGTCTTGTCCAGAAGAAGGTGCTCCGCGCCTCCTTTCGCGTAGAGGTCGAACATGTACTTGGTCTGCACTTTAAGCGGCAACAGCGTCATGTACCTGCGGTGCAAACGTGGGCATTCCCAGCATATCATGCCGCGAGCACACCATATACACATGTCGGTGCTTTTAAAGCAAGCGCCTTTGAAGCACAAACCGCCAAGCTGTGTCAATCGGTCCCCGGGTTGCAGTCTTCCTCCAAGACATTCTTTTTCTCAGGTTGTTGATCGCTGCGTCGTTTTATTTTTTCCCGACATTTTTTTTTCAGTTTTTTCACACCTTGGTCACAGATCATCTACAGATCGTCATAAAATCATGATCTAGATATTTCAAGGCAGATATATCATCTACTCCCGGCCTTGTATGATTCAGCTCGTGGGATCCTTACAAATCGGCGTTATCTACCGCATGGTTCCTGGGTTGGATCTGTACTCTGTAGATCCTGCAAAACCTCTCACAAGGGCTGGTCAGGAGTCAGGGACTACATGATCTATCTGTAGATAGATAGATCATTGTCTGCTCGAGATGTGCAGTCTTGCGAGACATTTTTTTTCAATTTGTTCATCCCTGCGTGATTTTCTTGGTTCAGCACACATGGTTTCTCTCGATTTGTAGGCCGCGCTGGTGTCCCACACACAGCATAGGACACTTGATAATAACAAAACAGGAAGAAGATTTGAGGCTGAATTTCCCACTTGATGTTTCCCGCTATTATCGGCCTGCCTTTCTTATTGCTCGTTATACTTTCAGGTGTCCTGTCCTGACACTCGTTGCACGCCCCGTCGCTCCCCCTTTCTTACCCTTTCTCCAAGATGCTGAAGGCGGCGCCTTTCGCGATCACTCTCTTCACCAGCGACGAGTGCACCCCGCCTAAGTCCCCCGTCTTGATCTGTTGGATAACGGCCTCGGAGAGCCCCAGCCGACGTAAATCCGCTGCCACCCCATGCAGAACACCGGGGCTGCTGAGCCTCTTCACCACCGCGTCCTTTACCGATTGGCACAGAGGGTTGTAGCACCCGTAGCGGCGCGAGTTCACGAAGAGGTTCTTCCCGCTAACGGTGTGCACGGAGCGCATCTATTAATCAGCATAAGCACATGCGAAGAATGAAAAATAAAAACGGTCGAGGGGAGACGAGGGTGTGAACGTTCCGAGAGGAAAAAAAACAGTTCGCTTGGAAAAAACAAACTTCAAACCTTCGATTCTTGTGAAACGAAAAAGAGTACGAGTATGCGTTTCGTTTACAAGAGTGGTTGCTAAAAAATATGGCATTCGTGAGTGAAGAGAAAACATATACGGGTTCAAAACGAAATACAAAAGCTGCAAATTTCCAAGGTTGTGTTCTGCAGGGTACATACAAAACCATACCCGGGGTAGTTACCCGGGTATTACCCTACAAAAAACTTGTGTAAGTTCTGTGCGACATTCATACCCGTACCCGAAAATTCTGAAAAATCTGTACGCCTACGCCATAATACCCGGGGTACGGGTAAAATATCCCATACCCGTACCCTGCCTTTCTGTAGGGTAAATACCCGGAAAAGAAGGGTAAATACCGGGGTATATTCCCGGTACACGACACTTTGTAAAATACCGGGGTGCGGGTACGGGTACGGGTACAACATATGTGTACCCGCCCGGGACTTCGGTGAGTTTCGTAAGACTTCCATACAATACCCGGAACTTCTGTGAGTTCTGTAAGACTTCCATACCCGTACCCGGGACTTCTGTAAGTTCTGCGAGACTGCCATTCCCTTACCCGGAATCCACTAACCCTACAGGACACAATCTCGCATATTTCGCGCAACAATATGACACAAAAAAATAGGGTATAATATACGGCCTACGTGAGAGTGCAAGTATCCATACGTAATTCGCTTGTGAAAACAAAAAAAAAGAAATTTCTACTGTAAAAATCGCTCCAGAATCTAATAGAATAAAAAAAACGCTTGCAACTTAAGAGGATATTTCTTACCACAGACCAGAAACTTGGAACTAAAAATAGGAGGTGCTGGCGCTTCAGGGATATTGACCGCTTTCACTGACCTGGCCCCACCCGGCGAAGCACCCCGTGTAGTCGTTGCTGAGGCACGTGGGGCATATCATGCGCACGCCCGTGATAGCGCCCGTCTCGCTTCGGACCTGAAACCTTCGATCACTCATCAGCTCGGACCGAAAGAGAACCTTCCACGAGCGACATAAACAAGAAAGGACACGGCTTCTGTCACCTGAAGCTGCCATACGTAAGCTGACGTTGTATACACGCGCTTGAAAAACGTAAACGATAAATCAACCAAGGGCGCACTTAGTAAGTGGTTATATACTCTGGGGTAGCCGGGTAGGAAACCTTGGACACGCCGGACAGATCATCTAAATAGTTCATCTAAATCCTAGCCTGCCGTTTTCAGGTGATGTGCAGGATCTGTATACTTGTAGTACATACCTAACCCAGGAAACATGTCCTAGATCATGCAGATTATATGGCTCCCCCCCGAGAACGTGAGCTAGACCATACATATCATATAGGTAGATCATACAGATCAGAGATCTATCTTCCCCGAAAGATCTAGATCAGCAAGCGGGTATTGACCATCTGTTTGAGGCGTGAAACCTCGCTTGGGTCATACTCCGGATAACTCTCGTACATTGTCGACCCAGCGACGGCGTTCCTGGCCTACGTACGTACTGCATACGATTCCTTCGGTGCTCGAAGTCTCGGGGAAACAAACTCTCCAATCGTGACAAATTCCCTCGGCGCGTATAGTAGTAGCCCACGGCGGAGCGAGGCTAAGGGCTCCGTACTCTAGGTAGCCTCCTAGCCTACTAACCCGTAGGTTTTGTACTGCAGGCGCCATCCGCGCTATAAAAAGGTGTTGCGGACCCTCCCCAGCTCAAAAAATAGATGTAAAAAATAGATACGTACAAGGTTCCCCTCCGGGATGTGGCTGACTTGAAATCCTGCGGGTGTCACGAGTTGAATAGGAGTCGCATCATCATTATCAGGCTTCCCTATTTACTCCGAGATCTGCTGCTGTGCAGTATACCTAGTGGTGGTGCTGTATGACAGATTGAGGTTCGACGATGTGTGCTCGACTATCAAATTGTAGGCAGAAAATGTGAACATGAGGTATCTCCTGGTGAAAACTGCAAACACATACGAACACAAAATAAAGCACCGTGGCGGTCACAGAAGGCCAACATGCGAAGTGCTGGTACCGCTCTATACTGCTGTTGAAGCGCTGTTGCTAAGTATTGTGTGTACCGTGGCTCCGCGGAAAAAAATGAAATCCCGAGGAGGCGTGCATGTCGAAATCGGCGCCCTGCCCCTTCGCAGCATCCAATAAATTGCACCTGAGATTACCTATGTGTTCACACGGCACGCACGCACACACAAATGCGCCGTTCGCGGCTGCCACAAAAGGAAGAGGTCGATGTACGACTGCAGTTGCTCCGTGGGCTACCACATATCAGAGAGCTTCAGGCGCAATGTCATCAGACATTATACAGCAGCAGCAGCAGCAGCAGCAGCCGGCAGCAAAGCAAAATATTCTATTGTGAGGTTTCCACTGTCCTGCTTGGCTGTGGGTGGGCGGAACGTCTCCCCGCAATTATTTGCCAGATTTCGATACTTTGAACACCCAGAGCATGCGCCACGGAGACTGGCCGGGATCCACACTCGCGCCGTGGTGTACACGCGAGCCCCCTGCGTGAACCGCAACCGATAGCGGGAGGAAAGACCCGCGACTGGGGTAGGAACGTAAAAGTATTCCGGAAAAAAAGTCAACGTGGTACATACAGTAGTATATATACCAGGTACCAGGTATATTTTAGGTTCGCTTCGAAGAACGCCAAAAACGTCCTCTGAAAAAGTGGTCAAACCAACAACAAAAAAAATGGGGTCGCCTCGAACTTATTTTTCACTGCATTTCGGAACTCGTTTTTTTCAGACCCCCTCGGCAATCGTCTCTGCTTGGTTGATTTCGGGGGGAGTTGGGCTACTCCGAAAGTAACTCAGGCAAAAATTCCGCTGGGGAGAGACGTTGGAAACAGCTGTTGCGGGCCGGAGGCGTTATTTTCGGGAAGTTTCGGTTTACTTCCCATCAAAATCCGGGATTAAAAAAGGTCGGAGTTGGCAGCGGGAGACAAGAACTCGTCCACTGACGTTCCCGCCTCTCCCTCTCTCCTCCCTCTCTCGTTCGCTCATTTCTCTATTTGTGAGGTTTTCAGTTTCAACGATGGAGTTTTGTGGGGAATGCGTAAATTCTAAAAGTTTCAACTAATACTGTTCAGCTGTGCTGGTGCTCTTAGCCAGTATATGAATACTGCCAGTGTGGTTGTACTGACTGACAGTATTTACTGCGCCAGTACTCAGCCCTTCATTATACACTACTAACTAACTGTATGTACTGCGTTGTGACTGGAGGAACCCCTACATTTCAGGTTCAACCTTTGTCTCTGCTGAATTTACGTCGGGGTCCGACTTACACCTGATACCAAGTGCATGGTCAACCCGCGAGTCTACCGTAAAGTCGTGCAGTCTTGCCTTACTCGCGTTTTTCAAGTATTGTATTATTACGGGGGACCATAGTAAATAGGACCTGTGGTACACATAAAACCTATACACTTGACCATTTTACTAACAATATTTGGTTCTATTAACTATGGTTCCTAGATCACGATCTGGACTATTTAGATCCTAACCTGCCGTTCTGGGGTGCTGTGCAGCATCTGTTTCGTTTGTTTTTTCTCTCCTTCCCATTTAGTATTTCCGTCCTTCTTATTCTCCCTCCCTCCTATTACGGGGGACCATAGTTAATAGGACCTATGGTATAGATAAAAAACTATATATTTGAACAATTTTACTAACAATATCTGGCTCTATTAACTATGGTCCCTCGTAATATTGACTTCGGTATTAACTATTAATAGTCGTAACTCAGATCTGGGGTCACATAGCAGACTCTTCCCCCCCCTCTCCCCACTACGGTTCTTTATCGCGAGAAGACTTCGGCCATTTCTCCCCTCGTCGACCGCGTCGAATTGTTAATTGTGCCTACCCGCGCTACGCGCTCTCAGCTCTCAGCAGTCGATTCCTTCTTTTTGGAATTGAAGAAATTCTCACCACGGTGGGATTAGAACTCACGTGATCAACTCTACAAGCAGTAGTATTAATAGCAGCTTTCGAGGGTATATACCACTGCACCACCGGGGCGACCGGCTATCTATTACCAGGTATTATTAACAGTACAGATCCAACCCAGGAAACATGTTCTACATTAGGTCATACAGGATGTAGCTACAGTGGGTACCCGGCAAGAAGGCAGGTGTGGGACATTGATGCTGCCTTATTGCTACTTTTGCCTCCATCCCGACATAAGGCCACTTCTGCCTTAACTCGGGATGATGAAAAAAAACGGCCTTAACCCCTTTAGGACCCCAGTCCCGTTTTGGGGACAAACTACTGACAATTTGAGTGTTTTGTCCCCACATATGGGGGTGCAGTGCCAAATGGGATAACCCTTTTAAGAATTGCAGTCCCGTTTCGGGGGCAAACAATAATCCTTTTAATAATTGCAGTCTCGTTTCGGGGGCAAACAACTCAAATTCTAAATAGTTTGTCCCTGCAACGGGAGTGCAGTCCTAACCAACGGGTTAGGACTGCACTCCCGTTGCAGGGACAAAACACTTAAAATTATACTCAGATTTTTTTTTTTTAGCAGTGTACCGTAATCATGCGAAGGTTCGCACCGGGTGCGATCGCGTTTTTAAATGGTTCTACGTTGTGTTTTTTATCGCACCCCGGTGCTATCTCTCCGATTGGTGCGTTCTCTCCAATGGGGGGTGCGGAAACACAATTAAATCATGCCGTTCTTCTATTTTGGCGCACCCCCGGTGCGATCTCTCCGATGGGTGCGCTGCTGAATCGAAATACACCGGGCCGTACTGGGGCAACGGTGCTGCGTACATGCACCCCGGTGCGATCTCTCCGATGGGTGCGATACCTAAAACGACTTGACCTACCATGCGTTGGTAAAGTACGTTTGAGAGGAGTGGCGCACTGGTGATATCTCATCGGAGTATAAAAGAAATGAGAATATTACCTACTACAGACCCGCTACGGTGGCCCTCAAATTTCTATTTATGTCGGAAAGATAGCACCGGGGCGCGATCTCTCCGATGGGGGTGCGAAAACACGATTAAATATTTCTACCTTGTGTTTTTATCGCGCCCCGCTGCTATCTCTCCGATGGGTGCCAACTTTCCGATGGGTGCGAACCTTCGCATGATTACGGTAGTACTAAAAGGGACAAATCGCTCGAAATAGGGCCGGAACACGCAAAAAATACACCAGCGGAGAGATTGCACGCACCTGCGAGGCTTTTACTTAGTACCTGGTATAAAAACTGCAGGTATTTTTTGTACCACCTGGCACCCTGTTCTCATTTGGTACTATGCTGTTGGCCTATCCCATTTGGCACCCTGTTTCTATCTGGTACTTTGACTCCGCAGTGGGCCCATTTGACCCCCTGCTCTCCTTTAGTGGAGCAGAAAAGTAAAATATCATCAGCCCTCCGCAGGAGCGGCCGGAGGCCCACAGGCCCACAGGCCCACCTGGCACCCTGATTCCATTTTGTGCCATGTATGGCATACATGTCTACAACAACTCCCGCTATATATACAATCGTACAACCGTATTGAATTTACGACTATACGGGCAAATTTCAACAGCCTTGCACACAGGCACGTACGTACTAGCAGTTTCTCCGCCTCTCGCAGAAATCGCTTGGACAACATACGTACACAGGTACATGTTGAGTTTAAAATCGTGACAAGCCGATTTGGCGTGCCTTATCTCTACCTTTGCCTTATGAATGACAGCCTTATTGCGGGGTACCTACTGCTGCTGTATGTGTGTGTTTTGGTGTTCACATTTCGATATTCCGTAGACACTTTATCGACGCACCCACGTTGCCGGTGGCATGGCGATGGCTGTCGGTGACGATTTATCCCTGCCCCTCAACGCTAGGCCTTGCTTTCTTTCTCTTTTTTGACGCACCTTGCCGGCTTCGTTACCTTGCCGTTCAGAGGTGTGGGAGTGGGTTTTGAGGAGCCGCATCTTCGATCATGTTCTAGCTCGTGGAATTGGGGTTTCCACGATTTCCCCATAGTTCTGCATATACGGCAAATCAGAATGGGCTAGTGTTACGGTACTGCTTTGCATGAGGCTGAAAGCCCGGTAATTACCCCAGGGGTTCAGGTTAGGGATCGTTTTCGTAGTACTTGGGAGGTGTCACTTGAGATAAAAAACCAGGGGTTTTCCAAGCGAGGCACGGGCTTTGCTCTCACAGTCTCCCCATGCACGAAAGGAATAAAGCTGATCTCTCTCTAAGCAAACAGCACAAGGAACACCAACGAGTACCGGCTCACTAGGCAAACCTGTCCAGAGATACTAAGTGTCCCAACCTACCCCGTACATACGAGGTACATATATATATAGCTATGATACCTGTATACAGAAGTATGGCTCCCACCCGGCAACAACGTGATCTACCAGATACTGTACATCATACAGATCAGGAATAAATGTACCAGGTACCTGTCCTGAAGCATCTAGATCATCGAGTGGGAATGATCAGTAGATGATATGTGGATATTCTGTCCGAGGTGTTAATGCCTTTCCGGTACCTACGATGGTATTGCAGTTGTGGCTTCGTACTCGGTCCGACGCCGAGGGGTACGTACTCTACGTACGTACGAGGGTCTCGCGGTTGATTTCAAATTTCAAATTTCTCAGCGTCTCTCTCGAAAAAAAAAATGGGCCTACAAGTGCCACTCTGTCCGGAAATTTAAGGACCATTGTGTAATTTATATAAATATATAAACGGCCATTACATTTCCGAACAGAATGGAATAGCAAGCACGAGCGCTTGGCTGAAAAGCTCTCACCTCTGGCACGACAAATACCACATCGCCTGCGAACATGAACTCCTCCATGGCCAGTTGCTTTGCAGCGTCCGTCCAAACCAAGGCCCCTCCCGGAGCTTCCCTCCCCTTGTGCCGCCTGGCGCGCACCTCCGGGTTCCCAAGCGCGAAGTACGGGGCGCGATTCTTGCAGAGGTTGCCCCACGCGTATGACGCCTCGTCGCCATCATCGTCGCTGTTGTTCATTGTGCGCAGTCCGCCGTCTTGTTTCGGGCAGGGCATGCCTGTCCGTATGCCCGTCAAGATCCGACGCGCAGCTAGCGTGGCTTCTTCGACTGCTGCTGCTGCTGCTGCTGCTGCTGCTGCTGCTGCTGCCGCTGCCGCTGCTGTTGGTGTGGCGTCGGCGTGGCCATCCGCCTGAGCCTGCCGCCGATGTGGCAACACCGGAGGGAGGTCGCTGTCGTCTGTTGGGCCGTAGACGGTGCGAATGGTGGCAAGTGCATCCGCCGTAGCAGAGGGCCACTTGGGGGATGTCTCCTCCCTGGTCCGCTTCCTCTTCCCCTTGGCATTGGTGTTGTGCCCAGGCTGCCCCCTGCAACCGGCTCCGAGAACCATCTTCCCCGCCGGAGGTGCCATGATTCCACTTGCGCTGCTGATACTGCCGCTGCTGCCGCTGCTGCTGCCGCCGCCACCACCGCTGTTGTTGTTGCTGCTGCGGCTGCTGCGGCTGCTGCTGCGGTTGCTGCTGCTGCGGCTGCTGCTCCTCTGCTGTAGAGGTTTGTTGTTACTGTTGAAGTTGGTGTTGCTGTTGATGCTGCTGCTGGTGCTGCTACCAAGGCTGGTAGTGGTGGCGTTGGTAGCGGTGGTGGTGCTGCTGGTGGCACCACTGCTGCTGCTACTGCTGCTGTTGTTGATGTTGCTGCTGTTGTTGTTGTTGTTGTTGTTGTTGTTGTTGTTGTTGTCGTTGTTGTTGTTGTTGTTGTTGCTGTTGTTGTTTTCGTTGCTGCTGCTGCTGCTGCTGCTTCCGGTGCCGCTGAATAGACGATGGGCTTCTGAACACGCCGGCCAGGACATTCTCTTCTTGGTCTCTGCCCAGTGTGCGGGGCAGAGGCTGTCGTACTGGCCCCTCCAGGGATTCAAAATCAACCCTCTCGGCATCCCGCTTTGGTGCCACCCTCCTCGGCCGCCTGTGTTGTCCCTGTTCTTCGAGCCGGCTTCGCACCCCCTCGGTGGTCCATTTTGGATGGCGGATGTTGCTGTTGTTCCCTCAAACATGCACTGGAACGGTTCGCTTGTCGCTATGGGCTCGCGGAACACGGCAAAGCTTGGCATCGCTCTACCGAGAGTCCCGGACACTAAAGTTCGCACGGGCAGAGAGGCCTGCCTCTCGCTCAGCCTGGCAATTGTTCTTGGGTCTACGCTGGCTTCCAATCAAGATTATCTGCTGGTTGTTGCTCTCGTCTCTCCTATCTCCTATCTGAAGTACTGTAAATATACCAGC
The DNA here is from genome assembly GCA_031213475.1 of Nereocystis luetkeana. Lineage (NCBI taxonomy): Eukaryota > Phaeophyceae > Laminariales > Laminariaceae > Nereocystis > Nereocystis luetkeana. The sequence goes on along the minus strand of JARUPZ010000003.1, from coordinate 3,891,457 downwards.
CAATCAGGCTTGAGTTGAGCGCTTGGGTGCGGACCCGACAAAGTCTCGACCAATCAAATGCGAGTTTGCCTCCCGCTGAAAGTCGGGATGAGATATTTGGGGGGACTGAGGAAAAGGCACAAAGGAATACTAAAAGCACCTTATTTCGACAGGTCGGGCCACCGCACTTTTGAACAGACTCGTAGCTGACTGGTAGTATGTTGATGTACCTCAGGCCCAGGCAGGCCAGCAAGACAGCCGGCAGCATCATCAGCCGTGTTCGTTTATAAAGGATGGACCACTGAGCTACTCTGTCAGCGCTGACTGAGTAGCTCAGTGGTCTATCCTTTATAAACGAACAAAATAATTATACCTTCGGGCTCGATACGGCCTCCCGCCGATAACATCCTCCGGGGTTGATCAAGCCCCTTAGTCAGCGCCTGGTTTTTCCTTCCTGTGGTCCCCCTCCCTAATCGCGAGTTATTTTACTCAAGTTCAAGTGGTTCACTCCACTTTCGACTCTCTGGTCGAGTGTTCTTATCGTGGTTCTCTCCCCACCTTAATTTCCCTTTTTCTACCTACGGCAGAAAAAGCGGAATATATATAGCGAAATACGACGTCTGGCGGACTCCCGGCTTCTTTTGTTTTATAAAGGATAGACCACTGAGCTTCGTACTCAGTCAGCGCTGACTACGGGCTTGGTCAACCCGGGAGGATGTTATCGGCCGGAGGCCATATCGAGCCCAAAGGTACTTATTTTGTTCGTGTATAAAGGATAGACCACTGAGCTACTCAGTCAGCACTGACTGGTCAGTCAGCGCTGATTGAGTAGCTCACTCAGTGATCTACCAGTATCCTTTATCAACGAACGTATTTCATCATTTTATAAAAACGAACAAACCACACGCAGCTGCCTGGACAGGCCTGGATGCTAATTGCTACACTATCGTACGTATGATATCATACTTCATGGAGGATAATAAGGACCGACCTATTGGTGGCATTTAGTCACCAATAGCATGCGACGAGTTACGCAACAGACCCAACCGAGAAGGGTTTGTAAAAACATACATGGTGGTATATCATACCAGGTAGCTGGTAGTACATCAGTATGTACGTGTAACCGATTGGGTGGAGAGAACGGGCATGAAAAGTAGCAAAGCAGAAATCCACTGTACTTACTCGTCGGCCGTCACCCCAACACGTATTCGTGTGCCGTTACACTTCCGTGTGTTACCCTTTCAGAATTTGGTCGGCCGTGCCGCTACTCCATCTCATGTGTGTCCGTGCGTACCATAGGCCAGCCGTGTCGTTATTAAATATTCGTCGGCACCTACTAATACGCTGTTAATATTTTTCGGCCGCTACGACATTCATTCTTCGTCGGGCGCCATTCCAGGCCCTTACCAAGTAATTCGTCGAACGTTACGCCGTTACGGACTTGCCGGTCGTTTTCTTACCAACTACGCAGCTAAGTATTCGTCGGCCGTTACGCCGTTTCACATAACCCTCGGCCCGCGTTGCGCACTGTTCATTGAACATCGTCACACATTCATCGGATGCTACCCCGTTATTAATTCGCCAGCTGCTACACAGTAGTGGTACGCAGGTCTGTTATCATTACGCGCCTTTACTACTGTAGCCATACGCCGTTGCATTTTTTCGTCGGTCAGACATTACGCCGTTTCGGGCTTGTACGTCAGTATTGTATGCCCGTGTTCGCCGACCGTTTCGCCGTTCCAGGGTCGTCGGCCGCTACAACGATACATAAGTGGGCCGTCAATATACGCCGTTGCATATTGGTAGGCCGTTGCTGCGCCTGTCACCTGTTACACGCTCGTCGGCCGTTACACTATTGCGTATTCGCCAGCCCCTACCCCGTAATATAACCGTCGGCCCACGTTACGCACTGGTCGGTCGTTACGCCGTCACGCTTTCGTCGGGCGTTACGACGTCACAATTTACCGGCTGTTACCTTGTCACCTATGAAATGTTCGTCGGCTGTACACCGTTACGTACCCGCCGTCGGACTGCACGCTCTTGAAGATCCGTCGTTCGCTACTGGAGTATTACTGTAGTATACGCCGAAACGCATATGCGTTGGCCGTTATTATACGTTGTTGCTACAAAATGATCGGCCGTTTTCATACGTCCGGTGCACATTCGTCGACCGTTACGTCGTTACACAATCGGCAGTTTTTACGGTACGTAATAAGGCATGGCCGTCGTAGACTTGGGAAATCTTTCGCAGGCGCAATACCAACTCCAATCCCGACCCCGATCCAGACCCCGACCCCGACCTCGACCCCGATCCCGATCCCGACCCCGACCCCGACCTCGACCCCGATCCCGACCCCGACCCAGACTCCGCTCCGCCAGTACGAACTCCGTAGTGGGTAGGTGCTGTCGTTCATCTCGGGCGTGCCCCGCCGAAGGTGCGATACACTATACCTGGTACAAGGGATTCTTCGCGTATTCGCTCGGTGCACGCCATACCTGAACTATCACATGGCAGGGCAACCCTAACCCTAACTCTTGATGGAATCTGGCTGATGATGATGAGTCTCGTGAAGAGACTCGCAGATGGATGATGACACCCAGTGATCGTGAGTTACACTTTCGTTGTTCAATAGGACAGAAAATAGAGAGATTGTTTGAAAGGTGGGGCTAATCTGGCCGTGCTCAAGAGAGCGGTGATGATGGAGAGTGGTGTGGGAGAATGAGCTTGTCTGTTGCAATTACCTGGTGTGATCACCCTGATAAGTCGAGCAAAAACAAATTACATGACTCCATGATATGATCATGTGCCAGTACGCCAATCCCCCCGATTTCCAGTATCCTCTGATACGACATGCTAAGAGTAGTCATACTCTGGTATGATTGGTTGTCCTACTGACAATCTTGTCATAGATCATCATAGATCTACCAACATCGGAAATATACGAACAGACGTAACAGTCTTGTGTACACTCCAACACACCCCCTCGATGGAGGCCTACTCATAAAAGGCAGCCTCTCGGTAGAAGCCTAGGGCGACGTGAAAGGAGAGATCGGCGTCGAAGATGGTGACGTCGTGGAGGTACGCGGCGACGCGGTCGAGGTCGTTGATGACCTCGCTGATGACTTTGACGAACCACCCTCGAGCAGCGCTGCTTCCTTGAGGCATAATCAGCCACTCGAAGAGGGGCGTGGGTGTGCAGAAAGCAGTGAGAGGTATTGTGTCCTTGTGCGTCGTTCTCTGATGGAAAGAAGAGGTGAGGTTGAAGAGTGAGAATATTCTACTCGGGCCGAATTTGTCGCTAACCTCATCGATGCTAGGGATGGGGAGCTGGCCAAGGATGCTGATTTTTTACAGCTTCTTGCAGTTCACCGTGATGCGGATAACACCGGATTTCTTCGGGATTACAACCACTGGGCTCGCTCATGGAGAAGTGGATAGTTAAATGAGGCCGGCTGCGAGGAATTCGTCGAAAACCGCGCCCATTCGCTTTGCGGTCGGAGGATTCATTCAGTAGGGCCGAGACGTGACAGAAGAGCTGTTCGGGGGGACAGTTATCTTGCAGGGGAGCAGGGAGTAGGAGCAAAAATCGGTTGGGGACTTCGAGAACACGTTGGAGAACGCAGGCAGGACATCGCCCATCTGGGTGATGACAATCGGCGTCCAACCGATTTCGCGCAATTCAAATGCGATTTCGCGCAGGTGCGACAACTAGCGGTTCCATACTTGTAGAAAGCTCGTGCGTTGGTCGGTGCTCAATCGCTCGAGCAGGGCAGGTGAACGGGAGCAGTCGGCAGGCGGAGCCGAAGAGGCCACGGAGTCTTCGCGTGTCGGGGCTGTTGCGCCGCATAGACGAAGGGATCCAGGCACTGTGGTGGTGAGGGCGGGTCCACATCCATGGAATGGGTGGAGACTGGGCCTGGGACTGAGAAGTGATGGGCATCAGTGTCGTGAGGGCGTAAACAAGGAGCCGGAGTGTCAGACAATACAGCCCAAAGGAGGTGCCGAGCAAGGCAGCTGGGTCTAGATCCGCGATGCCGGCTGGTGGGATGAGCGGGCGGCCATTTTCCTTGATGCGTTCTTCCACAGAAAAAGCAGAAGCCGCGTGCAGCACGTGGACCAGGTAGCAACCGGCGTTGGCAGGGGCACCGTTTCTGCGAAACAAATCGACATCGACAAGTCGGGGCGCGGGACAAGGTGATGCCAGTGTCACCCGGATAAAGTGGGTGGAAGCTTTCAGGGTGGACCGAAGAGTCGGGGACAAACGCTGTTGTACCTTGTTGCGTGAGGTCCTCGAGAACCCGATTATTCATCGGACAAGGAGCCAGCGTACGGTAGGAGCGGTCCTGGAACCACATCCAGCTGCCGCGTCGGAATAGCAGGTCGTGTTGCATAGGTTCAGATGGGATATGTATGTCCTTGTGGCGAGTGACGCAGTTGGTGAGTTGTCGCGGAACAACTATATACTTAAGCGTATGGCAGCGGAGGTCTCAAGAGGCGGGGACTTACCAAAGCCGCCCACAACTTGGGAGGGGTGTGTCGTTCGCAGGCGGCAGAGGCAGCACCCACGCGTTTCATGATTTTGAACGCGTGGGTGTTGAGGAAGGTCTGCGGCGAGCCCGTATCCAAGAGGGTGACACATCTACAAGCTGCATAGCACCTAGGCCACCGTGGATCTTGATTTTGGTGGTGAAGGAAGAATCGTCCATGGTTACTACATCAGCGACAATATAAAGCCCTTGCTCGGCGAGCACGGGTGCTAACCGGAGTGGGCGGCAGACGTTACTACAAGAACGTCGCCGCCGTGGTCCGATGGCAAGTTTGGAGGAGCGTCGGGATATATCGACAGGGAGGCGGCTGCTGACGTGTCACTTGGGCACAGACGCTGTCGTGTCGAAGGTTCAATTTGGAAGATGCGGTCGTTCCTCGAGAACGAGGTGCCCCGAGGAGACTAGGGCTGGTGACGCGTCGGTAGCGGCGCGCGGGCCCGGAAGAGGCGTCGCACGTTTTGCAGAGCCTTGGGGTAAATTTGGGCCGCGCCACAGGGGCGGCTGGCGTGCAGGAATAGCGTCGGTCTTGTATGCGATGCTCCACATATGGTTGTAAGGGCTAGATTCCGCGAGAAAATTGTCGCCTTTGTCCAAGAGATGGTTCGTATGGCTAGGATTTGAGCGAACATGGCGTAAGAGCCAACAAGCATAATATTTCCTCGCTCGCGTTCTCACACGGCGAAATCGGAGTTACGGCCTTCTGGTTCATATTGCTTGTGCAGGCGAGGGGCAGACATGCGCATGATGTGCTCTAGGGTCTGGTAGTCCCTGAATAGACGGAAAATTTCCGCTGCGAAGAACTGTTCACCGCAGGAATAAGAGATGTCTTCAACCGTAAAACGGGAAGGCGTCCATTGCGAAAAGCAAGAGGGGGCCTGCCAGAAGAACACAATGTCGTGCGTGCTGTACTCTTGGGTAGGATCGAACGCGGAGGTATCCATCGTCGCGCGAGTAGAAGAAGCGGGGGGTGTGTCGTACACATCCCCGGAAAAGCAGGTGGGGGTTTCCCTCTGGGAGACGAGTCCCAGCCTGTTTCTTGCCCCGCCAGGGCCTCGTCATTGGGGCCGGGTTGGGAGGCGCATTCGCCTGGAGCGGTCATGTTTACCGTCCCCGAGATATTTCGGGGAGGGGCAGGGGGCTCCCGACCAGTCTACCCTGACTGGGTGGGCGAGACATCCGCCGTATAGGCGGGAGGCATTTTAAGTGGGTCCACAGCAAATGGTGTTGTCAACACCGCCCGGGAGGCACGCGGGGTCTGTTGTCTTAGATCACCTCGTCGTGACTCGTCTGGGTAAGGAGGGGCGCATTTTAGTGCCAAGGGCGTAGTGGTGGTAAAACCCTGTGGGGGACATTTGTTCCCCACTGGCTCAGTGGCCTCCGGAGAAACGCCGTGGGCCCAAGAAAAACCGGCCGCTGCACTCTGGTCAGGATGAAAATCGGAGCTGAAAATAATCCGGCCTTCTTCATTAATAGTGCTCAGCGGGAGATTCCGACCGGTCTTGCGCGGGCACCTCGAGCGGAGCGCCCGTGTTGATCTCGAGGGCCTTGTGCTCCCGAACCTGCACCTCAAGGCGACCCTCGCATCTTGGGAGTCACGCCTGGCTATGGTAGGTGCCTCAAAATGTGAGGTCGGGCAAGGCGCACGCGGAAAATTACGACTAGTGTCGTCTACGCGGGAACCAGGAGTGCGAAACACTCCTGGTGCTCGGGGCGGAGAAGCTACGGCGGCAATCATGCGGCAGTCTTCGCGAGGACCAGGAGCGGCAAGCATACCTAGTGCCGGCAGTGAAGAGCCTACGGCGGCAGAAGAGCGCCCGTCTTGCGGGGACCATGGGCGGTACGCACACCTGGTGCCGGCGGTGATGAACACGTAGCACCTACGGTCTCAACCAGGGAACCGTCTTCGCGGGGGCCAAGGATGGTATACATACCTGGTGCCGGCGGTGAAGAACATGTAGAACCCATGGTCTCAACTAGGGGACCGTCTTCGCGGGGGCCACGCGCGGTACGCAAACCTGGCGCCGGCTGTGAAGAACATGCAGTGCCTACGGTCTCAGCCAGGGGACCGTCTTCGCGGGGACCAGGGGCGGTACGCATACCTGGTGCCGGCGGTGAAGGAGCAACGCTTCCGCCGGGTAGGCGATGGTCAGTGCCTGGGTCAGACGTGCTTCCCGTGAGTGCTAGAAGCGATTTTTCCCTGTTCATACTAGAAATAGAGTTTCCCTATTCATACTAGAAATAGAGAGCGCTGCATGTCGGGCACGGAATGGACAAGGGGGGCTGAGCCGACCATGAAAAAAAAAGTCAACAGCAAAAAGCCAAAAATCAGGCTACAAGAGTGAATAGCTAAATTCTCCGCCAAGAAAAATAATCAGACCTCGAACAGGTGCCAAAAGCGTCTACTGTGTGTAGTCAACGACGCCAGTGTTATAGGTGTAGGTCAGGATGGACCTAGGGACCGACTACTGCTGGCAGATGTACCTCTGGCTCTACTATGGCCACTCGCACAAGATGCTTGACGATATTGGAACTTTTAGACTCTGGTATTAATTGCTGCTTGCCTTGCCGGATGTCGTCTGAACGAAGGGGCGAGGCACCCATCAGTCAGGCAGGCGATAATGCCTGCCAGGTAGCGATGAGTGGACGCTTGCTGCAACAACGCCGCAACAGGGGAGAGGGGATGTCATACAACGTACCTCGGGGGTAACCAGCTGTTAAACACGTCAGGCATCATGCCCGGCCAAAATAGTCGTAAATATTTGCGAGTACCCGGGTATTTCTCCCCCAAAGTTGGTGGGTACCCGTTCAAGTTCGAAATCTTTCGGGTCTATCGACGATATGTGGTTGGCGTTTAGTGGACTTTCAACTAGTAAGACTCCCGCCATCAACGGCGAAAAACGTTTCACGTTTCCACCCCTCGTGGGTCTTTCTTTGCATTCGCATGCAAGCGGTCGCACACAAGGCCGATCGGCCGCGCCGCAGCCTTTCAAAGGCTCATCGGGGTCATCTCGCAACCCTATCATGATGAATGTCGCAGCATCAGCCTCCACCCCCCTGGAACGGACCGGATATACGGGTCGACGTGCCACCAACACGCGGTTCCAATTTTGGGGATCCAGAAGTATTTTTTCAGATTCTTGACTTGAGGAAAGTCACTTTCTTTGCAAAAAGCGTTTTTCGTGGTGGACGTGAGATTCGAACTCTCGACCATCGACCCATGTCCTGCCGACGACGCCATAAATTAAGGTCTTGGTCCGTTGGGCTACTGGTAAAAGGGTAACCAATCGCCTACCCAATCTAAGCCTTACAACAACGAGTACTGGTCGGGTGGTGCCTCTATCATAATAGCTTTAAGGTGCACGTACTCGTATACTCGAGGCGACTTCGAGCCCCACCGAGTTATTATATTTCTTTCCCTTTTTTTTCACTCAACGAAAAGAACGTGTTTTTTAGTTTTCTATTCTCGACGATTATTGGTTGCTTCTGGTACTCGTAGTCGACGACACGAACTGGATCTACCAAGAAATACTGCTCGTATGTACCAAGAAGTACCGCTCGTATGTGTATGCAGTACGAAGAAATATCGTTTGTGAACGGGAAACCCCGAAGGACTGCCCTTTTAAACACCGATAACTCACAAGGAGCTCTTCATAGTTTTAGTTACCTCTGGTATGCCTCCAACAACTATCCACACAAAGACATCTTGATAACCCACGAAGATAGCAAGTACGCTCAGTATCAAGCAGCTCAATGAACAACCCGGCAACAAGGACATAACAAATACAGCGGCAGTGTACGGCGGTGGCATGGGCACATACAGACAGGTGCGAGTAGCAGCATCATCACCAGATCGCCAGTCATCGGAGGATGAAATATATATATATAGAGCCAACTATGTGCGCACCCGTATTGCCGTACAGTAGTAGCAGGTATACTGATTGCATGTTGTATACCTGGTACGTAGTACTCGTACGTACTTTAATTATTCGTACGCATACAAGTTAACTGCTGTGCCGTAGTAGTTTTAAGTTTTCAGTGGTTGTACGAGTATGCCTGCCGTAGCTTCCCGCAAAAGGAACAAAAACATGTAACGTGCGTACGTGCGTTTTATAGCGTAAAGACAGAATAACCTGAAACCGTCGAAAATTTGCTCCCATCCGTCGCCGTTCTCGCCGAAACGGAACAACGTTTCTTGGGCAACCAAAAACGTCACCTGTCCCGGGCATTCCCCATCAATCCCGGTCTTCGTTTAACGATACCTTGCCCACCACTATATTCCAGTACGAACAAGATAACCAACACTCCACTCACACAAGCGTTTGTTGCCGTGGGAGTTTCGAAGAAGAAGATAACAAGTGCCAGCAGGGGTATCGAAACATACCGTACGTCACAGAAGAAGGGCCGCCGCTATCATACTACATACTACGCTTCAAAGGATGACGAGCGACGTTGGCCGCACGGAGGTGAATCGCGATGGCTTCCGGCAAGAAGTAGAGAATGGCCTCAAATTCCAGGAAGACAACTCAACCGGACACACCGGAGCGAATGCCTGCGAGGAATGTGAGCAAAATGAAAACCGAAATCGTATCGCCGCGGCGTGGCACTGACGAACGAACTGGTCGGACTCTTTACCAGTAAAAAAGGTTGACAGTCGGCACGACACCTTTCCGGCGACAAGAGCTCGCCGCGTCTGTCTGTCTCGCAAAATGGCAGCCCGCGAGAAACGAGTTAAGCCGTGTTCTTCGCAGAGTTCTGCGCCATTCTCTCTCTGTACGCCTTGCTTATCTCGCAAATATCGTGTGTTTCTGCTTGTCCGCCTGATTTGTTCGTCGTGCGTTTGCCGAGCGCTTGCGCTGCGACGAAGAACCTAGTCTCTACAAGCAGGAGCGGTTGTATGACATGTATGCGCGGTGCGTTTCAAGCCTTCGAAAGTCTACTGGGCTTGTTCGCGCCAAGCTGTTTTCGTTTTGTCCGCGTCGACCACCTCTCGGCTTGATGCTGTTCCTGTGCTCTCGCCCCTCCCCTAACAAGCGTTGCCCCGTGCTCGTGCTCCTCCCCTCTATAATCAGTACGATTCACGACCCACAGCTGATTTTTCACAACGTGAAAACTCGTCGTTTTATGTATTGCTGTGCGTGCCTTGTTTATAATGCAAGTAGGTGCTGATTTTACTGTTTTTGGGTTGCGCCGATTTGCTCGCGGTGCGAAGGCTTTTGCCTCGTATTCTGCAGGAATGCATATTGAATTTATGCGATGTCGATATCGCGCCGTCGACAGTTCACGTTTGTACTTTCAAATGGAAGACCCGGTTTCCTATCGATCGATTTTCAGCTTACCCGAATAATTTCTTGTTACGTACTTACTACACAGTAGTACTGCTGTAGTTTTACGTTCCGTACGTGCCACATATAAAAAAAAACGTGGTAAAAAATGTATGAAAACTGAAAAGCACCTTCTTTTACCGAGATATACTACCCTTACCGTTGATGCGCTTGCGGCTTAATTTTTTTTGCCACTGTACACTGCTGTCGAGAGTAGGAACGGATGGGACGTATGCGCGCGGTCGTCAAAAGCGCTCACCGCTTCAACTTGTAGGTATCGGTTATCTCTCCAGAGGCTCTGCTCGCTCTCTCTCGCTGGGCGTCGCATCGTGCTCGTCGTACTCCTCGGTTGCCTTGCCTTGAACACAACTATTAATAGCACCAACTTTGGCTACTACTACTGCTGTACCTACCGTACGTAAAAACTCGAACCAGAAACGGATCTTTCAACAGCCAAAGCAACAGAGCACGGAAAAGACCCGCGTGCATTGCAGCCTGACTGTATGAGCGCAAAGCACGTATCGTCCCAAGCGACCCCTGCTCGCACCCGCTGCACGATGGTACCGATTCCGCCGCGTGTACATCGGCGAAGGCCACGTCGCAGGCCAAGTGGACCAGAAATCACCTTCGCCCACCTGCCAAGGCTGCGAGGAAACAGTGTGCTTGAAGCACTCCGGCCAGATCGAGGTGAGAAAAAACGAACGTGCCAAAATGACAAGAAGCGCACATTCCTCTCACTCAATGCTTCATGGTTATCATGTACAGCACAACAAGTACTATGACGTGGGACCATAGTAAATAGGACCAAATATTTCCAGTAAAAATAGGGAAATATATAGGTGTTTGCCTGTACCGTAGGCCCTATTATTTACTACGGTCTCCCGTAATACAGTAAACTTAAAGTAGTAGAGTAGGCTTCGTACACAGAATTGGATGCCCGGGAATTGCCCTTGTAAAAGTACCTTCCGTTAACTGTGCGACATTACCTGTACATTATACTGTATTGTAGTGCCAAGGGGGTTCGTGGACCGAACGGTGTCCTTCAGGAGGGATCAATGTACAGTGGGATAAACGCGGCTAGCCTATCACTTACCAGGTATCTGGTACGTACGGCCAGTGCTGCTGTAGTAGCGCTTACACAGCTGAGTAGCTACTGGTGACATCGCGTGTACACAGCAGTCGTACGGTATTAAATCGATCGGATTCTCAGCGGACGCGTTTTGTGGCGATGCGATGATGATATACGATCTCCTTCTCGTTTGTGTCCACTCTCTCCTCGGCTCTCCTCCCGGGGACTCATTGAACATACCTTAACGTATATACCTGGTAGCTCGCACCTGATACAAGTTAATACTTCCTCCTGCTGCGTGCTTTTTTTTGCTGGCCTGCTGCGTACAGGTAGCACGCGTCATTGAAGCTTCGAGGGTTTATTTAGACGATACATTATACCTTCATCACGTAGACGGTAAAGCGCACTCCCACCTCCTTCTCGACACGGCGACGTTGAGGGGGCAACAAGCGGCGGTTTACTTGAAAGCGTGCTCCGGAAGCTTGGCCATTGAGTCCACCCAGATGGAAAGGATCTCGTCTGCTGGAGACGGGAATTGCGCCTACTACACGGTGTGCAATGGGCTTAACACGATCAACAACAAGGTGTGTACAGTTAGTTGTTCGTACAAATACTCAAAGGTGTGCACGTATATATATATATATACGGCTTTGCTTGCTGTAACTATTACGGGGGACCATAGTTAATAGGACCTATGATATACATAAAAACCTATATATTTAACCATTTTTACTAACATAATTTGGTCCTATTAACTATGGTCCCCCGTAATACCTGTAATGATTCCATTTCTTACACCACGACAACAGCTGCGTCTGCAATAATTGTAAACTTCATTGTGGTACCACAATACTTCTGTCGTTCCCAACTTGTGTACGCATATATATGCAAGTATATATATACATATACATACAGGTATGTCCTCGTGGGTACCGTTTGCTGTGGGCGTTACCGAATGTTTCGATGGCACGTCCCCCACATACATGCCAGTATATTCAACAACGCCTATACGACACGACGCCAATTTTTTATTAACACAAACTACTGTAATTCAAGGAATTAATTAATTTTTCCCCTACGAGGTAAACGATATACTGGTACGAGATACAAGTCTGTCCCGCGGCTGCAACCTTTTCTCCTACTACTACTGCACACATCAACGTTTCTTTGGAGCATACACTTTCGTCGTGTCTGCCTGCTGCGCCCGCCTGCTTCTTCTGCCGCAGCCCACGGGGGATTACTACCCCATCCACATAGTTCGAGAGCTCAAGAGCATGGTTGCCGACGCCCTCGTCAGGCATGTTACCGTGGGGCAAGCAAAGGGGGTCGGTCAGCTGGTAAAGCAGTGCTCGGAGCCGCAAGGAGGTCCCCCCCTTCACCTACTCCAGGGGGCGAGGGCGCGCATGATGGGGCTGGACATCCAAGATAGCCACGATAACAAGAAGCCGTTATCGCTGTTCCGGGATGAGCTTCGTCATGAGTTCCTCAGGGATTACCAGTACCTGCCTCTGGCCATGATGGGCGCCCTGGCCCGAGCGATCAACACCACCATCGTCGTCTGGGTTCAGCACCCGACGTCCCCCGGAAAACTTGTCGTACATCGAGAAATGCAGGTAGGTTTCTTAGCATACGAAGTTATGACCTCTGGGTGATAACCCCCGTTCACGCAACGCCTTCTGCAGACACGACGTCGTTATTATGGGCACACGCATCTGTTTACTGTTTGTGTACAGTACTGTAGTCTCGGCTCCACCGCCACCCGTATATTTTACACTTCAGGCGCATAAAGCAATATACGCACGTGCCTCGTAGTACGCACGATCGAGGTATCACACACACCACAGCTTGCAAACATGACTTTTTATGGAAAAAAACAGTTTCACCACAGCTGATGTTTTTTTTACCAGTTTTCCCCCCAAAAATGTACACTGACATATCTACCGTGTGTGTACTCTAAGAGCCGATATTATCGAAGAACTTTTTTTTTTTCAGAGTTCCCTTATTTCTTGGGGGGGAAATGGGATAACTGAATTATATCCCCTCCCCCCCTAAATTCAGGAGATTTAACGGAGGGAAAAAAGTCAGGGACGCTTGTTACACTGTGTAGCATTCCTCTTTTTTTTATTTTAGGAAAACAAATGTAAGAAGATGAGGAAATTTAGGAGTGAACACTCTTCATATCATTTTTTTGGCCCTAATATTGTTATGTCCTCCGATCTACGTGGTTTTCCTCCCCCCCCCAGGGTAACTACTTGTCCGTGCACTCCCCAGTCGGCGCCACCAACACTATCAACCTGCACTTCTTCAACAGCAGCAACCCTGGAGATGCTGACGTGTACACTTGGGCTGCTGGGTCGTCGGGCCACTTCCAGTTGCTGGTTCCGTGGCCCGCTGAGGGAGGCGGGGGTGCGAACGATTCCGCTGCTGCTGCTGTCGTCGGAATGTACACGCGATTTTCGTGTCTGTTGGTGCGTTGTTGTAGGGTCGGATTATCTGCAATGATGGCCCACGGTAGGTTCACCACGCTCGGTAACAACGGACTATTCATAGGAAACCTCAAGCGCCGGGCAAGGGGGTCCCCCCCTGCTGATGGGCTTCCTGCTGTCGGCAGCGGGCTCTCTGCTGCTGCGACCGACGGGAAAGCCTCGGAGGAGAAGGAGGAAGCGGCGGCGCTTGCGAAGGTATGATATGCACGCATGCGTCGCCAGCCCAATGATGCGGGTTGCGCGTATGTATGTTAGTACCTCAGCGAGAGCTTGAGTTAGCTACATTCTATGAAAATCAACGAGCAGTGGGAATGCTGAACCCTATGCGCGAAAAAAAGTAAAGGCACGTACCGGGGGGGAGAAGGAACGACACCTTTGACCACGGCTTGTCCAGAAGATCGCTGAGAGTAAAACCTCCTACGAGTGTTGGGCTGGGTAACTACAGTGATGATTAAAAAAAAAAAAAAAAGCTTCAAGCTATACAGCTAAAGCTGTAGTATCTGACAACAGTTAATAATCTCCTGTTTTAGGCTCGTAAGGCTCGCGGCTTGCTTGGCATAGGTTCTTGAAAGGCTATTTTGTAGGGTATAGAGCAGTGGCATTCCTCGCTGAGCACAAAATATTAAACTGTGAATTCTCGAAATAATAAAAACAAAACCTCGGCCTGTATCTTGAAATAATAAAACAAAAACCTCGGCCTGTGATTGCCAAATTCTTGACGCCTGCCACGGGCTGTACTGTTGTACACGTCAGTATTTTCCGCTTTGCAAACGCATCGATTTTTATCGTCACTAGGAGGGCCTTTCTGCAACGACAGAACGAAAAAATCCCAGTTTACAGAGGTCTTAAAGTACAAGAAAAAGTCCAAACGTACCCGTAACCCGCCCACCACAATCGCCATAAAACGGTATACCGATGTTTTTTGTCACACAAGTTAACGATAGGAAATCAGGTCAACGCCCAAAAAAACCAAACTGGGAGGCACCGTTTGTACCCATGATGCCCTGTTGAAAAATCTACACCGTTTATGCCAGCTTCGCCTGACTCCGCTCTCGTTCACTTTGCGCGCGTGAAACTTAAAAAATATGATGAATGCGTCCTGCCCCCTCGCCCCCTCCCCACCCCCCACGTCTCCCCCCCGAAACAACACGCATGTGCACGCCGCGAAGGAACAGGACAGTGGAGGATTGTTGACCTTGTGCACCACGTGCCAGGAGACTTTGAGGGTGCCCACGCAACCGATAAGGGACGACCGCAGCAAACCTTCAGCTGTGACGATCCCCACGGCGGCGAACCCTTTCGCTGCGGCGTCTGATGTGGTGGCCACTCCAACCATTCCACCAGCCAAGGGTGGCAGCATCGCCACGCCATCACCATCATCACCACCACCACCACCACCACCACCACCATCGCCCTCCAAGTCGGCATCACCATCACCACCATTAACGTCATCATCGTCGCCATCGTGCTCAAGTGCGGGTGGACCAGTGATTTCCAAGTCGACATCGTTGCCGACAGGGGGGTGCGAGGGCCAAGGGGAGGCAGAAGGCTCGCCGCGAACTTCCAAGTCCGGATTTTTCGCGAGGAGACTGCCGAAGATGGCCGGAGCCATGGCCGTGATCGGGGTCGCGGCTACAGTGGGTGTTATGGTCTTGCGCCGCCGACGCTGAGCCCCCCCCTTCCCCCCCCCCCCCCTACCTCCCCCTACCTCCCCCTCCCTCCCCCCCCTCCCTCCGGTTTCGTAGAAAGTGCTTGGTATCATAGACCAATTGAGCGTAAGGAACGCCCGTTAGCGCTGCGAGGTTTCATCCCCGTCGCCTTCCTGCCCTCTCCACCATCCCACCTTCATCCCCCCTCTCTCCCATTGAGGACGTATTACCCCCCCCTCCCCCCGTTTTTGTTTCCCTCTACCCTCCGCTTGTCGGGCGTCGATATCGAACTTGCCGACCACTGACGTTGTTGTAGTGATGAATGCTCCCACAGTAGAGTGTATACTTAAAATAAACGGGGGGGGGGGGGGGGGGGGGGGGGGGGGAGGGGTGGCCCGTAGTAGTTGCTCATCCTCATCGAAAACTGGTTGTGGGGGCTGGGGTGGGGTGGGGAGTTTCTCTGAGGATGAAGACTGTTTTAGCGATGAGGGATTGGCATTTGGCCGCATGTCGTTTACTGTTTTCTTGTTTTTGGTGGTTAAGTGCATGTTTTGTTTTTGGGTTACGTTATTATGTGTAGTTTAGACTACACAGTAGATGTTTCCCCAGTGTGGTTCGTTGCCGTTTTTGCTTAATTTCCCCCCCCCCCCAAAAAAAAAATGTTTTTGGTCGTTCTGAAAGGGCATACCCTACCGATCGATGTCGGTATACTGTGGGTGCTCCCGTTTGCGTTTTTTTTAGGTGTTCGGATACAGGTGGTTCGTGTGTTGACAAGTTGTGGCATACCGTCGTATTTTATGTCGAGGTGGTTTGAAAGGGTGAACTTTTAAAACTATTCCTCGCTTATTCGACCTGCAATTACTTATAATATGTTTTTTCATTGTATGAGTACTTTTGATCTTCGGTATACCCTTGGCGATTGGGGACAAAACGGGGCAATCCTCCTGTACTATATCACTGTGTTAATGTAGGGGCACTGCCCTCTACCCATCCCGTTCCCCTCGTCAGAAACATCTCTTATGTTATACTGTAATGCGCTAATATACATACCTGGTATATACTGAGAAAACATACTCGTAGCCAATACGTCGACACCAAACAGAGGACTGCGATTGTTTTCTGATCGCTGATGGTTGGTCACGTTCTCAAGCACATACGTCTGATGGTGGCCTTGTCTGTCACCAAGAAACGAGCACCGGTCACACGAGTCACGAGCCGACGTCATCCATACTAAAACCTAGTCGTTACGGTCATAGCAGGCGTCCACATGCCTAATGACGGTCATTCCCGCCACCAAAACTCGAGCACCGGTCACGGGCCGACGTCATCCACACTAAAATATAGTACTCACGGTTATAGCAGGCATCCACATGTCTACTGACGGTCTTGTCCGTCAACAAGAAACCGGCGCCGGTCACAGACGTCGCGACCCGACGCCATCCACACCAAAAGGTAGTAGTTGCCGTCATAATAGGCGTTCACATGTCTAATGACGGTCATGACCGTCAACAAGAAACGAGTACTGGTCACGAACGTCACGGGCCGACGTCATCCACGCGAAAACCTAGTAGTTACGGTCATGGCAGGCGTCCAATGACGGTCATGTCCGTCACCAAGAAAGTTTACTCAACAATGAACTCCTCGTGTAAGTGAGGGGGGGCGGAGCGGCGCCAGGTATTTTTTACCGGTCTGAGTTACGACAGTGAGAGAGAGCTGGAGAGTATTGTACCAGGTACGTTATAGTGGTACATAACAAAGAAGATAGTGTATGTAGCTGTCGCTACGTAGAAACTCGCGAAGCAAGATATTTGTAACCACCACTGTAGTATTTCTTCAACCTTTTTTGTGTGCGTGTACTATGCACAACGTAGTGTATACGTGGGACGGTTCAAGCCACTCGAAAGGTGTTCCCTACCAGGCATACTTGTGTGTCTGCCGTAAAAACTCGAACTCGAATCTATAACGTAGGCAACAGCATTCGCTCGTAAAAGTAGATTAGATGGAAAACAAAAAAAGCAAAAATGTCACGTACATACACACGTACCTGGTGTAGGAATCCGAGACATAAAAAAATAGGCACCCCCTCTACAGTTTAGTGGCATCGCTCGGCGTTGGCAAAGCGTCCATCACGGCAATTTTTTCTATTTTTTCCGCCCGAAAATTGTCATCCGTGTCTCACACCCTTAAAAGCCCCCGCCATTCGACATATTTCCCACCAAGAGGTGCAAAAACGGAGGACACGTACCAGGACACACCTGCCTACACTGGCGTCATTCGGCATATTTGCCACCAACAGGCGCGAAACAAGATGGGGACATGTGCATAGTTAATAGGACCTATGGTTTACATAAAAATCTACATATTTAGCCCTTTTTACTACCAATATTTGGTCCTGTTAACTATGGTCCCCCGTAATAGGAGCATGAGGACCGCATGCCATTATACTGTACGAAGTATGGTGTCGGTGATTGATTTGCACATGTATACTGGGTCAGTGATTGCTTTGCACCGCTGCTGCCATGCTCCGCACCTTCTTTTGCTGCTATTAATACTACTGCAGCTGTACTTCAGAGCTACAAGTTTCACCAGCCGCAATGAGACGATGCGCTTTTGTGAGGGCTCTGCGTACGGCAGTCCCTACAGAGCGCTGATCATGAACTGTTGTAGACGCTGCTACGTAGTGCATACCAGGCATATCGGGGGCATAATAAAAAACCACGATGGACAAAAAAAAAGGGAGCCACCTATATACTCACACATCATACGAAGTATTTGATTACGGCTACTATAGAAATCCTTTAAAAAAACGAGAAAGGAGGGTTTATCCGGGGCTGTTCACGGGTCGGATCAAACATCGCGGGTCGGGTCGGGTCGACTCGACCCGTGAGAGTTTGAAAACATCCTGACCCGACCCGACCCGACCCGACCCGACCCCCCCACCCGATTCGTGATATTTCAAAAGCTTCCTGACCCGCTCCGACGGGCTCTGGGTGTGTATCACACGTCGATAAAGGGCGCGCAGCACAGCAGAACAGTGGCAGTACAAGCGCCATAATGCGAGCGTATCAAACAGGCCCACACGTTTCAGGTAGGTCACAACCACCGTCCCAGCCTCAACAGCCCGGGCTGCTTCATGTGGCCTTCCAGGTATGAATGAACCAGGTACCAAGTGTATGTGGTACCAGGTATGCCGTAAGCGTTTCTTCTTACTCCCCCTCCCCCCCCTGCATCTTTTAATTTAGGTTGGTTTGGCGTCGGTTGGCAACGACACTGTAGAACATGCCGCTCACAACGTGACCCTGGTACCGTTTTTTTGGGGGGGTTTTTGGCGGTCGCGCACAGCTGGTCGTCGAGTTAGATCATTTGTGCGAGGTAAAGAACCTTTATTCTGCACTAGGGAATTGATCGTATCACGTACCTGGTAGTGTTTATGGTGAGGCACCCAAGAGGTAGTTACATAGTACTCCCATTGTTGTCTCTGGATTTGGCCACACCGGAAATTAAATTCACTCATTGAAGCTGGCATCCACGTGCAAGTCCGCCTCACAAGCGGCTCTTAGCAGGATGCAGTCCACCCTTCACGCGACTCGCCGTCCACCTCACGGCGCTTCGCGCTTGGTGCAAGCAATGTCTGCCTGGCCTGTGAAAACCCGACATGCTCCATCCATCCCGGCATTGTAAGGATGCGAGGGTCTATGGTCATACGACTACGGCCATGCATGATATGAGATCGAGTGCATCTCTCCTATCGAGTACACCCTCCCCCCCCCCCCCTGCATACTGTAATCAAGTTAACCAAGTTCGAAAGGGGGGGGTTGACAACCGCACCCATGCTTTTGGGTAAGCATACAATTACTTGAAAAAACAGAAACGGGTTAGTGTTGGCAGCGGAAAAAAGAGTCACACCAAGCGGCAGGCCAGAAGAACAACACGCCCACCCCTCCAACTCGGGGCCGAAACACGCGCGTGCTATATCGCCCTCGAGCTAACCAGGTAGGCAGAGCAAGAAGACAACCGCAGCCCGGCAGGAGACAAACCACACTCGGCCTCGCGACTAGTCCCGCATTGCTGCGCTCTCAAAACACCATTATCACCCACGCCATCAGTTGGAAAAAAAAACAAGCACCTTCGCAAACACAGTTGCTGCTTTGTATGAAAACCCACTCCCCCCGCCCTCGCTCCCGCTTTCAAAACCTGGAAAATTCAGAACTGTAAACTAAATTTTCAGACCTAGAAAACGTTCCATAACTACCGTAGGAGAACCCCTCTCCCCCCTGCCCCCTACCTCACTTCGTCCTCTCGAACTCCCAGAGCATCGCCGTCACGAAAATACCACTCTGACCGAAAATATAATGCTCGCTTGCACTCGGAATGTTCACATCAAACGAGTATTATATTCCGACCAAAAGCAGTGGTACGCTACAATAGGAGGTCTTTTGGGGCGCGTCAAGGCGGTCTATTGCGGTCTAATTGTACTGGCTTTAGTACAGCGGGCGGTCAGTCAAGGGGTCAAAAACTGCGGTATCTCAGCGTCTTTACCGCCAAGAACGGTCCTCTTTTCTTCATTTACCAGAGCCACAACAGCGCGGTGCAACAACAATAACATCCAGGGGGCAAACATTAACCGACCCCCTCCCCTCTCCTCTCCCCCTCTCCGAAGAACGCCTTAGTAGCTGCGTCCCCACAAAACCCAGCAAGTCGCAGGTTTTCCACTGATGAAGCACGGGGTACCCTCCGGAAGGTCCGGCTGAAAAAGTTGAGGCGTCCAGGAAAAAAAGTGGGTGGAGATATCATGAGCACAAACAACCGTGCCAAAAAAGGGGACGGAGGGGATTTCAATAACTGGCCGTAGGTGCTGCACGGTGGTAGAGCCATAGGTGAAACTGTTGGTAAAGATGTCGGTAAAGCTGACGATAGACCTCCCCCGCCTCCCACCCGGCCATTATATTGTACTCTCTTTACCTATTGTGGCGACGGAAACATACTGATGTTGCTGTTCGTAGACATAAAACTTTATACCCTTTTTCTCTTCCCTTCCATCCTGTCGCACCACGTACCTGATGGGTTCAACCAATCATCGAGACATCCCATCTCATCCCATCACATCCCATTATAAACCCACCCCGTTCCACTCCATCCCACCAAACCAATCCCATTACTCTCATTCCATCCCATTGATCCCATCCCATCAATCTCATTCTATCTAATCCCATTCCGTTACTACCATCCCATCCCATCCCATCTCATGGCATCCTATAATCCCATCCCATAAATCCCACGCCCCATCCCATTCCGTACAATGAATCCCATCAAGCATAGTTCAACGCGGGTCGACGCCAGAAGAAAGTTATGAACCTTTCTCGCGATAAAAAAGTAAGGCGCCTACACGGCACTTCCACGGAAGTTTCCGTTGACTAACTTCCAATGGAAGCTTCCACCACCTCCGTGGAAGCTTCCACTACTTCCATGTAAGGTCGCGACACTCTCCATGGTATTAATAGCTTCCACAGCTTCCATGGAAGCTTCCACAACTTCCATGGAAGCTTCCACAACTTCCATGGAAGCTTCCACAACTTCCATGGGAGTGGCGGTAGCTTCAACATCAGCGGTGGAAGAGTCGCCCCACGGTAGGGGTTCCATTTTTTGGGCCAAAGATTTCTGACCGGTTGAGTTCCCTAAGTGAGAAACCTGCAGTGAGGATGAAAATTTTACTCGTGTGTTCGTTTTAGGACCGGCGCATTGAAGTGCTGGTCGGGTGATGCGAAATAAAATCTTCCAGTTATGGTATCGGGTGAGATATTGAGCTTTCTATTGTGAGGGGCTGAGGAACTTATGGTGCACCCCTACCGTGGGATGGCTCGGAAAGGTTCAATTTTCAATGGGGAATGCTACGTACGTGCGGCACCAGGACAAGAAAAGGACAATACAAGGGCGAAGGACACAATGCTGTCTGCAGATGGGATCAACCTAATACGTGGGACCAAGTAAACAGGACCTACGGTAGACACAAAAACCTGTGTATTAACCTATTTTAGCTGACAATATTTGGTCCTATTTACTACGGTCCCCCGTAATAAAAGGAATAAAAAACTTACTCCCATTCCCGTTCAATTGATTCCATCCCATCCCATCCCATCCCATCCCCATCCCATCCCATCCCATCCCATCCCATCCCATCCCATCCCATCCCATCCCATCCCATCCCATCCCATCCCACGAATCCCATCCCGTACCTGTTCTAGCGGGATGCAGAGAGTCTTGGCCGCTACGGAGGTCGCCGTTGTTTCCAGTTCCACCTCCCCCTCCTTCAACGCCTCAGCCCTCGACAACTTCTTCACCTTCTCCTCCCATTCCGTCTCATTGCAGAACGGGGTCAGCACGATGTCGTTCCTATTCACGAATTTACCGGGGGTTTCGACAGATGCATGCATGTTTTCAAGTTTTTCGGTGTCATTTTTCGGCTATGTTCGAAGCATTGATTCTTCTCCCCCCTCCTCCAACGCCTGACTGCGCCCTTGACAGCTTGCTTCCTCACCTTCTCTTCTCATTCCGTCTCATTGCAGAACGGGGTCAGAACGATGCCGTTCCGTTGAAAACAGGGAAATAAGTCGTGGGCTTCAACAGATGGACGCGTGCTTTTTATGTCCGATACGTACAACTTTCGGTTACTTTTTCGATTCAGTTTAATGTCGCTTTTTAATTTCGTGTTAGACGAGATCATGTTTGATCCGGTCACTTTTTGCGGTTCATTGTGTACTTATAGCATCGACTTTTTCTGCAACAAAACCGTCTACATCTTACATAGTGCCAAGGCGTTACCGGTTCGACACTATTATCAAGACCAGACGGTTCTTACATTCCCGCCCGCGTGGTGTGTGTTCTTTTCACGTGAGACCGTTCTTTCTACCCGTCGACATTCCAGCACACCCAGTGCCCGCCCAGCCCAGAGCGGTACAAGGCGGCAACCTTTTCTGCCAAACACCTTCTTAAAACGTCGTGGCACATCACGTGTGAAACAGCAACAAAAAACGAAACAAAAAAAATGCAGCCTCTCCACGGGTGCTAAAAGTATATTCTTCGTCTTCGATGTACGATATCATAAATATAAACGTGTTTCAGCCATGATCTCTGGCTATAACAGTTGTTTTTTGCTCCTTGTATGATTTGATTTGGCTATTTTTTATTTCCCTGGGGTATTCTTCCGCTCCAGTTTCTTTGGAGCCTGTTCTGTGAAAGGGGACTCAATGTTTCGGACATGAGTTCATGTGAGAAAAACAACAACACCAACTACAACGCATGTATGTATCTGATACCAGGTACCAGGATATACTATCAAAGTCGCCCTACCTGTTGAGGGCAGGGACAAACTGCGGCCACTCCGTGACGCGCGTGTAGTGGTCGTCTCGCTCCGCCGTCAACCTGGCCAAGAGGTTCGCCTGAAGCAAAAACAAGAAACACAATTCAACGAAGAAAAAAAAACAAAGAACGGGGACGTCAGCGGCGAAGGGGAAGCCATACATACACCTTCACGTCATGTTACCCCGGGCTATACACTACCTGGTACACATGATAAGAGTTCCAGACTACTCGAGTATGTTTTGGGGCATACAGGTCATTAATAGCAAATCTCAGGAGTGGCCGAAAATTGAAGAAGCCGATACCCGTATTTTTTTTTTTCAAAGGTCGGAAATTGCACAGGTTAAAACCCGGGAACGGGCTATACTCAACCGGAGCAGGAATTTCAGGCGCGCGAGCGGAGAAGGGGTAGTCATGCACCATCGCGCTATGCTACCTCGGGCCACTACAAACTGTTGTGCTTTTGTTATCACAACAGGTCATCTCGTCACAATTTATCCACCGTGGACAGAATAAGACAGTTAGGTGTGGGACTATAATTTTTTTAGACGTAGAATTTGGAAAAAAAATGTCCCATGTCGTTCTCTGGGGAAAAAAATCTTTAGAAAATCAACCAATCAGCGATGGGGGGAAAGGACCCACGTCATCAACAAAAATCTATTCGTAAAGAAAAAGCTGTGCCGCTGCTGCTGCTGTGCCGCAAAAAAGTAGGAGCGTGGCCAGGTGCTGAGTGTGAAAAAAAGTTTGTGCTGCTGCTGCTGCTGCTGCTGCTGCTGCTGCTGCTGCTGCTGCTGCGTGTTGCTGCTCGAGGTGCTGCTGCACCACACCACGCGCAGAAGCGTACACAGCGGCCAGCTTAAGTGAGTGGGCCACATCGTCTGGTAGGCCCTCCGGCACGATGGCTGACAGCAGACCAATGCATCCCGTGTCGGACACGCTCGAAGGCGGAGGTGCTGACCTCTCTGCTGCTGCTGCTGCTGCTGCTGGAGCTTCTGCTGCTGGAGCTTCTGCTGCTGGAGCTTCTGCTGCTAGAGAGGATACCCCCATCTTCGCCCATCGGATCGGCTGTGTGTTGCACATCTTGCACCTCGCCGTGACTGCGGGGTTGACGAACCCCTTCTTCATGGGCCAAGGCTGCGTCCGACTCGTGCCTGAGGTCCTGCTCCAGGTTGAGTTTGCCCTTCTGCTCGAACAACTGATGGGAGACAGCTTGCAGTGAAGACTTTGCCTCAGCGGTCTCGGCCCGACTCTCGTCGCGCTGCTTCAAGGCCCGGTTACGGATGCCCTCGGCGGCCTCGAGACCGCCGCGCTGGATGGCAAGCGCCCGGCGTGCAGCCACGCCCGCGTCTGCGACTGTAGTCCCGGTACGCGCCAGATAAGCCTCTTGGTTCTTCTGGACAATTTTCTTTTTTTTCCCTTTTCGTCCGGTGCCCTCAGGTTTTTTTGAGTTTCCCATGGCTGATTGATATTTCGCGATCACTGCCAGAATGACTCAATAGGGCCAAGTTTGATCGCGAATTTCTCGTCGGCTATTTACTGGATTCAAGCACGGATTGATTTGTTGTCTCCGCCAAGTCTCGGCGAAGAGGAGGGCACGTATTGTTTTCATACTCAATTGCAGTACTTCTTCCCCATAGAGCAAGAGACGAATATAAGCATAAAACACGAGTTTTCCCGCACATTTCCGGCCAATTAGACGTAAAAATCTAATGGAAAATTCTGAATGATGTGCCTTCCCCTCCGTTTACACTGGTTACACGTGTCTGTTGAATCCCAAGATCCAACTCGTCTCCTATGTCGAGCAATTTGTCATTGCGGGTCAACCAATAATGCAGTCTAAAGCCAAGTAAATATGGTGGCGGTACATTTTTCATCTTCAATCTTTTTTCGGATTTTTTGGCGGTTTTCGTCGAATAGATGCGCCATTTTTTGGGCACTTTTCGTCGTCCAGTCCCAGCCCTAACAGTCATCATGCTCCAAAAAGTCTGCAGGGGGGGGAGCGGGACGAAGCAAATCAGAAAAAAGAACACGAAGAGCACGTAGCATTACTGACGTGTCCTGAAGTACAAGGGGGCGGGGGCAGGGTGGTTGCATCATGTGCCAACCCGATCCAACGTCTGTCTTCTCACCTGAATCGTCTCCAGGAGTTCCTGAACCTTAAGCGTGACGTCTCCCTCGGCCACCGTCATCTTCTCCCCGGTGTCCCGCCTCGCCAGAACCGCCTGCTTGCTCTCTAGGTCGCGAGGACCCACCTCCAGCCGGATCGGCACCCCCTTCTGCTCCCAATGGTTGTACCTACAGCCGTACGTAGCCGCCGGGCGAAAAACATGTTTGAAACACGTACAAAGAAAAAAAAGAGACTGAAAAAAAAAAACGTGTCGAACCAAATACATAAAACTCTGAAAATAAATATGTACCTGGTACCAGGTACCATGGTATCAGGTACAAGCAAACACACAAATAGAGGAGGTATCAGATTGAAGCAAACAGATGAATACGCATGTCGTGCTAAAAGTGCAAACAGCACGAGAAAAAAAAAGTGGGAGAAAGAACAAACACCGGTACGAGTACGTACGCATGCCAAGGTTGCTGTTAACCCCCTTGGGGCGTCAAGATAGCGACCGAAACAACGACTACTGCTGTTGGTGTTATCAACATTGGCGTTATCAACATCCTCCCTACGCGCAGCAGCGTGAGCGCCAAGCGGTATGTCGTGCCCTTGCATCGTAACTCGGACACCAACCACTGCTGTATAACCCCCCGACCACGCAGGGGCCGTGGCTTGAAGGGCCAGTTATTATCGGCAACCTTGCCCTTCTGAACTCCCGAAGGGATTACTGCAGTAGCCTGTGCCAGCTACACACTACAGTATGATAGCACGGCAAACTTGGTGGGACTAAAACCTTTGTATGAACTCAATTTAATCATTTTTCGGCGCCGTATCGTATACCTGGTACCGGTTCATACGAACACTAAGCAGTAGTCAGGACCAACTATGCCTTTAGCAGGGAAAATACCGGAGTATATAGTTTTTTCTGTGTCTGATGGGTCCTGATCACTGCTAATATGGTCCCCCGTGATAGGCTAGTGAATGTGTCCAGCGACGGGCGCGGAATTTTCCATGACATCTTAAGCAACCCAATCCAGCATGCTGTATTTCAGAAAACTGATCGACTGAAGCCAATTTACTACTATTACGGGGGACCATAGTAAATAGGACCAAATATTGTTAGAAAAAATAGCGAAATATATAGGTTTTTACGTGTACCGTAGGTCCTATTTAACGTGGTCCCCTGTATTAGTAAATAGTAGTACAGCAGTATCTCATACCAGGCAGTAGTGCCTTATGGTCGCACGGCTTTTGCCATCCTTCCGCACGCACAATTGCTCTCGGCAATGCCTGCCTACCATCCACCAGATGGGCTTTATAGTATACAATCACGCTTTTTTGGAACCGTCAATCGAACGCGCCATTCTCTCTCCTAACAACAAATAGAAGATCATGTGATCAGCTTCTTAAATCAGTCACTAAAACACCAAATACCACAGGTGGGGGTTTCCTGTAGAGATAGGTGCATGCATGCGACGACAGTGTTGCACCTTAATTAGCCTTTCTCACCCAAAGCTCAACCCAGAGAAGGTAATAAACTGCGACCCGAAGGACAGCCGTATATAGGTATACGATAACATAAATTATTGGTTGTTCCAGCGATAAGGGGCATGCCCTATTAGGCACGCCTCATCGAGCAGTTCTACGGTTGACGAGCCTCTCGTCTGCCGGAAAACAGTTTTGGCCGAAAGATTTCCTCGTACCGGTATAAATCCCCATTGTATCGCGCGTCCGTAGTAATACGAACAGGGGGGCTGGAAGCGTCTGTGGGTTCGTCTGCTCATCGGAGACAAGGAGGCAAATCGCCATGAGTTCTGCTGTACCAAGGTATGCGTACATATGCAAGCCATCAGACTAGCATCATACGGAACAGTCGTACTCTTAAGATGTCCCATCTCGTGTATCTTGGAAACCGTTTAGGGCTAACGGGAGGGAAGACGTTCTGGGCCAACCCTGAACTAAAGCCTAGCTCAGTCGCGTAGAGGCCGCCCCCGTCCTCCCGCCCCGAGAAAAACGCCTCCCGCCGAAACCAGTTTTACTGGCTCAAACGGTTGGGTGCTCAAGAAACGCAATGTTACGTACCGCAATGCCACTTTGCGACGGAAACGCGGCGCTAAACGTGACGCTACATACCGACGAGTTGTATCGGTACCGACCAACTCAATACCGGAGACTTGCATGCACGCAACGCCGGAAATACCGACGGATGCACCGCCTCGTATAATACGGAAACGCCACAATGACACGAACCGATATTCAATAGACTAAGCCGTTCCAGCAATACGAGGGATACCTTGTGCCAGGTGAATATTGTTATCTTGTTTTGGTCGGTTTGCGAGACCACCATATATTGTTATCTTGTTTTGGTCGGTGTGCGAGACCAGGTGTTTCTTTTTTCGCCTCTAGAGTAGCGTTAGGCATCTATCCCACTCTCCAATATTGTGTTTGCTTGCATTTTGTTTTTTGTTTTTTGTTTGTTCTCTCTTTTTATCCGTTGCGACCAGGTACTTTATACTTTTATCTTGGCACGGAAACGAAAAGAAAAACAGCGAAAGGTGCAACCTATTAGTAGCATGTCTTCGGCGAAAAGAAAGAACGCTTCACCGTGAAAGGAAGCAAACACACACAGACTGCACACGGAAACGGCTCATTACCGACGACTACCGACCGGAAACGAGTCGTTACCGACGGAACCACGCGAGTACTCACTTCCACCCGGCAGTGTAGTTGACCCTGCTGTCGAACTTCACCCGCACCCCCACAGCCTTGAGGCTCTTCACAATAGGAGCGCAGAAATCGCTGATTGTCTCCAAGCTCGCCTGTTCCCCGGCACGGAAGGACGGACGAGAGACGAGAAAGATAGGTAGAGAGAGAGTGTGTGTGAGGGAGGGGGGGGGGGGGTCGGAGGTAAGGAGGCATGTTTTCTGACACGGGTAAGTGCTGGTGTGGTTATGAGTTTGTGGTGTGTGAATGAAGCCCACAGCGTTCGCCAATAGTAGCTGTCAACAGAAGCTGCGAACCGTAGCCGCAGTGAAGTAATAGCTGCTACAGTAGTAGTACTATTGGTAGCATTGTTAGCAATAGTAGTATCATTAGTCGTCGTACTATTAATAGTGGTTATAGCAGGAACAGTAGTAGCAGCCGTAATAATATTAATATTTACAGCATGTAGTCGTTCTTCCTTTCGCACCCAACCGTTCCTGCTGCAATTATTGTGCCTGCGACTATACATGGAACATGAACATAAAACTTCATTCCACGAAACAGCAGTATTAATAGTAGGTACATATAAAATGGTGTGCTTCAGGTATCGGGGCCAGAAACCACAACAGTAAACCTGGCAGCGGGCAGTGTCGTGCCGTCTGCTCGTGTGCCTCTGCTCTACGCGCGCAGCTATGCACATCAAGCAAGAGGCGCTCGAGAGTGAGCCCCTCTTTTCCGTCCTCCATTGCCTTCCACCAAGCATAGAACCCTTTGCGTCGACAGAGTCCCACGACAATCAAAAAGCGAAATTCGGCACGTTGACAAAAGCAAACTTTACATTTCTTTCTGTACACACTTATATATGTTACAGCAGAGTAAACACGATTAATTCGACGGAACAGCAGTAGCATGCTCGTACAAAAGCCTGCGTCGGGTATCGGGGTCCGCTACGAGACGCAAAACAACCGCAACTAAAAGCGACAAGTGCGGTCTAATCCAGCGTCGAAATATTACGGGAGACCATAGTAAATAGGAGCAAGCATTGTAATTACGGGGGACCATAGCTAATACGACCAAATATTGTTAGGAAAACTGGTTAAATATATGTTTTTGTATGTATACCATAGGTCCTATTAACTATGGTCCCCCGTAATAGTAAAAATAGCGAAATACGTAGGTTTTTGTCTGTACGGTAGGTCCTATTTACTATGGTCCATAGCAATGGGAACCACGTAGAGCGCGCAACTACAACGGATTACATGGATTTTGCAGCGCATTCCTCGGGACGCCTTTTCGACTCCGGGGCGATATCCCACGGGAATCAGTCACCCCGGGACTAAACGGTACTGTTTGTATGGGATGCGGCCGCCGCGGGACGTGTTTGTGCGGGAACGGGACTTACAATTTTCCGTGGCGAGGGAGCGGAATACTATAACTCGTGCAGGACGAGTTGGGGCGGGCGCGGGATTTTACATGCATCATGGGACCACGGGATTATCCCGAATCCTGCATAGAACCCCGGGATAAATCCCGAGGAATTGCCTAGTTTTTGGGGGGTCCATCGTGGGTTCTGATTATACTACAGAATGTACCACTATGACCCCCCCCCTGTACTACGAAGAGCGCGCAACAGCACGACACTAAGAGTGTCACCATGGACTGCCTGCCTCCCGCGTGTGCTATGGACTACCATGTACACCCATGCGCTTCGGATGCACACCTCCGTGTATGCCCCTCGTATGACATGGCCTGCTTCGTGTAGCCGATGCTGTGCTATTATCAACTCAATTCGTTATGTATGATTATCAACATCGAAAGAAAACGGGTGGGTGGGCGGGAGAAGTCATGAAATACGTCGTCCAGCGAGCGACGCGCTGTCCAGCTGCAAGCAACAGCCCTGTCTGTTTGCGTGTCCTATCAGTCGGCCAGTACCGCCGTTCCGTGCGGTATTCACCTGGGTATTCCCTCAAGAGCGATCAACCAGACAAATGCCAACAACGCCAGTAGCTGCTGTCAAAGCAAGCCACGTACTTGCGTACTCAGTCAGCCCAAGAACATGAACCATAACGCCCAATTATCTCCCTACCACAACAAAACTGCAGATTATTCTCATATCGGTTCTCGATCCCCCGTATACAATCCGTTTTTTTTTCCCCCTCGCAACCCACCTTGTGGTTTGCCCCCAAAACGGGGCTGCCGCCCTACAGTAGGAGGGATAAGAGTCTCAAAAAGGTCCCATACATTTATATTTCCATCCCATTATTACGGGGGACCATACTTAATAGGACCTACGGTACACATAAAAACCTATATATTTCGCTATTTTTGCTAACAATGTTTGGTCTTATTAACTATGGTCCCCCGTAATATTATAAACTATTAATAACTGTCTTCGCCCTTCCTTTCTCTCTCCCGCCTATATTAACCCTTTTAGAACCGCAGTCCCGTTTTGGGGACAAACCACTCAAATTGCAAGTAGTTTGTCCCGGAAACGGGACTGCGGTCCTAAAAGGGTTAACATTCGTACCTCAGACCCGGGATCACGTAGCCCCCCGCCCCCCCCCCCCCCCCCCCCCCCCCCCCGGGGCCCTCCCAACCACGGTTCGCCGAGTGCATTTTTTAATCGCGAGGAGACTCCATTTAGCCCTTTTCCTCCCCTAGTCGATTCGCGTCGAATTGCGCCTATCCACGCTATTAGTACCGATGGGCGCTCTCAGCACTTCATTTCCTTTCGTATCACGGGCTGAAAGAAAGACACGGGACTACCAGCCGTCCCGCTTAGTGGTCACAGCACACCCTACGAAAAACACTACAGCGCTTGGGCACAGTATGGGCACACCAACCACAAACATCTGTGAATCTGGTACCGTTTTTTATTTCATAGAATATGTTTGTCATGCCCATGCCTGTCGTATCCGGTACGATGACATGCATGGCATCGCACTGCTGTCCACTCTGCTTACTGCATAACAACGTAGTATCTTTCTGTGACGTACTTTTGTCACGACAGAACTTGCACCTCCCTAGGACTGCAGAATCGGCACGGACACCGGTTGTGCTGGATGTCGGCGGGTAGAAAAAGAAGAACGGTTTACTGTGAAGAACACACAGCACCGACCGTAATGTGAGCAGGGCGTAGCACCTTGTCGTGACACCCTCCTCAGACAACCTTACGCATACTAGGTCAGTACTACATACAGGTAGGATTCAAGTGCAGCGCTCGCTCGCCGCCAAGGGCAATTTCTCCACCGAATTTTCTTAGCGTCGGGTTCTTCCAAAAAGTCAACCTTCTTTTCTTGTACTAGCCAATAGCGCTTACTGCTACATAAGCGCGATTTCTCCGCCCAAACTTGATACGTAGCGTGTTCTCCGAAAAGTGAGCCTCATGTTCTCATTCTCATTCTGCTCCTTTTTATTTGTAGGCCTACACTGTTGTAGCCGGCCAGCAACAAACAAAAACTGACAAAACAGCAGTGTCCAGGTAAGGTAGACCAGCAGAGGACACCAGCTATACTTCGTACCGAATACGACGAGGTGCTACGGTAAGGGGTATCACCCAATTTTTCTCACCAAATTTCTCGCTTGAGAAACTCTGTACCTCAATACCTCAATACCTGCAGTGGTAGCACTCCAAAACTGTTTTCGAAGGCCTAAGCATAACATCACGAGTAGCGTTGTAAAACACCATTAATAGCTTTGATAATGCTATTCCAACGATATTAGGTTAAGGGGGCCGGCCGGTCAGAAATATTTCGGCCTCCTAGTGCTGCAGTACCCCTGTAGTAGCACGCCTCATTACACAGTACTCATATAGGGCCACACATCATTACACAGTATCCCTATCGTAGTACGCCTCACTACACAGTAACCCTATCGTAGCACGCCTCACTACGCAGTACCCCTATCGTAGCACGCCTCATTACACAGTACCCCTATCGTAGCACGCCTCAATATACAGTAGTGCCACTATCGTAGCACGCCTCAACATACATTATCCCCATCGTGGCACGCCTCATTATACAGGACTCCTATCGTAGCACACCTCAATATACAGTACCCCTACAGTGGCACGCCTCATTATACAGTACCCCTACATTATCACGCCTCATTATACAGTACCCCTACATTATCACGCCTCATTACGTACCTTCTTGGTGACGACAGGAATGATGACCGCCTGAAGCGGGGCAACTCTCGGCGGCAGCACCAGACCCTGGTCATCCCCGTGGCACATTACGCAAACACCCAGAGTCCTGAAAAACAAAAAACAAAAAAACAACCAACAAAAAAGTAAGCGGCGGCTCTTATGAGTCGGCACGACTTCAAAGTCACCAACCAGTTGCAAAACAATAGATAGTCGTCACCACTATCAGTCGGAACTATAGTTAGTCGGTTCCCGGAGGTGCCGACCATCCGTCTATTTGGGTTTCCATACTTGTAGGAAAGTTTTTTCAAAGCTAGCTATCAGCTGGTTTTGCAAGCCGACTTGCCGACTAAAACCATTCATTAATAGTGCGCTGACGACTTCTACTCATCAGTTCATCGTCATTTGTCGTGAAAACCTTGCCGACTCACAGCTCTACGAAAAAAAAACAAGACCAAGAAAAAAAAACGCCACATTGGGGTCGCACGCACGCTCGCGCGTATGATTCGCCCAATAACCGAGCGGAAACGGCGAAGATGCGATAGATGCGGTGCAACCGCAGTGTGTAACGGCAGGAACGGCAGGAGTATGTAAATGCGGCGCAATCGCCTTCCGGTGGGGGTCACGGTTCAAGAGAGGGGTATGTGCCAGACCTGTTCAAGTGTAACCTCTCCTGAACCCGAACTTCTCTTGCACCGGAATGTGCAATACAAATATATACCAGGTACCAGAGAAAGTTTTCAGCATGCCCGTGCCAAGCAATGTTACTTCCCTTAAGCCAGTAGTTCTTAGTAGAGTTGGCCAGTTATTCGACACGATGGTTGACGCACACTGTTCACGAGACGAAGATGGCCGACCAGATGGCCAACCCAATGCATTGGTTGACTGGGTTCGGCTTAGGCTTATTGTAAGTTACACTCGTACCATACACAGTAGTAGTAGTAGTAGTAGTAGTAGTGATCCTCAACCATAGTTTCGAATAAGTGGTGAAACTCCCCGCGCATTATTCCTTACATCCGATAGCTCTTTGAACCGATACCAGGTGGCTCATAAGCCGTGACCCCCCAACGTAGCGGGAACAATAACGCCTCTTTACCTGGTGGTGAGACCCCAGCTCGTCTGCCACGGGATGGCCAGCTCTCCCTTGTCGTCTTCGTACTGGATCCTGCGTACAGTGAAACACGGCGAGTAGGAAGAGCGAACAAAAAATGCGCCAAAAGCGACATCGAAAGGAAAAAAAAAACGTCAGAAGGCCGTCACATGTACCCGATAGGCCTGGGCGTTGGCTGACAAAAAAGTCGCCGAATAGAAATTAGTTGGCGATTACGGGGGACCATAGCTAATGGGATCTATGGTATACATAAAAACCTACCAGGTACATCTTTGAACCATTTTTTACAAACAAAAATTGGTCCTACCAGGGTATTAACTATGGTCCCCCGTGATAGATGGATGCCATGATTGGTATTACGAGGCTGAGAGTTGGCTTACTATTGAGGCGCCGACTAGATATTACCTGGTAGTTAGCTTCTTTCTGCTTTTTTAACCTCCGGCGGATCGGTAAAAATAAAGCTCAAGCTCACCACACTCCCACGTTCAAATTTCGTGTCGTGTGTCAATTTAACTATTAATAGCGAGGTAGATGCCATGAGTAGTGCTATAGGGCTGCGCGTTGGCGGACTATAAGCCACCAACAAAAAAATAGTTGGCTAGGTAGACGCCTTGATTAGTGCTATGGGGCTGTGAGTTGGCGGACTACAAGCCACTGACCTAGAACTTAGTTGGCTAGGTAGATGGCATGACAAGTATCACGGAGCTGTGAGTTGGCTGGATATAAGGTCGCCGACTAGAAAGTAGTTGGTTAGGTAGATGCCATGATTGGTACTATAGGGCTGTGAGTTGGCTGACTATAAGTCGCCGACTACATATAAGCTGGCTAGGTAGATGCCTTGGTTGATTAGAATTATAGAGCAATGAGTTCGCCGAGCATACGTCGCCGGAAAATAGTTGGTTAGGTAGATGCTATCATTAATGTGCAAGGCCGTAACTTGGCTCACTATGAATCGCCGATTAGAAATTAGTTGGCTAGGTAGATGCCATTATTAGTGTGCAGCGCTGTGAGTCGGCTGACTGTAAGTCACCGACTAGACATTAGTTGGCTAGGTAGATACCATGAATAATATTATAGAGCTGTGAGTTGGCTGAGTATCAGCCATACAAAGATTAGTAACATAGACCTGTGAGTTGGCTGACTATAAGGTCGCCGACTAAAAATAAGTTGGCTAGGTAGATGCCATGATTGGTACCATAGGGCTATGAGTTGGCTGGCTTCAAGTCGCTGATTATAAACTAGTTGGTTAGGCATTACAGCTAGTTGCGTGCGGTAGCTTGCGGAGTTCTGCGTCTTTGTGTCTCTGCCTGGTGCATTTGTGGCTCGACGTGGTGCTTCTTGTTAGCACATGCGAAATTAGTTGGTTGGCTTCTTTCACCACCCAAGTAAGTCTACGTTAGTTAGTTGACTTACTTCGCCGCCCAACTAAGTCCAATCCATTTAGTTGGCCAACTTCGTCACCCAACGAAGACTAAGCCAGAGGCTAGCCAAGTCTATGTAAGATGGTTGGCTTACTTCGCCACCCAAGTAAGATTAAGTCATCGCCTAACTAAAGCCCAAGTCAGCCAGTTGGCTTACTTCGCCGCCCAACTGACAACTAAGTCAGCGGTCAGCGCCCAACTAAGCCCAGGCCAGATAGTTGACTTACAGTACCGGTAGTACACCTAACTACGCTCCAAGTCAGTTAGTTGACTTCAGCGGTGTAAATTTTACCAGGCATAGTATAGATTAATCTCGGTTGGCGGCGGTCGAAGAATCGGCTTGAGCCAGCTCGAAAGGTGTGGGTCCCTTACTTTCCTACGTAAGGCGCGACGTAAATTGTACCACTATCTCCCAAACTATGACGGAGTACAAGGATACTTCGCGTATTTAAAATAATAGCCCGAACGGTACGTAGTTGTAGATGGATCTTTGTCGACGTTCGTAGAATCGATCTCAGCCAGCTCGAAAGGCGTGTTTAGGGTATAACCTCGTACTCGTACTCGTACTGCTGGATGTACGTGTGAGCAGAAAATCACAACTACAGTATTATGTATCTCACTTGAACATCTTGCCGAAGTTCTGTCCCAGATGGTGGCTCGTGGCCCCCTGGATGGCCCGCCCTGTCCCCGAGATGTACGCCTCCACGGTTGTTGTCTTGTGGCCTCCCGCGAACTTTTCGGCCTCCGTTTTCGTGCCTTTCGACACGGGAAAAAAAAAAAAAAAAAAAAAACGTCGTACGAAAAAAACACCCAGTTACTGATCAACATGTCTTCCTCTCCTACCGTCTTTTATTTAGAACAGGCCCTTTTAGGTACCGCAATAACTATTACGGGGGACCATAGTAAATAGGACCTACGGTACACAAAAAAACCTGCATGTTTCGCTATTTTTACTAGCAATATTTGGTCCTATTTACTGCGGTCCCCCGTAAATAGCTTGTCCCGATGAAACGTGCGCACGGTGCGCTAGAAGAGATGCCCCACCATTTTATCGCGTGGAACATTGACTATAGCGGTCAAGTAAATAAAATATGTTGCCGGCGAACACATTGATAGTTATCAGGACATAATATACTCCGTAAATATACTGGTATATACTTCGAAGTATATATTTATGTGTGTGCGATGGGTCCTAAATACTAATAATATTATCCACCGGAACATGGTGATGACGCTCTATTCGTTGCTATAGGTCGGCATTATTCGCCTCTACGCTACTACTAGAGTGCTCGCGAGGAATTCGGCTGAATGAAACCAGCTTGGTTGGGTTTCTTGGGGTCTGTTTCCTACATGAAATGACCCCCGACTCACCGAAATTTCTTCTTAACCCCTTTAGAACCGCAGTCCCGCTTTGGGGACAAAGTACTTGAAATTTGACTGGTATGTCCCCACAACGGGACTGCGGTTCTAAAAGGGTTAAGGTTGTGTGGCAAAAAAAAAGTGGCCAGAACGCCGCTTATTTTCTTCAACCTAATTGTTCTTGGGTTGGGTTATAACTCTCGGGAAGCTTCCACGGGCTTTGGGTCATTTATGTACTTGGTGCAGAAACTCGCGATAATCAAGTCCCAGAGAAGTTCGTATGCTTCCGTCTATTAATAGCAGCCTTTCTGAAGTCCTTGCGTCGTTTGTATTCTGTTTCATCTCAGATTTTTGTTTTCTTGTTTGTTTGTTTGTGTTTTTTGTCTTTTTGCTCTTATTTTTCCGGTCCTGCTTGTGTTGTTGTGTTCTCGTACCCGGTACGCTGACATTACACTTGCTGACACTCGAGTTTGAGATTTTATTTTTTTATTTTTTGGTCTTCCTCTGTCTCACGGTCTGTGACCACAGGATCAGTATCTCTCTAGGATAGGGAATCAGGACGGACACTGGGTGTACTGATGAAGCTGGGTAGAAAGGGACGATTTAATGTGAAGACAACAACATAGAGGTCAGGAGGAACTCGCACCGTCGGTGGATTTTCAAGCTGCTGTCCCTAAACACGGCTGTGTGCGCTGGCGGAAACAGACGCACATGTGACACAAAAACCCAACAAAAACACGACAAAACAAAACGGAGAACTCGGGTCGGACTTCCGCGGACCTCCCTCTGACTTCACACAACTCAGACTACACGAGTGAGGCATGCCCTGTAATTTACACGGTCGTGTGAAGAAGCAACTTGCTTCCTTCGCACCCACTCTGTTCGGAAGCTTAAAGGAACGTTTGAACTTCATATTTGTATCCCAGTGGTCCTTACATTTCCGGACAGGTTGATACTAAACATGCTCCCCCCCCACTTGTGCTCCGTCTCGAAAGGGATGCGCGGTCAATGGTCAAATGACTAAGGCAAGAAACAAACGAGTACGCCCACCCCCTCCCGTTATATAGGTTGGGTTGGCGTCGGTTGGCAACGACACTGTCAAACATGCCGCTCACTACGTGAGCTAGACAACCAGGGTACCGTTTTTTTTTCTTGTATTTTTGGCGGTCGCCCACAGCTGGTTGTCGAGTTAGACAGTTTGTGCGAGGTGAAGAACCTTTATTCCGCACAAGGGAATTGAGCGGATCACGTAGTGTTCAAGGTAAGGCACCCCAAGAGGCAGTTACATAGTACTCCCATTGCTGTCTCTGGAATTACCTACACCGGAAATTAAATTAACCCATTAAAGCTGTCATCCATATGCAAGTCCGCCTCACAAGCGGTTCTTAGTAGGATGCAGCCCACCCTTTATGCGACTCGCCAGACACCTCACGGCGCTTCGCGCTTGGTGCAAGCAATGTCTGCCTGGTCGGTGGAAACCCAACATGCTCCGTCCCGGCATTGTAGGGATGCGAGGGGTCTATGGTCATACGACTACGGCCATGCATGAGATCGAGTAAATCTCTCCTATCGAGTACACCCCCCCCCCCCCCCCCCCCGATCCCCCCCCCCCCCGCCCCCCCTTCCCGACGGCCTCCTTTTGGTCTCACCCATGATGACGGGGACGGCAAGGAGCTCCTCGTAGACCCTTCGGTAGAGGTCGAGTGCCTGCATCACCATCTCATCGGCCTCCTCGAAGCTAGCGTGGGCGGTGTGCCCCTCCTGCCACAGGAACTCCCGGGTGCGCAGGAACGGCGTGGGGTTCTTGAACTCCCACCTGCGGACGTAGGTAGTTACGTGCAAACGTGAGCGTAAAAAATACACACCAAAGCAGCGACAAGGAAAAAGAGGAACACCAACAGCAATGACAACAACAACAACAACATCATCAGCACTACCATCAGCGGCAACAGCTATACCATTACCAACAGCGTCAGCACCCCCCCCCCCCCCTCCCACCATCCCCTCTCCCCCAACTCATTGAAGCTGTCGTCCATATGCAAGTCCGCCTCACAAACGGTTCTTAGTAGGATGCAGCCCACCCTTCCTGCGACTCGCCGGACACCTCACGGTGCTTTGCGCTTGGTGCAAGCAACATCTGCCTCGTCTGTGATCTCCCGACGTGTGCTCCGTCCCGGCATTGTAGGGATGCGAAGATCTATGGTCTTACCACTACTGCCATGCATGAGATCGAGTACATATCTCCTATCGAGTACACCCCCCCCCCCCCCCCCTCCCTCGCATGACATGACAACCCCCCCCCCCCCCCCAGCACCAACAACACCGTAGCATATGCCAACAATATCATCGAAAATATCAATAAGTACAAGTACTTAGTCTACCGAGTATTACCAAGCCCATGACCAATACATGCCTGACGACGTTGCTCCACTGGTTGAGCTTGAGCGGCAGATCTCGGTGACTCCTAATCCACCTCGAGAATGCTGGGTACATGATAGTCTCTGACGTGGGACGAACGGCGATCGGTTCCTCGAGATCGCTTTCTCCGCTCTGTTTACGTCACACCAGCACACCGCGAAACGTCATGCATAACAGACCACACATCACGGATCAGCCACAGATCATAGGGAGAGGGTGGGGGAAAGGGGGGCAGGGTGGACATGGAGGCAGAACAGACCATAAGGCGTGTACTCACTATTGTGCATGGCCGTAGTCCGTATGGCAATATACACCATCGCATCTCAACAATGCCGGGACGGAGCACGTCGGGTTTTCAACGACCGGGCAGACATCGCTAGCACCAACCGCGAGGCGCAGCGCCGTGAGGTGTTCGGCGAGTCGCACGAAGGGCGAGCTGAGCTTGCATCCTACTAAGAACCGCAAGTGAGGCAGACTTTCTTGCATTCCGTATGGACAAGGGGGGGGGCGGAGACGACGTGGGGGTAAGACCCTCTCACAACAGACCTGAAAATCGGGGGTAACCCTGACGGTTCTTATTCTAAGCGCGCGCGAAAGCACCCTTCCTTAGGTTGCCCTCAGTAAATAGGTCCAAAAATAGTTATTACGGCGGACCGCAGTTTAATGGGACCTATGGTATGCATGAAAATCTACATATTTATACCATTTTTACTAACAATATTTGGTCCTATTAACTATGGCCCCCCGTAATAGTACAAATAGGGAAATATATAGGTCTTTGTGCGTACCGTAGGTCCTATTTACTATGCCCCTCCCCCTAGGAGTGGGCATTGAATGTTTCTCTCGGCGCAGGCCAGTCACAGGATAAAACGGTTATCTTTCTCCTGAACGCTTAGGCACTGACTGACCATGACTATAAGTAGGGAGCTTTCTAAACAAATTGTTTTCAATTTTTCAGGATGGCTTTCTTTTCGTGCGATACGTTTTTATGAGCGGGCCAAGGTACTGCTGTGTATAAGGGTGGGTGGGGGTGGCTGGGGTTTATTTTTTGGGGGGTGGGGTAGGGGTGGTCAGGTAGTTGAATAAAAAATCACGTCTCGGTCGGATCATCGACTCCGAGCTTCATGGTCTAGATCTTTCAAGCCAACAGATCTCTCCCCGATCTTGTGGTATACACTTCGTATGACCTACATGCAGCCACTGTGGCTCAAGACACAAAAACGGAAAAAATAAAACAAATCGTGTTGCAGGGTGGACCCGTATCAGTATGTATATAATCTGCATCATCTACAGCAGTAGCATATGTTTCCTGGGTTGGATCTTCCCTAGAAGGCAGATTTTGCCATAAACCTCTCACAA